>CM049313.1:70330658-71580658 GCA_026874595.1 Sipunculus nudus
AACTCCAATATTAAGAACCATCAGGTCACTGTCACCGTCTCGTGGTTTTCAAGTGTATTGGATAACAATATTATAACGTTTCACGTGAGCTGCAAATATACGATTTGTTTTGTGTTTTACCCGTTTCTCATTCATGACGATCGTATGCTCGGTCAACAATATGGCAGCACGCATGCATTACGGTCAATCGTGCGTTGACGTATTCGTGATTTTTTTTACGAAGACACATTAATAAATAAAATGAAATAACACACACCATACAGATATATATTTGATTTACTGAAATTGCCACATACGTACCTAAATTCCACGAGAACCGGCATCGTTTGGTGTCATGACGGATCTGGTTCAACACGGCTGAGTTTGCCATACATCTAAGCCATTTGAATATAATAACTGATAGCGACGGTAATTGGGCTCTCCAGATATTATCAAAGAATAAAATCATTAGTCTCAGTAAATATAATACCCGTAAATTCAATCATGTTTATTTTACATTTAACTGACCAGTCAATAAAGCGTTCATTATCCCCTTGCTGACTGACATTTCAGTAATACTGTGCATGTGCCGCGCCTTGATGGTAAGTTGTAACAATTTATTCAAGGGTTACTTAATTCAGTTTTAAAGCCCTTTTCTGAAATTAGGTGAATAAATTCAATCTAAATTATTCTTTCCATCTTTCACTGTCTTTAATTCAAAATATGTCCAATGCGACGGATTGGGACTCGTCACGCGTACGCAAACTAATCATAGTCTAATGAATCCACCATACTTATGACGATCTTTAACGATTTAAAGAGTTGCCCGATTTCAATAGTATTTTGCTCCAGACTCTTTTAGTTATTAATACAGTCATTTAACTGGATATTTGCATTCTAATGTTACTTAACCTAGTAATAAACGGCAATAATGACATCGTTTCACAGCACAAAATGTTATCCGACACAGCTGGCTCTGGCACTGTACAAATCTCACTGACAATTGAACCCCGACTTTACATGTAATGATTCTGTTTTTATTCCTTGAAAATAAGCATTGTATTAAAGTTGTCCAATTAATTTTATGTTTAAATGGTTTATCTAGTTTTTAAACCACAGTACTTCGGGGACGTTGGTTGTGGTCTTGCACCACAAGGAATGACACTTAAATTCCTTGAGTATCAGGTGGTTGGGACGCCCATGAAGTGCGGGTGCGACCTATATTATGGACTTTTCCTGAAACCAAACTTGAACAGCTTTTCACGAGGGGGGTCCTAAAAGTCAGGGTGCGACTTGTAATAAGGATGCACTTCTGCAACGACTTTTACGGTATGTTTCAATATTCCAGGTAGATACAGTTCCTGTTTCACAAGTATGTTTTAATAGTCCAGGTATATACAGTTCCTGTTTCTCAAGTATGTTTTAATAGTCCAGATATTTACAGTTTGGTCTTGTTTTACAATATCGAAATTTGTAAGTATGTGTACACCTGTGTGTGAAATGGGGGGGGGGGGGGGGGGGGGTAGTAGATGGGTCTCCATAATGGCATTTTAATTATAGGTTGTTATATAATGTCATTCCTGAAAATAGGTATTGAATCCTGATTTTGGATTCTCCCATTCCTGAAATCCCTTTTTCAATGTTGGCATCTCTGATGTCACAAGTATGTTTTAATAGTCCAGGTATATACCGTTCCTCTATCACAAGTATGTTTTAATAGTCGAGGTAGATACAGTTCCTATTTCACAAGTATTTTTTAATTGTCCAGGTAAATGCAGTTCCTGTCTCACAAGTATGGTTTTATAGTCCCAGTATATACAGTTCCTGTGTCACAAGAATGTTATTAATGTCCTGGTATACAGTTTCTATTTGACAAGTATGTTTTAAAATTCCAGGTAGATACAGTTCCTAATTCAGAAGCACGTTTTAATAGTCCAGGTATAAACATTTCTTATGTCACAAGTATGTTTTAATAGTCCAGATAGATACAGTTACTATATCACTTGTATGTTTTAATAGTTTAGGTATTTACAGTTCCTGTGTCACAAGTATGTTTTAATTGTCTAGGTATATACAGTTCCAATGTGACAAGTATGTTTTAATAATCCAGGTAGATACAGTTCCTATATCACAAATAAATTTCATTAGTCCAGGTATGTTTTAATAATCCAAGTTGATACAGCTCCTATTTCACAAATACTTTAAATTACATTTTAAATGTTCAATTAGGTCCATTACATTTTAAAAGTGTAAGCATAAGAAGAAAGATTTGCAGTTAACACTTGGATCAGAATTTAGACCCTGGGGCATGCGTACATTTTTTAGCTCAGCTGACTGAAAGTCATCTGAGCTATAGCGATCACTCTTTGTCCGTCGTCCGTCTGTCCGTCTGTCCGTCCGTTAACCAGGCACAAATCGTAACCGCTGGACCTAGAACCTTGTAACTTGGGATTCTGAGAGGTCCATAAAAAATCTCCTTGGAAACCAGAAATTAGGTCTCTGTTACCCATATCCTTCGAGCTATGTGGCCCCAAAGTACCCCCCAGAAAAGTCAAAAATTTCATACAAAAACTTCAATATCTCATTAACTACTTGACTGATGGTCATGATTTTTGGCATACATATTGATCATGAGATGTAACATCACTTCCTGCAGACTGGTGGCGCCACCTGTATTTTTCGATTTTTTACGAATTTTTTTCTCTATTTTTGAGACCTTTAAAAATGTGAACATCTGTTAACAAGGCACAAATCATAAAGACTGGACTTAGAATCTTAATTCTTGACACACTGAGAGGTCCATGAGAATCTCCTTGGAAACCAGAAATTAGGTCTCTGTTACCCATATCCTTTGAGCTATGGGGCCCCAAAGTACCCCCCAGAATAGTAAAAAATTTCATACAAAAACTTCAATATCTCAATAACTACATCACTGATGGTCTTCATTTTTGGCATACATATTGATCATGAGATGTTCGATCAGTTCCTACAGACTGGTGGCGCCACCTGTACTGTTTGATTTTTTACGATTTTTTCCTCTATTTTTGAGACCTTTGAGGATGCTGTCATCTGTTAGCGTGGCACAAATCGTAACGACTGGACCTAGAATCTTCATTTTCAACACACTGAGAGACCTATGAAAAGTCTCCTTGGAAACCAGAAATTAGGTCTCTGTTACCCATATCCTTGGAGCTATGGGGCCCAAAATTACCCCCCAGAATAGTCAAAAATTTCATACAAAAACTTCAATATCTCATTAACTACATCACTGATGGTCATGATTTTCGACATACATATTGATCATGAGATGTTTCATCAGTTTGTGCAGACTGGTGGCGCCACCTGTATTTTTCAATGTTCACGAATTGTTTTCTCCATTTTTGAGACCTTTAAGGATGTAGTTATCTGTCAACAGGGTACAAATCGTAACGACTGGACCCAGAATCTTCGTTCTTGACACACAGGGAGACCCATGATAAGTCTCCATGGAAACATGAAATTTGGTCTCTGTTACCCATATCCTTTGAGCTATGGCACTCCAAAGTACAGCTCAGAATAATGGAAAATTTGATACAAAAGCTAAAGTATCTGAACAACTAATGCAGAGATAACCATAATTGTTTGCATGGATATTGATCATGGAGTGTTTCATAAGTTTCTGCAGACTGGTGGCACCACCTGTATTTGTTCGTTTTTTTTTACAAAATTTTTCTGTATTTTTGAGACCTTTAAAGATATGAACATCTGTTAACAGGGCACAAATCATAAAAACTGGACCAAGAATCTTCATTCTTGACACACAGGGAGACCCATGAAAAGTCTCCATGGAAACTTGAAATTAGGTCTCTGTTACCCATATTCTTTAAGCTGTATGGGTCCAAAATACCCCCCCCCCCCAGACTAATGGAAAATTTGATACAAAAACTGCAGTATTTCAATAACTACAACACTGATGGTCATGATTTTTGGCATACATATTGATCATGAGCTGTTCCATCAGTTTCTGCAGACTGGGTGTGCCACCTCTATTTTTTTTTCAAATTTTTACGAATTTTTTTCTTTTTTTTGATACCTTTAAAGATGTGGTTATCTGTCAACAGGGTACAAATCGCAACAACTGGACCTAGAATCTTCATTCTTGTCATGCAAGGAGGCCCATGAAAGGTGCCTGTGGAAACTTGAAATTAGGTCTCTGTTACCCATATCCTTCAAGCTATAGGACTCCGAAGTATCCCTCAGAATAATGGACAATTTGATACAAAAACTGAAGTATCTGAACAACTAATGCAGAGATCACCATGATTTTTTGCATGGATATTGACCATTAAGTGTTTTTATTAGTTTCTGCAGACTGGTGGAGCCACCTGTATTTTTGTATCCGCCAAAACGAAGTTTTGCGGATACTATGTTTTTGACCGAGTTCCTCCGCCGCGGCGGCGTTCGTTTCCAGAGAGCTCCTCGGAGACTAATGGACCGATTTTTCCCAAACTTACACCTATTATCGGGTCACATGTGAACTGGTGCCTAACCAATTTGCATTGACCTCTGACCTTTCCTCTCTATCCAGTGTCCATTTTTGGGTCTGTTTCCACTCATAAACCCTCATATCTCGGGAACCGTTTGATCGATCAGGAAATAAAATTGATACAAATGTAGCCCTTGGATTGCTTTATAACATACACAAAAAATGGTGGCGCCACCTGTAACCATGTTTGCACAGTGTCCATCTGTTCATCTGCCTTGGGTTAAAATCACTCATATCTCTGCAGTGAATTGACTAAGTCACCTGAAATTTGTTATGTGTATACATCCAGGATAGCTTTCTTGATTTTATGACAGGTGGCGCCACCTACGTTCACGTTCACGCTGATGACATCCAAGCTTATATCTCGGGAACCGTTTGACCGATCAGGAAATAAAATTGATACAAATGTAGCCCTTGGATTGCTTTATAACATACACAAAAAATGGTGGCGCCACCTGTAACCATGTTTGCACAGTGTCCATCTGTTCATCTGCCTTGGGTTAAAATCACTCATATCTCTGCAGTGAATTGACTTATTCACCTGAAATTCGTCATGTGTATACATCCAGGATAGCTTTCTTGATTTTATGACAGGTGGCGCCACCTACGTTCACGTTCATGCTGATGAAATCCAAGCTTATATCTCGGGAACCGTTTGACCGATCAGGAAATAAAATTTATACAAATGTAGCCCTTTGATAGCTCTGTAACATACACAAAAAATGGTGGCGCCACCTGTAACAATGTTTGCACAGCGTCTGTCTGTTAGTCTGCCGTGGCCTAAAATTACTCATTTCTCTGTAGTGGTTCGACATAACTGCCTAAAATTTTGCAGATTTATACATCGTGGACAGCTTTCTTGATTTTATGACAGGTGGCGCCACCTACATTCTAGTTAACGCTGGACACATCCAAGCTCATATCTCAGGAACCATTTGACCGATTGGGCCAAAATTGTGCATGTGTTTAGATCTCACATAGGTCTTTATCATACACAAAACTGGAGGGGTTACCTGCAAAGATTTTTGCACAGTGTTTGTCTGTTTGTCTGCCATGGGCAAAAATCGCTCATATACATGTAGTGGTTTGACTTTTCTGCCTAAAATTTTGCAGGTGTATACAACTTGGACAGCTTTCTGGATTTGTGGTAGGTGGCACAACCTACATACACATTTAGGCTGCAGACATCCATGCTAATATGCAACATACCTCACTCTATTTCCCCTTGCCACTCAATCCATGCCTCACAATCCGTTTTTGGCAGATACATGTAGTCACTTGTCAGTTACCCGTATTCTAGTTTTAAAAGTTTACACATTTTTCTCTATTTTTGAGATATATAAATACAGACTAAATCTTGGCCTGTTGGTTAATCTGTTTGATGCTTCAGTTGAATGGGTATATACTACCATTCTGATGATAAAATTTCCTTTTGCGAATCTCTTCCCAGTCAGCTGAGCGTCATGACCCATGGGTCACTTGTTAAAATTAGGTCCAACACAGCTATAATACACAGCTCATGCATTAGTAGACCCTGTTCCACATGATAGCCACATACACCATATAAATCAAACTATTTATATTCCCTCAGAGGTTTTGCACAAATCAAGAATATTTTTATGCCAGATAGCGTATCATAATCCCCTATTGTCATTGCAGTGGACAGCTGTCAGCTTCACTGTCGGCCAAAAAACAAATACTTCTCCGTGAAACTGAAAGATTCAGCGACTGATGGGACACCATGTCGACCAGGCACCAAAAATCTGTGTATTCATGGGATATGTAGGGTAAATATAAAACATAAGTTGATACTGATATTTGTAAATTATTACATCATTGTATCCAGGTACAATGAAACCTTTATATAAGACCACTTGTGGGACTGACAAAAAGTAGTTTTAATTTGCAGGTGGTGGTAATACACAGGTAAGTTATAACCATTGTGAAAGGTTTCCCTTCAAACAAGGGTCGTCTTGATAGACAGTTGGTCTTTCAGACAGGAATCAATATTTAAATATTTGAACATGTCCATGAGACAAAATGTGTTAGCTTTAAGGGAGACTTTGATACTGAAAACCTGGATCATTTTTAGCTCAGCTGACTTTAAGTATTAATTTCAAAGTTATTTCAAGTAGGGACCACTTTTGTGTACAGATGGCAGCACTTTGTTTACCATTGGCAGATTGCCAGTGCCTTGATGTTGGCCAAGATGATGTCAGCTCTATAAATAGTTTTGGCACAGTGCCAGGATTGGAAGAAGTGCAGCCAGGTATAGGTCAAGAGTTCACTCAGTGTAGTAGCTGCATTCTATTTATGGCTTTGGCAGACTGCTCACTGCATCAGATTTGACCCCAAAGTTCAGCCTGGAAAGCCTTAAAAAGCCTGTGTGCTTACAAATTACATATACTGTTATTAGTTTGACACTTTTCATGTTGACAGCCTGTTGGGTGTGACTGGAAGCTCAATTCTAATGCTACGGAGGATCGCTGCGGGATCTGTCATGGTGATGGAACAACATGTGAGACTGTGGAGGACAAGTTTGAGCTGGAGATAGGAGATGGTGTGTATTAAGTATTTACATGAGTTTCTTCGTGCACTGTGGGCCAGTGATCCTAAAGTCCACAAACAAGCAGAATCCTACTCTTGTTATGTCAGTGTGTCTGACCACATGAAAATTTAGCACACCTGATCAGGTCTAAGTTTCTTCATGAAACAACAACAGATTGCATACTTTGGTCAAATAAGTAGAATGCTAGTCACCAGATGAATAAGGACAGCATACCTAATTATTATATTAAGTACTATTATAACTTATTATAATATCTAATCATACCCGCTTCTGTTGCTCAGGGATAGAGCACAGGATTCAAAACAGGAAGTCTCAGCCAATATAGAACTCTACAGATGTAAATACTTAGCATAAGAATTAGATAAGTCATTTAGCGAACCTGTAAGCTTATGTGATGGTGTGGCGTCGTCCTGCGTCTGTACGTTAACCCATACTATCTTGAAAACGGCAAGAGTTAGCATCACAAAATTTTTTGCAAAAATTTAGTCATCTGAAAAACTATCTGATTTTGCCTACTTTTTGGCTAACTGCATTTTTTTAGATTTTATAGGGAAAAAACTAAAAAAGCTTTAAAAATCTTCTTCTCAGAAACTGTTCAGCCAAATTGTCCAATATTTCACAGAAATGATCCCTTGAACAATCTCTCTCAAGTTTGTTCGAATGGTTTAAGTTTGGTGATTTTTGGCCGAGTTACAGCTAGTTGAACTTAGTCATCTTTCCGAAAAAGCATACTAAAATTACAATCTTAGAAACGGCTGGAGCTATCATCACCAAATTTTATGCCAATGTTGGTCACATGAGTCATATCTGAAATTGAGGTATTGGTGGCGCCACCTGCATCGGCCATTTTGTACGGGGGTCATCAGTGCCGTATCACAATTACAACTACAAAAAACTTCCTCTCTGAAACCATATGGCCAAATTGTTTAATATCGCACAGAAATGATCCTAGGGTAGTGTTTTCTGAAGTTTGTTCAGATGGTCTCAGTTCAGTGACTTTTGGCTGAGTTACAGGAAGCTGAATTTAGTCACATGCCATAACAGCCCATTTTAGATCATTGGCTACAAAGATCTTCTTCTCAAAAGCCACTGGGCCAAATTCTTAAATCTCACACATTAATTATTCTTAGATGTTGATAATTCAAGTTTGTTTAAATGGTTTTGGTTCAATGATTTTTGGCTGAGTTATGGGAAGCTTAACTTAGCCATTTTGCTTTATTTTCCCATATGAGTTATAAACCTGCAAAATGTTTTTTGACTGACGCCACTGAGGCCAATTTGTTTAATATTTTACAAGAATGATCCCCTGAATAATTCTTACAATAATTGTCTTTTATGGTTCCAAAGAATGAATTTTGGCTGAATTATAAAGATTGAATTGAGTCATTTTACCATATATGTTAGTTGTGTGAACCAGATACATCTAGCCTGGAACCAGTTTATCAGCATCTGTTTCATCATGCCTCCAGACATTTAGATTTCAGGTTATGGTTAATATTGACAAGAATGTTTTTTAAAAACTTTTAAAAAATGTAGATTTATGATTTTAGATATTCCTCATGCCAGGCAATGTTTACAATCACAGGTATATGTTAACCCATACTGTTTTGAAAGCGACTGGAGCTAGCATCATCAAATTAAATGCAAAAAATTGGCCATCTGAAAAAATCTGCATTTTCTCAGATTTTATAGAGAAAAAGCTAAAAAAAACTTTAAAAATCTTCTCCTCCGAAACGGTCAAGCCAATTTGTTCAATATTTCACAGAAATAATCTTTTATACCATCTTTCTCAAGTTTGTTCAAATGGTTTAAGTTCAGTGAATTTTGGCCGAATTAAAGGAAGTTGAACTTGGTCATCTGTCCAAAAAAGCATACTAATATGACAATCTCAGAAACGGCCTAAGCTATCATCATCAAATTTCATGCCAGTGTTGGTCACATGAGTCATATATGAAATTCAGGGGCCACCTGCATTGACCTTCTTTGTACGGGGGTCATTGGTCATCTGTATATCAACCCATAATTTCTCAGGAATAGCAGGAGCTACCATCCCCAGATTTTATGCAATAATCTGTCACATATCAAATGTTGTGGGATTCAGCTTATTTTTTGCTATCTGCTTTTACTTAGATTTTTTAGGGGAAAAGCTGAAAAACCTTTAAAAGTCTTCTTGTAAATGGTCCAGCCAAATTGTTCAATATTTTACAGAAATGATCCCAGAGGCAATGGTTTGCATTTGATGAATTTTAGTGGAGTTAAACGAATTTGAACAGTCATTTTGCCAAGTAAGCATACTGACATAGTTATCTCAGAAATGACAGAAGCTAGCATTACCAAGTATTATGCAAATGTTGGTCATATGACTCATATTTTAAGTTGCAGATTTTGTGGTGCCACCTACATTGACCTGTTTTTATGGGCAAAAACCTCATAATTTTAGCCTCTTTCAGCTTAAATTGTTTATGATGAAACTGTCAAGTTCAATCGTTCAATTTTTCAAAAGAATTATCCTAGGACATGGTTCTTTCAATCATATCAGAAAAGCTTAAGTTGGTATTATGGCCATTATTATGTCTAACTCTAACTGAGGACTGCAAAACTGTTCTTCTACAAAATTATTGTTTCAATTATAACTTCTGTAACATGGCACAAAAATTATTCTTAGGTGGCCATTGTTCAAGTTTACTTCAGTGATTTTTGGCAGAATTATTGGACCTTTAACAATGAAAGAACTGCATCTTTTATTATTCTAGTTATTTTGATAAAAAGTTTATGAATATTTCAGCTTGAAAAAGCATTTTAGCCAAAGTCTTTCAGTATGTGTAAACAGATTTGCCAACAGGCCAAGATTGTGTCTGTATATTTAAATAGGTTAAGAAACTGCCAACTGTTTCAGATTTGCCAATAGATCAGGAGTTTATTAAGTGCAGCCAGATATAGATCAAGAGTTCAATCAGTGCAGCCAAGCACAAGGCATGTGATCACCTAATGGGTGACGTGTGAACACCTCATGAGCACCATGTGATCACCTCATGGGTGTCATGCCCCTCAGGGCTGCATGTGGAGCCAATCTGTTTATTGCTTTGGCAGACTGCCAACTGTATCAGATTAGGCAACAGGTCAAAAGTTCATCCAGTCTAGCCAGGTGCAGGTCATGAGTTCAATCAGTGCAGTAGCCTGAGCCAGCAAATTTGTCACAGTTCACTCGGGGCAACTGCCTTTCTCACCTAAGCCTGATCAGCCCCATGCATCAGATTCAAGGTAAGTTTGATGTATTGGCATGATATTTTGACCTGTCTATGTGTCTTTGATGGCTTTCTCGTTCATAAGAAAGGTGTCACCACCTACAATGACATTTGCACAGTGTGTGACTTTTGTGCCTGCTTGTTCCTATAGAGGCGTTTGATATATCATCCTGAAATTTTTGCATATTTATACCTATCAAATAGCTTTGTTGTATACAAGACTTGTCGTGCCACCTACAATAATTTTTGCACAGTGTGTGTACCTGCTTATTTCTCAGGAGGGGTTTGATATATCAGTCTTAACTTGGGCATATGTATATATCCCTGATAGCTTTGTTGTATACAAGACTGGTGGTGCCAGCTACAATCATTTTTAGCTCAGCTGACTGTAAGTCAACTGAGGTATAGGAATGGCGCTTTGTCCGTCTGGGCGTCCAGCTGTCCGTTAGCAGGGCACAAATCATAATGGCTGGTCCTAGAAACTTCTAAGTGAACATCCAGGGAGGTCAATAAAAAAATCTCCTAAGAAACCTGAAATTAGGTCACTGTATCACCGTCCAGTTGTTTACGTCTTTTGTTCACAGGTTGCTGATTTCTCAGATAGAAGAATTCTTTAATCCAGATGTAATTTACTTTCAAGTTTATTCAATCAAAGTTAACAATAACAAATGTCCAAAATATATATGTTGATAGTTTTCCCTATTTTCCACTTAACTGATTCTGTTCTCTCTGTCTCTCTCTCTGTTAACTCCTGTTTGTATTCCTGTCTCTTCTCTCTCTCCTAGCTCTCTAACTCTTTGACTCTCTTCTCTTTAGCTCTGACCTTAACTGTCTGGTTCAGTAGCCAGTGTCTCTATTTATACATTTACCCAAAATAATAATTGCAATTAAGGAATTTCTTACAGCATTAATACAAGACATATTGTGTAATACATTCAACACCTTTCTGCCCTCCTGTGAACACCTAAGTCTAAACTGTTAATTAATTACTTTATCTGTGCCTGTCACAGTCAAATGTATGAACATGCTTATTAATGAATTCTCTGTGAACACTAATCAAAGGGCTGGCAGTTAAATAATAAACTGAAATGTAATTAGAAAGTTACCCTGCACAGAAGTCTACTAAATACCTGTTTCACTCCATAGGACTGATCACCTTATAATATCTAATGAAAATTGGTAAAATATAATGATTTGAATTATCATAAAATTATCACACTGGTGATAGTTGCCCTTCCGTCAAGAAATTGACTCTCCTGAGTCAAAACAAACAAACAAAAATAAACAATATTGTTAGAATTACACAATATAAATTACCTTAGCTGTCATTTATTTAAACTTACATCACATGGAAACACTTGAATTTGATATAATAGGATTAATGTAAAAACAAGTATAATCATCCTCATCAACATAGTAAATATGCTACATAAAATCAAAGTGAATATTCTGACATAGTAAAATGAACAAAAACTAAAATAACAAAGTATGAGAACATGCCATTGCCCCTTTCGTTTGTTAAGTGATGCATACATTTGGCTCGTGAGATGAAGTGCATAATTGACATGATTCTAATTTTGTGAAACGATGGACCTGCCAGAGATTTTGCCTTTTATCTAATAATTTAGTCCTAACTGTTGGATCCTTAATTTTGATAAAAAAATTACATATGAATATAGATAAAAGACAAATTCAAGGCAGTGATCACTTTGAATGAAATGAAATAAGTGAGCCAAATTATATGCATCCAAAATTTGTGAAAGTACAAGCTGAAACAAAGTAGTAGCACCAAGTGCAATTAAATTAAGCAAATATACGTTAATTTTCTACTCAGACAAGTCTTCATCATTGTGTTAATTAGTTTTTATACTTCATTACTACCAATAACCATGAAACCTATCCATTTTCTTTTCTCAATTTTGTGCCAAAAGGCATAAGTCTTTACAAGTCAGTAAATACATTTCTTATACATGTATATTGTAATAAACACACTGGACTATTGTTGCAAAAATAAGACATGACATATACTATGGTATATATTTTAAATAGATGGTATATACTATCGCCTATTATACTAGAGATTTACTCTTCGTCATCACTGTTTACAATATACATGCAAAAGGTACATTCATTTGTTTCTGCTTTACAGATATTACAAAAATTGTTTCTTATGGATCTACCGCACATTTCACAATGTTGGACCCTATTTTTACACTTTTCCATTTTACACTTTCTTTGCCTATTAAAATTCTGTCTTTGGTAGTGACCTCTTCCTCCCTGAACTGATATATTATTGACCTGAGGTGCTAGTAGCTGATCTAACTGTCTTATGGTTTTAATATGGGATTTCAATTTTTTGGTAAGTTCATTTATCAACCCTTCTTGAATGTCAGCATTTCTTTCTAACTGATTGTTGTAGTGTTTTGATCTGTCCAATTCTCTTTCCATAACAACCAATCTATCATTTAGTTTCTCTGTTTCCTGGACTAACTCTTTATTTGTTAATTCAAGTGACTGAATTTTGACCTGTTCATCTTCCACAGATACAGTATTTACTGAAACTGATGAAACTTTCTTAACCCTTTTCTTCAGCTTGATGCGCAAAGCATCATTTTCAAAATTGACGACAGTTTTCAAATTTAAAGTTTGATAAAGTTCCTTGTTTGAAATATCCATGAAGGGTAGTTGACTGGGAGCTGCAAAACTTCTTTCAGAATGAACGTCTCCAGGTCCACATTTTGTTATATCATCATCTTCTCTTGCACTTTGCTGTTGTGTAAAACAGCAGCGGGCGAAGTGGTTCAGTTGATGGCATTTGTGGCATCTTTTTCCTTTAGCTGGACAGTGACATTGATGGGCTCTGCTGTATGTAAATCCACACTTGTAGCAGAGCCCTCTTTTTTGGAACCAAATCATGCATAGGAGTGGCATCTTTTAGCTGGGGAATTAGTCCAAATTTGATCTGGGGGAATTAGTCAAATTAATGTTAACTTGGCGTAGTGTGAGATGTACCGAATAGTAGATGGAACGCAAGCCGGATTCTCCCCAACTATCACCGTCCAGTTGTTTACGTCTTTTGTTCACAGGTTGCTGATTTCTCAGATAGAAGAATTCTTTAATCCAGATGTAATTTACTTTCAAGTTTATTCAATCAAAGTTAACAATAACAAATGTCCAAAATATATATGTTGATAGTTTTCCCTATTTTCCACTTAACTGATTCTGTTCTCTCTGTCTCTCTCTCTGTTAACTCCTGTTTGTATTCCTGTCTCTTCTCTCTCTCCTAGCTCTCTAACTCTTTGACTCTCTTCTCTTTAGCTCTGACCTTAACTGTCTGGTTCAGTAGCCAGTGTCTCTATTTATACATTTACCCAAAATAATAATTGCAATTAAGGAATTTCTTACAGCATTAATACAAGACATATTGTGTAATACATTCAACACCTTTCTGCCCTCCTGTGAACACCTAAGTCTAAACTGTTAATTAATTACTTTATCTGTGCCTGTCACAGTCAAATGTATGAACATGCTTATTAATGAATTCTCTGTGAACACTAATCAAAGGGCTGGCAGTTAAATAATAAACTGAAATGTAATTAGAAAGTTACCCTGCACAGAAGTCTACTAAATACCTGTTTCACTCCATAGGACTGATCACCTTATAATATCTAATGAAAATTGGTAAAATATAATGATTTGAATTATCATAAAATTATCACACTGGTGATAGCTGCAACCTATATCCTTTGAGCTATGGGGCTTGAAAGTACCCCCCAGAATAGTAAAAAATTTGATACAAAACCTCCAATATCTTGATAATTAATGCATGGTTTGTCATGAATCTTGCCTTAAGGTCAAGCAAACGTATTCCAAAACTCATTATGTTATCATATAACATAATTGCCTATGAAACAAATATTAATATAGATTTTACACAAAATAAGCCCAATTCCTGGAGGAAAAACATTTCTTCTATCTATTTTTCTACTAAAAACATGAGTTTGTGTGATTTGTTCAAAAACTATTGGCACATCTATGAGCACTGTCAACTCGGCAGTGACGTCACACACTGGGAAATCCCCTGTGACTAAAAATTCTAGATCTCAGTAAAAGCACAGTATTTCTGCCTCTGTCAGTCCCAAATTTTCAGCAGAGAATAAAAACAACATGCATTACTAGATCTAAGTTGTTGATAAAATTCAGTCCATGATGTCACATGTGTACCAGCCAATCAAATCAGGACAAAGTCTGGGATCTGGATAAAAACCTCCGTTCACAGAACAAACGCACATGTAATAGGTTTACTTAACCTTCAAATATTGACCATGACTAGTTTTGTCAGTCCCTGAAAGTGGTGGTGCCACCTATATTTTTTCCTATTTTAACAAAAAAGTTTCTATTTATTTACTATAAAATGTCAACAATCATGCCAGTTTCTCAGCTGTGATTACATCTGGTGTCCCCAAATCAGGTGTGTTTATTAATCACAAGTAGATGCCCTATACTAATCACTGTGTCTGTCTGTTTGTCTGTCAATCCTTCCATCCACACAAATTTGTTTCCAGACGATAACTCCAGGTTGGATTGGCACATGGAACTTGACTTACACATGGCCCACCACTGAAGCAAGAACCTATATGATTTTGGGTTCATGATTTCAATGGTGAAGGTCACAGGACCCATTTTTTTAAAAGGAATGTGTATGCATTTGATGCCAAACTTTTCATTGCAAACCTTCCATCTTCAAGATATTAACCTGCCACTAGGGGATGATTCTGTTTGATTTTTGGGTCATAGTTCAAAGGTCAAGGTCACAGGGCCCATCCAATCACAAATTAGTTTATGGATGATAATTCTGCTTTGGATAGACAGACTGGCTTCAATCTTGGTTTAATAATGACCAACCACATAAGTAAATTCATTTTGATTTTCAGGATCCAGCGATCTAAGTTGAAGGTTACAGAAGCTACATCTTTAAAAAGATTGTGGATGCACTGTAAATCAAACTTTTCATCCTGAACTTTCCAACGTTCACACATGGCTTACTTACCAAAAGTGAGGAAACCTGTAGAATTTTAGGTTATCTGGTCAGAGGTCAAGGTCACTTTTTAAAAGATTGTTACAATAATCCTAATGCTGCAAGTTCAAGGATATTAAGTTCTAAGATTTTTTGGTCACAAGGTCATTTGTTAAGGTCACAGGACTGTCATTCTGAAAAATTTCTTTAAAAATATCCTTATAGACAAATTCGGCTGAGTGTCGAGACCCATGGGTTCCTAGTTGTGTTGTGTGCACCCATGCCAGAATTTCAGCAGTGATGTTTGTGTAATTGTTTCTTATTCAAAATGTTTAGTACCTGCATCGTTCATATACATGAGAATTAATGGTCCAGCATTGAAGCATTATACCTGGTGTATTTCCCAATGCACAGGTTTGCATTAGGCCTGTAGACCTTGTTTAAAAAATGGAGGCAGATACCTCAACCAAACAAAAATTTTTTAAAAATTACCTGAGTCAATATTCAACATACAAAGCTGGTTTCTGTTATATTGGAGATTCATTTAAAGTGTCTGCTGTATGATTTATCAGAATTTAATAATTATTATTAAATAAAGAGTCCGCTATTTCAATAATGGTCAAAATATACCTGTTTATTTTAATATTGATTTGACGATCATATTTTTTTATGTTGTATTCACAGATCTCATTTTCCATTAAAATGATATGATCAGGTTCTTTTTACTGACACTGCTGTGTTAAAGGTTATGTTGATGCTAAGATGATACCAGAGGGTGCCAGAAACATCCGTGTGGAGGAAGTGGCCGAAGCAAACAATTACCTGGCGATCCGAGACAAGACTGGAAAGTACTTCTTGAATGGACATTGGTTCATCAACTGGAGCGGTGATTACGAGGCTGCAGGCACAGTCATCAAGTATGAACGAGATGGAAACAAGGAAGCACTGACTGCCCCAGGGCCTCTTAAGGAATCAATCTATGTCATGGTAAGAGACATAATTTTGGAAATGAGATGTTTTATATTTTGTAGTTTTTAGTATTAATTGTGGAGGGCAATAGAAGCATATATATGTAATTTTAATATGTGGAATAGAAACAAAAACTGTGTCTTTGACCTTTGACCTTATTTACATATTCAGGTTCTTTACATACCAGATTCTTATGGTCTTGTTGATGTGAAATATACTGGACAATCTCGTCCATCTATAGTACTTAGAATCAGATTCCTGTCCAATAACTACACAAATAAACTCTTATATTGGACTTTTAACTTTTTAACAGAAGGAAAATTAAAACAGAAGAGGAAGGAGCATTACTGATGGCAGATAGAATCTACCTGTTATCAACACAATATGGCCAGATTGACATGAATAAAATATGTCACATCTGCTTATTCACAAAAAGATAACTGCATAAGTTGTTTTGGAATGGCTTCAAATAAAAAAAATAAATTACCCGCATATGTAAAGGACTTTTTCTGAGAATATAACAACACCACTAAACAATTATATGATGCCAGATATTAAGTGTTCAGTACTAATTGAGGCTGTAATCCCACAGTTAACCAAACAACTTGCCAGAAAGTTTTCTTAGGCCAGAAAGTTTCTTTATGCTAGTATTCAGGGTTCATGAAAAAAATGTGACCCTCTAATCTCAGTAGTGTATATTTGAGAATGTTTTAGTATATTTCTTTGTTTTCCTTATCCATTGACTGAAGTCCTCAAAATGGATTGATTTTCTCCACTGTATCCTGTGATACATTATTTCGACCAAATAAAATTTTTTACACACCCAATACTTTTTACTGTTAGAGTTGTTGTAGTTTTCACTTGTAACTGGTTGTTATTCAGCTCCTGTTCCAATCCCAAAACCCTGGTGTGAAGTTCATCTACACAGTACCAAAGGAGAACGTGACGTACAGCCGTATGCCAGAGTTCATGTGGGTGCTGACTGACTGGACACACTGCACTGTGTCATGTGGAGGAGGTAATGATTGGAATGTTTTATGTTGTGTTATGTAGAAAATGTTATGTAGAAAGTTAATATATGCCTGGTTCACTCACTACACAGCTGTTGCTTCTTGTCAGACCTACACAGGCTCATCTTTTTGTGCACTCTCACACACCTACTCACAGACAACGTCTACACATTTTGCTCTGTTCACAAATCTAAGCAACAACTAAGAGACAGGAATTATGGAAAAAATTGGATGAGACCATTTATTCATAATATATAAATATTTTGTTTCTTTCTTTTTTTTCATATTTATGCAAATGACTCACAATTAATTTTTGTGTCATTGACTCAATAAAATTTTACTTTAAAGATTAAAAGACCAAGGGGGGGGGGGGGGGGGGGGGGGAGTATATGCCATTTATATGGATAAAATCAATACTCCCTAGAGAAGGTAATTTCATTTGTGCATTCTGTTGTTGGTATATGATGGTCCGGTACTTCAGCTCTTGAGATTTTCAGAGTTGATTTAGTATGATTATAAATATTCTATTCATAATTTTCAAAATAATTAAATCTTATAAGGATTTATAAAGAAAATGATTAAGGATAAAGACTAAAAATCATTTAGAAAACTTATAACAATTGTTACCTAATTAGTAATATGCTAGATGGATAATACATGTCTAAACATGATTTATTTATGTGCCAAATGTACAATTAGAATGAGAGGTAAAATATGATAATTTTTCTGATGTATACTATTTAGTAGTGTTCATATATAAAATGTATATAAATCAAGGAAAATTCTTGTTATTGATATCAAGTTAAAACTGCCATACTTGGTACATCTCATTATCCATCACAAGGCAGCTTGGAGATTTTTATATGTTTTTCCAAATGTATTATCCTCTGAACAAGTTTTCTTCTCTCTGATTAGTTAGTTTTTTTTTTATTTCAGGAAGTCAGCGTCGTGATGTGATTTGTACAGAGCGTGAGGCAGGCCATGTGGAGGACACCTACTGTGACCCTACCAAGAAACCTGACAGGCAGCAGCGAGCATGCAATGACCAGGATTGTCCAGCAAGGTGACCATGGATCTTATGTAGCTCAAATTTACAAAATTTTGGTGGAGTGTTGAAATGTTCTAATTAACAAGTTAAATTTATTTATTTCAAGGAATATTATTTTATGGGAAAAATACTAGACATCTGAGGAAATATATAGTCAACTAATGACATGCACATTATAGTCCAAATGTAAGGCAGATTTATCTGAAATATTCAGACAGCTAAAATATAAAAAAAAATTGGATTTAACAGGGAAGATATTTTGAGAAAGATTTATGTCATGATACATTGGAATTTTGCAAGATAAAGAAGAATATTAATTGAAAATTGAATTTTCATATAACATAATCTTTAATGCTGGAATAACAATCAGTTACTCCAGATTATCTGTAGCTATGTCAATCCAAATCTAGAAATCTGTAAGGTTTACAGATTCTACATCATCTATCATCTCATGGTTTTCTTCATCCTTAATTAGTAGACAGAGTCACCTACAGGCCATGGCCATGACTATTAAATGATGTTTGCTTTACTTGCAACATTTTAGGTATGGATGTTTTTAATTCCAGGTGGCATGCATATCCATGGCAACACTGCAGCGTATCCTGCGGTAAGAACGGTACACAGCGTCGTACAGTGCTGTGCGTCCAGCGACAGGGAGACTCAGAGATGGCTCTGGATGAACATCATTGCTCTGGACTTGTCAAGCCTGCAGTACTGAGACCGTGTAAGAATCGGCCATCTTGTTCCTTCTGGAGGGCAGGGCCATGGTCTCAGGTCAGTAGAAGCATCAGGAATGGAGAGAATATGGTTAAAGCAGTTTTTTTTCAGTGGTGGGGGGGGGGGCTTATCCAGGAATAACGTGTGAGACTCATCTCGTTGTCTGTAAAATCAGCATAGTACACAATGGAAATTTAGCCTGTATATAGAAACTGCAGCTATGGACTCTCTTCAAATCCAATCTTAAAATATAGAAGGCTCTCAATTGTTTTACTCATTCAGTAAACTTTAATGAATATTTAAGCCAATAAAAGATGGTCAGGTATTGTTATTGATCTTTATTTTCTTGAAATATAGTACATCTGGATTGTTGTAGACATGTGGTGATGACCCCTGTAATACCCAAGCTAGGCAGGTAGAATGTGTGGGTAACGGTGACCCTTGTGATAACAGCAGTCGGCCAGCGGCTGAGAGACAGTGTGGAGAAGTCACTTGTGGAACATGGCAGACTGACAACTGGTCACAGGTAAGTATGCATCAAATTATAAAAAATATTATATCAACTTGAGCAACCCCCCATATAGAAACTCTTACTAAGAGTAAAATCAAAATTGTATCCTTCAGGTAATTTTCATAAAACTTTATAGAACTGAAAGTATGAGTTGCATAATTGAATGTAATTAAAAATTTTCTTTGCTTAACTGCAGTGCACACGATCATGTGGGATTGGTATTCAGTTCCGCCGGGTCACATGTGAGGGAGCCAGCCATTGTCGACAAAGCAACAAGCCGGCGGTCACGCAAACATGTAATGCACACCCCTGTAAAACTGAACAAAAGCCTACAGAAAAAACAGTCAAATCTGACAAACAGGGGCATGTGTTTAACAGCATCAACAAAATTGGTAAACAAATAAACAGTGGCTTGGATTTCAGCAGTGAACATGTTCATCTGTTGCCGGACGGGGAAATGACCATCACAAACCACGTAGGGGAGGAGATACAAACAGATGACTCACCAACGCATCACGTCGGAAACATTCTCACTGATGATAGTATCCCTCCAGTGGGATCTAATACTGTTGAGTACAACACTTTAGTCGAGAATGAAAAGACTCAAACTTATCTCACTCCTGTAAATCCCACATTCACAACTTTACCTCATACTGTAAGCAATGTTGAGAAAACCTCAATAATTCCTGTTAAAAGCACTACATCCATGAGTTTTCTTGCCACAACCTTGCCACCAGATACTGCAACTCCAACCTCCACTTCACTGATGCCATCTGTATCATCTACCAAGCAGTATAATCCTGATATTGATGGTAAGAAGTCAACCAAGGCTGATGATGGTCATTTATCAGGTGCTGATCTACAGAATCAGATCATTGAGAATCCTGTAGAAATGGGAAAATATGGGCCTGATACTAATGTAATACACCAGGATTTGTCAGAGAAGACTGAGGGTGGTAGACATAAGGAGGAGCTCTCAACAACTGTAGCTGCAACTGCTGCACTGTTATCTCGAAAGCCAGAGCAGATCATTCTGAAAACAACAAAAGAACCAAGTCTACCTACCCCCAGTGTTGAACCCAGTGCCGCCAGCAGTAAATTTGGATACATATGGATGCCTGGACCCTGGAATATGGTAGGTTTTAAGAGATGCCTGTCAAATGATTGCTTAAACTGGGGTGAATTAGTAACTCAGTGATTGCTTAATATAACCAAACTGTCAGTTTTTTTTATGCCAAATTGTATACTGCTAATTATTAATTAGTAGAATAAGACATTGTGATGGACGAGCAACCCATCCAGGAGGATTTTAACTCCCTTGTTGCTTCACGCTACAGAAACCAGGATAAACTCCTGCCTGACGAGCCAGTTAGGCTTGGGTGTTAAAGCCCAAGAGAATAGACATTTCATTCAAACTGTGGTTTTTTATGGTTTTGTATTATATAATGGTGCATAAATAAACAAATTTCCATTGAAACATATGTTTCAGAAAAAATGAACTTGTACTCTGATGAAAAAAATAATTGATATTGTTCTTTACATTGGAGAACAAAATGTTTCTGACCAAAATTTTTGTCCGACAGTGTATTCCTGATTCCCTGGTTTGATACATGTATAATATTAGTTCATTCTGAATGATTTCAGTGCTCTAAGCTTTGTGGAAACGGGACCAAGGAGCGTGGGGTTGAGTGTATATCAGTGAAAACATCATCACAGGTAGCAGACTCTTTCTGTGAACATGTACCTCGGCCAAGCACCAATGCCCCCTGTAACACTCAGCCATGTCCAAGCTGGGAGGTGCACAAATGGGGACCTGTAAGTATGATATCAGAAGAGAAATATTTGAAATATAAATTATCCAGACATGTTGATCAAGTTTTGGACAAAGTTTTTCACTTCACTAGATTTTTTTCGAACTCCCAAAAGTATGACCTTTTCCCAGAAAGTTTGAAAAATGACCCAGAGATAATGATGCTCATGCAGGTGAATGGCTTTGCATATCAGAGATGTACACCCACTTTTGCTTTGTTGTTGCATGATGTTTTGTTAGTTATAATAAGTTTTGGACATTACTTCTGTATGTTAAAGCAAATTATATTAGTTTATACACTAAAGCCCTGAAAATATATTTTTGATGTTTTTCTGATAACTGTTTGGCATTTCTTTGACAGTGTTCCAAGCCATGTGGGAGTGGTTTACAGCGCAGAGATGTGATATGTCCAGAACATAACAAGTGTGATCCAAAGACAAAGCCAGACACCACACAGACCTGCTACCTACGTGACTGTATAGGATGGGTGGCTGGACCATGGAGCCAGGTAAATTTTCAGATCAGATTCAAAACATAGTCCCTGACCTGGCCACTCTGACGAAAGTCAAAAATGGTCAGTGTGGACCCTGCCACTGTGTGTGTGTGTATTTAATTATAGGCCAATTGGTTGCTTTTTTAGAGAAATTGAGAAGAGTTCACACTTCATAAAAACAAATCACTAAAAAATTACAAGTTTCAGTTGAGCAAATTTCAAATAACATTTTAAATCATTTTTCCAGTGTACCAAGAGCTGTGGAGGTGGAGAGCAGGCCCGTCACATCCAGTGTGTGAATGAAACATCCCTCCAACCATCCAGCGGCTGTAACATAGTAACAAAACCAATTGGTGCACGAGCATGCAACACAGAAGACTGTCCGAAACAAAAAGCTGCAGGTAAGCACATACACAAAAACAGATTAACTGTTAACAATCCCTGATGATGCAATGGAAAAACTTTACTGAATAATATCTAACTTTATGGGAGAAGCTTCTCTTTGTACTCTCCTTCTTACAGGAGCTCTTTATGTATCCTAAACAAGTATTAACTGAATAATATTAGAAAAAAATGATTTGAGATAAATATCACCTAAGGTGGACACAGTAATTGGACTGTTGCATAATCCTGCATCTTTTACATAAGGGCAATAATAATATAGCATTGTTGTCTTAAAACATTCTCAAATTCTCTGTGGGTTCCAGTCCAATCCTATTTTCTTACACAATAATGGATCTAAGAACACTTATGTACCCCTTTAAGTTAACATTACTGAATGATATTAAAAATAAAAATTTGAGATAAATATCACCAACAATGCAGTATATGGCCAATGCAGTTTCTGGTGTAAATGTATGAGAAAAACCACTGCCTGGCACAGCCTGAAACCCATTCATGCAGGCAAGACTAAATGAGCCAGATGGTCAGTAACACTGTCTCTTATGACTAATCCCCACTAC
The DNA here is from genome assembly GCA_026874595.1 of Sipunculus nudus. Lineage (NCBI taxonomy): Eukaryota > Metazoa > Annelida > Sipuncula > Golfingiida > Sipunculidae > Sipunculus > Sipunculus nudus. The sequence goes on from CM049313.1 coordinate 70,353,514, forward strand.
CGGTATATTATCTTATATGTTTGCTATGAACTCATATTTACTTAATGTGATAATTGAACAAATATGAGGCCAATAAATGTTGGTAAAATGGAAGGCAGATTAAATGAAACTTGCAAAACATGACGTTTATCTGTAAATGAAGACCAAGTGTAACTTTGCCCTGAATTATAATACAAGTCTGTTGAGGCAAGATAAATTTACAATACAGTTGTCATTACTAGGATTTTCTGTTCATGCAGTAATTTTTAATTAAACTATACAAAGGCTTTAAAACCCTATAAAATTTCAGGATAAAATTTGTAATCAAAGGTTAAGACTCCGTGCACACACAACTGTATTGAATTAAAGGGCTGGTCGCTAGGGGTGCTAGTTGTTTGCTTGCAGTTTTTCAGGCAGGCAGGCAGGCATATTCTACCTCCATACATGAGAGTATTGACATTTGAGAAATTCCGCATTGAGTAGATATAGTAATTGGATTGGTGTATACTCCTGTATCATCCTTCTAATAATGGCAGATATAATACAGCATGGGTGTCTTAACCTTTTATCAAATACTCCCATGAATTGCAGGACACTCCTGTTTTCTTGCATAACAATAGTTCCTGTAGACCATCCCTTCTTTTTTTCAGCTCTCTCTGAATATGTCTGTCAACGTGACCAAATGGCTTCCCATGTGTGTAGAATGTTGAAGAGATTATGCAGTGAGCGCTACATTGAACTTAAGTGCTGTTTTACCTGTGCCAAACATCGAAACTCGAGGCGACGTGGTGGGCGCACATCATGATCATTATGATCATATAGTCCATTACAGTGACACTGTCAGTTATAATCCTTGACCAAATATGGTTCCTCGATTTAGACTTTAAATAACACAGGAACTCATCTTGAAATTATTATATTTTGTAATATTATGTTGTTTGTCATTCCTTGACTAGTAATGATCTGTGAAAATTGATTAGGAATAAACCGTGAATTTGTGATATTTGTGCCATATGTCTGTGCAGGATTTTCATCCATGGCTTTGGTTGTTGCTGAAGATTTGTAATTGTTTACAAGCATATGATTTGGTTACTGTAGCAATGACCAATTTGCCATGACATTTACTTTGTTGCTATGGTAGTGACCTATTTGCCATGACATTAACTTTATTGTTATGACAGTGACCTGGTTCCCATGGCACTGAAGCAGAAAATTATCAGAGTTGTCAAGTTATCTGTAGATTTTTTAAAGAGTATATATCTAAATATATACACACATGTATATGTATGTGTATTTATATATACATGCATAAATACATACATACATGTATATGGATACATGTATATATATATATATATACACACATGAAAAAGAGCTTTCATTGTGTGTATGCTTTATATTACTTGGTAGGTACATTAGCTTTGCTTGTTAAATGCAAGATTTATAATTTATGTAGTAATGCTTTAAAATGCACACTTCTTCATTTCTAGTTCATAAACATATCATATAGACATCCAGGGCTGAATGACAAATAAAAGGCCACCTAGACATCTACAGCATGAACACCCAAAAATGTTGTAATATATGCATTGCTGTGTAGAATATATTGACCATATAGAGGTAAACATGAGGCATTTAGATATATAATTTGCTATGTTTCAGCTTATATGAAGATGTTTATGTTAATTTATACTGATAAATGTATTGGCATAAAAGCTGAATCAGAGGATTATTGTTAGTAATGAAGTAATTGAATATATGTTTATATTTGTAAAATTGTATTGCTTTTGCCAGTATTTCTAATGAATAATAATTATATTTGGGGAGCCTCCAAAGGGCTAATGGTTCACATGTGGGACCATAAATTGTTTTGACTTTTTTAAAATAAAAGAGCTTGACAATTTTTTTATTATTGGAGTGGTCCTGAATTAATAATTGTGGCCACAGATGGCGATTCTTAGAATGATGTTTTGTCTTACACAGACTTGGCCACTGACTATTGTCAAATGCTGGAGGGGACTAGTTAAAATATATATTATCACATAATGTCAATGCATCATTACCGGGACATTTGATAATACCAGTATGATATTTGACTTTGTGGCATGATGTATCGGTGAACTGACGAGTTATTACAGCCAAAGTGGTGTCAGTCAGTCATCAAGACTTATTTCATGCTTTGCTCTTTAACACTTGCTATGATTTAATGTCAGTTTAGGTGAAAGAGCTGGCAACTGTTTTGGTAAACTCCTAGTTTAATTTTACTAGAATTTTACCTGTGTGATATTTTCACAAATGAGCATTGGGCTTTATAGGATGGGATGTGGGTAGGTCCTAGATTACCTTTTATATACCCAGGTTGTGCTTATCAATGAATACGTTTGTCTTCCCAAATGTGGATGTTCTAGCAAGTGGCATTTTGATGGAAATAAACACATAAATGAATATTTTCAAGTATGTATATTGAGTGCTTGAAAATAGTCTTTCATGTTTACACATGTGCTTGTGCTTACTAAGTGCCAATTGTTTTTTGTCTCTCACCCTTCATTGAATGTGCCAAGTTGTAGGAATAAAGTTCATTAATGACCAATGTTTCAACAAAGTTAATATCAGACTTATCTTAATTTAGGCAAGGTGTATGCTACTGTAATCAGATGTCTTTAATAACCTCTGTTTCTATTTATGAAACATGAATAACACTAAATGTACTATGTGGGGGTTTATTATTTAAAATTATGTATAATTTTAGATGAAACATTTGCAAATTTGTCTTTTAGTTTATATTGTCTTATGTCACTGCAATCTTAAATAGAGTGTGTAGTTTTAGGATAAAATTTTTTGTCAATTTACATGTTGAAACCGGTTGAATTTAGACATCACAGAACAAATAGTGATGGAGTATAAAACAGTTAGTTTACCTTTTCTTTACAGGTAAGTTGATTGCATATAGATTGGGAGGTTTACTGTAATAGTAAACTCATGAAAGTGCATGTGTTTCTCCAGTTTCTGAGACGCAAACTTTGATGCAGGTATCAGCCTCATGAGAACTAATGGCACAGTGAGTTATTAACTTCTTCAGAAGACTTGGTGATATCAGTTTTTAATATGGTGTTAATACAGAAATGAGTATTTATTTTATGTTTATAAGGGAATATCTTCACATCAGTTATGCATGTAATGAACACTGATAGCGCTGTCATGTTATAGGTTATTGATAATGTGTAACTGCTAGTGTAATGCTGTATGATACAAATATGGCCAATGTGAATAAGACAGAGCTATCAGTTAATTACCGTCCTTGCAGTGTAGGTGTATATAATGGTTCATACGTGATAACTCAGCAATTACTATCTTCATGGAAGCCAGGTCACAAGCTCAGTTGAACAGATACCTTGCTTCAGTAGGGCTCCTGGCCTGCTGGTGCAAGAATTTCATGTGATGGAACCAAGATCAGAAGGGTCAATGAAATCTGTCATAACCATACATTCTTTACACAGCGCTTTACCGATAGGCCAACTACCTATATCGTAAGCGCTGTTTGTTATGACCTTGTATCCTGAATCTTTACACAAGAGGGGAGCACTGTATTTTGGCCCAATCAGATGAGACCCTGTGCTGGATGACAAAATGGTTTACCAGCCAAGCCAAGAATACACAAAGCCAATGTTGTTCATTTCGTTTTGAGTGACAGCTCATAGCCCCGGCGACTGTTTGAACAGGCCACAGGCTCAGAGAGAATTGCCACAAACGTGTTTTCTGGGTGGAACCTGATGCCTGTCGAGTGTTTGTTGACTTACATTTGGTTGGCTGCTAGTCACCACAGCAGTTTTTTTCAGCAGACAGGCCCATGTGCACCACCTGGTGTTTAAGTGCATCATAAACGGTCAAAGCAGGCAGCAGGAAAATCAGTAGCTTCTTCAAGATTTCCCCTGCCTCGGGAGCGTATCATAACCATAGTAAACAGTACACTTAAATCAAAACTGTTCACATGGCTTATGAACAAGAACACATGTACCAGAAACTCAAAGGTTTACAAGCCTTTATATAATTGGTCACATTCTCCATGTCTCCCAGCCCCAGACGGTTAAACAAAAATAGTTTTCTTTGCTGCATAGACAGCTGTACACAAACCACCTGATTGGTTCAATTGTTTTGTTCAGAAGCAGATCCAGGGGGGGGGGGGCAACCCCAGCTTCCACAAGCTTTTATTAAGGGTTTCAGACCTATTTTTGTGGCCTGAAACACCCCCCCCCCAGACCTGGGGACCATTAATCCTCCTGTTTTGGACCCCACTTTTTTTCTAAATCTTATATCCGCCCCTGTTGTCCTCAATTCAATAAATCAAATTCGGGGGCTCACTGTATCTAGGTCTCTGCTCAACCAAACTTTAGACCAGAAGCAGATCCAGGGGGGGGGGGTCCAGGGGGTCCGGACCCCCCCTTTTTCACCCGAAGCAACCTTTTTTAAGGGGTTTTAGACGTAATTTTGCTGCCTGGACCCCCCCCCTTTTCCAGACGTGATGACCTTTGTTTTAGGATTTTCATTGGTCCTCCTAGGTTTGACCCCCCCTTTTTCTAAATCCTGGATCCGCCCCTGTAGACCTTGTTCCTAGAAAGATGGCAGTAACCAGGAGAACTGCTAATGCTTATAGTTTGATTTGAAGGTTCAAGTTTCAAAAAGAGATTACGGTATGTTACTGATGATAGCTTGTTGACACAGATGTTGAAGTTAAATGTATTGATAGGACTGATTAAATGTTAATACATGCAAAGCATTTGCTGTAATTGGTTAATAATACCATGTGTTGATACAGGAAAGTGTCACAGTTATAGATATTTTGTGAAAATTGTTGTAATGTATAATGCTATATAAGATGTAGATATCTAGTGGAGATTAATGCCATGAATAGAAACTGGACCATGTAAATCTGTTGGGCTCTTTTATAAAAGTATACAATTATACATGCATGTTACTCCAGGCTGATTGGTACCTGTTGTCCACTTGCTAAGCAAATGCTTACTTGTAGCATCAAATCTGTAGTAATCGCTTGTAGGGTGAACTCTTGCGACACATTGCTTTCATGTTGACCAGGCAAGTTAGGTTTTACGGTGACCACAGTGTGTAGTAATGGTGACCTGCTGGTCAGTGCTGTTAGGTACAGGGTCAAATCACGTATATTAGCGCTACATTTGAGAATATATCTCATAAAGTAATGTTTCTGTACAGCAGTCAACTACTGAATAAATGTTGCTCTTTCTATTAGTTAGATAAGTGTTGGTTTTCAATATCCATGTTTTTAGCTTAGCTGACTATAAGTTATCTGAGCTGTAGCAATGGTCCTTTGTCCATTGCCATCCGTCCAGCCAGCTGGCCGTTATCAGGGCATGTTTTGAAACCATTTGACCTACAAAATTCCAGCATACTGTTAGATATCCCAAAAATTTCCTACCAACCTGAAAACTGGGTCACTGTAACTGCATTCCTCAGATATAGAAGAGCATCCATTTTGCATTAAAAACCAATTGTTACACTTCAAAATTGTTTACTATGGAAACCACTGGTGCTGTTTTGTTCAGATTTGCCAATTCCATCCGGAAATCCTTTAACAGGGCACATTTTGAAACCATTAGACCTACAAGTCTAAAATTTGGCATGGAATTAGATATCCCCAAAATCTCCTACCCATACCAAATATAGGGTCACTGTGACTTCGATCCTTTGAGATATTGGGGAAAAACATCATTATTAGCTCAGCTGTCTGAAAGTCATCTGAGCTATAGGGATCACCCTTTGTCCGTCGTCCGTCCAGCCGTCCGGCCGTCAAGCCATCCGTTAACAGGGCACAAATCGTAACCACTAGACCTGGAATCTTCTCACTTGACATCAAGGGAGGTCCATGAAAAATCTCTTTGAAAACCTGAATTTAGGTCTCTGTTACCCATATCCTTCGAGCTATGGGGCTCCAAAGTACCCCCCTAGAATAATGCAAAATTTGATACAAAAGCTCAAGTATCTGAATAACTACTGCATTGATCACCATGATTCTTTGCATGAATATTGATTATGGGATGTTCCATCAGTTTCTGCAGACTGGTGGCCCCACCTGTATTTATTCCAATTTTTTCAATTTTTTTTTTTTCTCTTTTTTTTCGGATCTGCAATGAAACTGTAATCTGTTAACAGGGCACAAATAATAACCACTGGACCTGGAATCTTCAAACTTAACATCCAGGGAAGTCCATGAAAAATCTCCTTGAAAACCTGAAATTAGGTCTCTGTTACCCATATCCTTGGAGCTATGGGGCTCCGAAGTACCCCCCCCCCCCCAGAATAATGCAAAATTTGATACAAAAGCTCAAGTATCTGAATAACTGCTGCATTGATCACCATGATTCTTTGCATGAATATTGATCATGGGATGTTCCATCACTTCCTGTAGACTGGCGGTGCCACCTGTATTTTTCCAATTTTTATGCCCCCGCCACAAAGTGGCCGGGGCATATAGTTTTACCCATGTCCGTCCTTCCGTCATTCCGAAATCAAACAGTTGTACGGACTTTTTTTCGCAATGCCTGCAGATATTGGCCTGATTTTTGGTGTGTGGGCAGATAATGACCAGTTACAGATCGAGTTCGCGTTTCGTCCCGGTTGACCTACTTTTGACCGTTTTCGGCTCCTAAACTTAGAAAATTTCATGAAAAATAGAAATGTTCATGACAAATACACATGTACAGACTTTTTTTCGCAATGCCTGCAGATATTGGCCTGATTTTTGGTGTGTAGGCAGATAATGACCAGTTACAGATCGAGTTCGCATTTCATCCCGGTTGACCTACTTTTGACCGTTTTCGGCTCTTGAACATAGAAAATTTCATGAAAAATAGAAATTTTCATGACAAACACCCATGTACGGACTTTTTTTCGCAATGCCTGCAGATATTGGCCTGATTTTTGGTGTGTAGGCAGATAATGACCAGTTACAGATCGAGTTCGCGTTTCGTCCCGATTGACCTAATTTAGACTGTTTTACGGCTCCTTAACTTAGAAAATTTCATGAAAAATAGAAATTTTCATGACAAATACACATATACAGACTTTTTTTCGCAATGCCTGCAGATATTGGCCTGATTTTTGGTGTGTTGGCAGATAATGACCAGTTACAGATCGAGTTCGCGTATCGTCCTGGTTGACCTACTTTTGACCGTTTTCGGCTCTTGAACATAGAAAATTTCATGAAAAATAGAAATTTTCATGACAAACACACATGTACGGACTTTTTTTCGCAATGCCTGCAGATATTGGCCTGATTTTTGGTGTGTAGGCAGATAATGACCAGTTACAGATCGAGTTCGCGTTTCGTCCCGATTGACCTACTTAAGACTGTTTTACGGCTCCTTAACTTAGAAAATTTCATGAAAAATATAAATGTTCATGACAAATACACATGTACGGACTTTTTTTCGCAATGCCTGCAGATATTGGCCTGATTTTTGGTGTGTGGGCAGATAATGACCAGTTACAGATCAAGTTCGCGTTTTGTCCCAGTTGACCTACTTTTGTACGTTTTAGGGCTCCTAAACTTAGAAAATTTCATGAAAAATAGAAATTTTCATGACAAATACACATGTACAGACTTTTTTTCGCAATGCCTGCAGATATTGGCCTGATTTTTGGTGTGTTGGCAGATAATGACCAGTTACAGATCGAGTTGGCGTTTCATCCCATTTGACCTAATTTTTACCATATGACAGAGATCCTGAACATAGAAAATTTCATGAAAGACAGAAATTTTTATGAAAAATGCACATGTATGGACTTTTTTTCACAATGCCTACAGATACTGGCCTGATTTTTGATGTGTTGCTTGATAATGACCCGTTACAGATCAGGTTTGCATTTTGCCCTTGTTGACCTACTTTTGACCATATGACACCTCACAAACTTAAAAAAATTTTACAAAATTTAACGATTGTTTCTAATTTGCCCCAGGCGGGGGCATTCGTGTTGTTCCGACACATCTAGTTATGAATTTTTTCTCTTTTTTTCAGACCTGCAATAAAACTGTCATCTGTTAACAGGGCACAAATCGTAACCACTGGACCTGGAATCTTCTTACTTAATATTGAGGGAGGTCCATGAAAAATCTCCTTGAAAACCTGAAAATGGGTCTCTGTTACCCATATCCTTGGAGCTATGGAGCTCTGAACTACACCCCAGAATAATGCAAAATTGATATAAAAGCTTAAGTATCTGAATAACCACTGCATTGATCACCATGATTCTTTGCATGAATATTGATCATGGGATGTACCATCATTTCCTGCAGACTGGCGGTGCCACCTGTATTTTTTCGAATTTTTACAAATTTTTTTCTCTTTTTTTTTCAGACCTCAATAAAACTCATCTGTTAACAGGGCACAAATCGTGACCATTGGACCTGGAATCTTCTTACTTAACATCCAGGGAGATCCTTGAAAAATCTCCGTGAAAACCTGAAATTAGGTCTCTGTTACCCATATCCTTCGAGCTATTGGCTTCAAAGTATGCCCCAAAATTTTTACAAATTTTTTCCCTTTTTTTTTAAGACCTCAATGAAACTGTCATCTGTTAACAGGGCACAAATCGTGACCACTTGACCTGGAATCTTCTTACTTAACATCCAGGGAGATCCTTGAAAAATCTCCGTGAAAACCTGAAATTACGTCTCTGTTACCCATATCCTTCGAGCTGTTGGCTTCAAAGTATGCCCCAAAATTTTTACAAATTTTTTTCTCTTTTTTTTCAGACCTCAATGAAACTGTCATCTGTTAACAGGGCACAAATCGTGACCACTGGACCTGGAATCTTCTTACTTAACATCCAGGGAGATCCTTGAAAAATCTCCGTGAAAACCTGAAATTAGGTCTCTGTTACCCATATCCTTCGAGCTATTGTCTTCAAAGTATGCCCCAAAATTTTTACAAATTTTTTTCTCTTTTTTTTCAGACCTCAATGAAACTGTCGTCTGTTAACAGGGCACAAATTGTGACCACTGGACCTGGAATCTTCTAACTTAACATCCAGGGAGATCCTTGAAAAATCTCCATGAAAACCTGAAATTAGGTCTCTGTTACCCATATCCTTCGAGCTATTGGCTTCAAAGTATGCCCCAGAATAATGCAAAATTTGATACAAAAGCTCAAGTATCTGAATAACTACTGCATTGATCACCATGATTCTTTGCATGAATATTGATTATGGGATGTTCCATCAGTTTCTGCAAACTAGTGGTTCCACCTGTATTTTTTTCCAATTTTTATGAATTTTTTTCTTTATTTTTGAGACCTTTAAAGAAGCTGTCATCTATTAACAGGGCACAAATTGTTACCGCTGGACCTAGATTCTTCTAACTTGACATCAAGGGAGGTTCATGAAAAGTCTCTGTGAAAACATGAAATTAGGTCTCTGTTACCCATATCCTGTGTAGTAAGTACCCCTGAGAATAATTAAAAATTTAATACATAATAACTAATGCCTTGATAGCCATGATTCTTTGGATTTATATTGATCATGGAGTTCCTGCAGACTGCTGGTACTACCTGTATTTCTTTCAAATTTTTACGCATTTCTTTTTTCCATTTATGAGACCTTCAAATGAAGTTGTCAACTGTCCAAAAACTCACTGAAACCCATTTCTAAGGACTCTTCACAATAGTCGTGATTTGTTTGCACTCTGGCAGTCATTTTGCTCATTGTTCAACATTCCTTGAATTCAGCTGAGCGTCATGCCCATGGGCCACTTGTTTCAATTAAAAACCCATTGTTATACTTCAAGACTGCATAGTATAAAAACCAATCAACTGATCTTGATCATATTTAATATTACTTTTCCTTTGTTTATTTCCTATGTACATACCAGAAATTAGGTCAGTTTGGTGTAAATTCTTGAAGTTATAGGCTCAAACATAATGCCCTTTTGTAAAAAATACAGGAAAGATATTTGCTTACTTAACTTGAGAATTGTTGTAGCTAGAGACTTTATTTTCACTGATATAAGTTTATTAGGGCCTTGCTTCAGTAGTAATCACCCTGTCCGTCTGTCTGTCCGTCCATCCATCTCTCCATCTGTCCATCCACAAATTTGTTTCCGGATGATAACTCCAGTTTCGATTCACGTATGGATTTCAAACTTATTTTATAAATGGCCAACCACTTAAGAAAGAACCCCATTGATTTTGGGGTCATGAGGTCAAAGGTCAACGTGTCAGCACTCACATTTATAAAAACTGTATGGATGCATTTTCAGCCAAACTTTCCATGCCAGTCCTTCCATCTTACACAGTTATGACACCTGCCAACAGGGACAATCTCTATCAATCTTGGGGTCACAGATTCAAAGGTCAAGGTCACATGAGCCATCTGTCCACATATTCATTACAAGATGATAACTCCAGTTTGGAGTCACACATGGATTTCAAACTGGATTTTTATATGGCCCAACACTTCAACAAACATCCTTCCTCATTTAGGTACATGAGGTCAGAGGTCAAGTTAACAGTCCCCACATCTTTAAAGGATTGTGGATGCATTTTAAGCAAAACCTTTCATACCAGAGGTTCTATTTTACACATACAGCTCAACTGCCAATAGGCAAATATCCCTTTCAATATTGGGGTCACAGAGTCAAAGGTCAAGGTCACAGGAGTCATCTGTTCACACATTGATTTCCAAAACCTTTCATAACTCCATTTTGGATTCACATATAGATTTCAAACCTATATATATGGCCACCCAAAAAAGCAAGATCCCTATTGATTTTGGGGTCATGAGGTCAGAGATCAAGGTCTCAGGAATCCTATTTCTAAAAATGTGTGAATGCCTTTTAAGCCAAACTTTTCTTGCCAGACTTTGCATCATGCTTCAGTGTTTAAATACTGTTTTGTGTCCTTTTCCTCTGTCTCTGCATGCAATCAGGTCTTTAATTATATTTTTCCAAGCATCATTTGGCCCACACAAGAAGTCTATGGGCCTTCAGAGGGGCCCTTCCTGACCTGTCAGTATTCATCTAGTTTAATCAAGATTAAATTGTATATATACCCAAATTAGATCAGAATTTTGAAAAAATTAAGTTATAAGCATAAATATAAAACCAGTTCCTTAAATTTTGGCCATGGCACGTTTCATTCCTGTAAGTACTTTTGATTTAATTATCTCAGCATATACACACAATGATTTAATCTGTTAAAATTTAAAATTTGAAAATAAATGCTTGAAAATTAGGCTAGTTATTGATTTTTTTTTTAAAATTCTTATGCTCTTATTGTATTCACTTCCATGTTGAAACTCCAGCCAGCCCACTTATGTTCACTGGAGGTCAGCTGTTCCAGGCTACCTGATTTGTGATGGGTCACTGGAGGAGATTCCCTGCTGTTGCAGGTGTGCAGTTGCTCTCATAAGTTTATAGCCCTCCCCCAACCCCGACCCACCCACCAAGTGTGCAGCAGTAATTGTTATATTGAACTGTATTTCCTTCATTGTAATGCTGTTTCCACTCTAATATACAAAACTTTTCTTGAAATAGCCATTCAAGGATTAATCCAGAAGATGGCATGTTGTGGTAATGTAGACTTTTAAAAGAAATTAATTGTATATGCCAAAACAGAGTGTCTTTGCGTGAAAGTTTGAATGTATATAGATCTTGGATCTTTCCATCTTATAATCGAGACTTGTGGCGCCACATACAATACTGTTTGCGTAGAATCCATTTGTGCATTGCCATCTGTTCGTCTTAGTGGTTCTTCAGTGTTTTGGGTTGAAATTGTGCATGTCTTTAGATCCTCGAACACATGTATCTCATAAACAAGACTGGTGGTGCATTCTGCAGTCGTTTTCGCGTTGCTTCTATCCGTATTTTTGCTTTGGGTGAAAAATTGCTCATATCTGAAGAGTGGTTCAAGGTATCGGTGTGAAATTTAGCATGTCCATCCATCTTGGAGAGTTTTCTCGTAAACCATATAAGTGACGCCACCTACCTTCCTGTTTTCGTCGAATAAATTATTTTTCTCAGGAGTGATTTGCAGTATTGGCCTGAAATTGTGCATTTCCATAGATTTTGGATTCCTCCATCTTGTACTCGAGACCGGTGGTGCCATCTGCAATCATTTTTGCATGGCGTCAATCCGTATATGTGATTAGGGTGAAAATTGCTTACATCTCTGGAGTGGTTAAAGTTATTGGTCTGAAAAATTGGCATGTCCATTCATCTTGGAAAGTTTTCTCATAAAACAGACAGGTGGTGCCACCTACCTTCTGGTTTTCGTAGTATAAATTAATACCCTTTCCCAGGAGTGATCTGCCATATTGGCCTGAAATTGTGCATGTCCATTGATATGGACTCCCCCATCTTGTTCTCAAGACAGGTGGTACCATCTGCATCTACTTTTGCCTTTGGTGAAAATTTGCTCATATCACAGGAGTGGTTCATGTTATTTGTCTGAAATTTGGCATGTCCATTCAGCTTGGAAAGATTCTCGTGAACTAGACAGTTGGCGCCTTCTACCTTCCCGTCTCTGTAGAATAAATTAATGCCCTTTTCCCAGGAGTGATTTGCATCAATGCTAATAACGTATAATATTCACAAACTTTTTTTCTAATTTCTGGTATGAATAGTTAGAAATAAAACCAGACGACATGAGATCATGCGCTTTCCGGAATTCAGACAAACAGTAATACCAAGGTCTAGGTCAGTGAGGGCGGTGTGGCAAAAAATGAGGTACAGTTAATGTGACTGTGACTGTTTTCGACAAATATGTGATAGAAAAACTCTGACCCAGATTGGAAGACAGATAACTAGAACATGTCATAAAGAAGTCAAAGAGGAAGAAAATAAGTAATTTTTTTAAAGATTGGACCAATATTGACAAAAGAACGATGGAAATAATATTTTTATGTGTTTTCTTAACCTTGACCTTAAACTTTGAACTATGTGAAAATACACATGCAGCTTCAAGAAATCGTTCCGATTTACGATAGGTGAAAGTTATAAAGTGATTCCTGGTAAACTATGGTCTGTAGAATGGTATATGTCATATGCAAGAACCGGTAAGCAGGCGAAATTGAGGACAACTGACAAACAGACGAAAGACATACTAACAAAGTGACACAGAGATGAGACCAGTTGACTAGACTAAGTTATACAGAAGACACAGATGAAAACAAGAGACCCATGGGTCATGTGACTCAGCTGAATTTGGTAAAATTTTACCAAATGCAAAGTATACTTATTTCTTTTTTACCCAAGTGGAAATGGCCCTGATAACTGGTGATAATCAGATATCAAATATATTTTTGAACTAATAATGTGTCCTTTTTGGACTATATCTATGATGCAAGAGCCTCTCATGATCAAATTTTCTAGAAGCATCATTATTTCAACCATATGAGAGTAATATGTGTATAAAATAACCATGGAAATGTATGAACCCATGTCAATTATAGAACAAGGAAGAAAGTGGAGTAGCTGAAGTGTAATAATACTCATTTAATTTATTAACTTAAAGAAAATGCGGTAAAAAATCATTTTCAAATGAGCATAAACTAAATCTGATAGAAAATATATTGTTCTGTGTAAAACATGAAAATTGGGGCCTCGAACCATTTAATAATGCAATAAGGAAGAAAAAGTGATGTGCCTAAAAGTTATGATTTTAAAGGATACATTTGATCAACAAAAAAGGCCTACAGGCCTAATGCGAACCTGTGCGATTGGATATACACCAGGTATAATGCGTTAATACTGGCCATTACTTTTTAAGAACATGTGTAACATGTATTTGAAAAATGCAAGTACTAAACATTTTATACAAGAACAAATTACACAAACATTACTGCTAAATTTCTGGCATAGGTGCACACAACACAAAAATGACTGTAGCTTGCACCACCAGTCTTGTATACGACGAAGCTATCAGAGATGTTTACATATGCCCAATTTCAGGCTAATACATCAAACCCCTCCTGAGAAATAAGCAGGGACTTACACTGTGCAAAAAAAAATATTGTAGGTGGCGCAATCAGTCTTGTGAACGAAAAAGCCATCAAAGACGCATAAACAGGTCGAAATATCATGTTAATACATCACACTTCTCTTGAGTTTGAAGTTTTTGGGCTGACCAGGCTAAGGTGAGAAAGGCAGTTGCCCATAGTTAACTGTGACAAATTGCTGGCTCAGGCTACTGCACTGAGTGAACACTTGACCTGCATCTGGTTAGACTGAATGAACTCTTGACCTGTTACATAATCTGACACATTTGGCAGTCTGCCAAAGCTATAAATAGATCCAGACTGAACTTTGGCGCCATCTCTGATGCAGTGGCAGCTATAAATAGAGCCAGGCTGACCTTTGGCCTGTTGCCATATCAGATACAGTTGTCAGTCTGCCAAAGCTAAATAAGATCAAGGCTGACCTTTGGCCTGTGGCCAAATTTGAACTAGTTGGCAGTAGTCAAGCTATGTATAGATACAGACAAAATATCGGCTTGTTGGTAAATCTGTATTTAGAAGTTTTCAGTACATGCTTAATTTTTTTTCAAAACAAGATTCAGTAAATTTGATAGAAAATTACCTTTTCAAATCGGGTACATACACATTGGTGGATGGAAGTGGGGGGGGGGGGGGACAAATTCATCATGCTAATTACTATCTCAACTTTAATTTAGTACTGAAATTTATAATCAATTCCACACATGTTGAAATGCAAAGAACGCAAAGTTTTTACTCTTGTAGTAATGAATTCCTCATATTGTGAACAAAAACAAAAAGCAATAGATCTCTCTGTGGGCAATTAAAATTTGTGCAGAATTTCAGGTTTCCAAAGAGAACTTTCAGAGACCAACTCCCCCCCCCCCCCCCCCACTTATTTTAAGTAAGAAGATTCTGGGTCCAATGTTTGCAATTTATGCTGTGTTAAAGAAAGGTCCTGTCATCTAACTGTTGTAAAAATAGAGGGGGGAAATGCGTAAATAAAAATATTGTAGGGGGAAATTTTGTATGTCACAGCCAAAGATTACGTTGGTATCCATAAATATCTTTGCCATTTTGCCAGGATTGCAAGAGGGGCATATGCTACCATTAGGCTTCTGTTCTAGATCTAAAGGTGTTTTCATGGTAATTTCAGTATATTTCGCTTGAAATTTTGCATGTCCATATATCCTCGAAAACCTTCTAATAATCAAGACTGGTGGCGCCATCTACAATTGATCTTGCACAGGGTACATCCGTGCACATATCTTATGGGTAATTTGACGCATTGGCCTGAATTTGTTATATTTTATATGGAAAATATAGGGTGTTTATATATATATATATATATATATATATATATATATATATATATATATATAAACCAATATTGACCAAACACATTGAGAATCTGTTCTAACTTATCAGAGTTAAAAGCAAATTAAAACTTCGCTAATTTGCTTAGTTCTATACTGATCTAGTCATTGATACTAAATGGAACCTACCTATTTTTAAATATCTTGGTTTATTATTCAGAATTTATTGAATTGTCTGATGTACTTTTTAATGCTTATACTTAGGAATCGTTATATCATCTTTTGTATACATCAGCGTTTAAGGGCATGCATATAGCATGAATTTTACGCTTTATAAAATAATTGATAATAATAATTTTTAGCTCAGCTGACTTTATATAAGTCATCTGAGCTATAGTCATGGTCCTTTGTCCGTCTTTCGTCCGTCCGGCCGGCCGTCCGTCCGTTAACAGGGCACGTTTTGAAACCGTTGAACCTACGAATCCAAAATTTTTTCATACTGTTAGATGTTCCCAAAATCTCCGACCATAACGAAAATTGGGTCACTAGGACTCCGTTTTCAATAGAAAAGCCATTGTTACACTTCAAGGCTGCCTAATATCAAAACCACTGATTTTTTTTTTTTTTTGATCATATTTAGTATTCGTATTCTTCCCTACATCTTCTATGAACATACCAAAAATTAGGTCAGTATTGCGTATTGTTTGAAGTTATGGGGCTAAATATAATGCAATTTTTTTTTAAATCTGGAAATATATTTACCCACTTAACATGAAAATTGCTGAAGCTGGAGACTTTTTTCTGGAATATAACTTTATTTAATAAAGATTAAATTGTTTACCCAAAATTAGATCTGAATTTTGCAAATTTTTCAAGTTATTAGCATAAATAAAAAATCAATACCTTACATTATGTCCAACTTTGGCAACGGCAACTTTTTTTCTCTGTAAGCACTGTTGATTTAATTTGCACAGCATACATACATAAGGATTTCTTCTGTTAAAATATCAAAATTCAAAGGAACTGATTGAAAAGAGTTGCTTTTATTCAAGTTTTTATACACCTGTAAAGTGTTGTTTACATTTAGCCCACCTAGCCTTCACTTGTGTTATGTAACCCACCCCAGGCAGCTTGCCTTGTTTCAGCTTGGCCACTACTAGCAGGCTTCCCCTCTGCCCTGCACTACCCCTCTGCCCTGCACTACCCCCCCCCCCCCCCATTGGTACATTAACTGGGTGGATGTAAGTAATTTTCTGTATTTTTTTTTTTCATTCTTATTCTTGGCAATGCTTCATTTTATATTTTGTATTTTACCACAAAGGTTACAATGATTAATTAATGAAAATGAAAATGTAGATATTTATCAGATGAGAAATTCCTTACGCAGAAGTCTAAAAACTTCACCAGGTGTGAAACTGACTATTAATTCCAGTAATAAATTATAGCTGAGACTATAATTAGCACAATGATATTGTCTGTCCCTCATTCAACCAACAGTGTGTATACTTTATTTGAAAAAGATGTTTTATTTTATCAAATTTACTGAACACTTTATTTCAGGGAATAAAATTAAGCATGTACTGAAAACTCCAATGTACAAAACTTTTTACTTGTGATTCAAGGAATAATCTTGAAGGTGCCATGTTGTGGGCTTTATTATGTTTAAAATTCAGTTTAAACATTTCTGTTTTAAAATAATAAAATATGTGTGTATGCTTAATATGACCCAATATGAGCTACCCTCTGGATATATAATGATTGCAACTTAGGATTCTGATATTTTAACATATATTTTCATATTTTTATTGCAAATTTATAAAACTTGTAAATAAAAAAAATGAATCAGAAAAAATTATTAATGGAAAAAGTCGATGTTTAAAAAAATAGGCTTAAATATAAACTTAAATGCATTATTCCCTTGAAAGAGTAATAAAGGTATTAGTCCATTCTGCCCACTTGCCTCTCCATCTGTAAATTTTTCTTTTGCATCACGGTATCTCAAAACTTTTACTGTTTTTCTTCATGACAGTCTTGTCAGAGTATTAGTTTTGCAATCATATATTTAGAACTTTACTGTAACCAAGTAAAAAACTTCCCTTTCCTCCTAGCTTCTCATATGCTTTTATAAATGAAAACATTACAATAGCATTTTTGCATAATTTGCATTTGCAAAAATTTCAAACTTCAGCTGAGCGCCGAGACCCATGGGTCCCTTGTTATAATAATAATAATAATAATAATAATAATAATAATAATAATAATAACTAGAATACAGGAAGTCGACAAGCGACTACGTGTAGCCGCCGAAATCAGAGTGGGACGGGTGAAGTGAGGCATGGATTAAATGGCTAGGGGAAATAGAGTGAGATGTGTTGCATATTAGCATAGAAGTCTGCAGCCGAAATGTGTATGAAGGTGGCGCCACCTACCACAAAATCCAGAAAGCTATCCAAGTTGTATAAACCTGCAAAATTTTAGGCAGATAAGTCAAACCACTGCCGAGATATGAGTATCTTTTCCCACATAAGACAAACAGACGGACGCTCTGCAAAAACGGTTGCAGGTGGCGCCACCAGTTTTAGTGTATGTTATAAAGCTATCCAAGGGCTACATTTGTGCAAAATTTTTAGCCTGATTGGTCAAACGGTTCCGAGATATGTGGGTTGATGTGTGGAAACAGACGCACAAATGGACGCTCGGCAGAGAGGAAAGGTCAGAGGTCAAACAAAAATGAGGGAGCAGCAGTTCATATGTGACCCGATCATAATTCCGAATTTTAAAAAATTCTGCCCAGTGGTTACGGAGGAGTTCTCGGAAACCCATGGGGCGGCGGCGGCGTCCGACTGAAAACATAGTATCCGCAAAACTTTGTTTTGGCGGATACAATAATAATAATAATAATAATAATAATAATAATAATAATAATAATTATTATTATTATTATTATTATTATTATTATTATTATTATTGTTATTATTATTATTATTATTATTATTATTATTATCATTATTATTATTAATATTATTTTTATGACACCTATGTAAGTGTAAATGCCTGCGGAATCACAATATACGAGTCCTATTTTAAATGTCTTGTGATATAATAATAAAAATAATAATGGTATAAATAATAATAATAATAATAATAATAATAATAATTTATTTTATATTGCACTCATTATTCAAGGTACACTTGCTCACAAGCGCATTGCAATGCTGTTGTACTCAAATAAATAATGACAGACTAAAACAGTTATATCACAGTTTAAAAAAGTTCAACTATTGAATTACAAGTAGATATCAAGTCAACGAGGTAACAATAAGTTAAGAAATATATGTTTAGAAGCTAGAGAGAATATCCGACTGCGATTGATAAGTTTACTTTTAAGGAAGCTTATCTAATCCCCAGTAGCTATATATCATCAGAATAGGTAACAATTCTGGGCAAAGTGCGCTCCTCTAGACATTTTTTCTAGCTTATCTATAGCGCTTGTACAAAGTTCGTAGATAGTTAGACTTCAGCACCAATACCTGCATCTTGCTATGAAACACACCACTCCCTCAGACCACATACCGTGTACAACAACAGGCCTAAATGAGCTCACGGTAAGAATATGTGAGACACATATCTTAAATCCTTTGAGATATTATTATCATTATTATAATTATTATTATTATTATTATTATTATCATCATCATTTTCATGATATAACAGTAACCAGCAGGACATTTATGAGTTCGTCTCATGCATGTTCATGCATTGGGTACCGGTACAGTCTACTTTCCTTCTGGCTTTCTATATGTACATGCATAGGGCCAGGGGTAATTAATTAGCGACGAAATACTTTTCCGGCGGTTCTCCTGGAAGGCTGGTAAAATCTGCATATTGCTGGTCGGCAGAAATCACTAAAATTAAAAAAACCCTTTTTTGTGCCTTGTTTGCTTTTAACCTGTTGGTAAATCTTCATCCTGTGTGTTTATTTACATTAGCCTGCAATCAGCGAAACAATTTTGATTTGATATACTTAAAATGTGCTCTTTTAAAGGTAATGTGAAACTCAAGAATTTAGGTTTAAAGCCACACACAATTATATTTTAATGCAAAATGGAGACGTTTTAGAAAAAATAGTTTTCCTGTATCCTCCAGATGTCGCTCCTCTGCCTTCAAGTGCTGCGAGGGTCACCTTTTTTTGTGCCGTGTTTGCTTTTAACCTGGTGGTAAATATTCATCCTGTGTGTTTATTTACATTAGCCTGCAATCAGCGAAACAATTTAGATTTGATATACTTAAATGTGCATTTTTAAAGATAATGTGAAACTCAAGAATTTAGGTTTAAAGCCACACAAAATTATATTTTAATGCAAAATGGAGACGTTTTAGAAAAAAATAGTTTTACCTGTATCCTTCAGATGTCGCTCCTCTGCCTTCAAGTGCTGCGAGGGTCACCTCGAGGAGTCCAGACCAACATTAAATATATATATATATATATATATATATATATATATATATATATATATATATATGTATGTATATATGGCTTTACCTAGGTAATATACAAATGGAAGGACAAAGTGGACAAGGACATGAATTTTCATGAATTAGGTCGATTTCTCTAGAATTACTCGAAAAATCCGGATCATGAATCGCTAGGGGAAATAGAGTGAGGTGTGTTGCATATTAGCATTGATGTCTGCAACAAAAATGTGTATGTAGATTGCGCCACCTACCACAAAATCGAGAAAGTTTTCCAAGTTATATACATATGCAAAAAGTCAAACCACTACTTATATATGAGTTATTTTATGCCACAGCAGACTAACAAAAGGACGCTGTGCAAAAATGGTGGCAGGTGGCGCCACCAATTGTTTGTATGACTGTTAGAGCTAAGTGAGATTTATACACATCCAACATTTTATGGGGATATGTCAAACCAGTCCTGTGAAATAAGCCTGAATATCTGCAGCGTAAACATAAATGTAGGTGGCGCCAACTACCACCAAATCCAGAAAGCTATCCAAGATGTATAAACCTGCAAAATTTTAGGCAGATAAGTCAAACCACTGCCGAGATATGAGTGATTTTATCCACGGTAGACAAACAGACGGATGCTGTGAAAAAATGGTTGCAGGTGGCGCCACCAGTTTTGCTTTTGATAAAGAGCTATGTGAGATCTATACACATGCAAAAATTTGGCCCAATCGGTGAAATGGTTCCCGAGATATGAGCTTGGATCTCTGCAGCGTAAACGTGAATGTAGGTGGCGCCACCTGTCATAAAATCAAGAAAGCTGTCCAGGATGTATACACATGCAAAATTCCAGGTGGATAATTCCAACTAATGCCGAGATATGAGTGATTTTATCCCAAGGCAGATGAACAGATGGACGCTGTGCAAAAATGGTTGCAATTAAAGGCCTATATACATTTCCCTGTTTTTCTTACCCGTGTATAGGCCTATAGTACGCAGTATGTAGAGTGGTATGCCAAGTAATCGATAATATTGTCGTTTTCTTTCATAATAGATTAATCGATTGCATTTTTGCACAATTGATTATATACAATAATGTATACATGCACATCTAAAGAAGTCACATTATCTCGAGATAATATTCTAAGTGTATCACAGATATAAGAAGGCGGGGCAATAAAGAGCAAACAGGATTAGCCCTTTACCCTTGTGCAACGATTTTTTAAATTGATCAACAACATGGCAGTTACCTTACCCTTTCAGCGTGATGTACAAATTATTAAATATTTACTTAGTTGTAAGTCGTGAATAATTCTATACAGCCGATTTCACGGTAATATAGATGGTTCATGAAATTATCGATTAATAATCGATCATCGGCCGTTTCTTAAATCCCTACCACCAAGGCCTATACCATAGGCATATATCTACATATCAATCAAGTTTGAAAGTGATATTTCCACTCCCCAAGGGAGTGGAAATAGAGATGCTTATTTCCACTCCCCCTGGAAGTTTAAATAAAGAATACTTATTTCCACACCCTATATATACTGTGGTTGTCTTCTTATTTGCGGTGGTTTCAAATTCGCGATATTCACGGTCGCTCTCTGACCGCGTAATTGAAACCACGCAGTTTTGAATACATATAAAGCAGCCCAGTATCATAAAATTTTAGAAGCCGACAATAGTTGGCGACAGTTTAGATTAATCTTTAGCTACGTAGCGATGCCCATCGAGCCTGGTGCATATACTTTAACGTGATTCAGAATAACAGGGTCCACTTAAAATAATATCGGTTGGCTTAGATGCAAAAACCGTGGCCCTTTTCAGGGATTTGATGACCCAGTGGACGCGCCTGGCAGTTTTTACGGCTCAGCCGTCCGTGAATGTGGGAACATGCGATATCCCGACAGAGAAATAGTAGGCCTATATGATAGTGAAATCCGCAGTTTATGAAATAATTTGATCATAACAGTTCCTAGTTTTATATTTGATGATGAAATATACTACTAGACTAGTGAGAGCGCGAAAAAGGAACCCTGTGAAAGTTTTAAAAATAGAAAAACCGCGAAAATACAGCCCCGCCGATTTTAAGGGAACCACAGTATATTATAGAATACGTAAGCTTATTGCTGCCAGCTGGTAAAAGAAAAATAAATTATTTATCTCGTACGTACGACATACTATCTCGCACGTACGACATACTATCTCGCATGTACGGCATATTATCTCGTACGTACGACATATTATCTCGTACGTACGACATAATAAATCTTATGGATCTGATTCATAGACTAGACAACATGCCAACAGATATATGTATAAGCAGTATGTATATGTTAAATAATGTATGTTTTCACATTAACTATATATACAACATCTCCACCTCCTTGCAAACCGCTGGACCACCGTTGAAACCAAGACACACACTCATATATATCTATTTATTTATAGTATATATTTAAATGCCATTCGATTCAAATACTTTTTGTGTGTACAGGTTTCTGTAATATTTCACGCAAGCGAAATATACATCAAATCGTTGTTTTACAGTCATATACAGAACTCTCATGTTAAGATTTAATAATGTTAGCAGTATATGATGTTATAATAGTGAGCCTGTCATAATGTTAATAAGAAACAAATATTGCCTTTGCCAAACTAAAACAACTGTTTGCAGTAAGAAGGGTTCGGACAAGAGGTACAGCCCCCTAATAGCCTGATTTTGAGTAACTGAGAATGGATATTTATGGGGCAGGTTTCTAATATTCTAAACTGATCTTTCTAAGAACTAAATTTATACATAACGCATCGTGTAGTTGATCTTTTAAACTAGTTAATGCATATACAGCCATTGATATGATTGGTGGGTAGCTGAACAGACAACAATCCATTTAATTGGGTAGGTACAATTTTTACTTTGAACTCAATTATAAAAAAGATATATTAAAAATTATCACTTATGGACGTGCGATTAATGTGTGACAGAAGAATACGAAATTCTAAAATAAGTCTTAACCTCATATGTCAGGCTGAAGTGGTGATAAAACCTACACCTCAGATTTGTCTCCTTTGCGGATTTGTATAAGATCTTGCATATGCGGTACATGTACGTGTAACTCGCCCTTCTGTAAACGGTATGAAGTTCAACATATGGGATAAAGCACTTTGTTTCATCAATATAATTTATACTGAGTTGGGTTTTTTTCTAGACCACGGTTTACCTGCTTCCGTAATTCTGATTTGACTCTCCAAATTCGGCAGACGTATCGGTGGTGTGCTCTTCGAGAACAAGTTTGTTTTATTTTAAGGAATTATGCCCTATTAAGCTGAATAATTAATAATTTTAATATTTCCCCATTAGGTGCCCTTATTTCTTTTGTGCTGCAAGGTCCTCCACGCCTGTGACGCTTTTTCAGGAGGCGCCTCGGGGATTTTCACTGGCCTTTTAAGACCGTGGCCAGAGCGCATGTCCTACCCAACAGGCATTTCCGTGCAATACTCGGTCACGCGGGTCCACTATAATCCCCATTGATCCCCCATATCCATTGTAATGCCTCTAAAGGAATTTTCTCTCTCAAAAGGAACTAAAGGTTTTTAATCCATAGACCACATGATTCCGCTTTCAATGCGAGGGCTTTTCAGTTTGGTTAACACTGGACACTGTGACCACCATTTGACAATTTTTTTATGGGTTACAGGTATGTTGATTTTTATACATTCAAAAATATCTTTCCGTGATAACCATGGTATCAAAAGTTGGGCCAAGTCATGTGTTTTATGAAGTTTTTTTTTTCAAAAAGAAGCCTAACAATTTAATTATCATTCGGTTTGGTTGTGGGTTGGGTCTGGGGTGGGGGGTAAACATAATTTTTTTTAAGATCCGTTGTCTGTAGGGACGGTGAAACATGAAAAAATATCACCAGTACATCTTTGAATTGATAACAAACTAGAATCTGTAGTCAGGGCGTACAGACCTCCACCAGAATCTCCTTTAATATCAGTCATATGTTCACATGTATATGCGTTTCATGTGTGAACACTGTCATGCTTCAGTAACACGAGTCCACCTTGTGAGTGGCAGAACAAATAAATACGAATGGGTGGCTTCCACACGGGGACAAAGGAATGTTCCTTTGTCATAACAGTTTATAAGAAAATATATATTGTTGTGATTCTTATTACCTCCAAAATGAAATGGACTATTGATATGCTTCACTCTTTACACAGCGCTTTAACTAAAGGCCTACTTCCTATATGGTAAGCGCTGTTTGTTATGACCTCGTACCCTGAATTGCTACACCAGAGGGGAGGACTGTATTTTTGTCCAATCAGATAAAACCTTGTGCTGGAAGACACGGCCAAGCGAGGAATACACAGAGCCAATAGTGTTCATTTCGTTTTGAGTGACAGCTCATCGCCCCGGTAACTGTATGAACAGGGAAAAATAAATTTTTTGTGTGATTTCTGGAATAGAATAATTTTTCTTTCTAGGTTGTTTTTGGGGAGGGTGTTCCTGGAGAATTCTAGCAGAAGTAATCTTTATATCATATAAGTGAAACACATGACAAAAGTTCCTGCCAAAACCTTAGGATTAAAATTTGCGTCGTTTAGTGACTGTCAGCTCATTACAAAATAATGCATCAGACAAAGCCGGGGATTTTAACGGGAGCAGCTAGTGTAATTAAAATACGGAGTTGGTTTTTTTTCTAGACCATCGTTTTTCTACTTCCGCTATGATTTGGACTTTCAAATTCGGCACACGAATCGTCGGTGGGCTCTTTTGGGACAAGTTGCGTTTTTTTTTTTTTTTTTTTTTGCTGGATTATTTCCTTTTAAGCTGGATAATTAATATTTTTAATATTTCTCATAAGGTGTCCCTATTTTTGTGTTTCAAGGTCCCCACGCATGTCACGCTTTTTCAGGGGGAGCCTTTGGGATTTTCTCAGATTTCGAGCTCACTGGTCTATTAAGACCATGATCAGAGAGAATGTCCTGTCCAAAGAGCGTTTTTATGCAAAACGCGGTCACGCGGGTCCACTATAATCCCTATTGATCCCCATATCCATTATAACGCCTCCAAAGGAAGTTTACTCTCTCGAAAGTAAAGAATTTTTAATCCTAAGACCTCACGACTCCGCTATCAATGCGAGGGCTTTTCAGTTTGGTCACCACTGGGGACTTCGACCAGTCACGTCCTCACCGTTTGACACACTTTTAATGGGTTGAATGTATGTTGATTTCTATATATTCACATGTATATTTCCATGATATCGATTGTTTTAACACTTTGGGCAATTCATGTTTTTTTCGTTTTTTTTTAAAGTTTGTTCAAGAAGCCCTACGACTTAAATACCCTGGGGGGGGGGGGGGGTCACACATTTTTTTAAGATCCGCTGCTCGTAGAGAAGAACCCATGAAACATGAAAACATATTACCAGTACAACATAAAAATGATAGGGATTCTACTAGATTATGAAGTCGGAGCCTACAAACTTCCGCCAGAATCTGCTTCTATATCATTCATGTGTTCACGTTTATACTTTCCATGTATGAACACTGTCATGCTTCACTTACACGGGTTTACCTTGCGAGTGGAGGAACAAATACATACGAATGGGCGGCTTCAACACGGAATATACAAAGGAATGGTCCTTTATCATAATGGTATATAATTTGTTTATGTGATGATTATGATCACCTTTAAATTTTACTTGGCTATTGATTACTCTAACCCTGTACAAATATTCCAGAAACCGTACATAATTTTTGCGTTGATTTGCTTAGAAGCAATGCAACGAACTAAGACATTTCTTTTTCACAGACTTGCACCGAAAGATATTAACCTGCCTTTCATCATGGAGAGTTTCAGTTTTCCATTAAACCTGCTTATTCTATGACATTTTACAAAGCTCAGGACAAACTCATATATAATACCTTTGAAATACAGTCGATCCTCTATAGTGTGGGCACCCTTGGGACTGGGCCAAACTGCCTACTTTATAGAGGTGCCCACTATATCGAGGTTATAGCTTCCACATTAACTGCTGCCACCTACTTTGAAATATTGCTAAGTGTACCGGTACTTCATTAACTTGATGGATGGAAATTCTTCCTGTTTTATTTCTTAACATAAAGGTTTAAAAGTAAAAAAAATTTAAATCATTTATATATATATATATATATATATATATATATATATATATATTTGTGTGTGTGTATGTGAATCTGAGTGTATTAAAACATACTAGTATATCGATAGACATAATCTACAAACATTGATCCTGTTATTCAACTCTTTCAAACATACCATAATCTTCTGTAAGACAAGCAATCCTCAGAATCTGTGAACAGGTACACGTTATATTTTAGTCTCAGGTTGACATTTTATAAGTGGACAGTAACAGTGAATATGACACAAAATGTATGCGAATGACCTGTGTTTGGTGTTGATCATCAAGTGCAACTGCAAATTAAACATTGCAATGAGACAGGGGCACCTAACCCTATTACCTTATGTCAGAGTAACTAGTAATTGGGTGAATGAGCAGGTTATCCACTCATGGTATTAACTATACAGCAGTTTCTTTGCTTCACTAACATAAAAAGGTCTATAGATGGCGACTGTAAGATCAAGGTATGATTATCAGTCCAGTATGAATGGCTACTGAGTGTTGCATGTACTGCTGGCTTTTACATCAGAGGAACAGCCAGTCTGGGCTGAGGTCTGACCATACAGATCAGGCAAATCAAAGTGGTCTAATTATGCATGTATCTAAAGCCTAGCCTTGAGTCAAGAAAGCTTTTATTTTGATGATGCAATAAGAAAGTAAAAGACCTCTGACCTTTGTACATCTGTTTGA
Organism: Sipunculus nudus; assembly: GCA_026874595.1. Lineage (NCBI taxonomy): Eukaryota > Metazoa > Annelida > Sipuncula > Golfingiida > Sipunculidae > Sipunculus > Sipunculus nudus. The sequence continues at coordinate 70,380,137 of CM049313.1, forward strand.
TCATTGTAACTAATATTTAAAATACAAATATTTAATAATATATTAATAAAATATTTAAAACTTTACAATAAATAAAGCTCCTAAAGTTAAAATAGGAAGACACATGCCTACATTAGCACGGAAAAAGTGCCCACATTAGCTAAACATAATAAAGAGAAGAAAAAAACGGGACTGGCCAAAAGTGCCCACTTTATAGAGGTGCCCACTTTATGGAGGGGCCCACTAAGAGAAGTTCGACTGTATATTTTTTTTTTTTTGACAGGTGTTCGTTTTCGGGTGTAAGAGCCTTCAACGCCGTAAATGTGTCTGTTAACATGCCTCAACTGACAACTGAAAACATCGTTTTTCTTGATTGACTCATAGCTTAAATATTTTACAAAATATCTTTCATAAACTTTCACTTTGCTATATTCATATAATTTCTTCAAATTATTTTAACAGTTGGTGACTTATATATATAATCTTTATATCTATTTAATCCTCATCATTTCAGCAGTGATGATGTCATACCGATGTTGTTTAATTATCTCACAATTCGTACATCCTATATATAGCTGACGTCTTTTTCCAAAACATATTTCTTTATGAAATTTCTTGAATAGCACAATTTGTCATTCTTTGCTAATATTATTAGCGGAGTGGTAAGTAAACTAAATAAAAGCAAATGGCCATGACGCTCAGCTGAATTTGACTGGGTGCTCATGTCTCATGTTAAATATCGTATGTTAGAATAGCCTATGGCTAATGTTAACATTTGTAAAATGGACGGAAAATATGTTTTTTTTTTTTTTATTCTGTACTTTGACATGTTTTATAATTATTAAGTGACCAATAATTAAGAATTAAGTGAATTAAGTAATTAATTTCAGGACTCAGGTTAACATTCAAAGTTCCCCCCCCCCCCCCCCCCGGATTTTACAATTGAAGGTTCTAAGGAAAACGGGGGGAAACCCAATGTGTTACCTGTCTGGGTGCTCAAAATCACGTTTCTGGTCCGTAGCTCGCAGAATACAGGTCACCATGACCTTATTTCAGGTTTCCAAGGAAATTTTCCAAGTACCTCTCCTGAATGTTATGTTTAGAGAGTCCAGGCCTAATGGATACAATGTGTGCCCTGTCTGACTGCTTAAAAATCATGCTTCTAGCCAGTAGTTTGCAGAATATAGGTTACTATGACCCAAGGGGGGTCCTTGGTATGTCATGTCAAGGTGATTTGCCCGGGACCTAGACCTAATACATATAGTTTGTACCCATCTGACATTCAAGGTGCTCAAATCATGCTTTTGGTCTGTAACTTGCAGGTTTCGAATGGGATTTGCCAAGATCTCCCTGGATGTGGTGTTAGAATATTTTAGGGTTTAAGAATACATTTTGTGCCCTATCTGATTGTATTTAACATGTATTATAAGAAACTTTAAGAGATCTAATTACAGGATTCAAAGGAGACTTGCCAAGGTCCTGCCTGGTTTTTCAGAAGAAGGTTCCAAGGAAAATAGATACAATTTGTACCCTGTGTGTCTTTGTGCTCAGATTCATAGTTTTGGCTCATAGCTCACATAGCTAAGCATTTTGGGTCACCATGACCTAATTTCAGGTTTCAATAGAGATTTGCCTGGACACTCCCTGGATGTTGCGGCGGAAGATGCTATGTCTAATAGATCAATTTGTGCCAATCTGACATCCACGGTGCTTTGATGACGTCTTTTTTTAATAGCTCACAGATCCATGTTTCTACATGCTTTGCTCAGGACTTCCCTAAATATTACATTGGAAGATCTAAGGCCTAAAGGATTCAATTTGTGACCTGTGTGACTGTCTGGATTCTCAAAATCATGTCATCGGTCGGTAGGCTACAGAATACAGGTTACCATGACCTAATTCAGGTTTCCAAAGGTATTTGCCTAGGCAGCCCAGATTTTGCGTAAGAAGATGCTAGGCCTAACAGATACATTCAATAACTTTTTTTCCTATAGGTCACAGAATATAGGTCACAATGAACTAATTTCATGTTTCCAAGGACATTTGCCCAGGACCTCCCTGAATTTAAGAGGATTCTAGGCCAAATGGATACAATTTGTGTCCTGTGTGACTCTCTGGGTTCTTTAAACCATATTATCGGTCCGTAGGCTTCCAAGGAGAATTGCCCAGAACCTCTCTAGAGTTTCTAGGTCTAACGGTTACAATTTGTGCCGGAGAATCGGACGGATGACGGGCAAAGGGCTATCGCTCTAGCTCAGATGACTAAAAGTCAGCTGAGCTAAAAATAACTCTCGAAAGTTTAGGATTAAAATATGAGACATTCAGTCCCTACCAGCTCAATACAATTTTTTTATCCTAGAGAACCGTGGATTTCTACGGGTGCAGCTAGTAATATATGAATCATGAACCTCTCCTCATGGGCGTCTCTGTATTGCCGAACCTCCATTAGTTTCTGTTTAGTGTTTACATAAGAAGGCCGGGTGGCCAGAGGGAATATCTTGGTCGAGTACATAGGACAATTATAAAAAAAGAGAAGAGACATGAAAGAAGAATCACCAAGAGAAGCTTAAAAACACTTGATTTGGGAAGTTATGCTGTACCACCACCAGGTGGCGTGAGTCTTGTTTCTATTTCCATTTCAAATTTGTCATTTAAACATAGGAATCCCCAACAAGTAATAATAACTAATTGTGTCCATTGCTCATGTCGGGATATTTTATCTGGTCAAACAAAACCTCTGATAGACATTACATGTATTACTAATGACATTAATAGTATCCACCGGCTGAGTCATTCTATCACAGCGCTGGTATTATATTCTGAGGCTTTCAGTCTTTTCACACACACACGCACACACACACCCTCACACACACACACAAACACACACACACACACACACACACATATATATATATATATATATATATATATATATATATATAGAGAGAGAGAGAGAGAGAGAGAGAACCAGAGAGAGAGAGAGCCAAATGTATAGTAGAGAATTTGAATGAAAAAAGGACCTATTTACATTTCACTTACCAGAACCTGGTATATTTAGTATACATGAAATACAGTGTAGTCACCTAATTCTTTTACGGTATCTTTCAATATTTCGTTCTTAAACCGTGTGCTTCCTTCTTATACAAGTGGAAAAAAAGATGCTCTGGACGCCATCAATGACGAAAAAAACAGCGCTCACGCCACCTGGTGGCAGTAAAAATCAAATTCACTAATCAAGGTTTTTCAGGCTTTTCTGGGTGTTTCTTCTTTCATGTTTCTTCTCTTTATTATAGATGTCGCATGAACTAGACTAAGATCTTGCTTCTGGTCACGCGGTCTTGTTATAATAAACAAAGATGCATTGTGTTTACTCACACACAGAACCAAAATAAAGTATAAAACTCGTAAACAGGAGATTTGCTGAACAACTTTAGTATTCAACCAAAATGAGTTAATAACGTGATACGATAATACATATTTTTACAAAAGAATATGAACCTTGAGTGTCAATACGAGGTGTCTGTTATACAGAGATGCACGTAAGATGAGGTTCCTGATTCATATATTATGAAAGAAGTGCTTGATCCCATCAGTTTCACTTTATGCCATTTACAGTAGAGAGAGTGACAATGTGCGTTATGTCATAAATCTAGTTCTTATACAGATCAAATTTGGATTATAAGAAATCAACCCCACATATATCCATTCTCAATTACTTACAATCAGGCTATTTGTTAGCTGTTCCTCTTGTCCGAACCTTGCCTTCTCCTAAAGGTAGTTTCTATTTAGCAAAGGCAATATTTTTTTTCTTATTAAAATTATAACAGTCTCACCATTATAACATCATACACTGCCAACAGAATTTGATAACCTATTTAAAAATGAAAGTTCTGTACATGACTGGCAACGATTTGATAAATTTCACTTTCTTGAAATATTTAAGAAACCTAGACACAAAAAAAAAATGAAAATCGAATAGCATTTAAATCTATAGTATATATATATAAATAAATAAATGAAAATAAATAAAAATATGTTTTTTTTTCTTTCAATGGTGTTCCGACTGTTTGCAAGGCGATGGAGATGTTAAAGATAGACTACACATTATTTAACATTTACACACACACACACACACACCCTCACACACATATATATGTGTGGTCTGGTCTGTGTTCCTTCAACGTTCCAAAGAATTATGCAAACTACCATGGGAGATTTACATTTAAAGGTCTGTTTATTATGTTAAGATGATATTATTGTCTTTTTCCAAAACTTTTGACGAACACTAAGAAAAGCTTGGAAAAGTGTTTCGACGGCTAGAAAGGCGGATTAAAAATCAATCCTTCAAAGTGTCAATTCCTCCAGCAAAAGGTAAAATACTTGGGACGTGTTGTCCAGAGATGGAATCCATACTGACCCCGACAAAATTTCTGTCTTAAAAGAATGGCCCGTCTCTACATCTGTTAAAGAGGTCAGAAAATTCCTGGGATTCGCGAGATTCTATCGGAAGTTTATACATGGCCTTAGTGCAATTTTTAAACCCCACCATGATCCTTTAAAGGGGATAAATAAGTATAATCTACTCCCAAGAAATCCTCTCCTTCTATGTGGAATGAGCAACATCAAAAGGCTTTTGATGAACTAAATGAAAAACTGACCTCTGCACCTCTCTCGGCCTTTGCAGATTTCAGTTTACCCTTTACTCTGCATATAGATGCTTCACGGGACGGCAATGCTGCCATTCTTTATCAAAATCAAAATGGCAGAGAACAGCCAATAGCGTATGCTAGTCGGAGTTTATCTACCTCCGAGGCCAGATATACTACCGACAAACTAGAATTCCTCGTTCTTAAGTGGGCGATAACAGGTAAGTTCAAAGACAAAGATGGCAGTCAGAATTGGCCGATTTCAATTTCTCTGTTCAGTACAGGTCGGGAAAACATAATGTCGACGCTGACGCCCTCACGCGATTACCCAGTAAATCTAACTTTGACGAGTTTACAGACACAAGGGCCCTGCGCGGGCCGAAAAAAAACGACCCCGAACCCGCCCCGCATTTTGCCCTGTCAGCCCGCAGCCCGCCTCGCAATCAAAGAAAAAAAAATCAGCCCGCCCCGCCCCGCAGTTACCATGATACTTTCAGCCCGCACCCGCCTGCAAATTTTTTTTCAGCCAGCACCCGCCCCGCCCGGCATTTTTTTCAAGTTTCTGGCCCGTAATCTTGCCCACAAAATAAATTTAGAAAGATCCAAAGGTTTACATATCAAGATTATTTTACAGTAAATATATAAGCCACGCTTATTATTAATATATATGAAATGTTTGATGATTGGAATGAAAAATTAATTTTAATACATTTTTGCAATCATTCAAACCATAATCCATGAAATATTTTTAAAGATATGTTTGATTGGTTTAATGGATTTAATATATACATAATAATTTAACACACCTTAAATATGTTTTCATATTTTACAACGGAAAGTCTGTTTCTTCTGAAATTTATAAAAAAAAAGTAAAGAAAAAAAGTAGATTTCTTCAAAGTATGTGTACCCAAAGTTATCCTATTGAATAGCATTGGCTAATCACAAGCCATCAAACTACTGAGATGTGTTGCTGGTTAAAATCTTTTCGGTAATAATCTGCTAATTAGCTAAAACTGATACTAATCAGGTCAAGCGAGTAAAGGAGTAATCTGACCGGTATGGCTTTAGGTTCAGAATATTCACTGAGATAGACATGACCAGAGTGGTGTATCTCATATATAGCAGTCATCATCACATTATGCAGTGTCCAAAAAGAAGATTGACCAGAAAATGGTTTATGTCAGTTACAATTAGACAGCACATGGAGTTACAATTAGATAAGGAGTCCACCTTTGGCTTTATGGAGTTCGAGGTCAATTGAGTCGCCTACAGAGCCAGCTGTAGCCACACACAAAGGTTATCAAGCCTTTGCCTCACCCACAGCCATATTATGTAATATGTGAGACCTGACACAAGTACGGGGTTATAGATTAAAGTTTATGCAAAGTTATGACCAGCTTCCATTGCAAGGACAATTGTTTAAAATCAAGATTTCAGATTAATGATGCACCATCTATTTTGTATAACAAACTGACATAATACCTAGAATGGACACATTTACATAGTGTTGTTATAACTGTCAGTCAGGGAAAGGGGTTAACAGGATAAAATTAAAATTTATTCAAATCTATCTTTTCATATCACTATTTTTACAAAACCAGAAAATATTTTATATAAAAAATTTCAGTGTCTTCAAATGATAGTAATTTTATATTCATGTTCTACTGACCTGCCAGATCAGCAACCCGCAGCCATGCCCCGCCCTGCACATACTTTATTTCGGCCCGCCCCGCCCCGCAAATTCTTAGATGTAGCCCGCCCCGCCCTGCACAAAGAATCTTATGCGGGGGCCCGCGGTCTGCGGGCACCCGCGGGCTGCGGGGCAAAACCCGCCCCGCGCAGGGCCCTAACAGACACTCTTACAGCTGGGGTCGAGAAAGCGATCTGTACATGCATACTGTACCTTGTTTTATAGAATGTCTCACAGTCAACCCTATCATACCCGTTGATCTGTCAATCAGAAATGCATGTTCCTCAGTAGACCTTAAAAAGGAACAGTTAACCGATGTCTCTTTAAAACAAATCATCAGTCTTCTCAAAGATAACACGAGAATAACGGTTCAGGAGATGCAAAACAGAGATACTCATATTCACTTTCTAGCCCATAAACATCTCATGTTAAAGAACGGGACGTTGTACCGAAGAAGAATTGTCAATAGGACCACCGAATTTCAGGTTGTGGTGCCAGAAAAGCTAAGACCTTTAGCACTGAAAGAGATACATGATGATGTAGGCCACCTTGGTCAAAATAGGTCACTTCAGTTGACAAGGGAAAGGTTTTATTGACCGACAGTGGCAAAATACATTAAATATCATGTAGCTACTTGCCCACGGTATCTAGAAAGAAAACGTTCAATTCACTAAACAGCCCTGTTGATTCCAATAAATTGTGGCCAAATTCTTTAATTGTTATGCATCAACTTCTTGAAACTTGATGCTGCAAAAGTTGGAATCGAAGAAGTCCTTATTATTACAGACTGTTTCACCAGGTATGCACAGGCCCTGTGCATATCTGTAAGGGACAGAAAGCAAAGCTGACTGCCAAACTTGTATGGGAAAGGTTTGTTTATCACTATGGATTTCCGTTACAAATTCATAGTGATCAGGGGAGAAATTTGGAGTCTAAAGTAATAAAGAACCTATGTGACCTAGCCGGAATTAAGAAGTCCAGAACAACCCCGTACCATCCCATGGGAAATGGTCAAACTGAATGTTTTAATAGAACACTCATAAACATGCTAGTTACTCTAGAGGCTGAGCAAAAATCCAAATGGCCTAATTACATACAAACTCTGGTGCATGCGTACAACTGTACACAAAACGACGCCACGTACAGGCTTTAGTCCATTTTACTTAATGTATGTAGGGCATCCAAGGTTACCAACAGATATGGTTTTTGGTACCATGGAAAACCGTCAGAATCCATCTGTCGAGACCTATGGTACATTTGTGACAGCGTTGTGTGACAAATTGTCAGTAGCGTACAAAATAGCTCAGGAAGGTCTCAACAGTCTAAACTACACCACAAATCTCTTTATGATAGTAGGGTAAGGGGAGCTACGATCCAGGTTGGAGATAGGGTTTTATTCAGAAAGCTGGGTCAGATAGGAAAACACAAACTTCACGATTGTGGGAACAACATAGTTATATTGTTGTAGATCAACACAATGTAGATATCCTGTAGGATATTCCATATCCTCTTAATAGAAAACCCCTCACCCCCCACACTATAAGTGGGCTCGCCCATTAATGCCCGGATAATGAATCACAGCCAGTTAAGGGGTAGGCCATAGGATGAGGTCACGAGTCCAGGGCCCGCAGGTAAGTCCCTTAGAGAGTAGCTAGGGTCCCTACGTATGTTTAAGGAAATGAAGCCTGTGAAGCCAATGGTGAAGTTTATAGTAACCGGCCACCCTTCAGATCCATAGTAAAGCGTACACCCGAAGCATACCCTCCGTATCAGTAGTAAAGCCTACACCCTATGCACTGACTGACAGTATACTGTTTTGGCATGTGAGTAAAAGCATTCTAAATTCGGGCGGGTTTTGATCTATTGGTGATGTTAAACTTAAACTCCTGTGTTGTTTTCTATTACCCGTGGGAAAACCCTACAATGGCGAGCTGTGCCTGCCTGCTTACAAATCAAATTATTTGCAGGTAGTGATTCGAACCTGCATTTTTGGCAATATTTCTTTTTAAAAATTGTAAATTCACAGTCCTATATAACAAAGTAGATTCACAGTAATACATGAGCAAAGTAGAAAAGCAGTTCAAAATAGGAAGAGCGAAGATGAATGAAGAGGACCCATTTCAGAAGTTACAGATTCCTGGACATAATAAGGAAACTGACATGTTCTGCCTCCTGCATACACCAGTACATTCAGCACAGCTACAGTACCGGGGATACAGTTGATGTTGCCCAGCAGCAGTGCTACAAACATATATATTTAAAAATAAAAACAGTATGCAAACAGATATGCAAATGGACTCACCTTATAAGGAAAATACTTTTTTTAACATTCTCCAGCCTCAGAGATACAAGGACATTGAACTATCAGTCATGCTGTCATATATGCCGCTATGCTGACACGTTGCAGCCCATGCATTTTTGACATTTTATAAACCACATTTTCAACATATCAGTTGAGTTACAATATTTTACTATATGCATGTTTTACATGTGTATGTTGTGATCACTTCACGATTATTTGACATGTTCATTTGAATTATTTGACACCATAATAAATTGGGGGTGGGGAAACCATCAAGATATTAATTGCTTTGTATGATAAATACTGTCAGATCAAAAGGAACTTTTGGGTTTTTTCCTGGTAATATTATCTGTCCGACCAGGTTTTCGTTACACCCAAAGGTTCCTGTGCATTTTCCACCCAAATTCCTTGTAATAGTTAAGGTATTGGAATATCCTGTTAGTTAAATACACAGACACAAAAAAAGATAAGTTTCTTTTTTTTCGTTAACCGGGGAGGGAGTGTAGGATATTCCATATACTCTTAATAGGTAATCCCTCACCCCCACACTGTAAGTGGGCTCGCCCATTAATGCCCGGATAATGAATCACACCCAGTTAAGGGGTAGGCCATAGGATGGAGTCACGATTTAGCGGGCCTGGAGGTCAGTCCTCCAGGGCCCGCAGGTAAGTCCCTTAGGATTAGCTAGGGTCCCTACTGTGATGCAGGCTGATTATTTTTTGGTAATTATACCTTATTTTATGTAAGACAAGCTGGTTCAGATTTTATATAGTTTGCTAAAGTATTTCGTGGGCTGATTTACGGTACAAAACTTCTAGAACTGGCCCAGACAGTGCCCAGACAGAGCGTATGGAACAAACAAACAGGTGGGCGTGGCTTGATAACAGGCACGGCCTGTGATTGGCGAGTCGCGCTGGCGAGACAGACTGATTTTTGTGCGGGGCTTGTATCGCTTGTTCTCGGTGTGGCCAGCTAAAATAGAAACACATGTTGAGGGACTCTGAGGGTTCTACACAGAAAAAGGTACTGGAGAGCGGGACGACAGCGATATGTGCGGTGTGTAGAGCAGAAGTTTTGAGACTTTTATGCTAATGTGATGGAGCCAGCTGTGGTGGTGTCCGGTGTACATAGACTCACAGATTTTGGAATATTCAGTGGCAAGATCCATTTGATGTTTTCTTAACAGAACTGTGGGTATACCTCGCATATGAAAGAAAGAATGATAAGGGACAAAATTGTGTTAACCAGCAAGGGTAAATTACAGGAAATCTTACTGAGAGAGGAGAAATTAGATCTTAGGAAAACAATTGACCTTTGCCGTGCATTTGAGCAATCAAATAGGCACGTAAAAGAAATCAGAGACAAGTACAAGTAATCGTATCCATTATCAAGCTAAACATACCCCTGCTAGGCAGACCAGTGGTTCCACCAGCACACTAACTCACACTAACACAAAACCACAGCCAAAAGCCGCTCTCCAGACGCAACAAGCTGAATGTAATTTCTGTGGATATCGACATGCATATGGAAGAAAGAAATGCCCTGCATGGGGAAAACATTGGGATAACTGTAATGGACGGAACCATTCCAAATCAAGATGTAAAAAACCAAAGGTCAATCTAGTGAATACAGACAATGAACCAGATTTAGTAGATAACAGATGGTTACAAAAGATAAATAGTGGAAGCAGTAACCGGTCCATAACAGCCACTATGACAGTAAATAACTGTAATGTCAAATTTCAGTTAGACAGTGGGGCAGATGTCAATACCCTATGCCAAAGATACGTCAGACAGAACCAAGTCTGTAAAACAGCACAACGGTTAATCATGTGGAATGGAGCCAATATGAGTCCCCTTGGTGAGGCTACACTGCTGCTCACCAACCCTCTGACACAGGAATCGAGGAGAGTCATATTCACAATAGTGCCAAATGATAAGGTGAACCTCCTTGGTGTGGATACTTAAAGGATATGGGACTGATCACTGTAAATGAAAACAGATTCATTTCTCAATTGAACTGTATGCCGCTAGGTGATTTGGGCGAGGCACATCTTAAAGTGGATCCTGATGTACCACCAAGAACTTTACCGTGCAGAAAAGTGCCTATTGCATTGCAAGATGACATCAAAGCCGAACTTGAGACTTTAGTTCAACGTGGCATTTTTGTCCCAGTCACAGAGCCGACCAGATGGGTCAGCCAGATGGCAGTCGTGCGTAAACCAACTGGAAAGCTTCGTATATGTATTGACCCACAACCACTAAACGAAGCACTCATGCTAGACGTAACCGATTGCCAACTGTCGATAATATTACCTATGCTAGGAAAAGCCAAAATATTCAGCAAAGTTGACGTAAAGGAGGCATTTTGGTATGTTAGGTTATATGAGGAATCTAGCATCTTGACAACAATGATTACTCCGTTTGGTCGATTCCGTTGGGCCCGACTCCCTTTCGGGTTAAAGGTTAGTAGCGAAATTTTCCAAAGGATGCTGACAGAAGCATTGAGTGGACTTGATGGCATCTTCACAATTGCTGATGATATTGCTGTGGCAGGATGCGGTGAATCCACTGAAGAAGCCATGAAAGACAACAAGGCAAAGCTGACTGACTTGTGAACAGCGACATATCATATTGAATGAGGACAAACAGGAAATTAACCAATCGGAAATCCGAATCTATGGGCACCTGTTCACTGATAAAGGTGTTAAGGCTGACACCTCAAAAGTTGATGCAATTCATAAAATGCCAGCCCCTACAGACATTCAGGGAATGAAACGTATTTGTGGTATGGTTTAATATATGGCTAGATTCCTGCCAAATTTGGCCAATGATTTGGAACCAATCAGAGCACTAACCAGAAAAGATGCAGATTGGAACTGGACTTCTGAATGTGAAAATGCATTCCAGATCATCAAAGACAAACTAACGAAAGCTCCTGTGCTTGCGTATTTCGAGGCAGAAAGCGAAGTTGTTATCCAGGCAGACAGTAGTAAAGATGGGCTCGGAGCTGTGCTCCTACAGAATGGAAGGCCTGTGGAATATGCCTCGCGTACACTCACTTCCTCGGAACAAAACTGGGCACAGATAGAGAAGGAGATCCTTGCAGTGGTGTTTGGTTTGGAGAGATTTTACCAATACACATACGGTCGCAGAGTTGTTGTACAAAACGACCATAAACCATTAGCGTGATCCTCAAGAAGCCGCTAAGCATGGCCCCTAAGCGGATACAGTCCTTGATGATGAGATTGTATCGCTATGATGTTGACTTTTATTTCCTGGAAGGGTCTAAACTTGTGATAGGAGATACTTTGAGCAGAGCATATCTGGATACCCCCGATACAAGACCCCGCATTTTGAATATCAGTGCTTTTGAATTCGTACCAGATGCAAGACTCGAAGAAGGCAAGGAAGCAACAAGCAAAGATGAGTCGCTCCGAACCTTGCTATCTTTGATCATAAATGGATGGCCTAGTTGTAAAAATGATGTTCCAGATGAGGCCAAACCATATTATGATATGAGAGACACTTTGACCTGTGAAGATGGTATAATCCTAAAAGGAGAGGCTATCCTTGTAAATGATCCCAAATCTCTTAGAAGTGACATGAGGAATGTCTTCATTCCGCACACCTTGGTTACAATAGTATCGTGCGCAGAGCAAGAGGAGTGATTTTCTGGCCAGGGATGGCTCAGGAAATAAAGCAGCCGGTCGAGTCTTGTGAGCCATGTCAACAACTAAGACCAAACAACCAGAAAGAAACCCTCCTACAACAAGATGATGGGAAAGGTCCGTGGGACAAGGTCGCCGCTGATTTGTTTGAGATCCAAGGTTGTACTTACCTTGTTACAGTTGACTTCTACTCAAACTTCATTGAAGTGGATTTCATTCCATCCACAACTGCATCTCAAGTCATAGCTGTACTTAAGAGGCAATTTGTGCGATTCGGTATCCCATCTTGTGTTGTTAGTGATCAAGGCTCACAGTTTACTTCAAATGAATTTAAGCAATTTGTAAACAAATGGGGAATAACACATGTAATGTCATCGCCAGAGCATCACAGTGCCAATGGAAAAGCTGAGGCAGCTGTTAAGGTGGTGAAGCATATGATGCTCAAAACCATAGCTGATGGTACAGACCAAGCAGAAGCACTGCTTGAGCTAAGAAACACCCCTCGACAAGAAACTGGACTTAGCCCCTCGCAGATGATGTTTGGAGACCAACCCGATCTCTCATTCCTATGCTGAAGCAGAACCAGGTGCAATTTGACAATGCGAATGTGAAACGGGCAGAGCGTAAGGCCAGTGTGAAGAAATCTCATGATAAAGGTCTAGGGATTTACAAAGGTTGTGTCCCGGTCAGTCCGCATATTTCCAACGTCAAAGTGGGAAGAGATGGATCCTAGATAAAGTGGTTGATTTTGATGGTAGTCGCACTTACATCATTAAAGGTCAGAACGGTGGTAAATACCGCCGAAATCGTGTACACATGCGCCCTACAGGTGTTACACTGAGAGCACGTGATATATCACCTCCCAGAGTTGAATCGAAAAACCTCCCATTGCACAACCATTGACACCTGATGCTGCAAATCAACCAGGGAATAATACCGCAGATAACCCTGAAATACTTGTGCAGGACTCTATTTCGCAAAATCAGACAGATGTTCAAACTAATGTGAGGCCACAACGTACTAAAAGGGAACCTTTGTACCTGAAAGACTATGTTCGATATTCTGATAAGTAAATACGATATTCCCAGAAAGATTTGCGAGCTTTGTAATATACCGTTAAGCCCGTGTGGACAGAATAATCTTCATGTAGCAGTTTGTATTGTCTTTTAATGAACACATGATTATTATTATGTAAGTTTCATATCACGGAAAGTATCTTCGATTCACAAACTTGGTTGATACACAGTTGTAATTGTTACATTAATCGGTATCACCTATACTGTAATGTGTGTTGACTGGACTCTAATAACCGCACACGTCTAATGATCAGAGCGAAGATTTAAACCAGCTATAATTTCTATGTGAATTTCCAAGGGTTGTTGAATTATCTTTTAACCACTTCCAAGTAATTTAGTTGATATGTTAAGGCAGTAAAGTCTTTACCTAAAAAAAAAAAGGGGGGGGGGGGGGGATGTTGAGGAAATACCCGTTTCCGGTTACCCGGTTTGTGTTTTACTGCTGATTCCGGGTTTTACTAGTCCATGCTTGTCTTGTCCTGTATTATCGTCCTGCTAGTAAACGTGTGTAATGCAGACGTCTTGTTATTGTTGTTCCACGCGTGTTAATGGATTAGGACCTGCTAGTTCCTATTGTGTGTATGTCAGTATGACAGATTAAGGACCACGCAACAACACGTTTGACTTTGGTGCAGTTCACCTAAAAGGACTCGGTGTTTGTAACACATTGTTATATGAGCCAGCTGTCGACATTACGTCTTGGTATGTTATTGTATGTTCGTAGACCATTAAATGTATATATGTTTTTTAGCTCAGCTGACTTTCAGTCATGCTGGGCTATAGCGATGGTTCTTTGTCCTGCGTCCTTCCGTCTGTCCATCCGGCCTTCCGGCCGGCCGGCCGTCCGTCCGTTAGCAGGGCACAAATCGTAACCGTAGGGGCTAGGGCCATGAACCCTATGCAGTCTTAGAGGTTATAAAAAGATCTCCTTGCAAACCTGAAATTAGGTCACTGCGACCTATATTTTCGAAGTTATGGGGTGTGTTTGCACCCCCCAGAAATAACTCTGTGAGACAAAATTTTCATCCCAAACCTTCCATCTTTCACATACAGCTCACCTACCAACAGGGGAAGAACCATAATTTTTTTGAGGTCAAAAGGTCAAAGGTCAAGGTCACAGAGGCCTCTTCTTTGAAAAGCCTCAGGATGCATTTTAAGCCAAACCTTTCATCCCAATTCTTTGATCTTTCACATGTAGCTCACCTACTAAGTGGGAGAAGAATCCTATAGATTTTGAGGTCACAAGGTCAAAGGTCAGGGTCACAGGATCCACTACTTTGAAAAGGTTGTGGACACATTTCAAGCTAGACTTTTCATTTCAAACCTTCCAGCACTGATATCGCTTCTCTGCCAACAGGGGAAAAGACCTGTTGATTTTGAGGTCAAAGGTCAAGTTCACAACACCCACTTCTTGCGTGGAGTCTTTTTCAGGCAAACTTTTCAATCTGTACCTTCAATCTGTCATATATGGCTTACCTACCAATAAGGGAAGAAGCCTGTTGATGTTGAGGTCAAAAGTCAAAGGTCAAGGTCACAATATTTAATTGTTCTAAATGCTTGTGAGCATATTTCAAGTGTAACTGTTCAACCCAAACCTTCAGTCTTTCACATATGCCACATCTATGCATCACTCAGTTTGACTCAAACTTCATATTTATGGGTCTTTTTGCTTGAATAAATAACTTATTGATTTTGGGGTCAGCAGGTTAAAGGTTGCAGGTCAAAGTTATTCACCCATTGGTTGCAAAGTAATTACACCAGATTTAAGTGGTTAGTAGTTACCCATCATTTAGAAAGAATCCAGTTGATATATGGGCCAAAGGCCAAGGTCATAGGTCAGGGATGTTCACAATTACTTATTTTATAGACCATCTCTATTTTTCTTGTATATATAACCATCCCACTCCAGCTGGTACATCTCCCTGTGTGGCTGTAATTGTGAGTGACACTGGTGACATATGACTCCCTTTTGTATCAGCCTATTAAGTGATAAGGCTCAGTGATAAGTACCTCGTTACTTCATAACAAAAACACTTGTCAGAATGCTTCAGCCAGGCATTGAGACTATGAGAGTATAGTATTAAGGTTTAGCTACTGATTTATAAGATGATGGGATCATTTTGCAGTTTATTTTATGGAATCCTAGCAATAAACTTAGTTTCCTAGATATCTGAATATTTTAATATATATCACCACATATAAAAGCAAGTGTTTGTTCTCATAATATGTGGATGTGTACCTTGATTAAGGATGGCTTTTTATTTTATTTCAAGACTCTTAGTCATGCTTTCTGCATTTCTTTTCTTTCAGGTTTGGCAGTTTACCTACCCTGCTGACCCCATTGAAAAGCAGAGTGATAATAAAAAATATTGGACTTACACTTTTTACAATTGCATATCTATAAATCTGATATGAGGGCCTGGACATGCCTTTTGAATTATTTTGGGCATCCATTACTGGATAATTTGCCCCAAGTGTGGTCTCTTATTGAAGAATGTGGGATATCAAATGTCATACTTGTCAGAAATCCATTATGTCTGCCAGTTAGCCACCTTAGAAATTCTTTCTTCAGTGCAGTTTCAGTATTTTTTCTTTAATGTTTGGTCCGATTTAGAGAATGTTTGTTGTCTGATTTCAGACTTGTCAGAAGTCCAATATGGACACCAGGCAACCATCTTTTAATTCCTTTTGATCATTTTATCTCAAGAACAGTTAAAGTGAATGCAGTTGGATGTATATTTATGTAATTTTGTAAAGGATTGGGTCAAATATTTCTGAATAAATATTACCATCATTTATAAAAGTGCAGTACAGTTGGCTTGTATTGAATAAAAATTCACACAGAAGCACCTGTTTCTCAATAATTCTTGCATGTATTTCCTTGATTTTTGCTATATATTTTGATCTTATATTTGCCCTTTGTGGTGTTCCTTTTGAGACTGACAGGTTTCAAGCAAACTGTTGGAATAGTTCCTGATAGCTTAACAATCATGCATTTTCCTCAAACCATCAATTCACTGTGTTTTAACCAGACATAGGTGATATATATTTCTGTTGTCATAGAAAATTTTCAACAAATTGGCAAATTGGTTCTTCAAAATTTGACTGGAAGTTGTGAATCTCAGTCCATGATGTCACAGGTCATGCTTGGCAGCTGAGCGTCATGACCCATGGGTCACTTGTTGTTATAACGGTCTTGTGGAATCTGTTCACATATTTTTTTTTCATTTGTCGCAGACAGGGCAAAATAAGAGGGATACCATTCTTTATATTATGGCCGGACCTTTCTTATTTTAACTTAAGCTAATGATTATTATCTCTCAAGTGGGTTCTCGCCCTCAGCCGTGACACTACGTATGTTTAAGGAAATGAAGCCTGTGGGATACCAGTCGATTCGTCACCACAGTAATTTCGTCACCAATTTACATGCGGTACAAAATGGTCAATTCGTCATCAATATTTTGTATGATAAAATGTAATCTATTACAATTAAAATTAAAACACACAATGATACCTATACTAAAAAGTTTGTTTGGTCATTTGTGGCACAATTTAGGGTAGTACTTTCAAAACGATTTTTTTTGTCACCCTGACAAATGGGGGGTAAACATCACAATTTATTTTTGCATGTCACACTAGTATAATGTACTAGTGTATATAATATATTGTGTGTAATATATGAGTGTGACATACACTACTCCAAACATCACAAATGGATGTAAACATCACAAGCCAACAAGTCACCCCAGTCAGACCCCTCTTTCCTGAGATGCCATCACAAATGGATGCAAACATCACAAATGTATTGAAGGGGCATACACTACTCTCCTATACACACCAAACATCACAAACGGATGTAATTTAATAAATTTGTGATGTTTGCATCCATTTGTGATGGCATCTTAGGGAAGAGGGGTCTGACTAGGGTGACTAATACAAGATACCCGAGTACAAGATGAGCATATATTACACACAATATATTATATATATATGAAATATGAAAATAAATTGTGATGTTTACCCCCCATTTGTCAGGGTGACAAAAAAAATTGTTTTGAAAGTACTACCCTAAATCGTGCCTGGTATATGTTTGGTTGTTGATTCTTTTAATTAACGGCTCAATATACACCATGCAAGGAGTGGATTACATATAAATACAAACATTGTGCAGCATGGCCAACTGGCCGCAAATGGTATTCAGGGCTATTTACGTCACTGCTCACCGCAAATGATTCCCTCACGGCAGCCCGCTTGAAATGTTCTTTTATTTCACACACGCAGGTGTTTTCGTTAAATAAAATCCACGTCCACAATTGACACAGAGAAACAAGTCACCAAAAGAACATTCTAAAATCTTAAACAGCCTTTGCAGAGTATAAAAGTTTTTTTTTTTTTTGTAGTAACTATTTTCCCAGCCATATTTCATTCTTCTGTCAATCAATATTCTGTTCATCTGTCATTCCCTATGCATTTAAATTGCTGATTTTAAGAACGTGCCCGGCCAAGTCCAGCCTGATGCATTTTGACGGTCACTTCGTCACCAATTTCCTTTGGTGACGAAATGACTGTGGTGACGAAACGACTGGTACCCAGCCTGTGAAGCCAATGGTGAAGTTTATAGTAACCGGCCACCCCTCAGATCTTTAGTAAAGCGTACACCCGAAGCATACCCTCCGTATCAGTAGTAAAGCCTACACCTAATGCACTGACTGACAGTATACTGTTTTGGCATATGAGTAATAAGCATTCTAAATTCAGACAGGATTTTGATCATTGGTGATGTTAAACTTAAACTCCTGTGTTGTTTTCTATTACCTGTGGGAAAACCTTACAATCCCAGTGTAGAAGGTGAAGCAGGAATATGATGGGCAAACTAAGGTTCTGCACAGAAATTTGCTTTACCCATTAATAATTTACCCATTCCTGATTCAGGTTTTAAAACACCCTGTAGATTCACCTTAATCCCCCCCCCCCCCCCCCCCCCGAAAGTGAATCTGAAGACACTTCTGATGAGGAGGCATATTTGGTTTCTGTGCCCATACCAAGGGTTATTCCAACAGAACCACAAGTTCATCTAGGTAATATGCCTGATAATGATAAACTAAGGAGCAGTTGTGGTAGCCATCCTGATCAAGATGCCTCGCTTAATGATACTGAAATGTTTTCCAGTACAACTGACGATGAGTCCTCATATCAGTCCAAAAAACTCCAACCAAACTCACCCCTCACTGTTGCGTAGGTCTCAAAGAGCACGTCGTCCTCCAGATCGGTATACACCTTGAAAAATTAGCGTACCACAATTTATTAGATAAATGTCGAGGACGACAACTTTTCCGGAGGGGGAGGATGTAACCGTTTATTCAATCTAGACACCTTATCTTTTTTGTACCCTTTATATATTACCAATCATAGACTCTATTATTATTATTATTTAATGAACAATGGCCATATCACTGGCCATTTAGTTGTTTCGCTGGTCATTCTTGCTTGCAAACCAGTTCCACTGCCGGGACCTGTTTTCGTTATCATGAACTATTGTAATAAACGGGTGTAATAGAGCGGAAAGTTGTGGTCACAGCGAATGCTCAGGACGAACTGTCAAGGGGTTTCAGACCATCGCTGACTCTCTGTGTAGGCAGTTCATCTACAGATATTTCTTATGTTCAGGTATAGGCCTTTTTCCTGAGTATCTTTCCAAGTCATAAGATAAGACGAAAGGTTGATTTATTATTCAATAAGTAGTCCTTACTATTCTAAGAAAGATCATATACTAATGTTATGCTGCTTCTGTAAATGTTTAGAAATGAAGTATTTTAATTGAAGGAATTACTGTTGGAATTACTTGGTCATAAAAAGTTCAAATACCTATGTATATTTCTCTCCGGGTAGGCAGTTCATCTACATATATTTCTTATGTTCAGGTATAGGCCTTTTTCCTGAGTATCTTTCCAAGTCATAAGTTAAGACGAAAGGTTGATTTATTATTCAATAAGTAGTCCTTACTATTCTAAGAAAGATCATATACTAATGTTATGCTGCTTCTGTAAATGTTTAGAAATGAAGAATTTATTTGAAGAAATTACTGTTGGAATTACTTGGGTCATAAAACGTTCAAATACCTACATATATTTCTTGTTAAACTTGTCTATATAAAGAGACCAGCGCTGACTCTCCGGGTAGGCAGTTCGTCTACAGATATTTCTTATGTTCAGTTTCAGAGACAAGAAGCCTGAATATACTACACCCGCACTGTATAAATAAACGTCATGTACAACAACTTGGTTTCACTCTTCAATAAACGAATTAGACAAGAAAGTGGACCCGAATGCAGAGGAACAGACTGACCACTGTTACATATATATATATATATATATATATATATATATATATATATATATATATATATATATATATGTATATATATATATATACATGCCCCTAATGTCTCAGTATTATAGAGTATAAAGCACACTCACTGAATATCTTTGAACAAGAATTACTGGTAATATATAGACTTGCTTATTTATAACTGAAATAGAATGAAAATATTTTGGTGACTTTTTTCCCCAGAATACTTATACTCGGGGAGTGGAAATAAGGCCTGCCATTAAGTTTTCACAGTCTAGTGGCGGATCCATTGGGGGGGGGGGTCCCCCTCCTTTTTTAGTAAATAAATTTATATGAAGAGCTAAAATGTTCAACAGGGGTGCGTATAATATAGAGTGGCCCCACCACTGGATTAATTTGGGGGGCTACCTCCATGTCCCTTGCATGCACCCAGCAATGGCTCACATTCATAGACATCCATCCAGTTCAGAGGGACTCACCACAGCCACCATCCTGGGGTGGCGGTCGGGGCACTATTGGGATGGTTGACAATAACAGTGACAATGCTGTTAAGCATAGCACCAGTGACATAGCTCCTGTTATGTATATCGCATTATAATGGCCTAAGTGACGCCTCGCGGGGACCAGCAAACCTGCTGAGTACTCCATTGCCCTGATTAATTTTTTTTTGCGGCCAGGTTTTGGAGTTAGAATAAAAAGGGGTAAAATAATTACAATTTGATTTTATTTTCACATGATGAACAGTTGTTTTCTGCAAATATGATCTGAAATTTGAAAGGTATTGATAAAACAGAATAGCTTTTATTCAAGTTTTCATACACCATGTCAAGGGTAAGAATCTCTCTCAAGGTTATACAAATGATTCCAGTTTGGTGAATTTTGGCCGAGTTTCAGGAAGCTGAACTTTTGTTGAGGATACTAAGCTTACTATATCAGAAACTGCTGGAACTATCTACACCAAATTTTATGCATATGTTGATCACATGACTCATGTATGAATTTTAGGTATTGGTGGTGCCACCTGCATCAACCTTTTTTGTTTTTGTATGAGGGTTATCAGTCATCAGTATCGTTACAGTAACCCATAATATCTCAGGAATAGTGGGAGCTAGCATCCCAAAATTTTATGTAAAAATCTGTCACATACTAAATGTTGTGAGATTGAGTGTTTCGCAGTGCCACCTGTATTAACTTACATTTTATGGGGAAGAAGCTTAAAAAATTGAAAATCTTCTTCTCTGAATTCATTCAACCCAATTGTTCAATATTTCACTGAAATAATCCATGAGATGAGCTCTCGCAAGTTTGTTCAAATGGTTTGGGTTTGATGAATTTTGCCTGAGTTTGGCTGAGAGGAATTCGAATTTAATCATTTGGCCAAGTAAGCACACTGACATAACGATCTCAGAAATATACAGGAGCTAGCATCACCAAGTTTTGTGCAAATGTTGGTCACCAATATATCGACCTGTTTTTTACAGACAAAAACCTCATAATTTTGGTCTCTCCCAATTAAGAAATGTTTTATATAGAAAATGTCAAGCTGAATCATTAATTTTTCAAAAAAAAAATTAAAGGGAACTAGAGTAGGGTTCTTTCGATTGTGTAAGGAAAGATTGGATTTGTTGAATTTTGGTAGAGTCATAGAAACCGAGGTCGAGGCCATGAGTAAACCTAATTCAAACTTAGCACTGCAATAGTCTTTTTATAACTTTGGCAGACTGCCACCTACATTGACTTTTACACAGTGTATGTGCCTTCTTATTTCTCAGGAAGGATTTGATACATCAGCCTGAAATTGTGCATATTTAAACATAACAGATAGCTTTGTTTATAGAAGATTGGTGGCGCCACCTACAAACATTTTTGCACAGTGTATGTCCCTGCTTATGTCTCAGGAGGGGTTTCATATATAAGCCTGAAATTGGACATATGTATAGATCTCAGATAGCTTAGTCATATACAAGACTTGTGGTGCCACCTAAAATAATTTTTGTGGTGTGACATCCATGTCAGTATTTCAACAGTGGTGTTTGTGTAATTGGTACTTGTTCCAAATGTTTAGTATTTAAATTGTTCATTTACATTAAACATGAACTTGAAAAGTAATGGTCCAGCATTGAAGCATTATACCTAATGTAAATGCTATTGCACAGGTCCGCATTAGACCTGTGGGCCTTGTTTCAAAACATAAACAATATATGCATCCTCCGAGTAACCTATATGTACACTGTGTATATAAAAGTTACTTGGAGGATGCATATATGGAAAATGATTCGAAAAACTACTGATTTATTCTGAATTGACACTTCAGGTGCCTGTGGTTACCTCCATATACTGTAGTACTTATTAAAAGTTTTACCTTCAAGTCTAAAGTCTTCTCAATTCATATTAGGTCATCACATATAGTCTATTATGTTCGTGCCCAAGAATCATTTGTTTCGAGATGCATATATATATATATATATATATATATATATATATATATATATATATATATGGTCTGTCATTAACATTTCAAATACCGTCATATTACAAATCTTGTTTTACAGCAACAGATGACAAAATGACAACTCAGCAACTCAAGAGACTCGCAAAAGATAGTCTGTCATCATTGGTTCCATTTGTGCTCCGTGGAAAATGTGGGACAGAGTTAGTAGCAGATTGGATAACAGAAGCACAGATACCCTCAGTGTACAAAATCTTGCGACACATCATAGAAGGAGGCAAATCGGCTGTATCACAAACAGAATTTGAAACTGAAGACACTTTCCGTCACTTCCTAGCTCAGACAACTGTGGCTTTATCTGTGACTGACTCTAGCCAGAATAAAGTGGTAGGGTTTCTAAATGTGTCGCCGCAGAGGTTTTGTCGAAGTGCTGTTCCTGCATTAAGCCGGGGATATACAATATTGGATCCGACATGTACTGTAAAGAACATATTCCCAGATTTCTACCGGCTGTTGCTGGCTGGGGGCATGGCTTCAGGTTCCATGGGCAAAATGTCGGTGATCCCACAGGGATACATAACAGCCAACACTCTCACAAAATATAGCGGCTGCTTCACTTGTAGTACGATTCCCTGGGGGGTCCACCTACAGCAGTCAGGATGGGTGGATGATGTCCTGATTTACGTGGATTACACACGACAGTTTCCCCACCTGCCTTGTGCTATGGTAAGGGGGCATCAGCAGATATTTCACATATACCCATATCACACATTACATAACAATCTTAGTTAGAAAGGCATTCGGGGGAAAAGGTGGCATTCCATATACATGTGCATATGCAGTATGTATGTGTAGCATATGCCTATGCAATTTGGAATTACATGTTTTATTCTCTCAGAGTGATTCCATGTATGTGTTTAATATGTATGCATATGTAGCACGTTTCCGTTACTCAGGGTAATGCATGGTAATGGTGAGGGAAATTCCAAACTTCGGACATCCATGATAGGGTATTCCAATCACAGATAATTTTTATAGGCATGCAGCTCTATACTATTGGCCCAATTTTCGCTGCCTAGTTACGTACCGCATAAGCATACATATTAATGGAATCACAGATCATGTCCGATTTCTAGCTGCTACACATACATACTGCATATACATGTGTGACCTTGATGCATTTTTTCAAGGTCACAACAGGGATTATGCTAAAATGAAATTAGCTAGGCAATAACTCAAAAAGAATTTGTGGTACAGTCACCAAACCTACAGTTTAGATGCATCTTATCAAGGGCTATGCTAAGTTCGAATATGGATGACCTTGACGCATTTTTCAAGGTCACAGAGGCGATAACGCTGAAATGATGTTAACTTTAATATATCACTGAAGGATGCATGGATTGGTCCAAAAATCAAATTGACATAAGATCTTTGATAGCATTGTTTTCTGCAGAAGACAAGTGGCACCACCTAATGTTGTTTTTTTGCCAAAATGATGTTTAAACGGAAAAACTTTGTAAGAATTTGAGGTACAGTCACCAAACCAACAAGTTTGATGCATATCTAAAAAATTCTTCCCTGGATTGATCAAAAAATCAACTTGAACGAAGATCTAGGACAGTGTTGTCGGGTACGAGAAACTGGTGGCGCTACCTGTTATCCTTTTTCTTGTTTTTGTGCCGTTTAATACCCCATCATTGGCCCTTTATAGTACCGGTACTGTGAGCATTATAAGTTAAATACTAATGGACAGATTTCTTTCATATTATGCATATACATAGAAATCGATTAAGGGAATGACGTATGTATAAATTGGGGTCATGACCTTTCCGATGAGAGTGACCTTGACCTTAAATATTGTCATATATGGTGAAAATCACACAAAATCATTAATATCTCAATAAGGGATGCATGGATTGGTCCAAAAATCAACTTGACCGAAGATCTTGGATAGTGTTGTCATGTACGGGAAACTGATGGCGCCACCTGTTATTCTTTTGCTTGTTTTCATGCCGTTTAATACCCCCGTCATTGCCATTTAACAGTACTGCGTGCATTATGAGTCAAAAACTAATGGACAGATTTCTTTCATATTATGCATATACATAGACATGGATTATGGGATGATGTATATTTAAATTGGGGTCATGACCTTTGCTATGAGAGTGGCCTTGACCTTGAATATTGCCATATATGGTGAAAATCACACAAAATCATATATATCTCAATAAGGGATGCATGGATTGGTCAAAAATCAAACTGACTGAAGATCTTGGATAGTTTTGTCTTCTGCAGAAGACAGGTGGTGCCACCTTCTATCCTTTTCATGTTTTCGCGCTTCTAAATACCCCATCATTGCTACTTGACAGTACTGAGCATTATGGGTCTAAAACTAAAGGACAGATTGGGCTGAAAATCTGCATGTCCATTGATCTTGGATGCCTCCATTTTTTTTTTCATTTTTTGGTGGAGGTAACCGCCTCCATTTTTTTAATGCTGACTGGACTAAGTCTTAGTACTCAGCTGACTAAGTATGTACATCTGCAGAGTTTTCAGTCTATTTCGGTTTGGTAACTTGACAGGGCGGTAGCACTCGCTTCCTATCATTTTTATATTCTGGTGTCACCCAGGCCCAGTGTCTACCGCACCTGTGGGTCCTTGGTGTGTAATCATCCCCATTGCTGGGTCATAACACCGAGGAACCCCCCAAAGACGCACTCGTATGTGAGTGATACACGGCTGTAGGGCACACCCTTCCCATTCAGCCTGCAGAGCGCTCACCCTGGGTGGGGGCCGACTGTGAAAAACCTCACTGCCTCGGCTGACTAAGTATGTACATCTGCAGAGTTTGCAGTCTATTTCGGTTTGGTAACTTGACAGGGCGGTAGCACTCGCTTCCTATCATTTTTATATTCTGGTGTCACCCAGGCCCAGTGTCTACCGCACCTGTGGGTCCTTGGTGTGTAATCATCCCCATTGCTGGGTCATAACACCGAGGAACCCCCCAAAGACGCACTCGTATGTGAGTGATACACGGCTGTAGGGCACACCCTTCCCATTCAGCCTGCAGAGCGCTCACCCTGGGTGGGGGCCGACTGTGAAAAACCTCACCGCCTCGGCTGAGATTCGAACCAACGATCTCCCGGCTTTGAGTCCTGCGCTCTACCCCTGAGCCACAGAAACCGGTGGATACCTCCATCCATACGTTTGCTTTCAATAAAAATTGCTCATATATCCGAAGTGGTTCAAGGTATTGGTATTGGTGTGAAATTATTCGCTGCTGAAGATGGGGGCTTATTCTCAAAGGGGGGGGGGGATTAATTGAATGGGGATACTATGGGGATACCAAGAAATGTCTAGTTTATTTTATGTTTGACTAAATATTTATAAATTTACATGTACATGATACATGAACTAGTAGGTATATACTGTCCTGAATAAGCAAGTGTGGTCATTTCACGTGACAGACTTGTAAATACTATAATTCACCAATATGGGTGTGGCACCCCAGAATGCTATTGTGCATTCTCCTCTGCCAATAAGGGTCCAATCACTGCTACACTTTCCTGCACATATGGTCGATTTCTCTCTTCAAATTTCCTCAGAGTATCGTCTACTCATATTTATGTGCCCTAGTCAAACCATGACTTATATGTTAATATGCTGTCATCTTTTGTACAGTCGAAAAACCTGGATATTGCAAGTACCTCTTGGTTGCAATATACATATTTTAAAATACTGGCATACATCATGTCCTCTTAAAATATATGTATGTATTTGAATTTTGCAGCTTAGTGAACAAGAGGTCATTTCACGGGTGTTGACAAGTAAATGGATCCCAGACAACAGAACAGTAGCATTTGAAATCAGTCTGGATCTGACTGTTACCCCACCAGGTGCCGCCAGTGCTCATATCCGTCCAGCAAAAACAGGAGATGTAGAAGAGATTTACAGCATGTTTTCCTCTGCAGCACAGGTGGCAGATGGATTTGGAGTGGACGAGTTTCCATCTTTTGATATATTTAAAGAGAGATATTTATCAGGTAGGGCCCTCCATGTCGTAGAAGATGAGAAATCAAAATCTCTCATGGGTGCAGTGGTTATTGGACCTTCACATCTGACACGTGGTAACCCAAGGACTGCAATGATGCACATCTGCCTGTTACCTAGTTACCAAGGTCAAGGTTATGGTGAGGTCATAGAGAAAGCAGTAGCAGATTTTTTCAGTGATCATGGTTACACTGGGATACTGACGGACATGTTGCTCACAGACTCTAACGTATACAGATTTGCCTCTAAAGCTGGTTATGTTAACATCGGAAGCATTCCTAGAAGTGCTTACGTCACTCAGCAAGGCTGGACTGATGCAGCCATTCTGTACAAAAGTTTCCATAAACCACTGACTAAAACCTGGGTCAAGGACTTCTCTAAGACACTTCCTAGTCAGGCATCTCTGTGATTTCCTCAGCGGTTTTCTCACTCCTTGTGATAAGTATTTATTTTAAAGTCGCAAATTGAGATATTTAGTTGAATCATTGATTAACTGTTACTGGTGCTAGATAAGCCTACAGAATCAACTCTATTAATGTGTATGTGTAATGTAGTAAAGGCAGCAAGTTCTAAAAAATGGCATGTTAAAGGGCTTAAATTATAAGTAAAACTTGTTAAACAAATATGTCATAAATGCTGAGGCATTACAAAGGCTTGATCTTTATCAACCCATCTAAACATGCTGACATGATGTGTGACAACCCATCCAAACATGCTGACATGATCTGTGACAACCCATCCAAAGATGCTGACATAATCTGTGACAACCCATCTAAACATGCTGACATGATCTGTGACAACCCATCTATACATGCTGACATGATCTGTGACAACCCATCTATACATGCTGACATGATCTGTGACAACCCATCCAAACATGCTGACATAATCTGTGACAACCCATCTAAACATGCTGACATGATCTGTGACAACCCATCTATACATGCTGACATGATCTGTGACAACCCATCTATACATGCTGACATGATCTGTGACAACCCATCCAAACATGCTGACATAATCTGTGACAACCCATCTAAACATGCTGACATAATCTGTGACAACCCATCTAAACATGCTGACATGATCTGTGACAACCCATCTAAACATGCTGACATGATCTGCGACGACCCATCTAAACATCCTGACATGATCTGTGACGACCCAGCTAATCATGCTGACATGATCTGTGACAACCCATCTTAACATGCTGATATGATCTGTGACAACCCATCTAAACATGCTGACATGATCTGTGACAGCTATGTCAACCAGTGACATGGTAACATGACCTTTGACAGTTCATGTCAATCAGTGACATGCTGACATGACCTTTGACAACCAATGTCAACCAGTGACCTGCTGACATGACCTTTGACAGCCCAGGTCAACCAGTGACCCTTTTTGATTGAAACATTGTGCTTACACGACAACTTGGCATTACATAAGAGGTTCACATGATTGAAGTAATAACATGACATGCTTGCATTATTGTATAAAAATAATGTCATGCTGAACTGTGGCAACAAACTGTGAATAACACTGATCCATGACAACATCTGATAATTTTAATGAGTATTGGGTGCATGTCTCATCATTAAAAAAACACTTTATAAACAGGATTTCCTTATAACATTATTTCATCCGTTAACCATTTCAAATTATGCTTCAGCAAAAGCAAAGGAACTCTGTGTATTAAGTTTAATGAGACTCTGAAGACTTAAAAATCAAAAGTGTTTATGTGTAATCTCATCATGAACATAAAACTATGAGACTTGTTTCAATGTTGATTATTTTTGTGTGGTGATGGGTACTCTTGTTTTGTTCGTCTAGATCTTTCAATAAATGCTGTGCTTCTCTAATAGCTGTGACTTAATTTATTCTAGCAGAAACAGCTAATACTAGCTAGATGCTACCAGTCTCAAAGCAGTCAGAATAAAGTTATCCAAGGTTAATAAGTACAGTAATTTTAAGGCAGTGCATGCAAAAGCTTGGGAGCTTTTATATGAATGTTTACTTAAAATGTACTGGCTATAGTGAAATATAAAATCAGGGGCGTCAATATAGGGGGATGGGGGGTATATTATGCTCTGAACACAGCGCGTGACCTCCCGGCCTAGTGACCTTCCACTCACACACTGTGAGAAATAGCAGGATTCTTAAGGTTTGGCAACACCCAGTCAGTTTGCGCTGGAAAAGTAAAATCTGATTGGCTCTGCGTTTAAAAAATATCTTCAGAACTGGTAGAAGAAATCTGATTGGCTTAGCGCGCGTGTAAACAAACAAAGATATGCGGGTCAGTTAAGCTTGTGCGGCACGCAATACAGGAAATATGCAGACAGTGGAGGATAACTGACCTCAGCACAGTTGCTGGAATCCCTATTTCAGGGGGAAACGGGTAGAAACGTTGCATATTACACCTCTATAGTGATACATGCCATCTCCGTACGAAGAACTACTAAGGCACTACTATATACTCATATATAGTGCGCAGTTTTGTCAATTTCTCGATAAAAACAACCACAAATAGGGATTCGAGCGACTGTGACCTCAGGCAAGTCAGTATACAGACTGTGTTGAAAGCTGACGATTGCATTGTGTGTATTCCCATGGGGTGAAAGCGTAGCCGCTGCTTATGGAGCGTAAGGGGTATATTAGTCCATACATGGACCTCTATGTCCTATGATACTTCTGCTGGACGGACATTACGTAATATCCGTCCAGCAGAAGTATCACAGGACATAGAGGTCAATGTATGGACTAGGGATATATATACCCCCTACTTTTTAGCAAGGGGGGATGATCTACGTTATCATTTCCCCCCACCTCTTAAATTCAGAGAATAGTATTAATATATTGGAAATGAAATATATCATAAAAGGAATTATGCACTTTAGTTCAATTTCTGAGTTTATTATGAAATATTTTATATCTAAACCTGATTTAGAATTAACATATACTGGAAACAGAATATCTTATTTTCTAAAACCTTAATAATATACTTAATTGTAATATATTTGAATGTTTTAAACAGACAATAAAAATGGTATATATATATATATATATATATATATATATATATATATATATATAGTGTGTGTGTGTTTGAAAAAAATTGTGAGTCCCCCCCCCCGAAGACAAATTGACCATGACATTTAGGTTTTGCGCCCTTCTTTCAAATGGCCATGTAGATTGCCAGACAGACAGAGTGTAACTGCCCGCTTGTCTCCACCCTGGGTTGAGTATCACCTTATCTGGGTGATCATTAACCTGGGTACTGTATGGCGGTCAGTGACCTTTTCCCCTGCCGAGCACACACGTGGTGAAGGCCAGAGAGAACGGGTGCCAGTCGGGTTTGGACTTCCATCTGAGACAGAAGAGTTGGTTTGCTGATTCAAAGCACCATCTTCTGTACATCCAGGAGTCAGCCTTGGCAACCTTGGTATGTGCTTTATCCCTTGTACTTAAGACCATATGCAGTTTGATAATTGTTAAAGTTTTAGTTGTGTTTATAACCCTATATATTTGTTGTGGTTCTTTGAATTACCCAGTCAGATAGAAAGAAAAAAAAAAAAAAACGAAAATCCTGTCCTCAGAATTAGAAATCTCTTACAACTGGCGAGCATAAGCCTTTATGCGCATGTGAAATTTGCGCTAGGAAACGAACCCTGGTTGAGAAATTGCTTTGTTCAGGTTAATTCTGGATATCCAACATCACAATATACTGTGTACACTAATAAGACAGCCATTCTGTCTATTGGTAATCTGAAGAACCACAAATTGATTTCATAGGCGATACATTTATTTAACAATTCTCTGTGCTTGTGCCATTCATTTGATCATCTATAATACAAACTATTAAAGAAGGAAAATTAATTTTGTAACATTAATAAATAGATAAAGGTTTTAATAAAATAAAAGAAGTTATACAATTTACTTTTTTTGTCTCAAATTGAATTTTATATAGTTGCATAAAGGGAAAGTTCATTTCAGATTTGATTTCAGTAATTATACACTTATTTGCTCATACCTTTAATAATCATAAATATCATAAATATATATCATATTCATAAATTTACAAATTCATACTTAAAAGAAAAAAAATCTAGTTTACTTAAAGAATCATTACTATTGCACATTAAAAGAATATTCATCCCTATTAAACCAATATCCCTGTTAAATTACTTTTTTTTTTAATAGCCCTGAGAGGGCTCATATAAAATCTTAACATCAGCACACAAGAACAAACAGATGCAGATGTCATACCACCATGCTGAACTGAACTTTGGACACCCAGCCCCTGTTGCCTCTTGGCTCAAAAGCCCACTCTTGATGTAAATCCCTCTGCATACATGCTAGATAAAATTACCTTAGTCAACCGTGCTTAGTATTGAACAGGCCCGTGCTATAAATGCCCTTGTGACCTTATATTTAACGGTCAGTGACTGACTTGTTATATATATCCATCCACTTGACTTTAATAATTGGTAAAAAACAAAAAACAAAAAACAAAAACAAATGAATAAACAATACATAAAAAAATATAAATAATTAAATAAAAGATAAATAAATAAAAAATATCAAATAAAAAAATAAATTAAAACAGACAAACATCCAACAAAATTTTAGTTCACTTATCTTTATCTCCCATTAAATTTTCTTGTGAACAGCATTGCTTTTTACAAATTTATAGAGTATTATGGTTTAATTCACATGATTAGCTGAGAGTATTACACTTAACAGTTCTAGAGAGTTTCACTACCTGCAACTAGGTACAAGCCACTGTAAACAACAACATGTCTAATACACGTGAAGACCTTACTCGGGCCTTAAATAAGGTTAAAACCACCAGTACATTACTTGACCTTCAATTCAATCTTGATAGAACAATAGGCAGAATCGGCCATTGTGCCTGCAGTAATGCAGGACAAATCAGACATTATGCTGAACAAATAAAACAGGCTGCCATTGACTTAGACAATGATAACAATCTTGTCAAATCAGTGATTCGATCCACTTTAGTTGGCAAAGTCGCAAAGTCTGTTGAATGTTTTATGTTGAGAAAATCAACAACAGATGAAAAGGGAAAGGTTACGCAAAATGTAACTTGGCAGGAAGTTATCCAACATATTAAGTTCACTTTTCTGCCACCTAACGACATGGATCACCTCAAAAACAGACTGACCAAGCTCAGACAGAAATCACAAACAATGCTAGAGGAGCATAATGACACCTTCATACAATTGGTGGTAGAATTGTATGGAAATACCATCCCCGCTGACAAAAATAAAGAAATTGTAGAACACTATGCACGCAGTCTGAGTAGTACTGCTGCAGCAAGGGCAGCCCTCAAATGCAAGGATATAGATGAGGCCATGCAAACTGCCAGAAACCTGATGCATGATGACTTAGCTTTTCAGAAACTCGGAAGAGACCCTGAGGCTGACATGAAATACAAAACCCCTAGGGACAGAGATCTCATTAATAAGCATTTCCATCATCCTTTTGATACAAAAACAGCACAAAGAAAACAACAGCCTTACATGAGATATACACAGAATAACAGACCAGTCTGTTATTACGGCTCCACAGTAGGACATATTAGTAACCAGTCCTATACCCTGAATGGAAAAAATGCTCGGGGCCAATGGGCCCCTTGGGCCCAAGAGGGCCAAATGTGGACCAGTAAACCACCACAAACACACAAACAACAAGCATCACAACAAGTGAACAGAAGTCGAAAGGGTGTCACTGATCAACATAATCGGTATATTGAACCAATGGTCAGTCATGTTCAGAAATCTGGTCAACAAGTTCATGCTGTACAACCCATTGCACAAAAATTTGTCGACCCCCCTCAGGAAATTTCCCATGAGGGTTATACATATACTTTGAACAAACCCACCCACCGGCCTCACAGTCATTTAAACTGGTAAGGGCCGCATCACGACATCAACAGGGACGCCCATTCATTAAATTACACTATGCTGAAGTTAGCCTAGATGCTCTTATTGACACTGGGGCGGCTGTTTCGTTGATGCGGCATGATACTTTCATGAACCTTCACAGAAAGAATAATAACCTCACATTGGAGGAACCCCCCCATGGGCTCCAGTCCGTCACGGGCAATAAGCTTGTAGTGACTGGTATAACCTATGTGTTATTCTCAAATCTTGACACTAGGTTACGCCTATTCGTGGTACCAGACTTACCACATGATCTTATCTTAGGGAGTGACGTACTGAACAGTGGCTGTGCCGACCTTGACCTTGAACAAGATACCTTGACATGGTATCGTCGTGTGTTCAAGATTACACATGAATACGTGGGAACACCAACTAAAATCTTCATCACAAGGCCGTGTTATGCTGACGCAGATTTAGATCACGTCCTGAGACAGTTTAGTGATGTGTTCGCCTCATCAGAGGAGAAAATGTCCATTTCAAGTCTACCGCCATTAAAAGTTAGAACAAATGGGAC
Organism: Sipunculus nudus; assembly: GCA_026874595.1. Lineage (NCBI taxonomy): Eukaryota > Metazoa > Annelida > Sipuncula > Golfingiida > Sipunculidae > Sipunculus > Sipunculus nudus. The sequence continues at coordinate 70,412,827 of CM049313.1, forward strand.
AATCACATCACTCCCACCTTATAGGGTTCCCCTGGCAAAGAAAAAGGTGCTTGACCAGGAAGTACAAAGACTACTAAAAGAAGGGATCATTAGACCAAGTAGGTCACCCTATAGTAGTCCTGTGTCCCTGGTAGACAAACCGGATGGTTCAGTTCGGCTAGTAGTCGACTACCGGAAGGTCAACCAGACAATCCAGGCAGACAAGTTCCCCCTCCCACGCTTGTCTGACATTTTTGATGATTTACAGGGTGCCACAATATTTTCCACCCTCGATTTGAAGTCAGGGTACCACCAGTTAGCAATGCATCCTGACAGCATACCTCTGACAGCAATGGCCACACCTAGCGGACTCTATGAGTTTGTCCGTTGCCCTTTTGGCCTTTCAGTGGCGCCCTCTGCATTCCAAAGAGCCATAAGTTGGGCCCTCAAAGAAGCTGTGTTAGACAATTGCGCCCGTGTCTACATAGATGACATTGTGGTTTTCAGTAAAAGCAGAGAGGAACATGTGCAACACTTGCAGAAGGTTTTTCGTTGTCTTCAACGGTATAACCTAAAACTCAAGGCCTCAAAATGCAATTTTGCTAAACCAGCAGTAAAACTTCTGGGCCACATTATATCAGCAGAAGGAAAACTGCCAGATCCAGAAAAGACTGAAGCCATAAGAAACATGGCAGCACCCACAAATGTAAAAGGTGTTCGCAGCCTGCTAGGCACCTGTGGGTTTTACAGGCAATTCGTTAAGAATTATGCCGAAATTGCAGCACCCCTGGTGGCATTAACAAAGAAACATGCTAAATTCCACTGGGGCCAAGACCACGAAGCGGCCTTCCAAAAATTGAAAGACCTACTTGTCTCACCTCAGGTGATGGCCTTTCCAGATCCCGAAAAGCCTTACCACCTGTACACTGATGCGTCAAATGTGGCAGTAGGCGCAGTGCTGGTCCAGCTGGATGACAATAACACAGAAAGAGTTATTGAGTATGTGTCACACACACTTAATCCAGCGCAGCGTAATTATTCTACAATCGAGCGTGAAGGCCTGGCTGTCATGGTTGCCCTTACAAAGCTAAGGCACTACCTCCTGGGTAGCCAGTTTACACTCTACACTGACCACAGACCCTTGCAGAGTCTGTTTACCTCAAAGATAAATAACACAAGGGTCCAGCGCTGGGCACTGACACTGGCAGAGTTCTCTCCTAAAATTGTGTATAGAAAGGGCTGCCTGAATGTCAAAGCAGATATGTTGTCCAGACTGCACAATTCAAAGCCGATTCCACCAGTGCCAGAGCCACCAGTCATAGCCTGTGTATCCCCGGGAGCAGTAGAAATGATAGACCTCATGGAAGACAGTGAAGCTGAGGATCTAATTCCTGTTACAGCACGACATGTGTATGATGACATCGATTTGGATGCCATTATCGAGGCACAAACATTACAGTTCCCAACACTGAAACGGAAAGCTCAGAAGGGCCATCCGTATCTCACACTGATCGATGGGGCACTCTTTAATTTGCGGCCACCGTACAAGGGGGCGCCACAGTACCCTAGGCTTGTTATGCCACCTCCTTATCAAGAAAAAGTCATAAAAAATGCACATCTTCAGCTTGGCCATCTAGGAGTGATCAAAACAATGCATAGGGTGAATGAAGCGTACATGTTTCCGGGACTGAAAAGATCAGTACAACGGGTCATCCACAACTGCCCAAACTGCACCTTGCAGAGAACACCCAGGGACAGAGTGGCTATTCAGGAAATGCCTGTGCCATCACAGTGTTTCCAATTCATCTCCTGTGACCTAATAGGCCCATTTGTTGCTAGTGAGAACGACAACAAATACGTCCTCACAGTCATTGACCACCTAAGTTCATTCCTTGAGGTATTCCCTCTCCCTGACAAAACATGTAAGTCTGTATGGACAGCCCTACACCAGCAATATTTTGCTCGTTATGGCACTCCTAGGACTATCCTCACAGATAATGGCCTAGAATTTAATGCTACAGCTTGGGATAAATACCTTAAAGAACTGGGCATAGAACACAGAAGGTCTACAGCCTACCACCCGCAATCTAATGGGAAAATTGAGCGAGTAAATCGGACAGTAAAAGAACTACTGTCCAGAATACTTGCAAATAACCCTGACCAATGGGAGGCTGCCCTTAGTGATGTACAATGGGCTCATAACAGTTCCCGTAACGAGGCAACAGGCCAGTCCCCATATCTGGTTGTATTTGGTAGACACCCAAATGCTCCATTACGCCACATTGATCCCAATATGGCTTATACACTAAATGACAGAATACAGAGAATGCACAGCATCTGGCTTGAGACTCAAGCCCACATTCAAGCCAGCCGCGTACCTGACAGACTGAGATCTGAACGGCAGGCTAATGCGCCCATACTGGCGGACAATACGGCAGTCCTTTTAAAAGCTGAAAACCCTATGACATTTACTGCCAAATGTGACCCTCAGTGGGTGATTACAGAACAACGTAACACTACATGTCACATACAAAACCAGCACAGTGGGGCAACGAAGAAAGTTCATCGATCAAAAGTTGCTTCCGCTCCTACAAATGCTGATTGGACGCAGGTCAGGACAGACAGACCTACACACAAACGTCACTTACGTAACAGGACAAAACATGTCCATAGTAAGACAGCACAGACAGACTCGTTACCAAGAAAAGGCAGGCCCTCTGCGAAACGCCCAGATAACATGAGGTTCACAAATCCTTATGCCTGGAGTGGCGAAACGCCAAACTGCTATGAATGTGCAGAGCCTGGACATGTCGCCGATGACTGTGACGTAAGATTACATAGAGTAGCGAATGGGGATTTTGGGGGCATCCCCCCGAAATCACTTAATAAAATCAGGGCCCGGTTGAACAGAAATGGAAAAGAAAAATCTTCGCTAAGTAAGCTATGTCCATCAGGGAGAAAACAAACTCTCACACCACAAAACGACGAACCTGTAGCAGGGTCTTCAAATGATTATACACACAGGCCTAAGTCTACTCGACATAGCAGTAGAAATACAAGGAAACATAACTATGCAATTCTTAATGAATGGGGATATTCACAGTAAATATCATACAAGTCTTACTGTACATGTATATATGTATATAAATGTGCAAAAAAAAAAAAAAAAAAAAAAAAAAAATAATAATAGTTTGATAAACTATTGTGTATATGTATTGTGTGTATATGTTTATATATTTGTGCGTGTATGTATGTATGTATATGTATGGGTGTGTATGTGTGTGTGTGTGTATATATATATGTATATGTATATATATATATGTATATATATATATATACATGTTTGTACCTTTGTTATAATATATGTTATTTCACTGTACTTCCTTCCCATTTGCAGAAAATGCAGTAGAGAGCATCTGACCCCACTACCTCTGTTACACATATTTCATTCGGTTGTAGATGAACTGACTCATCAGCCATGCACCGCTGGCCATGGTCAAAGTTTTGTAAATACTACCCTTGTATTATAGGAGAAGGTACTGCTGTTGTTGTTTTCATTTCAGGGGGCCCAATCTGGTATGGACATCGATCCTGTCTCCTGATGACAATATCAGCCAGCAACAAATACAGTGACCGCGTGCTGCCAATTTAAGCCGTGCAGACAGAGTCATAGGATTAATATGGCTTAAAACATGGAACTTTCATGTAGAGAAACTGGACTGTATAGGATCATTTATGGACAGTTACATTAATTATAAACCATAGTCTAATGCATATCTTCATACTCTTGTGCAATTTATATTATCATCTGATGTCACTTGTGTATTATATGTATATCTAATGAAATAGATCTTCTCTAAACTCCCACAACAACTATCAGACTGCTAGTCCCTAATTCTCAGTAGTACTGTGTAGGGAGAGAAAACTCCCTACCCGCTGTTGGGATCCCTCTCCCAGGGATACCGAGCACTGGATAAACCTACCTCCCCCCTCCCAACATGGGAGTTAGGGGTTGGGTAGCCGGCTCACAGCCTATACACAGACTGCAAAGGCCGAGTTTGGGCCAAATAATGAACAAAAACCAGTCCTCCCCTCCAAAAGGATAAGCAATATGACGGATAATGCAAAACAAACTACAACAAAAAATTGTCCACTATATAGTGCAAAATTTTTCCCGATAGGGGGGAAGGATGTAACTGCCCGCTTGTCTCCACCCTGGGTTGAGTATCACCTTATCTGGGTGATCATTAACCTGGGTACTGTATGGCGGTCAGTGACCTTTTCCCCTGCCGAGCACACACGTGGTGAAGGCCAGAGAGAACGGGTGCCAGTCGGGTTTGGACTTCCATCTGAGACAGAAGAGTTGGTTTGCTGATTCAAAGCACCATCTTCTGTACATCCAGGAGTCAGCCTTGGCAACCTTGGTATGTGCTTTATCCCTTGTACTTAAGACCATATGCAGTTTGATAATTGTTAAAGTTTTAGTTGTGTTTATAACCCTATATATTTGTTGTGGTTCTTTGAATTACCCAGTCAGATAGAAAGAAAAAAAAAAAAAAAACGAAAATCCTGTCCTCAGAATTAGAAATCTCTTACAAGAGGATGGACAAAGACCCATCACTCTAGCTTAGCATAACTAAAAATACAGAAAGTGTTGCACTAATTTTTCTGGTGTCTGATTTTAAGACCAAAATGTATACAGCATATATCAATTTAGTAGAGGTGTATGACAGTATATTGCATCATTGATAATATTTTAATTGATTCACAACCTCCAAATCGATTTTTGTTTCAATTATCATTTTATGCAAACACAACCACGAAACCCTCAATGAGCTGTCAACTTTGGAGGGGCACACTGTGAAAGAAGGATTTTGAATTGTATAAGTGCTCAAGATATATGTTAGCGATAAAAACCATGGCTATAAACAGAGGTAAATTTACATTTTCCCTTCACTTACTAAAATTAAGTAACATGCATTGGGGTATAACATTCATTTTTAGCGAACCTGTGAGCTTATGCGATGTTGTGGCGTCGTCCGTCGGCCATCGTCCGTCGTCTGTACGTTGACCTTTACTATCTTGAAAACGGCAAGAGTTAGCATCACGAAACTTTATGCGAAAAATTAGTCAGCTAAAATACTCTATCAGATTTTGCTTATTTTTTGGCTCACTGCATTTTCTTAGATTTTATAGGGTAAAAGCTAAAAAAGCTTTAAAAATCTTCTCCGAAACTGTTCAGCCAAATTGTCCAATATTTCACAGAAATGATTCGTGGAACAATCTCTGTCAAGTTTATTCGAATGGTTTAAGTTCTGTGACTTTTGGCCGAGTTACAGGAAGTTGAACTTGGTCATCTTTCCAAAAAAGCATACTAAAATTACAATCTCAGACACAGCTGGAGCTATCATCACAAACTTTTATGCCAATGTTGGTCATATGAGTCGATCATATCTGAAATTGAGGTATTGGTGGCGCCACCTGCATCGGCTTTTTTTGTACGGTGGTCAAAATGCCCGTATCATACTGATGGCTACAAAAAACTTCTTCTCTGAAACCATATGGCCAAATTGTCTAATATCGCACAGAAATGATCTTAGGGTAGTGCTTTCTGAAGTTATCTCAGAAGCTACATAGATCTTCTACTCAAAAACCACTGGGCCAAATTCTTAAATCTCACAAATTAATTATTCTTAGATATTGATAATTCAAGTTTGTTCAAATGGTTTCGGTTCAGTGATTTTTGGCTGAGTTATGGGAAGCTTAACTTAGCCATTTTGCTATATTTTTTTCATACGAGTTATAAACCTGCAAAAACGTTTTTTGACGGACGCCACTGAGGCTAATTTAATATTTTACAAGAATAATCCCCTGAATAATTCTTATAATAATTGTCTTTTATGGTTTCAAAGAATGAATTTTTTGCTGAATTATAAAGACTGAATTGAGTCATTTTACCATATATGTTAGCTGTGTGAAGCAGGTACATCTAGCCTGGCATCAGTTTATCTGCATCCGTTACATCATGCCTCTAGACATTTAGATTACAGGTTATCTATGGTTAATATTGACCAGAATGTTTTTTAAAAGCTTTTAAAAAATGTAGATTTATGATTTTAGATATTCCTCGTGCGAGGCAATGTTTACAATCACACGTATAAAGCTCTCTAAGAGTATATAAAAACTGCTGTACATGGATTATAAATAATTGGTATCCATACTCAATTAAAGATTTTGCCATCAGTGAGATGTTTCTGTATTATAATTTTGCATGAACCGGTGAGCTAATGCGATGGTGTGGGTGCGTCCGTTGTCTGTACTTTAACCCATACTATCTCGAAAACAACTGGAGCTAGCATCATGAAATTAAATGCAAAAATTAGCCATCTATGCATTTTCTTAGATTTTTATAGAGAAAAAGCTTAAACTTTAAAACTTCTCCTCTGAAACCGTCAATTTTTCAGAGAATCTTTTATGCCATCTCTCCCAAGTTTGTTCGAATGGTTCAGGTTTGGTGAATTTTGGCAGAGTTACAGGAAGTAAAACTTAGTCATCTGTCCAAAAAAAGCATACTAAAATTACAATCTCAGAAACAGCCGGAGCTAACATCACCAAATTTTATGCCAGTGTTGGTCACATAAGTCGTATATGAAATTCAGGTATTGGTTTCGCCACCTGCATTGACCTTTTTTTTTACGGGGGTCATTAGTCATCTGCACATTAACCTATAATTTCTCAGGAATAACAGGAGCTACCATCCCCAGATTTTATGCAATATTCTGTCACATATCAAATGTTTTGGGATTCAGCTTATTTTTTTGCTATCTGCATTTACTTAGATTTTATAGGGAAAAAGCTGAGAAAACCTCTTAAGTCTTCTTCTTGTAAACGGTCCAGCCAAATTGTTCAATATTTTACAGAAATGATCCCAGAGGCAAGCCCTCAAGTTTGGTCAAATGATTTGCATTTGACGAATTTTAGTGGAGTTCCACTAATTTACACTAAGTTACACACAAACTAATTAAGTTGGTCTTATGGCTATTATTATGTCTATTTTAAAGTGACGACTGCAATAGTGTTCTTCTACAAAATTACTGTTTCAATTATAACTTCTGTAACATTTCACAGATATTATTCTTAGGTTGCCTTTGTTCAACTTTACTTGAATGATTTTTGGCAGAATTATTGGGCCTTTAACAATGAAAGGACTTTTATTATTCTAGATATTTTGATAAAAAGATTATGAACATGTCAGCTTGGAAAAAAAAAACATTTTAGCCAAAGTCTTTCAGTATGTGTAAACAGATTTAAAAACAGGCCAAGATTGTGTCTGTATCTTTAAATAGGTTGCGAAACTGCCAACTGTTTCAGATTTGGCAACAAATCAAGAGTTCATTCAGTGCAGCCAGATATAGGTCAAGAGTTCAATCAGTGCAGCCAAGCACAAGGTGTGATCATCTTATGGGTGACATGTGAACAACACATCATGGGCACCATGTGATCACCTCATAGGTAGCATGTGATCACCTCATGAGTATCATGTGATCACCTCATGGGTGTCATGTCCCTCAGGGTTGCTCGGGAGCCGATCTGTGAGCTTATGCAATGGTGTGGCTACTATTTCAGATTTTGCAACAGTTCAAAGGTCAGTCAGGATCTATTTATAGCTCTGGCAGACTGCCAATTGTATCAGATTAGGCAACAGGTCAAAAGTTCAATCAGTGCAGCCAAGTATAGGCTAGGAGTTCACTCAGTGCAGTAGCCTGAGGTCAAAAGTTCACTCAGTCTAGCCAGGTGCAGGTCATTCAGTGCAGAAGCCTGAGCCAGCAATTAGTCAGTTCACTCGGGGCAACTGCCTTTCTCACCCAAGCCTGGTCAGCCCCATGCATCAGATTCAAGATAAGTTTGATGTATTGGCCTGATATTTTGACCAGTTTATGTGTCTTTGATGGCTTTCTCATTCACAAGACAGGTGTTGCTACCTACAATGACTTTTGCACAGTGTATGTGCCTGCTTATTTCTACAGAGGAATTTGATATATCAGCCTGAAATCGGGCATATGTATATATCTTTGATAGCTTTGTTGTATACAAGACTAGTGGTGCAAGCTACAGTCATTTTTGTGTTGTGTGCACCCATGCCAGAATTTCAGCAGTCTGTGTTATTTTTTCTTATTCAAAACATGTTATGTACTTGCATTGCTCATATAAATGAAAAGCAATGGTCCAGCACTGAGGCATTATACCTGGTGTATTTCCCAATGCACAGGTTTGCATTAGGCCTGGTTATTTTAAAGAAAGTCTGAAATGTACTGCTTAAGCAATATCTGAAGGTGGAGAATTGATTAACTGAATTGATTAAATGGCCACTCACAATTGAAAGGCATAGTATATGGACTGTACACAGGGTTTGTTTACCACATGGCAATGATGGACTGTTAGAGATTTGGTTTAAAGGCTTAAAGGTTTAAAGGAAAATATTCAACAATGATACAAAATTAATTAAAAAGACGAGGTATTTTGTAGGAACTTGTTTATTACCACTGCAAAGGCAGCAGAACCCGATTCATGTAAACATGCAGCACAGAGAAATTTGTTGACCAGGACTAAAACGGCCTAAAATCCTACAGACATGACACCTTCCCAACCAAATCACAAAGTGCGACCTCCAGGTGGCATCAAGGAGGCAAACTATAAACAGCTAATGAATATTCAATAAATACCATATAACAGCATTTAAGTGTGTCCCACACACCACAGACGGGAAATCTATATGAATATTTAATAAATACCAGAAAAATACCAAATTGAAAGATCTACACAACACATATAACAAACAGGTTTGACATTAACAAACAAGCTAAGCTGGATTGGTGTGTTGATAAAGGAATTTTTAAGTTGCACTCTTCTATCTCAAGATGTAAAGACACAAATTAGGCAAAAAAAAAAAAAGATATGATTCTCAGGCACTTTTTATTAGAAACAGTGCGGTCAGGCCATATTTTATTTTTGACCTTTTTTTATGATTTGAAAAAAATGTCATACGATCAGGGAAAAACATGAAAATAAAATTATGGCTAAACTGGTAAAAGCGCTATATAATTAAGGAAATCTTATCAAAATTGTATCATTTTATCTTCTTGAAAGATGAAAATCAAAAATAAAAATTGTTTATGCAGGGGAATAAAATTGAGGCAGGCGGTGCCCGAGAACCATACTTTAATTTTTTTTTTGCCTTAGAATAGAAACAGAGCCACAAAAAGAGTGGGTTCTCAATATATAATATCAACAACATGACAGTGTCCAATCTCTACAGCACATAGGTACAAATTTAAGGTAATTTTCTTAGCACAAACCTGACTTATTTAAACACCATTAACGAATTGGCTAAATTCAAGGTTCAAATTTATAATGAAATAAAAGTTTAATCGATTGTTTGACTATCACTGGATGACTTCGAGGTCCAATTATTTATTATTCTGTCATAGCTGAATGAAAAACCAGATTTCTATTTTAATGAGAAAATTTTAACAATTATTTTCAGCTCTTGACAGAATGAACTGCTTAAAATTCTCAATTTTTAAAGAAGTTAATTAATGAACATTTAGCATCACACTGATAATCAGATATGTAAAATTCTACTATGTTGATCTTCATGATATGATCTGTGTTACCACAGTAATTAGTGCCTGAACTTTTGATTGTCTTTACCTGTAATGGCAGATCAGGGATTCCCCCATCCCCTTCTTTGCCAATCTGAATCCAAAAATGGCTCACTCTGGTGGCAAACACTGACATTATTTATAATAGTGATCTGCGACGACTTGGAGGAACCGTTATGGCTGTCACTGCTGTTTTAAGTTTGATGTCACAGTCGTCTTTATTTTCTCTTTTAAGACTCGTTCAAATGACAGAGTGACACACATACTTATTGCTTATAATGACATGTATCAGAAACAACATTACTTAAATTACTTATTCTGAACATTATTCTGAGTGGATAAAATTAGGGCATACTTATATATAATTAGGTGATGGAGGATAACCCTGATTAATAGGAGACTATAATCACAGGAATGTGATAGACAGCAGTTTAAAATTTTACAAATTTTGATACTCACAGATGCTACATGAAGCATCAGACCCTACATTCCAGAGCCTGGAATTTAAATAAAAACAAATCATAACCTCAACAACAAATCAAATCAATTAACTGAACAGTTTCAGACCATTCTCAAAGTGTGAAAAATCCTGATTACACAGGATTGCAGAAAGTTAACTAAAATAAGTTTGCATTGGTATTTGTCTCAGAATTCCTGTGGTACAGTCCATAATGAAACAAATTAGTGGAAATCCCAGATCTGGTCAAGTAAGAAGTAGGACTGTATTGATACATTTGTCCCTATATCACAACATGATACATCCTGCAACACACTGCTAACAGTATGATACAAAATACAATTCATATGTGATATTATCATTATTTGGTTTCCAACAGAATTATCCCTTGTATATGGAAATGTGAATAAGCTTCCATTTATAAAACTTTTTTCCGAACCATAAATAATATTGATTTATTAATTATAAGCCAATCAGCTGCCATTTAACTCATTTGTTACCAATAACATTTTACCTTGGATGTCTCACTATTTTAAATGTCAGATTCACTTCTCGTTGGAAAATTGTCAATACATCAATACAGGAACATCTGACGATACCGATACAATATCTGACTTTGTATTGTGATGTGTCGTGTGAATCATTACAGTCAAAGTGATAAGTGGATGTCCCAGAACAGCAGAAACAATTTCTTCACACTGCAGTATTTGACCAGAATTCAGAGAATCTGTAACTGTTCAAGTTGGAATATGGATTAAAATGAGTCCATCTAATAAATAAGCCTTATCACATGACCATTATAAACAGTGTCAGAGTGGAGTCACAACCCTCCAAGGCCGAGTCTGAATCATGGCCCTCCATGGCCAAGGCAAACACAAAGTCCGAGTCGCCACCCTCCGAGATGAAGGGCGAGTCAACACCAACCAAGAGTCCATACAACTAAGATTCAATGTATCAGTTCTAGTATGAGTTGTAGCTCAAATGCATGTGTTTACTAAATAGTTAAAACTTAGCAGCTTCAGCCCATGTCACTAAGGCGGGAGGGCCTGAGGCAGAGTTACCTCTTCAAAGGCTAAGGGAACTTTGCCGCTTACCAAGACCGGTACCAAGACCGGTCTCAAGATCTCCATCACTGATTATAAACTGAATAATCAGTAGATCTTGGTATTTTTTCCCTGTTTTACACTCCCCCCCCCCCCTCCCCCGAACAATTTTTCCATGTTTAATTTAAAATGACCACAAAAGTGTAAGTACAAAATAGTGTGCATTATGCAAGCATCATTGGAATATTCAAGCAATGATTTCAAAATAAATTTCCACCATTTTAACATATATAGAAAATCCTTTCAATCCACACTGATACCAATATTTGGCATACGCTGTACTTTGTTCAAGTATACTCTGATTGTGCAATATAATATTTAAATATAATTTTCAGATCATACTAGGGTTTTTTTTTTTTCAATCACTTTATATCTATTTTAAATTTATTAATTAACCATTAGAATTTATATGAGAAAACTACACATTCTATATTTTGTGAAGCAATCAATATACAGAAGAAAGTCTAAAAATTTGTTATGAATTGCATACAATGATGCAAACTAAGATTTTAACCATAGCCGTCCTCTAAGATTTGAAGCTTGCATCAGTGTGGTTTGAACTCCCGGTTATACACATATACGTAAGATGTACGCTACTTGAATATAACAAATATGGATTATTCTGGTCATCTTGAAGTCACAATGCCATACAGTTGTGGTGCAGCAACAGAAATGTATACATCAGATGTATGGTAAAACCTTGAAATTATGACCACCAACGGGATCTCAATGAAGTGGTTGCTTTTCCGAGGTGGTCGTCTGAGCGAGGTTTTATATTACGAGCAAAACAGAATCGAGGATAGTGAACAAGTGGCTGTTATTTTGAGGTGGTTGCTAAGCTGAGGTGGTTGTTATGCAAGGTTTTACTAAGTATTAACCATGTTAACTCTCTTTGGTCTATAAGCAGTTTTACATCCCAAATAGATATTTAATACTTAACAGCAATCATTGTAAAGCATCATTTAAATGATTAAGTACATTTGGTGGTGGACTGCCATTAAGCACATTAGATTAAGAAAGCATTCTGCCATGCAGAAAATGCTCTAAAATCAATAAGAGTAAGCTTCTCCCAGAATTTGGTACATAATATTATTAGCAAGATGTTCATGTATACAGTGGAGCCCTGCTGCTTATATACATACATAATGCAGCATATCAGAAGAAAATCTCAAAGGTAAATATAAAGCTGAATAAACCAAGCACCATATAAACATGGGGGAAAATGTATCTTCATACTCAGATTAATTATCATTTGACTATACCACAGTGTAGTTAATTACACAGAAAAACATAGTATATATAACATTATAATGGTTTGGCCATGGTTTTAATTTGAAGCACCAAGCAACCAGAGGAACACACACAGAAATACAGATATTGGAAAATTCTGGAATATAGAAACTGTTTTCACAGTAAGTCATCCGTTACAGCTAGAATGGTAGGCATCACATGCTTTTAGATCCAATTTGCATATCAGATCTGATAACCAGTTACATGACCATACCTTGATGTATTCTCAGCATCTGACTGGATTATCAGTCACATCACTATAACACTGACAACTCATTGGACTTTTATTCATGACTTGACTTAACCTCTGATCCTCTGATTTGTTAACCTGTCACATGACCTGAATTATCTCTTATACTTTTTGTATATATCACATGACTTGGTCATATGACAAGTGACTGATCCTTAATGAAACTGTCTTTGTATAAGATCTGTGACATGATTTACATCATGGAACAATTCATTATCAGTGATCACACATAATTAACTCTGACCTTCCTCGAAAGTGTGTAATAAATCTGTGTTTTGATTTCCAGAAAATCACTGAGCATATTCTAGCGAAATTAATGCATGAAGGTCATTTCTATGAGAAATCACCGAACCATTAGTATACAAATCACCCTAAAACACCAAAACAACATATGTACATTTATGAATGTTGTATTGTGAAGTGTAGGGAACCATGACACTGATCAAGCATTTTCATTTTTCACCAAAGAATGTTTTCTGCTATGAGACTATATCTTCCTTTAATGTTCCTTTCAGTGTTATTCACCCATTTAATTGATACATATTTCTCTGTAAAGACTATTATCAATTATCCATTTTGAACACAGAATGTGTCAAAATATCATGATAAATTACACAGAATTGAAAAAAAACCAACAGTAACATTTGAATTTTCCTGCTCCTATAATAGCTGCCATCAGCCATAATGTTTCCATTTGTGAATGATAAAGCCAACAATCATAAAACACAAATGTCCTTCATGTTTTATGTAAAGTAACTAAAATTCAGTAGTCACAAGTGCCCATTCGTCATGCATGGGACCTGCTTTACACAGGAACTATTTCAATTTCTATGTGTCATGAAATTACTTGCCATGCATGGAATACAAAGCCCACAAGTCATGATAAAATACATCCGATGTAACCTAAGCATGGATTCCAAACTGCTGTGTCATGCATAATGTAATCAACATAAGTACTCAACAAATATGTCATGCCTTCTGGGAAGAAGAAAATACAATCTGTCAGTATAGAATTTCCTCTGTGATGAAGAAAATACACTCTGTCAGTATGGAATTTCCTCTGAGAAGAAGAAAGAAAATACACTGTCAGTATGGAATTTCCTCTGAGAAGAAGAAAATACACTCTATCAATATGGAATTTCCTCTGAGAAGAAGAATTTATACTCTGTCAGTATGGAATTTCCTCTGAGAAGAAGAAAATACACTCTGTCAGTATGGAATTACTTCAGAAAAGATGTGCACAGCCGATGTCTTGTTTCCTCTGAGAAGTAATTGGCAAATAAGTTAGGAAATGTAGGACCAAATACTCAATGAAGATGTGACATTGTGCTGTATATTACTTTTTTTCATGTTGAAATGTTCCGCAACACAAATGAAAGATATAAAAGCTTAATAGCAGTGTATCATTACTTGGCATGTGTAAATGGTTGTTAGCTGATATGGTGCTCATGAACCCAACCACCAGGGGGCACTGTAAGATGTCAGTTCCTTTCTACATATGTACAACACAACAACAGACTTTAACAAAAAGTAAGCAACATCACTAGCAACATAACATAACCTTCTATAGCACCTAGTAACAGCTAAACAACTACACAACGGGGACTACAACAGTAACAGGGTGACGCAACAATAGTATAAAGCAATGTTCACACAGGAATGGATACCAATACAGGTACTGCAGTGATATGATAAAGAACTAGTGTGTGCTTAATCAGATACTGTATTCACACAGACAGAGAGATAGATATGGCCACTAAATAAAATGTATTGCAGTCTAAGGTACTGTGGTGGGCATTATATTCGCAAGGCTTAACTTGGCAATTTCTTCATTTTGAACATTTGGCAAGGATTTCATTTTCCCATTGTTTCCAAACATTTAATCTATGTACAGCAATATTTTTATAAATTTAGAATAAATCCTACAAAACAGCACTCATTTCTGGTTAATTCATTCAATTATGACCTGTGTCACAGTTGATATATCCCCTATGATTACCACGTGTTTTACTATAATTAATACATGTTTAGGCCTGTTTCTATACCAGGCACTGCATATAAGGTTGTTTCCAAAGATGTGATAACTAATCCGTTCATGCAGATGCATCATCATCTCTTGTGCATCTGAGTTGACAGGGCATCTTATTCCCTAGGGTTTCATATTTGCGATGTGACCTTACCATGAATATCATGAAATTAAAATCCTCATGAATATAAAGGCAACCACAGTATTTCCTCATGTCATAAACACAACCTGATTTCCTGTACAGGAATGTCTGTTTAAAGACAAGTATGAATATGACATTAATCAATAGAATCAACAAGTATAATATTTATTTCCCTGTTTCTATACATTATCTGTATTTGTGCCTTTATTTATGTGAACACTAATCATACAATTTACGTCAAGATTTTGACTCTGTATCCTGGTGAACACAGATGAAGCAAACAAGCACTATAACCCTTAAATGCGTAATTATACACTGTCACAATATCATAACATCATAGACCTGTTGTCAATACATGGGAAAAGATACCAGTATTTTAAAATCATGTTTGCATGTGTGTTTGTGAGACTGAAACAACTGTTAAGTTGTTAGATTATGTCATAAACACCATCATGTAATCAAAAACAAAAGAAGAAATGGCTGTATAATAAATGCCAAAAAGTATGTAAAATATGATTAACCTTATATTATTATAGATTTTATTATATAATCAATTTTATTTTATACCTTAAGCATGCACTACAAAAGAGTTAAGAAAGAAAATCTAGCAGGGTCTTACAACTGTATTTTCAATAACTGCCAGCATGATTCACTGTTTTGTGATTTAAAGCCATACTACCAACTGAGAAATTAATGAACAAATACACTTTTGTATTTGGTTATCAGATTCAGTTGATAAAAGTGTGTGTATTAAAACCAAAGGAAAGTTTTAATACTCTATCAAATGAAGACTGATACAATCTGACTTTGTCAAAGGCTTTATGAAGATCACAGTGTATCACTCTGTACAACTCCGCTGTGAAGATATATGCAGTTTGAATATTAATTTTGATTGCATGCTGGAGCACTATATACACTTTCCCCTTATTGGCCATTCCACCAGGGGTTTTTATTTAAATTTGGCAATAATTCACTAAAATTTGTCAAACGTTGACATATTGAACTGATTTTAATGAGGATCTAATATCAGATGAAAAACATGTTAAACACCTATCAGGGATACTGTTTGGGTTTTTTTGCCTTGCAGCCAGATAAAATATACCATAAACCTCCCTGTTACTGGTAGCTGTTTTTATATATTAGGCAAAAAAAGAGGTATGGTTCTCAGGCACTTTTTCAGAAATCAGTGCGCGAGTGTGATTTTTTTTAACCTTTTTTTTTGTTTTTATAGAAATGTCATATGATCAGGGAAAAGCATTATAATAAAAGAATTGTTTTGCTAAACAGGTAAAAGCACTATATAACAAAGGAAATCTTAGTAAAATTGTATTATTTTATCTTCTTGAAAGAAATGTCTCAGGGGCTGGAGCTCAAAATTGGAAAGTTTCTACTGAACATCAATATAAAAATTTTTGATGTGGGGGGTTAAAATTGAAGCGCTCGGTGCCTGAGAACCCAACCTTTTTTTGCCTTATATAAATTAATATATATTAACCAATCATTCAGTCAGCTACAGGTACACTAGTACTTTGCAAGAAACGTTTGGCTTAAGACTGAACTACTACCAGTGTCATATTGAGATTAAAACTGTTTTCTCCTATACTGTTTTATGTTGCAGGTATATTTTGTGAGGACTCTTTTGTTTTCCATCTTGTGTCTGTCTAATGGCCATTTCATTCTTTCCATTCTACTCTTTGACAACATTTTTTAACATTTGTAAAAGAAGCCAAACATTTCCCTGGGCACCCCTGATGGAACTGATTATAATATAACAATTTACAATTATATAAATTAATTAAAATAGAGAAAAACTGTAGAAACCTGCATTATAAGACACTAAACTCAAAAGCAGACATGAGGATATTTTATCTATGTCTGAAAGTTTTCAGCTTTTCTCTTGCACTAAATATAAGTTATTTTCCTTTTCTTTATGGATAATTGACAATTTTTAGATTTTCTTGCACTAAATATATGTAATTTTTCACTTATCTTTAATGACAGCAAACAAAGATCATGGCCCAAAACTACACAACCACTACCTTAGAAACACCATGTACATTAAAATCACAAAACCAGCTAGACTGATCTCTACATGAGAAGATAATTACAACATGGACTTACAATAGTAGAGGTTAAAGTGGTAAATGTGATATGTTACAGTCAGGAATGTTTAACATTTAGTTATTAAATACAATTTGGTCTTTTTATATTAAAGATTTCTTTACAGTAAATAAATATCTAATACACCCTAACAAACAAAACAGAAACAAAATTACACCTTTCCAAATCAAGTTATGATTTTGAATGAATGTACAAAAATAACTGAATGAAATGATTTTATAACTGTTTCCTTTTATTTAAATTCAATCCCCTGAATGATACTCTTCCACATGAACCATTATAAATACATGTCATTCAGTAAATATGGAATTTTATTATGATAACCAAATATATAAGACTCATCACATCCTGATGAACTGCACACAGATCACCTTAATATTCAAAATAAATCTGACTGCTACCAAAACCATCTCATCTAACTCTCCACAGTGCTACAGACTGAAACACCATGAGACGATGCCTTTTATAAATAGTATAAATGTATCTGAAGATTGTAAAATATCTAGTGCATTACTTTATACTGACATTTTACTAGTTCATTCAATGCAGCCTGATTCCCTGTGTATGTACATCATGATGATACTAACTCCCCTTAACCCAACAGAAAGTGAAGGCCAGTGATTTAAAAACCAAATTTCTTGCTGAAGCTGTTTTTAACTGGTGAATAATATGTATGTTTAAAATTTCGGAATTCAGGAAATCTCTGGATATCCCTCAAAACTGGAATATCCAAATTGACCTCCATCAACACAACCAAGATGACGAAACTGAACAAAATGATAAACAATATGGACAAGATGACAGCTAGAACTGGGGAGCTTTTCTTTGGTTCAGTGGTCTCTGCTGTTACAATGGCTGGGATCTTCACGGGCTCTGCTTCAGTCTTGGCTGGCTCAGTTGACGTTTCCACCTGCGGAGCTTTTTCAGGAGCTAAAATCTCCATGGTAACATCTGCAGCCTCCTCTGCTGGTTGCATGACAGCAGTATCGCCGATATCAACAGCGTTTTCTTTGTAAGCTTCATGTTGTTCACTCTCTTGCTCCTTCATCTTGGCATCGTGTTCTCCCTGTGTTTGGACCAGGTCTGGTATAGGGGGCAAGTTTTCCTGTGAGGGGGAGTCCAGAGGATTGTAAGGTGTTTCTCCCCCGAGGGGGACAGGCGTTTCCTCCGGGAGGGTCTCTTCTAACACTGTGATGTCATTTCCTGTATTGCCATCGCCGTCAGCTCCTTCTTTGACACTCTCCACTATCACTGTTAAAGGAACAGAGATACCATTCATACTAAGTATAAATTCTCAAGTGTCACCATGGAATATTTATGAGTTCAGAAGTTATATTCCATTATTAGCTGTTGCACCAGTACCCTTTATGAAGTCTCACACCATAAAAGTGTAATGAGATGTCAATGTACCAATGTGTTCATGATATGTGATCATACATTATTAAGTGACATCCAACATGCACTGAATTATAGCCACAGAGTGCCATGTAAGGCAAGTAAAAGAAACGGCAGTCAAAGCAAGTTGAAGAGTATGTGTTGGGTAATTATCAAACAAGTAAACAACTTGAAACTCTTTCAGATGCTTTACTGATTAATTCTGAAGTATCTGGAAAATTATTTAAGGTATCGAAATAGAAAATGACCAAATATTATATGAAAGACTAGATGTGTCGGAACGACATGAATGCCCCCGCCTTGGGCAAATTAGAAACATTTGTAAAATTTGGAAAATTTTTTAAGTTCAGGAGGTGTTGTATGGTCAAAAGTAGGTCAACAAGGGCAAAATGCAAACTCGATCTGTAACGGGTCATTATCAAGCAACACACCAAAAATCATGCCAGTATATGCAGGCATTGTGTAAAAAAAAGTCCATACATGTGCATTTTCCATAAAAATTTCTGTCTTTCATGAAATTTTCTATGTTTAGGAGCCGTAAAACAATCAAAAGTAGGTCAACCAGGATGAAACGCAAACTCGATCTGTAACTGTCATTATCTGCCCACACAAAAAAAACAGGGTGGTATCTGCAGGCATTGAGGAAAAAAAGTCAGTACATATGCATTTGTTATGAAAATTTATATTTTTCATGAAACTTTCTATGTTTAGGAGCAGTCAAATGGTCAAAAGTAGGTCAACTGAGACAAAACAAGAACTCGATCTGTAACTGGTCATTATCTGCCTACACACCAAAAATCAGGCCCGTATCTGCAGGCACTGTGAAAAAAAGTCCATACATGTGCACCTTTTTATGAAATTTTCTATGTTAGAGCACCGTCGAACGGTCAAAAATAGGTCAACTGGGACAAAACGTGAACTTGATCTGTAACTGGTCATTATCTGCCCACACACCAAAAATCAGGCCAATATCTGCAGGTATTGTGAAGAAAAGTCTGTACAAGTGTATTTGTCATGAAAATATATATTTTACATGAAATTTTCTATGTTCAGGAGCCGTAAAACAGTCAAAAGTAGGTCAACCAGGACAAATGTGAACTCCATCTGTAACTGGTCAATATCTGCCTACACACAAAAAATCAGGCCAATATCTGCAGGCATTGCGAAAAAAAGTCGGTACATGTGTATTTGTCATGAAATTTCATATTTTACATAAAATTTTCTATGTTCAGGAGCCGTAAAACGGTCAAAAGTAGGTCAACCAGGACGAAACGCGAACTCGATCTGTAACTGGTCTATATCTGCCCACACACCAAAAATTAGGCCAATATCTGCAGGCATTGCAAAAAAAAGTTTGTACATGTGTATCTGTCATGAATATTTCTATTTTTCATGAAATTTTCTAAGTTTAGGAGCCGTAAAACGGTCAAATAAAGGTCAACCGGGACGAAACGTGAACTCGATCTGAAACTGGCCTATATCTGCCCACACAATAAAAATCAGGCCAATATCTGCAGGCATTGCGGAAAAAAGGCCGTACATGTGTATCTGTCATGAATATTTCTATTTTTCATGAAAATTTCTAAGTTTAGGAGCCGTAAAACGGTCAAAAGTAGGTCAACCGGGACGAAACATGAACTCGATCTGTAACTGGTCTATATCTGTCCACACACCAAAAATCCGGCCAATATCTGCAGGCACTGCGAAAAAAAGTCCGTACAAGTGTATTTGCAATGAACTTTCATATTTTTCATGAAATTTTCTATGTTCAGGAGCCGTAAAACGGTCAAAAGTAGGTCAACCAGGACGAAACGCGAACTCGATCTGTAACTGGTCTATATCTGCTCACACACCAAAAATCAGGCCAATATCTGCAGGCATTACGAAAAAAAGTCCGTACATGTGTACCTGTCATGAATATTTCTATTTTTCATGAAATTTTCTAAGTTTAGGAGCCGTAAAACGGTCAAAAGTAGGTCAACCGGGACGAAACGCGAACTCCATCTGTAACTGGTCTATATCTGCCCACACAATAAAAATCAGGCAAATATCTGCAGGCATTGCGAAAAAAAGTCCGTACAACTGTTTGATTTCGGAAGGACGGACATGGGTTAAACTATATGCCCCGGCCACTTTGTGGCGGGGGCATAAAAATTTGGTAATTTTCTTTGAACAAGGAAGAGCAATGACACTGAATCTTTACTTTATGTAAACTTGGAATATATTGTGTGTATTGCACCATGTATAGTGAAACCTTGAAATTACAACCACATCACATGTCCGGGTTGGCCATCTAAGGGAGGTCAGATATAAAGAGCCAAACAGATTTGGGACTGTGAACAAGAGCACTGCAATGTGCATAATACAGAAGTCTTGTATTTGGTGACCTCTGACCTCATTAAACATGCATGAATTTTGCTGAGAAGGTAATTCAGGTGAGAAACATTATTGGTATAGCTACATGTTTAATGAGTTTCATCAAAAACCAAAGGATTTTTGGTAATTAAACAAGGTATCTCTAACGTGCAATGACTTTCTGAACTATAAAATATTGCTGAAAATGGAACTTAGACAAGATATTTTATTGATTAACATGTTCATTTCTTATTAGTTTTATCAAAATCCTTCATATTCTTCATGAGTTTTGTGGCAACACCACAAAGTAGCCTAGTGACCCGTGACCTTATCAAATATAAGTGGATGTTGCCCATAGTTGAACTCAGGTGAGATAATCTGTTGGTAAGTAGTTATGGTGAGTTTTGTTAAAATCCATCAAAGCCCTGGTAAGTTATTGCTGTGAAAAAAAAAGTTAACAGACAGACAGATGGACAGATGGTGGGTATTCTTTAATACTCCTCTCTGTGACAGTTATACAAAAATGGTTTGTTTTTTTTAGGTGGTCACTAAACTGAGGTGGCTATGAGGTGAGGTTTTAGTGTATTATATTACAAGCAAAATTTGTGATATGGATCACAAGTCTTGTGACAGCCTTGGTATACATGTCCATCTTTTCATGAGTTTTTCTGTGTAAGTCTGTGTATGCTCTATGAGAGCAAATACATATTTGTGTACCTCTGTTACTGACCTGGATGTGCGTGTGTTGGTGTGCTCAGGGTGTGAGTATGATGGTCTGTGTACACTGTGCTGTTTGTATGTATCTCTGGCCCTGGTTTGTGTATGTGTGTGTGTGCCTCACCCTCTCCCAGCGTCCGCTCTCTCATGTGGCTCGGCAGGGAGTTGGTCTTCAGGTTACTACTGGACCGGGAGAAATTAGGATTTGAGGGGGATCTGCAATTGATACATAAGAATATATATATAAACATAAGAATTCTTATAATACAATATTGAATATTAATTTTCCATAAAATAGATCATAATGACCTAAACTCGACTTGTTTCAAACACCACTAACATTAAAACACTTGTATAGTGTAGTGATTTCCATGTTTATTCTTACATTTAATTCAATGGCTTAAAGGCCACAAATGTTTTTGTCTTCCACAAAATTTTTGGTGATTTTATGACAATTATTTATATGCATTTAATATTATATTTATATTAATATTAAACAAATATGACTGGACAACCAGCATGAGGTAAGTCATTTACTGTGGGTAATGGCTCAGCATTATTGAAGTCCTCACTGACCTTACAAAGTTTGGTTCATCCCTGCTGATATGGGCACTCTCTGTGTACACTTCCCTCTGGCATCGACCACTGTAAAAATAGCCATGAAAATCAATGATAAAATGTAGACAAAGGTTCTCCCTGAAAAGCCACATACATCACTGTTACAATCAAATACAGGGTTTCAATAAATCGAGGGAAAAGCCCAAAAAAGAAAAGAAATAAAGGACCTGACTTCATTTTTTAAAAAACAATTTCAACAATGTCACAGAAATGTTTAAAGTAGCAAACTGCATACCATCAGATTATATACACATTTTTTCTAAGCTTTTAGAATATGAAATTACTGTATGTATAAAACAAATAACTGTGGTACTAACTTTATTCAGTTAAACGTTGAACTGAACATACTTTAAATTCAGATTCATCTATCAAATTTCGAAGCATCTCAGGTACACAAAAAAATTCTGAATTGCTTTGAGTTTTCCCAGCTGAATTTTCAAATTTTCAGGATTTTTTATCCTATTTCTAATTTAACACATCTTCAATGTTAATGCTGTGAACAGTAGCTGCAGTAAACATGGCAAAACTGAGATACTAGTAAGTCCTAAATCATGTGTGACAAATGGTTTGCTCACCAGTGAAAACTGTAGCCATGGAGTTGAGGAATGGTAAGCACACCTAACAGACAACAGAGTCACCCATCCAGTTGATATGCTGGGACTGACTGCTTTCTCCTTTGGGACTATCAAATTCCATGACTTTTCCAAGACTTGAGGTACAGTTAAACATGAGTAATAAGACCTGTGTGACTGACCAAAAGTGGTCTTGTTTTACAGGTGGTCTAATTTGACAGATCATTATTAACCAATCTGAATTCTCTTGGTTCTCTCAAGGGTGGTCTTAATTGACAACTGCCTTATTAGACAGGCAAGTTATAACCAATGTGAATGCTTTGGATCTCCCACTGCCAAAGGTGATTTCAAAACAGAGGTGGCCTTTCAGACATCCACTGTATTTTCTTACTGTTAATGACTTTTCCCTATAGGAAAAGGGAACCTAATTTTTAAATTTTTCTTGATTTCCAGAATGGCTGGGAACCCTGATTACATAAGTATTTACCAGTTACTTGAGGTTATGGACACACTGTTCACAGGATGAGCGGAGCCTCCTTACCTGAACCTGAACTTTGACCTGCGACTGAACAGGCTGCCACTAGAGGTCACTTTAGGTGCTTCTGATGCTGCATTAAGTCTGTTATAAACAGAAGTACAAAAATGTTAAGTCAAACAGAACCAAACTAAACACAGGCAAATATTGTATAGCATCATTATGTAACTGTCAGTAAATATCTGTTCAAACAAGATGTTCTACATGTCAAACCCAAATACCAAAAGCCTCCTGTTGTTTTCAGAATAAAAACAAGAAGTTTACTGATTTAAACAGCCTGAAAATAATTTTTACATATACACATGATGCAGAAGGATTTATTTTATGAACACTTTAAAAATGCAGTCACTTAAAGAGGACTTAATTGTTTTGTAAATACAAGGTTTACACCAAAGGTTTATCTCATCCAGTAAGATTTGCTCCAAGTTACCTTGTAACTACAGAAATAAAACACCTTGAGTATATCTGAAAGGACTGATGATCGATGACAAGCAAACCATTGCAAGCAAACCTCATACCAAAGTATTGCATTCAATTTGTACAGAAGACTTTATTCTGACTGCTGTAAAATTAGCTTTATCAAATCTTATTAAGTTGAAAAATCTTCCCATCAAAGTCACAAGTTACACAAGTCATAGGAATTAATCTAACCGAGACAAGAAGTGTTTAGAAATGAACAGTACTTAATCTTATCGTGAGTATGTCTTTCAGACACTTAACTTTCGACCTTGAAAGATCAACGCTTGTTATGCACCAAAACTAAGCATTTGTTACTGTGACATGGAAATTAACTATTTACGAGAAAAAATGTGTATCAACTTGTTGATTTAATGTATTGCTAGGGTTTATTAAATTGTTTAGCAGAGGTGTTCCAATTAGTCGACTATATCAATGACCGGTCATTTTCTTTCATATTTGATTAAACTGGTTGCAATTCTGCATAATCTATCACAAAGAATTACTGATTCACATCCAAAGAAGTCATATTTTCCTGATAAAATATTCCAATTCTGTCAGAGACATAAGAAAGATGGGGCACAAAATAGCAAACAATGTTAAAATTGAAGTTTGTGCAGTGAATAAGTGTCAACTTCCTTGCCGTGTTACCCTTGAATTTTCAGCGTGGTGTCAAAGGCAAGACTAATTTATTCAGTCAATATATATGACATAATTCTATATAGCAGATTTCCGTCTAATATAGGTGGTACATAAAATAATTGATTGACAAAAAATCATTTGTCGTTTTTTTCTTTCACACACTGAATGTGATTTTACAACTAATGCCTACCACTAATGTTTAGTATATTCTGTTGTTTTATAGTGTTTTGCATCCTTCCGAGGTGTTTTCATGCATCGGAAAATACTTACGTAAAAAAGTACTGCTGCTCTATGGCGCACTTCCAAAGGTGCTTGCATGCAGCAACGGTAGGGCACTTAAATCCACAGGCATGCTTCTTCTAAAATACAACCCACACAGCCTATAAACATACCTAGCATTCCACACAGCATATTAACATACCTACCGGTACCAACTTGCAAAGAAAGCATCTATGTTAGTAGAAAAACCCCCAGGTAATGCATGTCAGCAAAAACTGTGATGGGGTTCATTTCATTTGTACTGAATGTGATGACTAAGCTTTTCATACCATTGCATCACATGTTATTTATATAATGCAATTAGTCTGCAACTTTGTTCAACTACTGTTTATATCTAATTAATTACAAGACTGGACCATATTCACATATTATTCTCAGACTGACTTAAAGAGATGAAAAATTGTTTTCTTCAAATCCATGTATATGCTCTTTATTCATTGATTATATTTGTTTTAATTGCCTTTTTGGTTTTCACTTCCATCTCTATGTTTATTTTAACAGCAATTCTCTTCACTCTTTCACTGATAAATCCTGATGGATTAGTATTGGGTGGTAGATGCTGGGTGATGAGGGTGTTAACATAAATATTTACACAAAAGTGTAACAATCTGAGGAAACCAAAGAAAGGTCATTTGTGAAGGAAAATCCACTTTGCATACTGTTCCATAAAGCTGACTTTGGCTTTAGAAAAAGTCTTAATTCATATTCAAAGTAATAATAGATAGATTCATAATAAATAGCCCGCTGAAGTAAATATAAAAACAACATAATGGTATTTCTCAATGATTACCTTAAGTAACAACAAGACTGAACATCATCAGGTAATGTCCAAAAATAAAAAAGGGAAGTGAAAATGTAATAGTGTCAATAGCTCCCACCATATGTCAGGATTTTTACACCAACCAGAATCACCACAAAATTGCCCTTGAAAGGTGTTGTCAATAGCTACCACCAGATGTCAGGACTGAGTATAAATTAAACCATGTACCTTTCACCAAAGTCACATCATACATCCCTGCCCATTTACATAGACTCTCTCTCTGACTCAAAGCTGGCTTAATTTCTGTGAAAACTGATAAAATGAAGAAAATATATGAAGCTTACTGGCAGCTTAAGAGGACTGACAGTAACTGACACCAGTACTGTTTGTGTAAGCAGAAGTATGAAATTATATACACCATAAGATCATTTCATATGATAATAAGTCATTTAAGACAGTATTTTTAATTGGAAATTTTATATGAAGGATTATAAGGATTGTAAAGATGACAATAATGTTTTTGAGAAGATTTCTTGATTCAGAGTTTTTTATTTTTTTATGCTATAAATTAAGCTGTATTATATTACATTGGATGTACAAATGGCTATAATAACTAATGCAAGGCACTATCCATGGTTAAGTTGGAGGCATTCAGTAGTCTCCAGTGGTGGAGAAAACTAGAGGACCCTGGGAAAACCCACAGGCCACTACAACATACTCTCTAGTTTAGCAGGGAATTGAACCCAGGCTGCCAACAGAGAGAGCTGAGCATTACACCATTCAACTGTCCAGGTCCTAATGTTTTTTTATTCTTGCATTGGCAATTATAATGTAGTCAATGCAGTTATTTAGGCACACCTTATAGTAAATTGTTGTGACCACGTTAAGATTTCACACTGCTTCTTGTCACTGAACTGGTTAAAACTCAGATCTTTCAGCACCAAAGTTAAATGTTCAAACACCACAGTGTACCCTACCCATCATTACCATGTAAGTGTTACGACTGATGTGACACAGAGGATATCTGTTTGAGTTATCAAGGATTAGGATTTATACAGAAGGGGGTGAGGGGCACTTGCAACAAGAAAGGTTGTTTCTCATGCTAGAAACACCCTCATTACAAAATCAAAGAAACTCAATAAATTTTATAACCAGCAAAAATGATATGATTGGACTCTATCACTTTTAAAATTTCAAGAAAGCTGGAGCCACTGCGAGAGAGTAATGCTGAGTACACGTGTGTACTGCAGACCACTGGTACTACACTGCCGAGAGTATAAATAATTTGCAAGTAGTGCAAGAGTTCCAATCATCTATGTCCCCATGAAACATACCAAGTGTGATTGACAAATTAATGTGTTGTAATCAATATGAAGTTAGACTGCGTGATTTTCAATAACACAGTGAGAAAAGGGGTGGGGGTGCAGTGTTCAATTATTACTCAATTCTTTCAACTGGATGTAGGGGGAAATCATTAATACATGGACTGTGCCAACACTGGGGGGAGTGCATATTCATGACATCTATCCAGGCATGCTTACACAGTCAGTGGATCAATTTTTGTGGAGTTCTGAAGGCTTATATTGACAAAAAAAGCCCAAGTCTCACTGCATGTGGAACATTAAAAGTTCCTAATCTTTTCATGTTCAATGCCTGTAATACACTTAACAACAATCCAATTCAAGCATAAAACATTTATTTATTATAAATGTATTTTTTCATAAAATTATTAATTACTTAGTATGAACATGTTAGTAAAGCTTACGATGCACACAACTGCTATGCCGACTCAATTTCCAACTGGTGAATGAGTTTGAGGAGGGGACTAAGCATAATTATTCACAAGGTCATTAAATGTGACCTTCAACTGAACCATAACCAATCACAGGTCAAGGTCAGATTCACAGGTACAGGTCAGGCAGGTCACCAACACTAGACAGAAAAAGCCTCATTCAGAAAATGAAAGTAAGCAACCATTTCCAGTTGCAGAAGAAATGGGTTTATCAGTTAACTCACTCTCTTCACTTTCAAATTGGGATCATCCCCCTGAAAATGGCAGTAACAAAGTTTATACAAACTTAAACTTGACAGAGTTAAATAATTTACCCTCTTTCATTATTAATATACCAGTTTCTCTATAATATGACTTGAAAGTTACAAGGGCTATTATGTTAAATATTAAAATGAATATTGTGAAATAAAATTACTGAAATCCATTCACAGATGAACTGTTATAATTTTTCAGTAAGTTTACTGAGTAGACGTTCAAGAAATAAGAGGGCCAGGGAAAGTACTGGTGTTTTGCATTTTAAATCAAATAAAAAGTGAATGTTAATTCTATTAGTCTTACAAACCAAAATTTGAACAAAAGGTCCAGGGAGTTACATATTAATACCTGTGCACTTGAAGCATTTACATACCAAGCATAAAAGTTCAAACCTAATCTCACTTATAACAGTCTCTAAAAGACTCGTCCCCAAATGGCTACTAAAAATGACAGTTATATGACTAAAGTCACGTAGGACTTCTTAATCTTGTTGGCAGCCAAAAACAAAATGGATGTGAAGGAATCAAAATATACATAAAAGACTCACGTCAGCAACTGCCACATGAACAATGAACATCTTCCCCTCAAAGGCAATTTTGCTGATTTGACTCCTACAAGGAAAGGATGTCACTGTATTAATTATATTAAATATTGACCCAAATGATTGATATGAATGGTGTATCTGTTATGTGTGGTGCCTACCAATATGTGGTCTTCTTTCCATGCCATTTGTAAACAGCCTGAAATACCCTTGATTCAGGAAATTTTGATGTTAAAATTTCAATTGACTTTTGTAAACTAATGTATTTTATGGGGTTGTTAATGCTCTAGTATTCCCATAGAGTTGGCCTGTGGAAAACCTTGATGTATCAAAAACAAATGAAATAGTATTAAATGTCCCTCTGGTACAGATCAGAGAGATTATTAAACAAATGTAACCATACCAAAGGTCAGAGTGACATACACTAAATGCCACTTTGCTTAAGATTAGGTGACAATATACCAAATGTCATTCTGCTAAAGATAAAAATACATATACAATGTCACTCCGCTAAAGATTAAGGTGACACAAATACTGAATGTTGTTTGCTTAAAATAGTGGTCTTTACCATCTGTTGCTTTGCTAAAAATTAGAGAGACAATATACAAGCTGTTCTACTGCTAAGGCCTATTTTATCACACCAGATCATAATAAAATTTCTTAATTTTGATTATACTTATATTTTCATTACTGTATTCTTCCTTATTAGATTGTATTTCTTTGAAAAATGTGAATGTCAGTTTGCTAAAAATAGTGGCTTTTGCAATCTGTTGCTTTGCTAAAGATTAGAGTGACCATATACCAGCTGTTCTACTGCTAAGGACTAATATGCAAAAATGTGGATCCATAGGGGAAAAGTGGGGGGGGGGGGGGGTCCTGGGAGTTTGGACAATCCTTCATTCAGCCACCAAAACCTTTCCAAGTAAAAACCTTGTAAAGGTTTCTGGCGTAGACTACAGGAGTAACAGCTGGGAGGTTGTAAGTTTGAATCACAGCCAAGTCAGTGAGATTTTTCGCGGTCTTAGCATTCTGCAGGCTTAATGGGAAGGCTGTGCCCAAAGGCCATGTCTCAGTCACAAAACAGCGCTATTTTCAAGGGTTCTTCCATGGTATGATCCAGTAATGGGGGTGATAACACACCCAGGTCCTGCAGGTGCATTAATCACCGGGCCTGGTTAACACCTGGATATAAAATGAGAGGAAGCCTGTGATATTACCCTGTCACGTAGTCTGAAAATGGAATGGAATTCTGCAGATATTCATATACCCTGTCAAATTCAACAAAAATATTTTTTTTTTAAATATTAAAAAAATTATGAGTAATGATGAACAGATACAATCTTACCACTTGAACAGGTGAGTCCTCTTGTTTCCCTGGAATGTGACAATTCCAAGATGTGTGACCCCAAGATACATGGAGTTGCCCTTCTGGTCCTGAATTAAGACATAAAACACAGTTAAATATAATTAAAATACTATAATGATATGTCTAAAGATTGTCCAATAAACAATTTTAAAAGTTCTGTTTCCCAACAGAAAGTACTGACAGTTTAATGAAATGAAAATGCATTTGAATGGAAAATCAAAACACAACACCCCATATGCCATGTTAATTAATAAAACAGGAAAACTAAAAGTATCTATAGTCATTTAGAGATATGGAGGGCAATATCAATAAAATTGATAATGTGGCTATGAACCTTCAGATTAGCTGGATTAGGCTAGGAAGTTAAAAAGTATCATTTTATTTGTTGTCATTGACAAAAGACAATAAAATTTCAAAAGTCAGAAAACAAAATTCTGGGTAGTGTTTGCTTTTGAAGGAAATTTCCCTTTTCAACATTATATGTAAGAGCTGAATGAAGGTAAAACAACATTTTAGTATTTTTTAAGCTTAACAATTAATTAACAATCAAACAATCTCACTGGACCAAACAGAAAATTGTCATGCCTTTATAATCACTTTTCTTTTAAATCTTTATATGGTTTTAAAAATATATTATATGTCACTTCAAGTACAAACACTAAATGTATTGTTCTTAATTTGAATCTATTTGTATACTTATATATCAATAAACTGTGGGAACCATGAAAATATCATTTTATTTGTGAGAGATGTCATTCATTCAAAGGCTGTCATTTATACAATTTCATAAATAAAAGTATAAATTTTTCATGATAATATCACATATGTGATCCCTGAGTAAGTCCTGTGGAGAATTTTATCACAATAAAGGAATGTCAATCAAATAATGAAGTTTTAAACCTCAGTGTTATGTATATATTTGAGATTCTAAAAATGCTGCAGTTTTTCCCAGTGTTATGTATAATTAAGGGATTCCAAAATTGCTGACGCTTTTTATCAAGTGTTATGATTAATTTTGGGATTCTAAAGATTCTGAAGTTTTTGATGTCAGTGTTACAATATGAATAATTTGGGGAATCTAAAATTGCTGAAGTTTTTGAGATCAATATTATATAAATTTTGTATATTCATATGCCCAGCATCTAATTAAAGCCTGCAAGTATAGAAAAGCCATATGACTGTCATATATCAAGAAGAGACAGATTAAACTAAAGCCTGTGAAACAGAGAGCTGAGGATTATATACTACACAGCAAGCCAGATGTCTACTTGGTCACTGACAGAGCCACACATTATTTCTGTGTGCATTCATGCATGTAAACATGCAATGATTCCCATCTGAATTTCATGTATATGCAGTTAATTCATGCATGTGTATGTATACAAAAAGGTAATGTTAATATAGATGCATGATCACTTGTGCATATATACATTTTTTCCCAGAGTTCTACCTGGACACAACATTACAAATGTTAATTATGTATGCTTGTGTGCACATGCTTGCATGTATGTATGGATTTTATGGACCCATACACACATGCACATAATTTGAATGCTAATGTGTTAACCTGAAAGTTAACATATTCAAGTCAGTAGACTGGACATACAGGACAAACACAATGCACATAATTGTTAAAAAAAACCAAAGCAATCCATTCACATAGCTATAATCCATACTTTAATACAGGAGTCCCGATGTGTATTCCTACTCTAAATTGGTAGATCTAACACACCAACTGTAAATTATACCCTGAAACAACTTGCATGATCCAATGACATAAACTGTAATGAAATGAGTTTAAGAACAAACTGCAGTCTTCCCTTACTCTCATATATGGACAATAGTGACCAAGGTTAATGATGTGACTGCTCTTCAGAAAAGTAGTAATTTTCTAAACATTTGAAAAACTAGCTGAACATTTTGATAAGTTCTAAAATTACAATGCAAAATAGCTACTTTTTCTTGGCAGTTGCTTTTAAAAAGTACCCCAGACACCTGAACTGATTTATGAGAAAAAAACATGTCATCCCAAATCTGTTGTGTTTATCTCTGTATTATAACATTAACAAACTTGTTTTCATAAAAGTATACCATGTAGTACCATAATAATGTATGATTATAAGATGCTGGGCCATTTGGTAAAAAGAAACTGTGCATCATTGCAAAAAAACAGCTTGACATAATTTGTTCCTGTCTTTTATGAAATCAGGATTAATATCTTGGACAAATGAAAGGCAGACGGACAGACAGACAATAGCACCACAACATGACCTGTGAGAGCACATGACAGTGATGACAGATGGAACTGAAATGTGGTAAAATGTGGTAAAAAAAAGCTGAGCGGCAAGATCAAACAGGTAAACCCCAGGCCATGTATGCAGATGATAAGGATACGAAGAAACCACTGGAACAGAACGATAATGTTGGCCTTAGATAAGTCTATGGAAAAAAAGATGACAATGATAATATTATGTGAAAATGTGACTTTCCAGATCTATGAAGGCAAATTAGATATTGAGAACAAATCATAATAAAAAGGCCCATAGACTAGCTAGGTTAATGTGACCAAAATATAGTCACAAAGGCAAAAGGACAGGCAGGTGGTAATACTACTTCATTCCACTAGCCCTGTCCATCCATATTTTTTCAAAATAATCTGAGAAAATGCACAAAAGCTTATATTTTTATCCTCAGAGACAAATGTGGAAAAATCTGACAGCAACGTAATATTCTCCCTAGAATAAGTTCCATATAATTACCTCAGTATGAAATATGACAAGAAAGATGTTAGGCACTGCAACATAACATTAATATATTGGCAACCAGAACTGAAGATCTTGAACTAAACACATTTAATAATACACAGAGATGACTTCATATCCTCATCTGATCTTTCCTATGTCATATTGTACTCATATATGTTTCTCCTATATCAGAGAAATAAACAGGAATGGCCACTTCAAATGAAGTCATGGATTTTGATGCTCTTAATTAAAAGAGATTTCTAAACCATCTAGGCATATAAATAAATATATTTCATACTCAATTCATTTCATACTCATTCTATTTATCACAAATTCCCTTGGTGTGATAAAAGCTGCTAAAATATACTTCACAGACATATCATTAGGTAGACATGTTGAACAAAGGTCAATGACAGGTTGTATTACCACACAGGGCAAAAGATATGTCACATGACAACAAAAGATGACTTGACTAAACTGGCCAAAGCTCAACTGACAAGTGACATGACCTCAAAGGTAAACAGGCAGCGGATGTGACCACTCAGGTCAACAGACAGAGGGTGTGACCACAAAGGTGAACAGGCAGGGGGTGTGACCACTCAGGTCAACAGACAGGGGGTGTGACCACAAAGGTGAACAGGCAGGGGGTGTGACCACCTAGGTCAACAGAAAGGGGGTGTGACCACAAAGGTGAACAGGCTGGGTGTGTGACCACTCAGGTCAACAGAAAGGGGGTGTGACCACAAAGGTGAACAGGCTGGGTGTGTGACCACTCAGGTCAAAAGACAGTTGGTGTGACTGCAAAGGTGAACAGGCTGGGTGTGTGACCACTCAGGTCAAAAGACAGTTGGTGTGACTGCAAAGGTGAACAGGAAGGGGGTGTGACCACTCAGGTCAAAAGACAGGTGGTGTGACTACAAAGGTGAACATGCAGGGTGTGTGACCACTCAGGTCAACAGAAAGGGGGTGTGACCATAAAGGTGAACAGGCTGGGTGTGTGACCACTCAGGTCAACAGACAGGTGGTGTGACCACAAAGGTGAACAGGCAGGGGGTGTTACCACTCAGGTCAAAAGACAGGTGGTGTGACTACAAAGGTGAACAGGCTGGGTGTGTGACCACTCAGGTCAACAGACAGGGGGTGTGACCACAAAGGTGAACAGGCAGGGGGTGTGACCATAAAGGTGAACAGGCAGGGGGTGTGACCATAAAGGTGAACAGGCTGGGTGTGTGACCACTCAGATCAACAGACAGGTGGTGTGACCACAAAGGTGAACAGGCAGGGGGTGTGACCACTCAGGTCAACAGACAGGGGGTGTGACCACTCAGGTCAACAGACAGGGGGTGTGACCACAAAGGTGAACAGGCAGGGGGTGTGACCATAAAGGTGAACAGGCAGGGGGTGTGACCATAAAGGTGAACAGGCTGGGTGTGTGACCACTCAGATCAACAGACAGGTGGTGTGACCACAAAGGTGAACAGGCAGGGGGTGTGACCACTCAGGTCAACAGACGGGGTGTGACCACACAGGTCAAAAGACAGGTGGTGTGACCACAATGGTGAACAGGCAGGGGATGTGACCACAATGGTGAACAGGCAGGGGGTGTGACCATTCAGGTCAACAAACAGGTGGTGTGACCACTCAGGTCAACAGACAGGGGGTGTGACCACAAAGGTGAACAGGCAGGGAATGTGACCACTCAGGTCAACAGACAGGGGGTGTGACCACAAAGGTGAACAGGCTGGGTGTGTGACCACTCAGGTCAAAAGACAGGTGGTGTGACTACAAAGGTGAACAGGCAGGGGGTGTGACCACTCAGGTCAACAGACAGGGGGTGTGACCACAAAGGTGAACAGGCAGGGAATATGACCACTCAGGTCAACAGATAGGGGGTGTGACCATAAAGGTGAACAGGCTGGGTGTGTGACCACTCAGGTCAACAGACAGGTGGTGTGACCACAAAGGTGAACAGGCAGGGTGTGTGACCACTCAGATCAACAGACAGGTGGTGTGACCACAAAGGTGAACAGGCAGGGGGTGTGACCACTCAGGTCAACAGACGGGGATGTGACCACACAGGTCAACAGACAGGTGGTGTGACCACAATTGTGAACAGGCAGGGGGTGTGACCATAAAGGTGAACAGGCAGGGGGTGTGACCATTCAGGTCAACAAACAGGTGGTGTGACCACAAAGGTGAACAGGCAGGGAATGTGACCACTCAGGTCAACAGACAGGAGGTGTGACCACAAAGGTGAACAGACAGGGAATGTGACCACACAGGTCAACAGACAGGAGGTGTGACCACAAAGGTCAACAGGCAGGGGGTGTGACCACTCAGGTCAACAGACAGGTGGTGTGACCACAAAGGTGAACAGGAAGGGGGTGTGACCACTCAGGTCAACAGACAGGGGGTGTGACCACAAAGGTGAACAGGCTGGGTGTGTGACCACTGAGGTCAACAGACAGGGGGTGTGACCATAAAGGTGAACAGGCTGGGTGTGTGACCACTCAGGTCAACAGACAGATGGTGTGACCACAAAGGTGAACAGGCTGGGGGTGTTACCACTCAGGTCAACAGACAGGGGATGTGACCACAAAGGTGAACAGGCTGGGTGTGTGACCACTTAGGTCAAAAGACAGGTGGTGTGACTACAAAGGTGAACAGGCAGGGGGTGTGACCACTCAGGTCAAAAGACAGGTGGTGTGACTACAAAGGTGAACAGGCAGGGGGTGTGACCATTCAGGTCAACAAACAGGTGGTGTGACCACAAAGGTGAACAGGCAGGGAATGTGACCACTCAGGTCAACAGACAGGAGGTGTGACCACAAAGGTGAACAGGCAGGGGGTGTGACCATTCAGGTCAACAAACAGGTGGTGTGACCACAAAGGTGAACAGGCAGGGAATGTGACCACTCAGGTCAACAGACAGGAGGTGTGACCACAAAGGTGAACAGGCAGGGAATGTGACCACTCAGGTCAACAGACAGGTGGTGTGACTACAAAGGTGAACAGGTGGGGTTCGACCACTCAGGCCAACAGACAGGGGGTCTGACCACAAAGGTGAACCGGCAGGGGGTGTGACCATTCAGGTCAACAAACAGGTGGTGTGACCACAAAGGTGAACAGGCAGGGAATGTGACCACTCAGGTCAACAGACAGGAGGTGTGACCACAAAGGTGAACATGCAGGGGGTGTGACCATTCAGGTCAACAAACAGGTGGTGTGACCACAAAGGTGAACAGGCAGAGAATGTGACCACTCAGGTCAACAGACAGGGGGTCTGACCACAAAGGTGAACAGGCAGGGGGTGTGACCACTCAGGTCAACAGACAGGGGGTGTGACCATTCAGGTCAACAAACAGGTGGTGTGACCACAAAGGTGAACAGGCAGAGAATGTGACCACTCAGGTCAACAAACAGGTGGTGTGACCACAAAGGTGAACAGGCAGGGAATGTGACCACTCAGGTCAACAGACAGGGGGTGTGACCACAAAGGTGAACAGGCTGGGTGTGTGACCACTCAGGTCAAAAGACAGGTGGTGTGACTACAAAGGTGAACAGGCAGGGGTGTGACCACTCAGGTCAACAGACAGGGGGTGTGACCACAAAGGTGAACAGGCAGGGAATGTGACCACTCAGGTCAACAGAAAGGGGGTGTGACCATAAAGGTGAACAGGCTGGGTGTGTGACCACTCAGGTCAACAGACAGGTGGTGTGACCACAAAGGTGAACAGGCAGGGGGTGTGACCACTCAGGTCAAAAGACAGGTGGTGTGACCACAAAGGTGAACAGGCTGGGTGTGTGACCATAAAGGTGAACAGGCTGGGTGTGTGACCACTCAGATCAACAGACAGGTGGTGTGACCACAAAGGTGAACAGGCAGGGGGTGTGACCACTCAGGTCAACAGACGGGATGTGACCACTCAGGTCAACAGACAGGTGGTGTGACCACAATGGTGAACAGGCAGGGGGTGTGACCACAATGGTGAACAGGCAGGGGGTGTGACCATTCAGGTCAACAAACAGGTGGTGTGACCACTCAGGTCAACAGACAGGGGGTGTGACCACAAAGGTGAACAGGCAGGGAATGTGACCACTCAGGTCAACAGACAGGGGGTGTGACCACAAAGGTGAACAGGCTGGGTGTGTGACCACTCAGGTCAAAAGACAGGTGGTGTGACTACAAAGGTGAACAGGCAGGGGGTGTGACCACTCAGGTCAACAGACAGGGGGTGTGACCACAAAGGTGAACAGGCAGGGAATATGACCACTCAGGTCAACAGATAGGGGGTGTGACCATAAAGGTGAACAGGCTGGGTGTGTGACCACTCAGGTCAACAGACAGGTGGTGTGACCACAAAGGTGAACAGGCAGGGTGTGTGACCACTCAGATCAACAGACAGGTGGTGTGACCACAAAGGTGAACAGGCAGGGGGTGTGACCACTCAGGTCAACAGACGGGGATGTGACCACACAGGTCAACAGACAGGTGGTGTGACCACAATGGTGAACAGGCAGGGGGTGTGAACACAATGGTGAACAGGCAGGGGGTGTGACCATTCAGGTCAACAAACAGGTGGCGTGACCACTCAGGTCAACAGACAGGGGGTGTGACCACAAAGGTGAACAGGCAGGGAATGTGACCACTCAGGTCAACAGACAGGGGGTGTGACCACAAAGGTGAACAGGCTGGGTGTGTGACCACTCAGGTCAAAAGACAGGTGGTGTGACTACAAAGGTGAACAGGCAGGGGGTGTGACCACTCAGGTCAACAGACAGGGGGTGTGACCACAAAGGTGAACAGGCAGGGAATATGACCACTCAGGTCGACAGACAGGTGGTGTGACCACAAAGGTGAACAGGCAGGGAATGTGACCACTCAGGTCAACAGACAGGAGGTGTGACCACAAAGGTGAACATGCAGGGGGTGTGACCATTCAGGTCAACAAACAGGTGGTGTGACCACAAAGGTGAACAGGCAGAGAATGTGACCACTCAGGTCAACAGACAGGGGGTCTGACCACAAAGGTGAACAGGCAGGGGGTGTGACCACTCAGGTCAACAGACAGGGGGTGTGACCATTCAGGTCAACAAACAGGTGGTGTGACCACAAAGGTGAACAGGCAGAGAATGTGACCACTCAGGTCAACAAACAGGTGGTGTGACCACAAAGGTGAACAGGCAGGGAATGTGACCACTCAGGTCAACAGACAGGGGGTGTGACCACAAAGGTGAACAGGCTGGGTGTGTGACCACTCAGGTCAAAAGACAGGTGGTGTGACTACAAAGGTGAACAGGCAGGGGTGTGACCACTCAGGTCAACAGACAGGGGGTGTGACCACAAAGGTGAACAGGCAGGGAATGTGACCACTCAGGTCAACAGACAGGGGGTGTGACCACAAAGGTGAACAGACTGGGTGTGTGACCACTCAGGTCAAAAGACAGGTGGTGTGACTACAAAGGTGAACAGGCAGGGGTGTGACCACTCAGGTCAACAGACAGGGGGTGTGACCACAAAGGTGAACAGGCAGGGAATGTGACCACTCAGGTCAACAGAGAGGGGGTGTGACCATAAAGGTGAACAGGCTGGGTGTGTGACCACTCAGGTCAACAGACAGGTGGTGTAACCACAAAGGTGAACAGGCAGGGGATGTGACCACTCAGGTCAAAAGACAGGTGGTGTGACTACAAAGGTGAACAGGCTGGGTGTGTGACCACTCAGGTCAACAGACAGGGGGTGAGACCACAAAGGTGAACAGGCTGGGTGTGTGACCACTCAGGTCAACAGACAGGGGGTGTGACCACAAAGGTGAACAGGCAGGGGGTGTGACCATAAAGGTGAACAGGCAGGGGGTGTGACCATAAAGGTGAACAGGCTGGGTGTGTGACCACTCAGATCAACAGACAGGTGGTGTGACCACAAAGGTGAACAGGCAGAGGGTGTGACCACACAGGTCAACAGACGGGGTGTGACCACACAGGTCAACAGACAGGTGGTGTGACCACAATGGTGAACAGGCAGGGGGTGTGACCACAATGGTGAACAGGCAGGGGGTGTGACCATTCAGGTCAACAAACAGGTGGTGTGACCACTCAGGTCAACAGACAGGGGGTGTGACCACAAAGGTGAACAGGCAGGGAATGTGACCACTCAGGTCAACAGACAGGGGGTGTGACCACAAAGGTGAACAGGCTGGGTGTGTGACCACTCAGGTCAAAAGACAGGTGGTGTGACCACAAAGGTGAACAGGCAGGGGGTGTGACCACTCAGGTCAAAAGACAGTTGGTGTGACTACAAAGGTGAACAGGCTGGGTGTGTGACCACTCAGGTCAACAGACAGGGGGTGTGACCACAAAGGTGAACAGGCTGGGTGTGTGACCACTCAGGTCAACAGACAGGGGGTGTGACCACAAAGGTGAACAGGCAGGGGGTGTGACCATAAAGGTGAACAGGCAGGGGGTGTGACCATAAAGGTGAACAGGCTGGGTGTGTGACCACTCAGATCAACAGACAGCAGGTGTGACCACAAAGGTGAACAGGCAGGGGGTGTGACCACTCAGGTCAACAGGCAGGTGGTGTGACCACAAAGGTGAACAGGCAGGGGGTGTGACCACTCAGGTCAACAGAGGGGGGTGTGACCACTCAGGTCAACAGACAGGTGGTGTGACCACTCAGGTCAACAGACAGGTGGTGTGACCACAATGGTGAACAGGCAGGGAGTGTGACCACTCAGGTCAAAAGACAGGTGGTGTGACTACAAAGATGAACAGGCAGGGGGTGTGACCACTCAGGTCAAAAGACAGGTGGTGTGACTACAAAGGTGAACAGGCAGGGGGTGTGACTACAATGGTGAACAGGCAGGGGGTGTGACCACTCAGGTCAAAAGACAGGTGGTGTGACTACAAGGGTGAACAGGCAGGGGGTGTGACCATAAAGGTGAACAGGCAGGGGGTGTGACCATAAAGGTGAACAGGCTGGGTGTGTGACCACTCAGGTCAACAGACAGGGGGTGTGACCACAAAGGTGAACAGGCAGCGGGTGTGACCACTCAGGTCAACAGACAGGTGGTGTGACCACAAAGGTCAACAGGCAGGGGGTGTGACCACTCAGGTCAACAGACGGGGGTGTGACCACACAGGTCAACAGACAGGTGGTGTGACCACAATGGTGAACAGGCAGGGGGTGTGACCACAATGGTGAACAGGCAGGGGGTGTGACCAGTCAGGTCAACAGACAGGGGGTGTGACCACAAAGGCCAACAGGCTGGGGATGTGACCACTCAGGTCAACAGACAGATGGTGTGACCACAAAGGTGAACAGGCAGGGGGTGTGACCACTCAGGTCAACAGACAGGGGGCGTGACCACAAAGGTGAACAGGCAGGGGGTGTGACCACTCAGGCCACCTGACAGGTGGTGTGACCACAAGGGTCAATGCACACATGATTATGGAGGAAAAAAGGACAGGTTCTTCAATCAAACAGAAAGGAAACAAGTGACCCATGGGTCATGACGCTCAGCTGCCAAGCATGACCTGCGACATCATGGGCTGCGATTCACAACTAGTAAAATTGTTGCAGAACCTATATGCCAATTTTGTTAAAACTTTCTACATTGCCATAAATTCTTATCATATATGTCAGGTTAAAACATAGTGAACAGGTGCCAGAGTATCCCCAGACAGAGTAGGGCTCCCCCCCCCCTTAAAGAATAGTCCCCCATTTTTAGCAGCATATACTGACACTTGGCAAGCAATTATTGTTTCTTCCATCTATCAATCCACAATCTTTTTGAAGATGTTGGTTCTGTGACCTTGACCTTCGACCTCATGACCAAAAAATCAATTGGGGTCTTGCTTTTTCAATGGGACATATATAAGTCAAGTTTGAAATCTATACATCAATAAAAGCAGGAATTATCATCCAGAAACTAATTTTTGGACAGATGGCTCCTGTGGCCTTGACCTTTGACCTTGTGACCCAAAAATTGATATTGATCATCCTCTTTTATATATAAATCAATAGAGGTCTAGATTTATTGATGGGCCATATATAAGTCAGGTTTGAAATCCATATATTAATCCAAGCTTGAATTATCATCTCAGGAACTAATTTTTGGACAGATGGCTCCTGTGACTTTCACCTTTGACCTTGTGACCTCACAATTGACAGGCGTCTTCCTCTATTGGCAGGGGAACTGTGTGTGCAAGATGAAATGTCTGAGATGAAATATTTGGCTGAAAATGCATCCACATCTTTTTGAAGATGTGTCCTGTGACCTTGACCTTTGACCTCATGATCCCAAAATCAATTCGATTCTTGCTTTTCCAATGGGACATATACAAGTCAAGTTTGAAATCCATACATCAATAAAAGCATGCATTATCATCCAGAAACTAATTTTTGGAAAGATGGCTCCTGTGACCTTCACCTTTGACCTTGTGACCTCAAATTGATAGGGGTCTTCCACTCTTGGCAGATGATCTATATGTGCAAGATGAAAGATCTGAGATGAATTGTTTGGCTGAAAATGCATCCACAATCTTTTTAAAGATGTGTCCTGTGACCTTGACCTTTGACCTCATGACCCTAGAACCTATAGGGTTCTTACTTTAGTGGTGGGCCATACATGAGTCATGTTTGAAATCCATATGGCTATCAACACTGGAGATATCATAAGAGGTGTGTGATTTTCACCATATATGGCAATATTCAAGGTCAAGGCCACTATCATAGGAAAGGTCATGACCCCAATTTAAATAAACTTCATCCCATAACCCATACTGAACAACAAACATCCTCTAAAAGGGACCAAACATCATAAAAAACAAGTGACCCAGGGGTCATGACGCTCAGCTGACCAGGAAGACATTGACAAAAGTAATTTTATCATCTGAATGTCAAATTTGAATGAAATACTTTTTCCAAACTTGACCTTTTGTATAAAATCATCCAATATTCATTGGGGTACTATGGAGCTCTGTAGCATGAAGGATATGGGTAACAGACACCTATTTTCAAGGTTTACAAGATGACTTTTCAGGGGTCTCCCAGCATGTCAAAAATAAAATTCTAGGTCCAGTTATTCTGATTTGTGCCCTGTTAACAGATGACCAAATGTTTATTCTGGGGGGTATTTCAAAGCCGCATAGGATGAAGGATATGGGTAACAGAGATGTAATTTCAGGTGCACAAGGAGACTTTTCAGGGGCCTCTCAGCATATCAAGAAAGGAGATTCTAGGTCAAGTCATTATAATTTGTGCTCTGTTAACAGATGACCAAATCTTTATTCTGGGGAATACTTCGAAGCCCCAGAGCATGAAGGAT
Organism: Sipunculus nudus; assembly: GCA_026874595.1. Lineage (NCBI taxonomy): Eukaryota > Metazoa > Annelida > Sipuncula > Golfingiida > Sipunculidae > Sipunculus > Sipunculus nudus. Next base: position 70,454,213 of record CM049313.1, read on the forward strand.
ATGGGTAACAGGGACCTTATTTCGGGTTTACATGTAGACCTTTTATGGGCTTCCCTCGAGGTGAGGACAGAAGATTCTAGGTCCAGTCATTATGATTTGTGCCCTGTTAATATATGACCAAATCTTTATTCTGGGGGGTACTTCAGGGCCCCATAGCTCACAGAATATGGGTAACAGGGACCTTATTTCGGGTTTCCATGTAGACCTTTTATGGGCTTCCCTGGAGTTGAGGACAGAAGATTCTATGTCCAGTCATTATGATTTGTGCCCTGTTTACAGATGACCAAATGTTTAAAGATCACAAAAGTAGAGAAAAAAAATCGTAAAAAATAAAAAAAATATAGGTGGCGCCACCAATCTCCAGAAATTGATGAAACACTCCATGATCAATATCCATGCAAAGAATCATGGTGATTAATGCATTAGTTGTTCAGATACTTGAGCTTTTGTATTAAATTTTGCATTATTCTGGGGGGTACTTCAGAACCCCATAGCTAGAAGAATATAGGTCACAGTGACCTAATTTCAGGTTTACAAGGAGAATTTCCATAGACCTCCCAGGATTTCAAGTAAGAAGATTCCCGGTCTAGCGGTTACGATTTGTGCCCTGTTAACAGACAGACGCCTGGATGGCCGGACGGACGACGGACAAAAGGTGATACCTACAGCTCAGATGACTTTCAGTCAGCTGAGCTAAAAATTGAAAAAATACAGGTGGCGCCACCAGAATGCAGAAACTGATGAAACATTTCATGATCAATATCCATGCAAAGAATCATGGTGATCAATATAATAATTGTTCAGATACTTGAGCTTTTGTATCAAATTTTCCATTATTCTGGGGGGTACTTCGGAGCCCCATAGCTCAGAGGTTATGGGTAACAGAGACCTAATTTCAAGTTTTTAAGGAAACTTTTCATGGGCCTCTCAGGATGTCAAGAGAGAAGATTCTAGGTCCAGTTGTTACAATTTGTGCCATGTTAACAGATGACCGCATCTTATGAGGTCTCAAAAATAGAGAAAAAAATTCGTAAAAATAAAAAAAATATAGGTGGCGCCACCATACTGCAGAAACTGATGACACATTCCATGATCAATATCCATGCAAAGAATCATGGTGATCACTGCAATAGTTGTTTAGATACTTGAGGTTTTGTATCAAATTGTCCATTATTCTGAGGGATACTTCAGATGACTTACAGTCAGCTGAGCTAAAAACACTTAATGGTCAATATCCATGCAAAGAATCATGATGATCTCCGTATTAGTTGTTCAGATACTTCAGCTTTTGTATCAAATTGTCCATTATTCTGAGGGATACTTCAGAGTCCTATAGCTTGAAGGATATGGGTAACAGAGACCTAATTTCAAGTTTCCACAGGCACTCTTCATGGGCCTCCTTGCATGACAAGAATGAAGTTTCTAGGTCCAGTTGTTGCAATTTGTACCCTCTTGATAGCTAAACATAGGTGGCTCCACCAGTCTGCAGGAACTGATGGAACATCTCATAATCAATATGTATGCCAAAAATCATGACCATCAGTGATGTAGTTATTGAGATATTGAAGTTTTTGTATGAAATTTTTGACTACTCTGGGGGGGTACTTTGGGGCCCCATTGCTCGAAGGATATGGTTAACAGCGACCTAATTTCTGGTTTCCATGGAGACTTTTCATAGGTCTTCTAGTGTGTTGAGAATGAAGATTCTAGGTCCAGTCGTTACTATTTGTGCCATGCTAACAGATGACAGCATCCTTAAAGGTCTCAAAAATTGAGGAAAAAAATCGTAAAAAATCGAACAATACAGGTGGCGCCACCAGTCTGCAGGAACAGATGACACATCTCATGATCAATAGTTATGCCACAAATCATAACCATCATTCAAGTAGTTAATGAGATATTGAAGTTTTTGTATGAAATTTTTTACTTTTCTTGGGGGTACTTTAGGGCTCCATAGCTCGAAGAATATGGGTAACAGAGACCTAATTTTGGTTTCCATGGAGACTTTTCATAGGTCTCTCAGTGTGTCGAGAATGAAGATTCTAGGTCCAGTCCTTATGATTTGTGCCACGTTAACAGATGACAGCATCCTTAAAGGTCTCAAAAATAGAGGAAAAAAATCGTAAAAAATCAAACAATACAGGTGGCGCCACAAGTCTGCAGGAACTGATGGAACATTTCATAATTAATATGTATGCCAAAAATCATGACCATCAGTGATGTAGTTATTGAGATATTGAAGTTTTTGTATGAAATTTTTGACTACTCGGGGGGGGGGGGGGTACTTTGGGGCCCCATAGCTCGAAGGATATGGTTAACAGAGACCTAATTTCTGGTTTCCAAGGATATTTTTCATGGACCTCTCAGTGTGTCAAGAATGAAGATTCTAGGTCCAGTCGTTACGATTTGTGCCATGCTAACAGATGACAGCATCCTTAAAGGTCTCATAAATAGAGGAAAAAATCATAAAAAATCGAACAATACAGGTGGCGCCACCAGTCTGCAGGAACTGATGGAACATCTCATGATCAATAGTTATGCTACAAATCATGACCATCAGTCAAGTAGTTAATGAGATATTGAAGTTTTTGTATGAAATTTTTACTTTTCTTGGGGGTACTTTGGGGCTCCATAGCTCGAAGAATATGGGTAACAGAGACCTAATTTCTGGTTTCCATGGAGACTTTTCATGGGTCTCTCAGTGTGTCAAGAATGAAGATTCTAGGTCCAGTCTTTATGATTTGTGCCTTGTTAACAGATGTTTACATTTTGAAAGGTCTCAAAAATAGAGAAAAAAATTCGTAAAAAATTGAACGATACAGGTGGCGCCACCAGTCTGCAGGAAGTGATGGAACATCTCATGATCAATATATATGACAAAAATCATGACCATCAGTCAAGTATTTAATGAGATATTGAAGTTTTTGTTTGAAATTTTTTACTTTTCTGGGGGGTAGTTTGGGGCCCCATAGCTGGAAGGATATGGGTAACAGAGACCTAATTTCTGGTTTCCATGGAGACTTTTCATAGGTCTCTCAGTGTGTTGAGAATGAAGATTCTAAGTCCAGTCATTACGATTTGTGCCTTGTTAACAGATGTTCACATTTTTAAAGGTCTCAAAAATAGAGAAAAAAATTCGTAAAAAATCGAAAAATACAGGTGGCGCCACCAGTCTTCAGGAACTGATAGAACCTCTCATGATCAATATGTATGCCAAAAATCATGACCATCAGTCAAGTTGTTAATGAGATATTGAAGTTTTTGTATGAAATTTTGGACTTTTCTGGGGGGTACTTTTGGGCCCCATAGCTCGAAGGATATGGGTAACAGAGACCTAATTTCTGGTTTCCAAGGAGATTTTTCATGGACCTCCCAGGATGTCAAGTAAGAAGATTCCAGTTCTAGCGGTTATGATTTGTGCCTGGTTAACGGACAGACAGACAGACAGACAGACGGCACGACAGACGGACGACGGACAAAGAGTGATCGCTATAGCTCAGATGACTTTCAGTCAGCTGAGCTAAAAATCACAGAAACTGCCCTGGCAAAAGGATTTCTAAAATGGCTACCTGGCAGACATAATGGTTTTCTGACAAGTCTGACATTTGATATCACACATCCTCCAATAAGACACTAAACTTTTAGCAATTGCTTCAAAGAATGTAACAGTTATGAATGTCCAAAACAATTCAAAAGGCATGATCAGGTTGGAGAGCTCTCATATCAAATTTATAAACATGCAAATGTAAAAAGTGCAAGTCCTATTTATTTTAATTATCAGCTTGCTATTCAATGGGGTCAGCAGGGTAGGTAAACTGCAAAACCTAAAAGAACAGAAATGCAGAAAGCAGTGTTGTAATCAAATAAAGCCATCATAAATCCAGGTAAAGACCCATATATTATCAGAACAAACACTTGCTGGTATATCTGATGATTTTTTATAATAATATTCAGATATCTAGAAAACTAAGTTTATTGCTATGATTCCATGATATAAACTGCAAAATGTTCCCATCATTTTATAAATCAGTAGCTAAACTTTAACACTTAACTCTCATGGTCTTAATGCCTGGCCAAAGCATTCTGGTAACAGTGTTTTTGTTATGCACTAATGATATATCCTTATCACTCCATGAGCTGATACAAAAGGGAGTCATATATCACAAGTGTCACTGACAATTATGGGCACATAGTGAGATGTACCAGTTGTGAGTGCCATGGTTATATATACAAGAAAACAAGAAAAATAGAGATGGTCTACAAAATAAGTTATTGTGAACATCCCTGACCTATGACCTTGGCCTTTTGCCCACATATCAACTGGATTCTTTCTAAATGATGGGTAACTACTTACCACTTACATCTGGCCGGGTGTAATTACTTGGCAACCAATGAGTGAATAACTTAGACCTGCAACCTTTAACCTCCTGACCAGCTGATCTCAAAATTAATTAGTTATTTCTTCATGCAAAAAGAACCATAAATATGAAGTTTGAATCAAATTCAGTGATGCATAGATGTGGCATATGTGAAAGACTGAAGGTTTGAGTTGAACAGTTTCACTTGAAATATGTTCACAAGCATTTAGAACAATATTGTGACCTTGACCTTTGATCTTTTGAACTCAACATCAATAGGCTTCTTCTCCTATTGGTAGGCAAGCCATATATGACAGATGGAAAGTATAGATTGAAAAGTTTGCCTTAAAATGACTCCACGCAAGAAGAGGATGCTGTGAACTTGACCTTTGACCTCAGGATCAACAGGTCTTTTCCCCTGTTGGCAGAGAAGCGATATCAGTGCTGAAAGGTTTGGAATGAAAGGTCTAGCTTGAAATGTGTCCACAACCTTTTCAAAGAAGTGGATCCTGTGACCCTGACCTTTGACCTTGTGACCTCAACATCTATAGGATTCTTCTCCCACTTAGTAGGTGAGCTATATGTGAAAGATCAAAGAATTGGGATGAAAGGTTTGGCCTAAAATGCATCCCGAGGCTTTTCAAAGAAGTTTGTTCTGTGACCTTAACCTTTGACCTTGTGACCTCAAAATAATTATGGTTCTTCCCCTGTTGGTAGGTGAGCTGTATGTGAAAGATGGAAGGTTTGGGATGAAAATTTTGGCTAAAAGAATTATTTCTGGGGGGTGCAAACACACCCCATAACTTCAAGAATATAGGTTGCAGTGACCTAATTTCAGGTTTGCAAGATCTTTTTAGAACCTCTAAGACTGCATAGGGTTCATGGCCCTAGCCCCTACGGTTACGATTTGTGCCCTGCTAACGGCAGGACAGACAGAAGGACGCTGGACAAAGACCCATCGCTATAGCCCAGCATGACTGAAAGTCAGCTGAGCTAAAAATGATGAGTGTGCGACCTGGTAAACCTCTGAGCAGGTGTTCTGAATGACAAAATGCTTGCCATGAAGGATCAATCTCTGTAACACAATACCAGGTAGAAGGCAGCATTACACTGGCAAGATGCAAGTAGTGTTAGTTTTCTAAGTGTCAGTATGCGCTGATCAATGACTGAATGTTATGACTGATAACCACAAGCTTACAGGCCTTTATTTCACAATGGTTTAAAGTCTCCACCTGTACACATCATTTTAAAAATATCTATAATGATTAGTTGTTTACAGATTTCAAATTTATGTGAATAAAATTCCTGCAATCTTAATAAAAAAAATAAAATTATGACCAGTTGGTATAAGGTATTTTAGTGTCATCCCAATGATCACAAAGAACATTTAAATAATGATCGTAACAAGTAAAAGATTGTCATGCTTAATTAGTCTATCCAAAAATGAGCCCAGAATAAGAATAAACTGTGGTTAAAGAGTCTGATTAATGCTGTGTCCTTCCCATAAGACACTGCAACTAGACATTACAAATTTGGTCATTGTAACACAGAGCATTTCCTAAACCTCCACAGAAAGTCATCTGAGCATAGATAAATGGAAAATAATTTTCCAAGGATAGCACAGCCCTAAACCAAGAGAACTGAAGAATCAGAAGATGAAAGAATCAGTGTGAAGGTTAAGAGAATCCTAAGCAAAAAAGAGCATGTCTGAACCACTGAGCATACAATAACAGCACACTGACCAGTTTTAAAACTTTTCTTAATCAGGTAGGCCTTCTATCAGGAAAGACTGATAAAAGCCAAGACACAAAACCACGTTCAATCATATCTGACAAATTATTATACATCCCAAATACCTATGATAATAAAAAAATATTCAAAGATACCAAGGATGAGTTCCAGCACCACCTACTGGCAGTTTATGGAATTAAGACACCTGCTTACCCTTCTGCGTCTGCTTCTGCACACCAGCACAAGTTTTTCATAGATGGGAATTTCCTGAACATAAAGACAGTTCTATCCTCAATTCAACGTTTTTCTTGGGCATATGAACATTGACTGAAGACTTAATTAGCTTCATTATGCAGGAAATGAATGTGAACAAGAGCACCGCAAATGTGCATAATATGCCCATTGTGTATCCGGTGACCTCTGAATACATTAAATATGCGGGACTTTTGATGAGAATGTAATTTAGGTGAGAAACTTTTGGTAAATATGTATGAATTTCATGTAAAGCCATAGGATTTTTTTGGTCACCAAGTGCAGCGACCTCTGACCTCACTAGATATGCATGAATTTTGAAGATAATGTAAATCAGGTGAGAAAGTCTATTGGTAAATATGTATAATGAGTTTCATGAAAATCCACAGAATTTTTGGTAAGTCACAAAGGCTTCTCTAAAGTGCGGTGACCACTGACCTCATTAAATATGCATGAATTTCACTGGATTAGAACACAGGCGAGATTTTTTATTGATTAACATTTCTGACTAGTTTTATCAAAAACCTTCATATTCTCTGTAAGTTATTGCAGCTACACCACAAAGTAGCCAAGTGACCCATGACCTTATTAAATATGCCTGGACGTTGCCCATTACCAAACTTGGGCTAGATAATGTTGGTAAGTACTTATGGTGAGTTTCGCAAAAATCCATTAAAGCCCTGGTAAGTTATTGTGGAGACACTACAAGTTAATGGACGGATGGACAAAAGGTGGGTATACCATAATACTTCTGTCATAAGACGGGCATATAAAAAGCATATTTGCTTTCTTTGTCTAACAATGTAATGAAAGTTTGTTTCACTCAACTTTTTAAAAAATATGACATAGAAAAAGAAAACATGAATTCATGTAATAAAATCTTATATGCATATAAAGGGGACAAAGATAATGTGTCAATGGTACTTATTAACTGTCTACGGAAACAATGGGTGAATTATTTTGTTCAGAACTGACCCATATCAAATTTGTAATGAACAGCCCAGGAAAAATAAACACAGCTGATAAGAAAAAAAAACAAAAACTGATGTTATCTAAATTGATAAGAAATGTGCTGGTATTATACTCTGAATTACTGTTTTTGATTCAATATCAAAATTAAAACCAAGAATTCTATTCTTCACATGTATATGAAGTACAGAGGTTTATAAAACACAACCATTATGACTGTGATGGACCTAAGACTTGTGGGTTTATGTCTTGCCTAAAGGGTTATTGTGTACTAAGAGTCTGAGACCCCTAGCCAAGGACTTAACAACAAGGGTGCATCCTCTCCACCAATGAGTGAGTGGATGCTAATCATGGGAAGTTTACAACAGTAGAAAAATAATCTCCTAGCATTTATTATGACTGAATTGGTTATATGTACAGGAGAGAGCTGAGAAAATTACCAGCATGAACAGGTTTCCATGACCTTGAGGTGAACTGTAAGGTCAGATAAGACTGACAGTTAATTATATCAGAATGCAAATCCTAGTACCTGTAACAAGGTTAATTTACCACCCTTGAACAAGATAAGGGTAGTGTAAAGTCAGATAGCACAGGAAATTAGGCCAGTGAGCTTGCTGCTAAAACATGTATTTGGAACCTACTGCCATGCTGAAAAGTGATAAATATATATAATGAATAATGCCAGTCTAATGAAAGTATCAGATTAATGTCCACTAAAAACTTAAAATTTATGTTTCAATGCTTACAAATCAGATTACAATGTGTCTATATATGACAATGTAAACCACTGAGATTGAACTGATAACCCAGAAGGAAGAACTTATCTCTGTTTAAATACCAGAGTTCAACTGATAAGGACAACTTAACGACTTTGCGACAAGTGATAAATATGACAGTATGTTTTTTCCTGTGGAATTAGTACCAGGCAGTACACCCACACATAGCTGTGCAAAGGCAGCCACTGGCCAGGTAACGCCATGTTTTATCAATACACTATCAATCTGGCGTATGTAGTGAAGCCAATGTCACATATTAAAAGAATTACCATGTGGTGATCTTGGTAGAGTCAGGAACTTCAATAAATGGTTCATATCCTATCTGTTATATAACAATATCCTTGACCTGCTTTACCTTCTATTTATTTTTTAAGGGGAAATGGCCTCCACTACTGGACTACTCTTAATCTATGTATGCATGTCTGCAAAATTCTGTTTAAGTTTGGTCTATGTGAGAGGGCTGCACCACCAGCTTCCTCTCATTTATACCTCAGCCTTAACCAGGCCTGGTAAATACTGGTCTGCTGGACTCTGAGAATATAAACATCATAATTGTAGTGTCATAACATTGAGGAAACCCCTTCCCCAAGACACATTCACCTGTGAGTGATACTTGGCCATGGTGCACAGCATGCTATCCATGCCTGTAGCCTTGGCAATGATTTATATTATAAATAATAAGAAATCTTTAATCTTACCCATAAACTGAAGTTTGGTAGTGAACATATTACAGACATTTTATATATTATCCACAAATAATAAACAGGAATTTACATCCATTTAATATTCCCCTAGGTCCTCATCAAATTGATAAGATTTTGCGCACAGATCAAATAATTATTTGTAGTTCTTGATACATTCAAGGTAGAAAATCGTGAATTTTGAACCCCTTCAAAAATAGTGAAAAAGTTAAATTCGCAAAAAAAGTTAGCTTTGGGAATATCAAGTCACTGACAGTATGTAAAAGCATTATCCTTCTCCTGGCAGGGACAAGGTGGTATGCTAGTGTGCTTAAACTTAAACCAGAGCTGCAAGGACTAGGGTGACATCTTGGGCAAGATATAAACAGGGAGGCTCAACCTACAAATGCAGCATACTAAGATTAACAGACTTAGTCACACCAGATGTCACACCAATAGCATCTCTCCTTCAATGCTGCTAATGAGTAAAGTAGGTAGAATTCCAATCAAACAATAATACAGGTAAGTCTTATTTAATTTTCTAAGTTCATCCCTGGTACTGCCCAAGAAACAAGTGAGGTTAAGTTTTGACAAAGGTGCATAGAAAAAGCCAATAAGGAAACTACAATTAAAAGCAGAAGTTTCCTGGTATCTGACATTGTATTAGAATGAAGTAGGCACCATGGCTGTATCTGCCAAGGTAAGCGGTGTGACTTAGCACTAGCTATAATGGAACACGATAGCCTAAAGTTTACTCAGTGTCTCACATAAACAATATTAAGCTTGATACATTATATGCAAGAATAACATAACTACCTCGTATGCATATTTAAAGAATGTGCGCTATCAGACTGCCATGTGGTATGTTAAGAAGCCTTATTACCTCTGCCAAGGAGGTTATGTTATTGCTGGTGTCATTATGATTGTCTGTCTGTTTGTCTGTTAGCAACATTACTCAAAAAGTTATCAACAGATTTTGCTGAAATGTACAGGATAGCTTGGTAATGATATAAGGAAAATTTGATTAAATTGTGGGGTTTAGTTAACATGCAACAAAATGACAATTGTAAAAAAGATTGAGGGATTTAATATGATTTTCACATGCTGTTAGTTCATCTGTTTTTCAGTGAAACCTAGTCTGATTTACAGATAACCACTCTGCCCATGACAGATACTTTTTAAACTGTCCTTTTAAATTTACAAATCAACATACTATTTAAAAGATGTATCAAGTCTAAAGTATGCTCCAGTAAATTCCCATCTTATGATTGCAACAATTACTTAGAGAATAAAAAAAAAATGAAGTATGAGGTTCCACAAGTTTTTAAACCATGAAGATCTCAGAAATGCTAATGATATAGCAATAGTCCAAAATACATTAAATCATTAGGCCCCGGCTAACTTCTATAAAACTAAAGTGAATCAAAGACATCATCAGATCCACTTAGTATCCATATTTTAATATAGTGATAAAGGGGATACATATCAATGTACACAGACATCGGTGAAAAATTACATTTTTTTTTTAAATAATCAACAGCACACACTTTTTAATAGAAACTATATGGTAGACCAAGAAAAAAATCATATATCAGCTATTAACAATGCATGAGATGTCAATGACAGAAGAGCTTATGAGAGAAATGTAAATATATGCATCGCCAAGAGAATATGACAGAGATATATTCTTCATGCATGGCTGAACTAGTTGATTGATGTCAATCATTTTGGTTTTCTTGTTATGACTATGCATTATTCAAGCTGATTCGTAATCAATCAACTACCTTGACCTTACCTCCAACTCCGAGAAAACATCAGCCATATCCCAAGTAACCTGATAAGGGTGATCACATTAAAATCACGATTATGATTTACTCTATACGTTTATACTGAATACTGCATCAGCTCTACATAATGTCTACAGCTGCCCAGTCCAAGGATATTTTGGAACACCCAAAACACCAATGTATTTTTTGCGTACTGTTTTGAAACACAAATAACCACCCTTTTAATGTCAAATTTGACTTCTAGCTTAAACAGGCATTATATGATGCTGAGGTATATTTCTATGTAAAACTGAGTTACATTTATATGAAATAAATGTTGCAGCCAGTTCACCAAAAAACAGACAGTTGTGTATAATGGCTATGGCACCACCACCTTGTGGTGCCCTTCACTATCAAGCTTAGTGCTTGAAACTGTGTTTTCAGGTATACAAAACAGTTGTGATTAATTTAGTTTTACAAACATATATCACATAACGCATGGATCTATTTAACAGGTGGTTATGCATCAATCAATGCTAGTTTCTGGCTTAATATCTTAAGTAAAGAGGGTGTTTTGTAGTGTTTCACCACAGGTACAAATAACCTGTATTTTGGGTTGATCAGCTGCCTCATCAGCACCATCTCCATGGCAACACGGAACGCCAGGCATTATACTGGACTACCAGTGACAATATCATGTCTGATCCAGAATACTGTAAAATGGGGCTTTATTATTTATATAAAATGGGGCTTTATTATTTATAAATTTCGTATATCTGTAGTAATGAATACCAGAAATTGTTCATAATTTTGAAAATTTCACACATATAAAGTTAACTATCAATGTTTTAGTTTTATAATCAGTCATGTGGCTTTAAAACTGGCATGAGTTTGTGATATCCTGATATTTGGGGAAGCAGCAGACAGTTCTAATTATCCAATGAACCTAACACTAAATGTTTTTTTCATTTTTAATATTCTGGATCATGTATGATTTGACTACTAATAAAGCAAGCAAATACAACACCAAAATTTTTCTTTTAAAATGATTTAATACAGGGCACTGTTCCAGATGGAAATCTGACCCCTTATTCAGGAGTAATTATCATGCACGGATCACATTATCAAATCGTTGTATACTGCTGACTGGTGCAGTCGTACCCTCTGCCTTTTCTGTGATTGATCATACCCAGTAATATCAGCAGAGTATTCTATAGATACAAGTACACAGGCCACAGTGAGCAGCATCTTTTCAGGCTTTGGACATTGAACTGTACTGGTTTGTTCTGAGTAACTCAAGACATAAACTTACAGAAATGTACAGTATTACACCAACTGTGCTGGTTTGTTATAAGTATGACAAGAACTTTTTAGATATAAAATCACAGAACTGCTACATACAACCTTAAGAGTATTGTACAGCATTGCAACAACTGAGCTAGTTTGTTCCAAGTATCTCAAAAGCTGTGTAGACATAACCTTACAGTATTGCACCACTGTACTGGTTTGTTCTGAGTACTTCAAGACATTAGTAGACACAACCTTATAGAAATGTACAGCAATGCACAAACTGTATTGGCTTGTTTGGTTTATTCTACTGGTGTGTTCTAGGTATGCCAAGAACTTGGTGGTTAAACCTTGCAGAACTGTACAGAACAGCACCAAATGTGCTGGTTTGTTCTCAGTATCTCTTAATTACCACTCCCCTGGTGTTCTACACCACTGTTCCTGTCTCCTTATATGCAACTTGCATCATAGCATGTCTAGCCCAAATAGATGTTTGGTATATAAATTACCCAACCAACACCAGGTATTTAAGATTCCCTGTCACATTTTATGATTTTGCACCACACCCTGCCAAGTCCCACACCATGCCCCTCAACGACTGACCATCCTCCCTTTCCATCCAATGTATAGTACTTAGGTGTTATACCTCATCCCAACCTGTTTTCCCAACTATCCCAAAACATCAGTCTCTCACCTTGACAGGATGTGGGTCCACCCCGTATGTCTCCAGGGAGTTTGCTTTTTTCAGGAAGTTACCCTCAGAATCAGCAGGTACCTGACCACTGTAATTGTAAACAGACATTAACAATTAATTCTATGCCTTCACAGACTTGTGTAAGAACACATAAAGTGCAGCAGCAAATCCTAAGACACTGTAACACTGAGAATACATTTGACCAATAAGGCACTAAAAACATACTGTATGATACACATATATATAATTAGTTATTTAATTAGAATGGATAACAGAATACAATCACTTTCTGAGAAATGCTGCTGTAACTGGATTCAATTTCTGAGAAATGCTGCTGGACCGTAATTAATCGTAAAGTTTCTGATTAATACTGCTGTAGTTTACCTGACAACCATACCAAGCATTTTCTTTATATATTTGATCACATATTTTACCATTAACACTGTAACCAAGGTTTGCTGTACTAACGTGAGAGTTTTGTGAATTTCTCCTATCTTCTCCTCCTGTTTTTGTGTTTGTTTGGGCAGGATTTTGAACTCAGAAATGTAGCCTTCTGGATGATCCTGTGGGTCATAGTCCCCAACCTCAGCTGATAGGAAAATGAAAAGGTTGATAAAATACAGAACAGAATTACCATATATGGAAATATATCAATGTATTAAGTTTGTAGGGTGCTCTCAAAATTGACTTCAAACATTTTTTTTTTAAACCCAGAATAATGTTTCATTTATTCAAGATATGATTTTAAAAGGATTTCATGAGGCAAAAGAAAGTATCCTCTGGCACAAATTAAAGTCCTTGATTACATAACGTTACATAACATCACTAGCATTTATACCCACAGGGAAATTTTATATAAATATAGCTAGGTATCTATTATGTAACTGCTTATATGGGGTCAACCCTGGCCATTCAACACTCTGTAATCTGAGTTTTCTTCTCCCAAACAGTGTTACAATCATGATGTTGGTGTCCTTTTCTATCCCAGAAATCTTTATGGGATTGTCTCTAAACACTGATTACTAAAATTAAAAAACAAATAAATATAACAATTCAATTATTTTTTCTCATATAAAGGGAACATTATATTGAATATATAGTCACCATGGGGGCATGGTGTATCAAAACATCTTTAAACATTCTTACACTGGATGACATATGCTGCCAGAAGGTTAGCATCAGCTGGTGAACACAATAAACGGCCATGATGGAGGTCTCGTCTCAGCTGTAGGAACAGGAAGTACCTGTGGAGGTAAAAAAAGTAAGAGATCAGTCCCAACACAACAAATATTGTGTTCCCCTTGCATCATAAAGTAAACTATCAAAAACAGAAGTATAATAGTGCACCAGGATTGTTAAAAGTGGAAGTGTGACAATTAATAGATTATATTGGTCGCTTTCTTTCATAATTGATTAAATTATTTCAGTTTCGCATAATAGGTAACAAACTATTAAGTATGCACATCCAAAGAAGTCATATTATCCCGATGAAAATATTCTTATTCTGTCAGAGATATAAGAAAGATGGAGCACAAAACAGAGAACAGCATTACATATTAACCTTCTGCAATGAATAAGTGGCAACAACTGGCCATTACCTTGACCTTTCAGTGCCATATACATGTTATAATACTGAAGTTACCCAGTCAACAAATTTGGTATAAGGCAAAAAAAAATAAAAGGTATGGTTCTCAGGCACCGCCCACATCAATTTTAAACCCCAGCATCAAAAATTTTTATTTTGATTTTCAATAGAAACTTACCAATTTTGAGCCGCTCGATCATTTCTTTCAAGACGATAAAATCATACAGTTTCCTTTGTCATTTAGTGCTTTTACTTGTTTAGCCAAAAAGTTCTGTTATGATCATGCTTTTTCACTTATTATTCGACATTTTCATCAAAACATACAAAAAAATTAAGAATAAAAAAACCGCCCGCCTGCATTGATTTCTGAAAAAAAGTGCCCGATAACCATACCTTTTTTTTTCATTTTGGCCTAAATCTTATACTATACAGCATAATTGACATTAATATAGATGGTACATAATACAAGGAATCCATGGGTCACGGAGCTCAGCTGAAGTTTGAAATTTTAGCAAATGCAAAATATGCTGATTTCTAATGTAATGTTTTTCATATATATAAGCATACGTGAAGTTAAGAGCAAATGACCCTCCTACTTGGTTATAGTAAAGTTCCATATATATGATTGCAAATCTAATACTCTGACAGACTGTCATGAAGAAAAACAGGAAAAGTTTCGAGATACTGTGATGCGTATGAAAAATTTTCAGATGGACAGGCAAGTGGACAGAATGGACTGATACTTTTATTTCACTTTCAGGGGAATTGCGCATAAAGTTTATATAAAACCATATTTTTTTTAGCATATTCACTTGTTCCATTAAAAGTTTTTATCAGACTCATTTTTTTATTTACAAGTTAAATAAATTTGTAATAAAAAATCTGAAAATATAAGTTATAATATCAAAATTGTAAGTTGCATTATTATTTATCCAGAGTTTAGCTCATATTATGGTCATATAATGCATACACATATATTTTATTATTTTTTAATTACAAATGTTTAAACTGAATTTAAAAGAAAACTAGAATACGGGTAGTCAACAAGTAAATATGTGTATCAGCCGAATTCAGAGTGGGACGGGTGAAGTGAGGCATGGATTGAGTAACAAGGGGAAAAAGAGTGAGGTGTGTTACATATTAGCATGGATGTCTGCAGCCGAAATGTGTATGTAGGTTGTGCCACCTACCACAAAATCCAGATAGCTATCAAAGTTATATACAAATGCAAAAAGTCAAACCACTGCCGAGATATGAGTGATTTTACCCCAAGGCAGACAAACAGACAGATGCTGTGCAAATATGGTTGCAGGTGGCGCCACCAGTTTTGCTTATGATAAAGAGCTATGTGAGATCTATACACATGCAAAATTTTGGCCCAATCGGCCGAACAGTTCCGGAGATATGAGCTTGGATGTCTGCAGCGTAAATGTGAATGTAAGTGGTGCCACCTGTCATAAAATCAAGTAAGCTATCCAAGATGTATAAACCTGCAAAATTTTAGGTAGATAAGTCAAACCACTGCCGAGATTTGAGTGATTTTATCCCACGGCAGAAAAACAGATGGATGCTGTGCAAAAATGGTTGCAGGTGCCGCCACAAGTTTTGCGTATGATAAAGAGCTATGTGAGATCTATACACATGCAAAATTTTGGCCCAATCGGTCAAACGGTTCCCAAGATATGAGCTTGGATGTCTGCAGCATAAACATGAATGTGGGTGGCGCCACCTGTCATAAAATCAAGAAAACTGTCCAGGATGTATACACATGCAAAATTTCAGGTGGATAAGTCCAACCAATGCAGAGATATGAGTGATTTTATCCCAAGGCAGATGAACAGATGGACACTGTGCAAAAATGGTTGCAGGTGGTGCCACCAATTTTTATGTATGTTATAAAGCAATCCAAGGGCTACATTTGTGCAAATTTTTTTCCGGATCGGTCAAATGGTTCCCGAGATATGTGGGTTAATGTGTCAAAACAGACGTACAGATGGACGCACTGGAGAGAGGAAAGGTCAGAGGTCAAAACAAAATTGGGGCCCAGCAGTTCACATGTGACCCGAACATTATCTTGGGTTTCGAAAAATTCCACCCAGTGTTTACCAAGGAGTTCTCTGGACACCTACGCAGTGGCTGCGGCAGCCTGAAAACATAACTCTGTTTTGGCGGAAGTGAAGTTTTTACTCTTCTGAAGTAAGGAATTCATTATCTGATGAACATCCATATTTTCACTGCAATACACCACTTTGTGGACACAATTAAATGTGCACTTTAATCATTGTAACCCTGGTGGTACAACACAAAATCTTAAATGTAGCAAAAGGGGGGTGGGGGTGCAGGGCAGAGTGGAAGCCTGCCAAGAGGGGAAGCCGTCCAAGCTGAGCAAAGGCACGCTGCCTGCAGTGGTTTACATAACACAGGTGAAGGCTGTAGTAGGTGGGCTTGATGTAAACAACACTTGACATGTGTACGAAAAATTGAATAAAGCTAATCTTTTCAATCAATTCCTTTGAACTTTCAGATTTTAAAATATTAAAGCTTTATGTATATATGCTGTGAATCAACAATAAATCAACAGTGCTTACAGGGGGAAAACGTGCATTGGCCAAAGTTAGACAAAATTTAAGGTATTGATTATTTATTTATGCTTATAACTTAAAGGGGCCAAATCACCTATAAAGCATGTTGAGTTAACAGGAAAAATAGCTTCTTCCCTTTAAAATAAATCTGTACCTGCCAAGATATTGCTTTGAAACTGTTTGCTTACTCCTGTAAACTAGTGTTAAAAACAGTGAACTGGGTGCGATCGCAGGTGTCAACATAAACCCAGTGTGTTGAGCAGTGGGGTGCACGGAGCCACAACATGTACTTATCAGTAGATGCCCTGACTGACTTGGCTCAAAAAATGAAAAATGTTCCTCCTGGCTAAAACACTGTGTGTTGCCCCTCTTAATTGAACCTCCAGCTAGTGATGGGCCGATCATCGAGTTTTATCGAAAGTCAGTCGATTTGCTGCCACTTTCAAGCGCTCCATTTACCAAAGGCAACTATCGATTACATCATAATCATGGCTTGTTTTTTTTTCCCAGAATGCCTTTATGTTAGAGGCAAGAATGATTCATTTTTTTTTACATTATTTCGCACATCATATAATGAGTCTGTGTTCCCAAATAACTTCCGTATGTAAATTAGCATGGGACAGTAGATGCAAGAACGGAGAACTTAATAAAGTGTGGTTTAATTCTTGATTATCTTAATTAATTAAAATGATACTTGGACTAGCATAAATTAGTATTAAAAGGAAAATTAAAAAGGCAAGAACTCATATTCATTCTTAAGGTAGAATTACTCAGACATGCGGGCTGGGTAAAATGAAGAACAGTTACACAGATAATTGCATATTTCTTTGTATTTGTCTGAACCAATTAATAATCGATCATCAATCGGTTTGCTCGAACCGATGATCGATTATGAAAAAGGAACCGACTCCCACCACTACCTCCAGCATAGCCTTGTTATGGTTAACCGACTGTGTTTACCATAACACAGGGCTATAACAAGGTGTTCAAAAGTAGTATGCGAGTAATTGAGACTGTGTGCTGAAATCATGAATTTTGTGTATACAATTGAATCTTAATTAAATAAAGTTAGATCACCAAAAAAAAGTCTCTAGCTTCAGCAATACTAATGTTAAGTGATTAAATATATTTCCTGATTTTTAAAGTGAATTATGTTAGGGCCTATAAATTCAAGAAATTAAGCAATACTGACCTAATTTTTGGTATGTATATAGGAAATCTATGGAAGAATATGCATATTAAATATTATCAAAAACAGATCAGTGATTTTGACCTTAGGGAGTCTTGAAGTGTAACAATGGGTTTTCAATGGAAAATGGAGGTTTCTCCTTAATGTATCGAAGGAACAAAGTCATAGTGACCTAATTTTAGGCTAGGTAGGAGATTTTGGGGACATCTAACAGTATGCAAAATTTTGGATTCGTAGGTCAAACGATTTCAAAATGTGCCCTGTTAATGGATGAACAGCGGGATGGCCAGAGGGACAATAGACAAAGGAGCATGACTATAGCTCAGATGACTTATAGTCAGCTGAGCTAATTATTGATTAATAATCAATCATCAAATATAATTATACAACCGATTCCTATCACTAGTTAATAGCCTAGATAAACTGCTTAGTTCAGGATACTCTGAATGAATTCCTAATGATTAACATGAAATTTCGGTGGAATGATAAAGAGGAACATTATTATATTCTTGGAATAACAGATTCCAAGGTGAAGATGTTTTCCCTAAAGATGTTTATACCATCTTAATCACTGTCATAGAATAAAAGGATGTATTAGTTTCAAACCTTTAATTAGAGAACCATCTGAAAGTTGATTTTTGCATCCTCAGAAGATGTAAATGTGACCTCTGAACTATCACTACCCGCCATTTATTTCTCTGTAGTTCATCATGTGTCCATTTTCTTATAATTTTGTTAAAACTTTAACAGGACAATTACAAATAAGTGCTGTTCTGCAAAAAGCTCTTCACCCATATATTCTAAATTGCTTTTTCCTTACACACAGCTAGCCAGAGATTTGCTTAAATGTATAAATTATAGGTAATCATAACCTCATACATTAAAACCTCTGTTCCAGATGGTACGAAAAAAAGAAAAAATGAATATTATCATATGGCTCCTTTAAGCCAGCATAAAATCATGCTTGCAGTACATTAAAATTTGAGGAATACATAAATACTTAATTCAGTCTTCCCCCTTATAGAGGCTTATAGGGGTTGATCAGTTCAAAAAAAGTAAAAATTTGTAAATTTTAAAATACCTTCCTTTCTTTTTCTCTCTTTCACCATTTTCTCTCATATGGCTGATAATATATATAGTAGCCCTAGGTCACAGATTTGCTCCTGAATTTATTTTTTATCTTGCTTTATTCCCAAGGCCGTATATACCAAAGCTGATCCCTAATAATCACTCATTTACGTTCCATGGGGGAGGCATCCAGTGATAACTTGGCGACTTCATACACTGAGTTAATATTTCTGACCTGATAATTCAGGCAGGCTTTATATGGGGACCTTGAGTATCATAATTACTGAACCACCAGTCTACACTTCATTCCTCACCACAATAATTATCACCAGATTGAGCAATATCACTTCATTGTGAATATGAACAAGAATGGCTGATCAACAATGGCTGGGGACATATCAGTTCCATTAATCTGTACACGCTTTTACTGATTCAGCTGCAGTGATAATGAGTTGTGTATACTAGTCGTGACTATCCCAGCACATCTAATCAGTCACTGACAACACCTGCCAATAACTCTCACTGTGCTTCAGTATTTATCAGTGACCTCCTATGAATGATATCTGTGCATGTAAGCTAGATGATCTTTCTGTAAAATTAATAAACCTATCCTCTCCGCATGTACTTTTATTATACATAAAATGTCAGAGGTCAGGGAATTTTATATTCTGATTATAACTGATGGTCTTACTGGACAAACTGTCTTATCACTGAGGCAGTACTTACAGTCTTGCTGACAGATGGGGTTGTTTTACAGATTTTCTTTGAACAACAGTGTTTATTATATAAATGATGTTCTTATTGAACAAACAGTATTCTCAAACAACTGATCTTATTGAACAGATGGTCTCTCAAACAGCATCTGGACTGTTTGAATTTTTGGTCTTACATGCATTTAAAATGTGATTTAGACATATATATTTTCTTATTTAACAGAAGATCTTTTCCTCAGCTACCTTGTGAGCTATGAAAAAGAGGGAAAAGAAAGTAAAGTTGCTCTATGTTTTCAGATGTGCTAGCTTCACTGGATGAACAAAGCATAATAAGTGGAAGAAAAATACAGATGCCTGAAAAATAAGAGGTGTCCATCAAATATGAATGAAAATACATATGATGAACTGATAAACAAGGGACCTATGGGTCACGACGCTCAGCTGTTATATATGATAAAAAATATGATTTAGATATGATTCACGTGCTGGTTTTGTGTGGTAATAAATATAAGCTGTATTATAAGTTGTTGTTGTTTAGCTTATGTATGATTTTGATAGTATCTTTGGAGACAGGGAAGAGGATTGATTTCATTTATTTTATTAACAAATGGAGTACTATTGTCACACAGATTTTGACTTGGCCATATAACTTATAAGCAGAACATATAATATAAGAGTTTAACTATTAATTAAATAATTTTACAAATATTGTCCCAAATATAATTTTTATTAAAAATAATAAGAGAATCTTATGATTTTTTTAAATGAAATATAACTAAAATGATTATTAAAATAATATTAAAGAATATATTCATGAATGCATTCATGAATACATTTTGAAAGTATTTGCACTGGTGTTCATATACTTTCATTTTTACCTGAATTCCTGTTCTTTATGCAAGAAATTTTATAATGGAGTACATATTCATATTCGTATTTAAATACAATTGCAAATTAATCTTACCATGTCAGGTATTTATTCAGTTTTCACCAAACAATGATGTTGAGAATCCAGAATATACAAAATTAACACATTTAAATAATGACCATAAGTACCTGGTTTTATGGCTTTTATTTATATTTAAAAAAATAATGTAATATATTCATTTTGGACTAATTTCACATCAATGTACACACTAGACACAGTAGGAATCTAGATTAATATTATCAACTGCATCTTTGTCTATCATTAATTTCCTTCATATGATCCCCAATCATTAGTAATGAATAATATGATTTACTTTTTTATCATTAAAATTGAACTGAAAAATACCATAGGTGACTTTAGGTGTTATATGGAATACATGACATTCTATCCATCGATACAAGATTCTTATATCATCAGTAACTGCAAGTTAATTTCCTGTTATTATAAACTAACAAATTCCTTTCCTATTTTTCTTTAATTTGTTATTAAAAACCAACACAAATTTATTAATTTATTGTTTATTGTTATGTTGTTGGTTAAAACTACTAGATGAGTTGGGTTGGACACCTGGATCAACTGTGGCTGGCCATTATATGATAAGCTGCCTGGAGCCCCAGTTTATGCCTCCCGTCAAGCATGCATAATTTGCTGAAAGTTCAACAAGGTCAACATACAGGTGACTCAAGAGGGGCTGGAGAGGGCCAAAGTCTGACATGGTCTCATAGAAA
Organism: Sipunculus nudus; assembly: GCA_026874595.1. Taxonomy (NCBI): domain Eukaryota; kingdom Metazoa; phylum Annelida; class Sipuncula; order Golfingiida; family Sipunculidae; genus Sipunculus; species Sipunculus nudus. The sequence goes on from CM049313.1 coordinate 70,475,519, forward strand.
CATTAACAAAAGCTACAATTTTTGGCCAATTTCTTTCAGCTTTCTAAACTAAAAAGCTGAAATCCTTATGTGTGCATGACATGAAAATTATATCAACAGTGCTCACAGGAAACAAACGTGCCATGGTCAAAGTTGAGCAAAATATAAGGTACTAATTTTATATTTATACTAATAACTTATAAAATCTGAAAAATTCAGAACTAATTTTGGGTATTCAATTGAATCTTGATTAAATAATGTTACATCCCTGACAAAAAAATCTCTAACTTCAGCAATCTCCTTGTTATGGGAGTAAATTATTTCTTGATTTTTTACAAAGTGCATTATGTTTGCGCCCATAACTTAAAAAAGTTACGCAATACTGACATCATATCTGGCATGTGCATAGAGAATGTATAGAAAAATATGTATATTATATATGATTAAAGTCAGATCAGTTGTTTTGATATTAGGCAGTCTTGAAGTGTAACAATGGGTTTTTAATGGAAAAATGAAGTTTTTCATTAATATCTCGAAGGTATTAAGTCCTAGTGACCAAATTCTTGGCATGGTAGGGGATTTTGGAGACATCTAATTGTATGCCAAATTTTAGGAACTGAGAGCTGAAGCTGGGGAGCTGAGCTCTTGCAAACTGCATAACACTAACTTGATGTAAACAATATGTTACATGGTGTTTGAAAACTTGAATAAAATCTACAGTTTTTGATCAACTGGTTTCAAATTTTTGGTGTTAACAGACAAAATGCTAACAAAAACATGCTGGGAAAATTAAATCCACAGTACTTACAGGAAAAAAACGTGCCATGGTCAAAGTTGGGCTAAATTTAAGGTACCAATTTTTTATTTTTGTTAATATTTTTAAAAAATTTAAAAGATTTTGATCTAATTTTGGGTATACAATTTAATTTTGATTAATTAAAGTTATATTAATGGAAAAAGGTCCATAGCTTTAACATGTTTTGTGTTAAGTGATCAAATATCTTTCCTGATTTTTTACAAAATGCATTATGTTTGGGCTCATAACTTTTTTAAATTATATAATACAGACCTAATTTCTGGCATGTACATAGTAACTATATAGAGGAATATTTATGGTAAATATGAGGAAAAACAGATGAGTGGTTTTGATATTAGGCAGTCCTGAAGTGTGAAAATAGGTTTTTAATAAAAAATTGAGGTTTTTCCTTAATTTCTCAAAGGAACGAAGTTGCAAAGACCCAGTTTTCGGCTTGGTAGGAGATCTTGGGGACATCTAACATTATGCCGAATTTTGGATTCCTAGGTCTTACGGTTTCAAAACGTGCCACATCTACGGACGGATGGACGGATGGACAGACGGACGGACGGACGGACGGACGGACAGACGGACAGACGACGGACAATGGACCACGACTATAGCTCAGATGACTTATAGTCAGCTGAGCTAAAAAACCCTTGTCAGATAATTTAATTAGCTCCTAGTGTGCATTGAATGGTGTGTTTTTAACATATACAACAATTTTTTAAGTAATACAGATAAGTTCTTACATACTGTTGCCTAAAACTTGCAGTTTTCATTTTCCAACAGCCAACATGCAATTTGTAACATAACTTTACTGGGGTTGTTACTCAGTGTGGATGGGCGGCACTGCTTGATAAAAATTTTGAAAAAAAAAAAATATAAAAAAATAATGGTATCTGGCAGTGAGGTTTATACAGAACAAGGAAAACCATTTGTTGTAACATGGCAGTAATAAAAATGGCAAGGGATCTTATTTGGTCTGAGCTAATCACAATGATAATGCTGATGTTTCCTGCTGATATAAAATAGTGATAGGAAGTAATAAGGCTGTTCAATATACATCTGTACACCCATTAGGACCATCTTGTTTGCCAGTGTGTTAAGTCCAAATATTATTAATACATTATAGGGACAAAACCATTTCTTTTATGTATATTGCAATGCATCCTCATATTTAAAATACATATAAACAATTTTCTATGTTGCATTGCTCATATTCAAACACTTAACCATCAAGCCCATATTTACCTATATGTAATTTTAAGTCTTTGTGGTATATCAGGAAACATGCAACATTCTGTAATTAAATAAGGGTCTTTTCTACAAATATTGTTGACATGATACACATATAATCTGCATGTCTAATTCACACAGACTTTTCAGTGATGTTCCATTAATCCCTTTACTAGACAGGATTGTCTGAAGTTAAACTGAAACATACAGCACATTAATGAACAGTTTTGAAGAATACCATTTATAACCTAAACCTTCTCCATAGTAACTGCATGTTGATTTTTTTGTTTAAAGTACAGAAAAAAAGCTAAGTAAGATATCACCTGTGATATACATGTTGAGTGTCAGAAATTGTCAAAATTATAAAGTAAATCTAAATAAAAAATGTTAAATTGATTTTATTGTAACTCTCCTTCAGGTAAAAATACTTTAAATTTTTTTCAGCTTAGATATTCCAGCAGATATATCCAAGACCTAAATATATGATGCTAGAATACAGGGAAGCATAGATCCAACTCAAAAGAAGTAATCCCTTGAACTTTTTATAAAACTATGCCCAAAAATAAATGCTGCTCCCAATGGATGCAGCCTGTTCAGTTTGTTTATATCCATGTGTTTTTAACAGGAGGGGGCCCACCAGATAAATCCAAACACTTACAACAAGAACATCTGGCAGCAAGTCGGATGAAGTGAAGTTTTGCAAAGGACTTTTTGCAACTAGGCACCTTTTAACTTCTGCACATAAGAAGCAACCACCTAAGGTTCCATGGGTTTTTTTTTCTGTTTGACGACATTGGTGCACGTACTGTGTTTACTAACAGCTTGCACATAAACAAGCTCATACAACCTCCACTGAGGCGATATAAGAACTTTTGTTAACAAGAATTACCTACAGTTCATTAATATGTATGCACAGTAAGCCAGAAATCACATGAATTCTGCAGAAAAAAGTAGGTGAATAGCTAGCTTTAAGAAATTTCACTCCAGTTGTCACTGATCTTCATCTGGTATTTCTAATTTTTTTCTGACAGACTTAAGGGACTTTTTTCCTTATGAATGCATAATCATCTATATATTAATAGTGTAAGGCGATTTTTGTAATTTTCCGTATCTCCTCTGATACCACCGTACGGATTGCCGTGATTTTCGACAAACATATGCTCCGGTTGTGTCCAAAGAGATTCCACCCAGTTTTATTTGCAATATTTGCTTATTACATGCATAATTAATAATTTTAATATTTGCTCCCCCGCGGGCACCTCTTTTCTTTGTGTCTTCGGGTCCCGTAAGACAATGGCCATAGTGTGTGTGATGGCTGAACAGAGTTTTACTCGGGGGCCCTATCTGGATTATTTGTACATTTCGCGGTCACTGGCCCGAAATAATCCCCTTCTCAAAAGGGAGATCTTTGAAAGAATTGTTTGGCAGGCCTTCCTGTCACCGGGATATTGCACAGAGAGGGCTTCTTCCTGCGATCCCCCCCCCCCCCCCCAGGTACATGACCTGATATGCTTGAATGCACATGTACCGCATCCAGGGCCTTTGACAAATGAGCGAGTCGCATGTGACTAAAATTGTGTCCCATGGTCACACAAACCAGTGTTTATCGCATTTGGTTTGTCGCAACCGTCTTTCATGTGCGATCAAAGGACGGCAACCATGAGGCAACACATGACACATACAAGCGTCAAACAGATGACGATAAATAGTTTTGTCCGTTCAAATCAAGATTTATGCCTGTAAACCTAAATGATATTTAAGTAAAATATAACAAATAATTATGTTTTAATTAAATTAATGTGGGATAGGACCCCCCTCCCCCCACCCACACACACACATGCACACAAAAATAATTGTCCTTGCGCCTGTGCTTAACGCTTTATTTTGCTTCCACTTTAAATGTCACTTTTATTGCATAAAATTCATTGTTGCAATCTTTCAGTGATACATATATAGTAAGATGCATGTTGAGTGTTATAGACATGATGCTTCCCTACAGTTATTCCCCTATGAACTTGAATACTCATATTTTGGATAATGGAAGTGTGGGCTTCCCAGATTTCACGTCATGAAGTGGAATCCCCTGTGCGTTTAACGGATGCGTTCATCGCTAAAGTCGAGCAGGACTCAAGGTCTGCGATAAATGCTTGCATGCTTTGATGGCAGCTGATAATCGTTGCAGGAGGTATGTGTCATGTTTAATTGAAAATATATTGTCCAAAATTTTTACATGGATGCGATGAACGGATGCGATGATCGGATGCAAATTAACCTTGGAATATGTCACCAATTTTTTACACGGTCTATTTGTCGCAAGAAAAATTTGGAGGGCAACTTTATATAGTGATGTTCAAAATAATATATTTTTATATAAAAATTATTTCATTTATCATATAAACTTCTCCAAAAACATCTCCGTCCAATCTCTTGGCTTCAAAACGATGTTTATACATATAATGTATCTATATATTAATAGCGCATCGCGATTTGTGTGATTTCCATATGTCCCGATTTCCGGTGGATTTCCGATACCAACGTACGGATTGTTTCGTTCGTCCCAAACCGTGCGTAGCACTGGTATTTGCTAGTTTATGACTAATAGCATGAAAATTCAACCAATTTTATGGCTTATAAAGAAAATGACCAATCATGCATTTATATGATCCATTAATCATCACAACATCATTGTTAATCATACCTTCATCCCTCAGAGAGTTATATTATAAATTCCCAAGTGATCCCACACTTTCATTAACCAACGACCATATCATCATGTATGTATATCACTTTTTAATTAACAGCTATCAGCCATTACATGAAATATGACTCGTATTGACAGATCAGATATATGGAGGTATGACAATAGAAATTCACTCTTTCACACACACCCGCATAGATATACAAATCTGACTATGCTACAGGTGTGCGAGTTCAATAATTCTATATATAGATATGCCTGATATGAGCAACAAGTTTTAGCCTCAAATATATATATCATCACACCTTGTACAGCGATGAGTCACCAGACAGCAGCTGACTGGTCTGAAAATTCACTTCCACAATACAGGACTGGTCAGTACAAATCATTGATTCACAACCCATTAAAATCAAAATAATTTTACTGTATCATGGAAAAACAAACATGAGCAAGACCAAAACAAACCATCAGAATTATTTGCTCTTGATTTTCTTATTTGAACATACTTTTTATCTATCCAGAAACCTTGTCTGATGGACAATTCAGTCAAGACTGAAATGGAATAAACTTTCTACAGGTAAATCCCCAACCATACAAATAACTTTGGCAGCCATATGCCTGAAATTTATTGTGCCACAATAAAGAATAAAAGTGGTTTTTTTATGGGCAGAGGTTGGCCATATGACAATACACTTTTCAGTAATTTATTTAGTTTCACATTTTGTTAGTGATAAATATAAATATGCAAACAAAATGTATGACTGAAGAAAAATCTAAACAGAGTGATGTGCCAATTAATCAATTATATCACTGATTCCTCATTTTCTTTCATAACTGATTAAATTAAACTGGTTGCGTTTTGCATAATTGATCACAAAGGATTATGTATATGTGAATCATATTATCCAGAATCAAATATTTTAATCCTGTCACAAGAAAGATAACACAATGAAGCAAACAGCAGTATGAGTGAGCCTTATGCAGCAAATATTTTTGAAAAAAGGAGCCAACAACCCAGCTGTTTACCTGATCTTTCAATGCAATGTACAAGTGTGACTGAATATACTTGGTCAATGGTTTAAGTATATAATTCTATACGGCAGATTTCATGGTGAAATAGAAGGTACATAAAATAATTGATTAATAATCAATCACTGGTTCTGTTATTTCTTTCAATCACTGAACATGATTTTACAACCAATTCCAACCACTAGTAGTTGCATACATTAGAGATTATACAAGATGCCTCTGTGACATCACTATAGAGCCAAGCGCTGCCACCATTTTGTGCCATTGCCAAATGAAGTTAGGATCAAGCCGAGCCGAGCCAAGTTTATTAGAAGGCACCGCTGATATTTCATTTAGCCAAAGTGTGCAGCTCAGTTAGGCTTGAGAAATTAATAGAAAAAGTTACATCTTTTAAAATTAAAAATGCCCAAAACATATAAAGACTAATACACAGTTATTTTAATTGATGACTGCCAAAATTTAAGTTCAAGGCATTTTACTGAAGAAGAACATTTGTAAAAAATGTTGAGGTTTTGTTAATTAGGAGGGGGATTAGTGGTTGCAAAAAGAAAACTGTGTGATTGTTCAGGTATGAAATAAAAGTGGTGGCTTTTGCAACCACCAGAATAAACTATACTAGATATTCAATCAGAATCTAGTTAAATGTAAAACAGATGCCATTATGTCACACTAAATATAGATGTCTTTAAAAACAAGTGGCCCATGGGCCATGACGCTCAGCTGAATTCAAGGAATGTTGAACAATGAGCAAAATGACTGCCAGAGTGCAAACAAATCATGAATTTTGTGAAAAGTCCTTAGAAATGGGTTTCAGTGGGCTTTTGGACAGATGGCAACTCCATTTGAAGGTCCCATAAACAGAAAAAAAATGTGTAAAAATTTGAAAAAAATACAGGTAGTGCCACCAGTCTGCAGGAACTGATGAAACACTGCATGACCAATATATATCCAAAGAATCATGGCTATCAAGGCATTAGCTATTCAGATACTGGAGCTTTTGTTTGTATCAAATTTTTAATTATTCTTGGGGGTATTTATGAGCCCTATAGCTCGGAGAATATGGGTAACAGAAACCTAATTTCAGGTTTCGAAGGAGATTTTTCATTAGTCTCCCTGGATGTCAAGTAAGAAGATTCTAGGTACAGCAGTTACAGTTTGTGGCATGTTAACAGATGACCACTTCATTTGAAGGTCTCATAAATAGAGAAAAAATGCTTTAAAAATTGAAAAAAATACAGGTGGCGCCACCAGTTTGCAGGAACTGATGGAACACTCCATGATCAATATGCCTGAAAAGAATCATGGAGATTAATGCATTGGTTATTCAGATACTGGAGTTTAAACTTGTATCAAATTTTTAATTATTCTGAGGGGTACTTACTACGAAGGATATGGGTAACAGAGACCTAATTTCATGTTTTCACAGAGACTTTTCTACGCTCTTTACACAGCGCTTTACCTAAAGGGCTACTACCTATATCGTAAGGCGCTGTTTGTTATGACCTCGTATCCTGAAGTGCTACACCAGAGGGGAGCACTATATTTTTGTCCAATCAGATGAGACCTTGTGCTGGAAGACAAAACCAAGCGAGGATACATGGAGCCAATCATGTTTATTTCGTTTTGAGTGACAGCTCATCGCCCAGCGTAACCGTCTGAACAGGCCACAGGCTCAGAGAGAATTGCCCCTGACGTGGTTTGCTTAGGGCCTTGGGCACATAGGATGCTTGGCCGGTAGCTGTAATTCAAACAAAATGTAACAACAAAGGCTGCGTGCATACCTCGCTGCCTTGTTTCAGTTCTGCAGACAACAGATACATGGCTACGCTAACACAGTCATAATGTCATAATCGTATCGGTCGATGATGCAAGAATGCAGAGTGAGCAATTTAAATTCGACCTGAAATTCATCAAGCGGCGCTTGAAACGCAGCAATGAACGGAGCCAGGATGCCGGTTGAGTGTTTGTTTATTGGCATCTGATTGGCTGCTTGTCACATCATACGCACGTTTATTTCAGCGGACAACGAACCGCCATCTGGTGTGTAAATATATCATAAACGGTCAAAGCTGGCAGCGTGAAAATCAGTTGCTTCTTTAGAAGCGCAAGATTTCAGCTGCCTCGGGAGCGTAAGACTTTTCATGAACCTCCCTTGATGTCAAGTGAGAAGAATCTAGGTCCTGCGGTTACGATTTGTGCCCTGTTAACAAATGACAACTTCTTTGAAGGTCTCAAAAATAAAGAAAAAAATTCGTAAAAATTGAAAAAAAATACATATGGAGCCACAAGTTTGCAGGAACTGATGGAACATCCCATGATCAATATTCATGCAAAGAATCATGGTGATCAATGCAGTAGTTATTCAGAGACTTGAGCTTTTGTATCAAATTTTGCATTATTCTGGGGGGTACTTCGGAGCCCCATAGCTCCAAGGATATGGGTAACAGAGACCTAATTTCAGGTTTTCAAGGAGATTTTTCATGGACCTCCCTGGATATTAAGTTTGAAGATTCCAGGTCCAGTGGTTACGATTTGTGCCCTGTTAACAGATGACAGTTTCACTGAGGTCTGAAAAAAAAGAGAAAAAAATTTGTAAAAATTCGAAAAATACAGGTGGCACCACCAGTCTGCAGGAAATGATGGAACATCCCATGATCAATATTCATGCAAAGAATCATGGTGATCAATGCAGTGGTTATTCAGATACTTGAGCTTTTGTATCAAATTTTGCATTATTCTGGGGGGTACTTCGGAGCCCCATAGCTCCAAGGATATGGGTAACAGAGACCTAATTTCAGGTTTTCAAGGAGATTTTTCATGGACCTCCCTGGATATTAAGTTTGAAGATTCCAGGTCCAATGGTTATGATTTGTGCCATGTTAACAGATTTCAGTTTCATTGAGGTTTGAAAAAAAAGGGGAAAAAATTTGCAAAAAATTTGAAAAAAAATACAGGTGGCGCCACCAGTCTGCAGGAAGTGATGGAACATCCCATGATTAATATTCATGCAGAGAATCTTGGTGATCAATGCAGTGGTTATTCAGATACTTGAGCTTTTGTATCAAATTTTGCATTATTCTGGGGGATACTTCAGAGCCCCATGGCTCTTAGGTTTTGGGTAACAGACCTAATTTTCAATTTCCAAGAAGACTTTTCATTGGCCTCTCTGCATGTCAAGAAAGAAGATTCTAGGTCCAGCCGTTATGATTTGTGCCCTGTTATCAGATGACCGCATCTTTTAAGGTATCAAAAATAGAGAAAGAAAATTGTAAAAATACAGGTGGCGCCACCAGTCTGCAGAAACCGATGAAATACCCCATGATCAATATCCATGCAACAAATCATGGTGATCAATACATTAGTTGTTCAGATATTTGAGTTTTTGTATCAAATTTTCATTATTCTGGGGGTACTTCAGAGCCCCATAGCTTGAAGAATCTGGGTAACAGAGACCTAATTCCAGGTTTCCACGGAGACTTTTCATGGGCCTCCACGCATGTCAAGAAAGAAAATGATAAGGTCCAGTTGTTACGATTTGTGCCCTGTTAACAGATGACTGCATCTTTTAAGGTCTCAAAAAGAGAAAAAAAATTGTAAAAAATCGAAAAAATACAGGTGGCGCCACCAGTCTGCAGAAACTGATGGAACATCTCATGATTAATATGTATGCCAAAAATCATGACCATCAGTGATGTAGTTAATGAGATATTGAAGTTTTTGTATGAAATTTTTCACTATTCTGGGGGGTACTTTGGGGCCCCATAGCTCAAAGGATATGGGTAACAGAGACCTAATTTCTGGTTTCCATTCAGACTTTTCATAGGTCTTTCAGAATATCAAGAATGAAGATTCCAGGTCCAGTGGTTAATATTTGTGCCCTGTTAACAGATGTCCACATTTTTAAAGGTCCCAAAAATAGAGAAAAAAATTCGTAAAAAATCGAAAAATACAGGTGGCGCCACCAGTGGTTACGATTTGTGCCCTGTTAACGGACAGACGCCCAGACGGCCGGACGGAAGACGGACAAAAGGTGATCCCTATAGCTCAGATGACTTACAGTCAGCTGAGCTAAAAACATTTACTTTGTACCATCACCAAATAATAGGCTACAAGATCAGTTTAAGCAAGAAAAATTTTGCAAGCCGAGTCAAGCCACAAAACTTGGCTTATTACTAAAGTTAGCCATCTTTTTTTCCAAGCCAGCTGCATATGTGTGGCTAACACTGCTCTGGGCTCTATATCACTATTATCGTAGCATATTTTTGCCTTGAGTGGTGCAGCCTAATTAACAGTCCAACCAGGAAGGTTTCATAGCCCAGGGAGTCCTGACGCCACAATTGTGTACATTACACTTATGTTGCAGACTGGTGTTCAAGGAGACATTGGGGAGCAAGACCACTATTATTTTTTATAACAGGAAGAATTTCGAGCAAATTTAAAGCACAACCATCTGACTAAAGTGGCTCTAGAAATCCACTTGACACAATTCCACATAAATATTTAACCGTAAAAAGTGACTCCAGAAGTTGAAGAGACATGAAACTTTATCACTTTCTAAATCAGCTTCTGAAACCAAAATTGAAATGACTTAACAGACCATATAAAAGTACTTTCTATCTTGAAATACATAAATTTTGCTTGCCTAGCTCTTACATTACTGAGCGGTTTCATGGATGATGATGGGTACTAAGCAACCAAGCTCTATATAAAGACTTACAGGAAAAGAATGAAAACACAGTGGTTTGACTGATAATATTAATGTAGTTCAGTCTGTCATCATGACAATCCATACGCAGCACTCTTGTACTTGAAACATGACAGATAAATTTATTACAACCAGATTTCAGCCAGTATATATGACATTGCCAATTGTTGTTTAAGTAACTCGTTTATCTTTATTAACTATCCACATCTTGTTTCTGGAAAGCACGTCAGTCATATAGGGATTTAAACAAGGGCCACTAATGTGGCGGGCATGTGTCCTGTCCACTTGAACAACCATCTAACCATAAAGCTACTTGATTTCATGAGCTGTTGTTTCAGTGTGATTAAGTTGTGGGATTAATTGATCTAGCATAGTGATCCGCATGAAAGACATCCAAGACCCTCATCTAAGATTTGACCTGTGCTAACATTGTATACTACAACCTAAAGCAACCCCTCTGTAAAAACTGTTAAAAATTGGTAAAGAAATAACAAAATCTGAGCAAGATATTGTCTATGATCTAAATGTAAGGAGTGTCAGAAATTCTCCAAAATCTCAAATAAATGTAAAAAGGAAATGGTTGAATGGGCTTTATGTTCAGTTTTGATGAATGTATATTTTGCCCTGTATATCTCTGTTTTTTTTTTATGCCTGAAGCCATGACGGTACCTTAATAATATGGCTCTCTCTGCTGTGACATGTCATGTTTTACCCATGTCACTGTCAACTCCTTAGAGTGTTGTTTACTTAACCGTGGTACACTCACATTAAGTATCACTTGGAGAACAATTTGTTTACAGCTCGTTTACAGTATTGTTCAATGTTGTACACCTATAACATGGTTCATGATAATTACAGTTCACTTACAGCATGGTTCAGCTGTACCAATCTATTTTAAATCTCACAAGCTGACTGCATGCTGTACAAACATTGTATCACAAACTTGCACCAAAACCCAGACAGTAATTTATTGTGAAATATGAATCATCAGAATGATAAACCTGGTCACATATAATATAGTTCAATCAAAGTGATAATGATACCCCTCTGAATGATAGGCTCTGATAATATCTTAAAATCATAAATCATTACTTTTTATCTGGATACTCTCAGCTCTCTGTTATCAGACTATATCAAGATGGCATACTATTACAGAAAGATCAAACATCTCATCCTAAAATTAAATGATTAAAATGGTCCGTGTTCAAAAAGAAAGTCCAACCTGCCTTCATTTGCATATTGAAGTGAATTATTTCCTAATGATAAATAAGGTTAAAAAAATTAATAATATGTTTCTCAGGTACTGCTTTTTATATTATTTTTTTACCTTGAAAATAGCGTAAAATATCATAAATTATATCTCAGGCTCTGGCATAGAAATGACAAGTAATGATAAAATATGAGATAAGAAATGATGTAAAGGTAGAACTGTCATCATTTTGATAGGATCTTTGAAATATGTAACATATTTCCTTTTATGTGTTGTACCAACATACAAAGCAGATTAAACAAGGGACCCATGGGTCAAGGCACTCAGCTGATCGTGATTGGACTATAAATGTTTCTCCACTGTGATACTATATCGAGTTGATAAAGCTTATCAATATCATGGACATGTTGGGCGATTATAAAGGAATGTAATGTTATATGTGAGTAAATGATAAATGAAATTACCTGACTGATGGATTATTAGAGTAAAATATAGTGGTTTATTTTTTTATTTATTTAGGAGGGGTTGAAAATTGTGATATATTTGAGCAAATATGAATTCAATGACAGCAGTAATAAGCAGTAGTAGAATGATGATAAGGCTATTTGTTGAAGGATCTAAAGTGTATGGAAGTCTGCAAGCTATCAATGTGACAGATATGATGTTATGATTAACTATGCTGATGAAGGGATTTATGAATTTGTGACTGTATGACACAATATCTCTTTAGTCTTGACAAGGTACATTATTGTGATGCCCATTATGTCTACATATTACACAATACTGACATAATTTCTGGCATGTACATAAGTACCTATGGACGAATAGTTATACAAAATATTAAAGTATTAATATATCTGATTCATCTTGTTCTTGTTTACTGAGGCTGACTTTGGGATGGGGTTCGGAGAAGGGAAAAGTGAGGGCAGCACGAAGGTGGATGTAGAAATATTCTATTTTAATGTTTTTCATTTATATAAGAATATGAGAAGCTAAGAGGACAGGGGCCCTCCTACTTGGTTATAGTAAAGTTCTTAATATATGATTGCAAACTAATACTCTGACAAGACTGTCATGAAGGAAAACAATAAAAGTTTTGAGATACTGTGATGCAAATGAAAATTTACAGATGGACAGGCAAGTGGACAGAATGGACTAATACCTTTATTTCACTTTCAAGCTAATAATGCATTTAAGTTTATATATAAACCTATTTTTTTAGCATATCCACTATTTACATTAAGAAGTTTTTATCTTAATCATTTTTTTATTTACAAGTTTTATAAATTTTTAATAAAAAAGAACTGAAAATATAAGTTAAATATTAGAATTGTGGCAAAAGTTGCAATCATTATTTATACAGAGTAAAAAAACTGAAAATATATAAGTTAAAATATTAGAATTGTTACAAAAGTTGCAATCATTATATATCCAGAGCGTAGCTCATATTGGGTCATATTATGCATACACATATATTTTATTATTTTTAAATCACAAATGTTTAAACTGAATTTAAAAGAAAATAATGCCAAAAAATGGCATCTACAAGATTATTCCTTGAATCACTATTAAAAATTTTTGCACATTGGAGTTTTCAGTATATGCTTAATTTTATCCCCGAAATAAAATAAAAGATTCAGTAAATTTGATAAAATAAAACATCTTTTCAAATAAAGTATACACACTGTTGGTTGAATGAGTGACAAACAATATCATTGTGCTAATTACTATCCCAGCTTTAATTTATTACTGGAATTAATGGTCAATTTCACACCTGGTGAAGTTTTTACTCTTCTGAAGTAAGGAATTACTTATCTGATGAACATCCACACTTTCATAGCAATACACCACTTTGTGGACACAATTAAATGTGCACTTTAATCATTGTAATCCTGGTGGTACAATACAAAATCTAAAATGTAGCATATCCTAGAATAAGAATGAATCAAATACAGAAAATAATAACATACATCCAATTTATGCAACATCTGGATGGGGGGGGGGGGGGAGGGGAGTGCAGGGCAGAGGGGAAGCCTGCTGGTAGTTGCCAAGCTGAGCCAAGGCTAGCTGCCGGTGGGTTACATAATGCAAAGTGAAGGCTGTACTGCTAGGTGGGCTAGATGTAAACAACACTTGACATGGTGTATGAAAACTTGATTAAAAGCTACTCTTTTCAATCAATTCCTTTGAAATATCAGAATTTAAAAGATTAAATCCTTTTGTATTTATGCTGTGAAAATTTAATCAACAGTGCTTACAGGGAAAAAACATGCCATTGCCAAAGTTGGACAAAATTAAAGGTACTGATTTTTTATTTATGCTAATAACTTGAAAAATTTGCAAAATTCGGATCTAATTTTGGGTAAACAATTAAATCTTGATTAAATAAAATTATATTCCTGAAAAAAAGTCTCTAGCTTCAGCAGTTCTCATGTTAGGTGAGTAAATATATTTCCTGATTTTTTAAAAATTGCATTATATTTTGGCCCATAACTTCTAAATAATACCCAATACTGACCTAATTCTTTTGTATGTTCATAGAAAATGTATGAAAGAATGTGAATACTAAATATGATCAAAAACAGATCAGTGGTTTTGATATTAGGCAGCTTTGAAGTGTAACAATGGCTTTTTTTATGGAAAATGGAGGTTTTTCCTTAATATCTTGGAGGAATGAAGTCCTAATGACCCAATTTTTCGGTATGGTAGGAGATTTTGGGGACATCTAATGGTATGCAAAATTTTGGAATCATTGGTCCAACGGTTTAAAAACGTGCCCTGTTAACGGATGGCCAGCCGGCCGGACGACGGACAAAGGACCACGACTATAGCTCAGATGACTTATAGTCAGCTGTGCTAATAAAACTATAGGTGTCATAATATCACACTGAATGCCAGAACACATGGGGCCTGCCATAATACCCATTACATGGGGGATTCCCCATCAACACGCATTATGGTCTTGCATTATTAGAACAAGATCTGAGATTGTCTAATAAAGAAATACATAAGAAATTTCTGTAAGTCTCATAAAATATTTGTTGGTATTTCTTACTGAAATTTTAATTGCATAAGAAGAATAACTGAAATTGGTTTGAAAACCAATATATCTTCCGATCAGCCACGATGGCAGCCAAGTTTAATCTAGACAAACAATCATGAAGCATGAAAACAGGCAAATAATTTCCCTTTTTTAGGATGAAATTTTACATTTGAATGCTCTCACACAATAATTGGACCAAGTCCAAGTGTTATATATTTAAAGCTTAGTGTATGTTTTTACTGCAAACTGAGCATATATTGACACATATCTGCTATGAAAGAAAATAATCCACATGGATGGAAATTTGATAATCTTTAACAATATAAGGGGTCTAATTGGTTCAAAGTTTTAAAGGAATTTTAAATGTTTTTAAGTATATTTGTTGGTATAAATGGCCAAGCTTTAAGTCAGAAGGAAACTTAACAACGCAGGAGTCACAGATGTTTTTTTTAGTGGCGATCAAGCACGTCACCAGAGAACTGTGACACTTGGGCAATAAAAACATTTGATGCAGGGGTGATAAATGTGACCTTGATCTTTCTACTACATGACACAACTTTTCAGGTGATAGCGAGGACCTACCTAGTCAGTTCTTCTTTGAGTTTCATGGGGTCTGATGGGTAAAACTTGACTCGGAAACATAGCACCATTGGCTCCACATCTGTCAAAAAAAAAGATTTCATAAAGAAATGAAAATAAATAAATATCAATAAATTGCAAAATGAAATAAGACTTGGCTTGGAAACACAGCACCACATTTGTCAAAACAAAGGTTGTATCAAATATTTAAAATCAATGAACTCAAATAAATAACGATCAATAGAATATCTCAAACTAAGCCATCCAAACCCATACAAGCGTTCAGCAGCATAGAATATTCAAGGATTGTAGTAGGTCAATTCTTAAAATACCTGCTAACTCTAAAGCATCTATGAATTTTTGTTTGTCATAGGCCTATAACCCTATCCCTGATCACAATCAAGGACAGAGAATGTCAATCTATAATTTTGCACAAAACGTGTATAATGTTAATACAGGTATACATCTCACAAATACACATGAACAGCAATGTGATATACAGCAAATTTGGTTCCAGCACCATGTGACAGCATGCAGGTTTATTGGGGAAAAACAACAAAAGCTTCTTTCTCCTTCAGCTGGTATATATTTTACATGGTAACCTTTAGTTTTAAGCAAGTTTTTTAACAAAAATCAGCAAAAGGTTTATGCAAATGATTTTTAAATAAACAGATGTCAGAGAAGATTTTCATTTATCTGCAAAAACATCTTTAGGAAACACATTAAATGTCAAGCTCTTGCTTACCGTTTTAGTTTTAAATAAAGTGAAATTCAGTGAGAGTTAAACCAGACACAGGTGCAGTAGATCTGAAATAAAATCATTCCAGGTCCTCTGTTGTCCAGAACACCTGGGGCCAGTGAAAATTCTGTATCACCTTGGGGAAAGCTGGAGGGGTTGCTGGCCTAGTCAAACTGACTGGTTTCTGGAGGGGTTGCTGGCCTAGTCAAACTGACTGGTTTCTGGAGGGGTTGCTGGCCTAGTCAAACTGACTTGAACAAACTGACTGGTCTGGTTATTATAGGGGTTACTTGTTTGGCCAAGCTGACTGGTTTTCAAAAAGGTTACTGGAGAGATTAAATTGACTGGTTGCTGGAGGGGTTGTCCGCCTGGTTAAAATGAGTCAACTGGTACCTGAAGTTTCTTTGCAAATTTTGCCATTTCTCCTGTAAATCTACCATCAAATTCTGGTGGTCTGGCACTAATTTAGACCCATGTAAGGTACATATTCAAGATGTTCTGTAGTCAGGGTTTCTGCACCTCAAGGCAACAGAAATTTCAGGTTTTTCAAGGACCTTATCAACCATTTTCAAGGATCTTAGTTTCATATACCATTTTGTTCCCATCTTAATGACTAAATTAGTGATTCAATGACTAAATACCATAAAGTTTATGTCCTAGCATTGTGGAAAATCAAATGGCACCAAAAAACATGCTGCAGGCTGTCAAAGGTCCTAATTGGGGAAAGCAATATTTTGTGGTATGTAAGGCCTGTTATACAAGCAAGTTGTAGATTTAATCTCCCTTAGTGTCAAAATTGACTGTGCAGGCCAAATTTCTACAACACAAGGACTTTCAACGCCTTGAATTTCATGTTTTAAATTCCATATGACATTCCAGGTTTTCAAGGACCTGCAGAAACCCTGTGCAGAGCATGTACACAACAGTGATGACACTGCAGATCAGTGAACAGACAATCTTGTGTGATGCACTTCACATAATGTAACAAGCACACATGATTGTGATTTAAAAAAGAAAATGCATCATACTTGTAAAGATGCTACTAAATGCAAATTTTTCTACATAAAAAGCAGTTTCTCTTAAATTTAACACATTTTTTTAATATGTTATTGTAAACCTCGACATATTTTTTTAATATTGCAGTTTCCCTTGAAATTAAGTTAAATATTTTGCCACATAATTTCTAAGTTAATTATTATATATATTTTGTTAGGTATTTTCAGTTTATTTTTTACAATGGAAGTAAAAATAGTCATAAAACAATGATCAATACATCTCAGGAAGTGTGTAATTAAACTGCAAGCAATACTGTGATACTTTGTGTAGTGTGAGAGGGGCCTATATGTGTGTAATAAAACTATGGCCAGGTGATTTTCACATTTATTGTGCCACAATATGTAATATAAAAATATATATATATATATATACCCAACACATTCTGAACTGCTAAGAGCCCCATACGGTTTGGAGTTCTTGAAGGATGTAACCCTGGAGATTCATCCTGATTTTCAATGTCTGGAACTAAAGAAAATTTAAAGGGACATAATCAGAAGCTATATTATTCCTATTCTACCACACTATCAGTTCAGTTTAGCCTTATACAAAAGTTTCCCAGCAAATCATTCAGTCTCATTTCTTCGCACACGACTGTTTAACACCTTGGTATAGCCCAGCGTGTTGGTAAACGCAGTCTGTTTACCATAACAAGGCTGATTAAGGGGGGCAACACATGGTGTTTCAGCCAGCAGAAATATGTAATACAGTTTTTGAGCCAAGTCAGTCAGGGCATCTCCTGATTGGCACGTGTTGTGACTCCGCAAAGCACACCGCCTGACCCACTATGTTTATGTTGACACCTGCAATCGCACTAGGTTCATTGTGTTTAACACTTGTTTTCATGAGTAAGCAAACGCTTTCAAGGCAAATATTTTGGCAGGTACAGATTTATTTTAAAGGGAAGAAGTTATTTTCTGTGTTAACTCAACATGCTTTATTGGTGATTGGGCCCCCTTCAAGCTAAAAACCCAAATTCTAAAAATAGGTCACAGTTCCACTGAATAATAAAGCATTCTACCCTATATGTGTTGGTATATTATTTAACACAGATAAATGAACTGTGTGTTTAAGTACAGGTCAATGCCCTGATATTTCCATGAAAGTTTGGTTTATGTATACCTGTACCACTACAATTTGAGAATTTAGATGTGGTCCAAAATCCATGTTATTATATCCACCAAAACAGAGTTTTGCGGATACTATGTTTTCAGCTGGATGCCTCCGCCACGTAGATATCCGGAGAACTCCTCCGTAACCGCTGGGCGAAATTTTACAAAACCCGGGATTATGATCGGGTCATATGTGAATTGCTAGGCCCTGATTTTGTTTTGACCTCTGACCTTTCCTCGGAGCTCTGTGTCCATTTGTGTGTCTGTTCACACATAAACCCCCATATCTCTGGACTCATTTGACCGATCAGGCTAAAAATTTTACATAAATGTAGCCCTTGGATAGCTTCATATCATACACTAAAATTGGTGGCGCCACCTGCAACCATTTTTTAACTGCGTTCATCTGTTCATCTGCCTAGGGATAAAATGACTCATATCTCTGCATTGGTTGGACTTATCCACCTGAAATTTTGCATGTGTATACATCCTGGATAGCTTTCATGATTTAATGACAGGTGGCGCCACCTACATTCAGGTTTACGCTACAGACATCCAAGCTCATATCTCAGGAACTGACTGACCGATTTGGCCAAATTTGTTGCATGTGTATAGATCTAACATAGCTCTTCATCATATACAAAACTGGTGGCGCCACCTGCAACAATTTTCCACAACGTCCATCTGTTCATCTGCCTTGGGATAAAATCACTCATATCTCAGCAGTGGTTTGACTTATCCACCTAAAATTTTGCAGGTTTATACATCCTGGATAGCTTTCTAAATTTTGTGACAGGTGGCGCCACCCACATTCACGTTTACTCTGCAGACATTCAGGCTTATATCTCAGGACTGGTTTGACATATCCCACTGAAATTTTGCATGTGTATAGATCTCACATAGCTCTTAATTATACACAAGATTGGTGGCGCCACCTGCCACTATTTTTGCACAGCGTCCTTCTGTTTGTCTGCTGTCAGATAAATCACTCATAGAGTCATATACAAGAAGTGGTTTGACTTTTCTGCCTAAAATTTTGCATATGTATACAACTTGGACAGCTTTCTTGATTCTGTGGTAGGTGGCGCGACCTACATACACATTTCAGCTGCAGACATCCATGCTAATATGCAACACAACTCACTCTATTTCCCCTTGCCACTCAATCAATGCCTCACTTCACCCGTCCCACTCTGATTTCGGCGGATACACGTAGTCGCTTGTCGACTACCCGTATTCTAGTTCTGATCTAACGTTGATGATATATGTCTCCTTGCCACAAAACATTCTCTGCTAATACATTCTCATCTGGTTGCCATCCTGTGGGTACTTTTCTGTCCCATCCCCCTATCCTTATACTTATAGAGTCCTGACAGGTTTAATTCTCCCAGTTTCCAGATACTGCTCAAAATAAACCCATATCTCTAAGGTTGTAAGTCTAAATTATGGGTATAACACTAGTAATTTCTGTATTAAAAAAAATATGATGACAATATATTGTTATATCAAGTTCTTATAATCAATTTGTTTAAAATTTAATGTTATTTAATATATGCAAGGAAGCACAAAAACATGGGATGTGTTCACTAATCTACAGTGATGTGTTGTATGTACCGGTATATGATCTGTCTCAGTACTCGGTGCCACATGTACCCTTTTCAGTTTTATACTCACTTTTCAGCTGTCTGTACACAGGTTTCAGTGGATCAAGCCAGTGCTGAAAGAAAAATCATACCAATTGTCAAGAAAAATAACGTGATACATTTTACAAATGATAAATGATAATTTTTAGGTCTGCCTGTATTGTTTATCATGCCACATATTTGCATGACCTGTCAGGGCTGTGTGCCTGCATTGTCTTCCAGTCTTAAGTTTTGTATTTAATGTACATTATTTGTAACATGCACACATGCACTATTTTTTTTTTATCATTTTTCTAAATTATTTCAGGTTTGTCTTCCTGCATTGCTTTCAATGACACAGGTTTGTGGTACTTGTCACATCTATCAGCCTAAATAATCTACCATGTCACAGGTTTGTGGTGCCTGTTACATCTATCAGCCAGAACTGTCTTCCATGTCACAGGTTTGTGGTACATGCCATATCTCTCAGCCTGTATTGATTTCACTTCACAGGTTTTTGGTGCCTGTCACATTTATCAGCCTGTATTGATTTCACTTCACAGGTTTGTGGTGCCTGTCAGAATCACATCAATCACCCTGTGTTGTCTGCCATGTTACAGGTTTGTGGTGCCTGTCACATCCATCAGCCTGTATTGATTTCACTTCACAGGTTTGTGGTGCCTGTAACATCCATCAGCCTGTATTGTCTTCCATGAACATTACAGGTTTGTGGTGCCTGTCACATCCATCAGCCTGTATTGTCTTCCATGTCACAGGTTTGTGGTGCCTGTCACATCCATCAGCCTGTATTGTCTTCCATGTCACAGGTTTGTGGTGCCTGTCACATCCATCAGCCTGTATTGTCTTCCATGTTACAGGTTTGTGGTGCCTGTCACATCCATCAGCCTGTATTGATTTCACTTCACAGGTTTGTGGTGCCTGTCTGAATCACTTCCATCACTCTGTATTGTCTTCCATGTTACAGGTTTGTGGTGCCTGTCACATCTATCAGCCTGTATTGAATTCACTTCACAGGTTTGTGGTGCCTGTCTGAATCACTTCCATCACTCTGTATTGTCTTCCATGTTACAGGTTTGTGGTGCCTGTCACATCAATCAGCCTGTATTGTCTTCCATGTTACAGGTTTGTGGTACCTGTCACATCCATCAGCCTGTATTGTCTTCCATGTCACAGATTTATGGTGCCTGTCACATCTATCAGCCTGTATTGTCTTCCATGTTACAGGTTTGTGGTGCCTGTCACATCCATCAGCCTGTATTGTCTTCCAAGTCACAGGTTTATGGTGCCTGTCACATCCAACAGCCTGTATTGTCTTCCATGTTACAGGTTTGTGGTACCTGTCACATCCATCAGCCTGTATTGTCTTCCTAGCACAGATTTATGGTGCCTGTCACATCTATCAGCCTGTATTGTCTTCCATGTTACAGATTTGTGGTGCCTGTCACATCCATCAGCCTGTATTGTCTTCCAAGTCACAGGTTTGTGGTGCCTGTCACATCCATCAGCCTGTATTGATTTCACTTCACAGGTTTGTGGTGCCTGTCTGAATCACTTCCATCACTCTGTATTGTCTTCCATGTTACAGGTTTGTGGTGCCTGTCACATCTATCAGCCTGTATTGATTTCACTTCACAGGTTTGTGGTGCCTGTCGGAATCACTTCCATCACTCTGTATTGTCTTCCATGTCACAGGTTTGTGGTGCCTGTCACATCCATCAGCCTGTATTGTCTTCCATGTTACAGGTTTGTGTAGCCTGTCACATCCATCAGCCTGAAATGTCTTCCATGTTATAGGTTTGTGGTGCCTGTCACATCCATCAACCTGTATTGTCTTCCATGTTACAGGTTTGTGGTGCCTGTCAGAATCTCATCCATCAGCCTGTATTGTCTTCCATGTTACAGGTTTGTGGTGCCTGTCACATCCATCAGCCTGTATTGTCTTCCAAGTCACAGGTTTATGGTGCCTGTCACATCCAACAGCCTGTATTGTCTTCCATGTTACAGGTTTGTGGTACCTGTCACATCCATCAGCCTGTATTGTCTTCCATGTCACAGATTTATGGTGCCTGTCACATCTATCAGCCTGTATTGTCTTCCATGTTACAGATTTGTGGTGCCTGTCACATCCATCAGCCTGTATTGTCTTCCAAGTCACAGGTTTGTGGTGTCTGTCACATCCATCAGCCTGTATTGATTTCACTTCACAGGTTTGTGGTGCCTGTCTGAATCACTTCCATCACTCTGTATTGTCTTCCATGTTACAGGTTTGTGGTGCCTGTCACATCTATCAGCCTGTATTGATTTCACTTCACAGGTTTGTGGTGCCTGTCGGAATCACTTCCATCACTCTGTATTGTCTTCCATGTCACAGGTTTGTGGTGCCTGTCACATCCATCAGCCTGTATTGTCTTCCATGTTACAGGTTTGTGTAGCCTGTCACATCCATCAGCCTGAAATGTCTTCCATGTTATAGGTTTGTGGTGCCTGTCACATCCATCAACCTGTATTGTCTTCCATGTTACAGGTTTGTGGTGCCTGTCAGAATCTCATCCATCAGCCTGTATTGTCTTCCATGTTACAGGTTTGGGGTGCCTGTTACATCTATCAGCCTATACTGTCTTCCCTGTCACAGGTTTGTGGTGCCTGTCAGAATCTCATCCATCAGCCTGTATTGTCTTCCATGTTACAGGTTTGTGGTGCCTGTCACATCCATCAGCCTGTATTGTCTTCCATGTCACAGATTTGTGGCGCCTGTCACATCTATCAGCCTATATTGTTTTCAATGTCACAGATTTGTGGCGCCTGTCACATCTATCAGCCTATATTGTTTTCAATGTCACAGGTTTGTGGTGCCTGTCACATCTATCAGCCTATATTGTTTTCAATGTCACAGGTTTGTGGTGCCTGTCGCATCCATCAGCCTGAATTGTCTTCCATGTCACAGGTTTGTGGTGCCTGTCACATCCATCAGCCTGTATTGTCTTCCATGTCACAGGTTGTGGTGCCTGTCACATCTATCAGCCTATATTGTTTTCAATGTCACAGGTTTGTGGTGCCTGTCACATCAATCAGCCTGTATTGCCTTCCATGTTACAGGTTTGTGGTGCCTGTCACATCCATCAGCCAGTATTGTCTTCCATGTTACAGGTTTGTGGTGCCTGTAACATCCATCAGCCTGTATTGTCTTCCATGTTACAGGTTTGTGGTGCCTGTCACATCCATCAGCCTGTATTGTCTTCCATGTCACAGGTTTGTGGTGCCTGTCACATCCATCAGCCCGTATTGTCTTCCATGTCACATATACGTCTTTGCCAAGGCCCAGGCTTGTACTTCTTTATTTTCAGGTCTGCCTGGTTTGTTTATCATGCCATATATTTGCATGACCTGTCAGGGCTGTTTGCCTGCCTTGTCTTCCAGGCTCAAGTTTTGTATTAAATTTCATGTCTCTCACCTTGCACTCTCTGCCATGTCTCAGAATAGCGCTACCTTTGGTGCCTGTCTGCCTATACTTTATGCCTGGATTATGCCATGCTTAAGATTTGTATCACCATCATATCTGTATTGCCTGTCATGTCTGCTGTGTCAAAGTTTGTTGTTTTGTTTTGTTTAAATATATGCATTTTATAAGACATTAACAAAAAGAGAGATATTAAACTTGATGCAAAAGAGTAGCTGAAAAAAAGAGATCTATCACTTTATATCCCTCATAGCTAACATGCATCAATGACAAGTATTCCAATATATTTCGTCACTAACATTAATGCTGTTCTAAATACAGTATTATATATACCTAGTTAGTGTACAGTTCAACTGGTCATTGTGAATAATCTGAGATCATGAGGCACGTCCTGGAGTACCACTCACAAGTGCTCAGTGTCATATAAACAAGCTGAAGTGCACACTCAACATCAATTGAGGCTTTATTATGAAGTCTCTGTAGAGAGTGTGGTACTACATTCCTACTAACAATACCTTCTCCCTCCCCCACCTCCTTTCTCCACATGTACTGTATGCAGGGGTGGACCCAGTATCTGGAGAAGGGGGAGTTAATGGTTACATCATGGCACTAATGACTTTAAAGAGATCCAAAACTCATGAAGGGGAGGTGAGGGGGGGGAGGGGGGCTGGGGGTTGGGCGGGATAATAGCCTTCAAAATTTGGGGAAAAACACTATATTTCTCACAGTAAGAAAGGGATTCAATCCCTTAACCTCCTCCCCCTGGATCTGCTCCTGGTATTTAACTTGAGTCACTCATTATTACATGACTATATACAAAAGCTGACTTCTGGCATTAAGTCTGACGAGGACTTCAGTGATTGGTGTCTTACCCTCTGCTTATCATTGTCCACGAAGCGGAGACCAAAGTAGTCTTTCTCCAGCAAGTTCAACTCCTGGCAGACATGGTCAATCAACCACTGACCCAGTGTGTCTTTCTGTAATTAGAAAATGTTAAATTTACAGTTTTGAGGCAAAACTTCAGCAGTTTCTAACAGCATTAAATATTAATTATATAAATATCATGTAATGCAAGTGATGAAGTCTGGAGTATGCACAAGGTAAAATATGTAAAGGGCTGAAGTTTGATGACAGACTAGGGAACTCAAACAACATTATCCCAACCCTTCAATCCTGGAACTTACTTCCCCCTCCCCTGCCCCTCCTTTGAGGCCAAATGGGAGTGTGAAAACTAGAAAACATCATATTCAAACATAAACTTGCAAGCCCTGGTTCAGTGGGTTTACTGTGACTTTGATCCCTGACAGATAGACCAGCTGTTACCAGTAAAGGCTACAGAATCATTCTGGTGTATCCCCAGGATGGCCTTAAATACATACATCAGCCAGATCCAATGTCAGTACTAACATACATACCAAAGCAGCTAAATACAAACAAGCAGTCTCTTTCCACAGGTATCATTACATATACACACAGTACCCCTTTACCTTAACACTTGAAACAAATATGAGATAGCTGAAAATTAACTAAAATTACAAATATATAATTGAGCAAATATGCAAAACAACTGAAAACACTCATTCTACAAGCTGTCAAGTTTCGAGCCTGATAGAAAACTGGCCATGTCAGCAGAATTAAGCACAGACATGCATAAACTGTAGCAGTTTCCAACAGAGTCAGGACCCCTGCCAAGGTCAGGACCCACAAAATCTACAGCCAAACAACAGCAGCCTATGGAGAAAATAAAGATTAACTTTAGGAAAGTAGAAGCTTAAAATATGACCAAATGCCATAAATATAATTTTTCTGAGAGTAAGACCATAAAACCACCTGAGCCATCCTTGTCAAAGATGGCACACTTGGATGTACGTCAACAACAAACAACTACCAACTTCTATTTATTTTATTTTATATTAAAATATTTCGAACCACTACAGTGGACTTCTTCATGTATAGACTTCTGAAATTTGTTAGAGGATCACCTGGGGCATGTATAAAGCTACCAACCTACAGGTGTGCTCTTACCATGTCTTTACCTTCTTTCTAATTTACAAATCCTATAAATAATACTCCAGGTTAAACTGTATGTCACATTTCAAAGTGGCTTCACTTTTCTGATGAATTCTGGATAAAACTGTTTAAATAAATATCCTGGTTAAATTTTCCAATTCATAATCTGATCATTACTGTTTTTGCTCATTTTGAACAATGTACTGAGTGCTCCTGATTTTAGTTTTGTTATTAAAATTATCTGATGAGTTCAGTTTGCATTAACTTATTAACATCTAGTTCTAGTGTTAAACAAAGTAAAAGATACTACAAGCATAATTATATTGAAACCACAGCTATTTTTATCCCTAATTTATATCCATATAAATCTGAATGTAGGATAGGGTTATGTAAATTACACAGGTCTGACACTTGAAGCAGAGTTTAAATTAATTCTAAAACTATACTGCATCGATACATTAATAAAAGTTTGTCATTTTTGGCCAAGCCTCAAAGCAGTGACTCTGCAACATACAAAACTTGGAGAGTGCTGGAATGTATGACCTAATAATTAATTCATACATTCTCTTTTCAAAGCCCAAACTGTTCTCGCCCTTCAGGGTTTTAAATCCAGTAATGTGGTGACAAGGCAGGAAGTATACACATCACCAATACACAGCGGACATTAGGGTATAAATAACATGTTGATTTAGACATGGAGGACTGATCTGTTGGTCAGACATTGGATCTTACAGGTACTTGACAATGCACTCGCCTTCATTGTTCTTTTATTTACTTTGTTGGGCATGAAGTGCAGTTTTCCTTCAGAGACATCCAGAGTTCTCACTTAAATGAATCTGACATACATAACAGTGTCTTAGCACTAACATAAAACCGTCCTTGTTGATTTGTGCTGGTTCCTCACTGTCTCAACAGGTGACATATATGTTGGAACTGAATTAAAAAATAGTTTTAAATGTATTTTTGCCATCACTAACGCCTAGTGTAAGTAACCAGTCTATAAGTATAAAGATGGCCAGCATCCAGTCTCTGCACTATCTTCATTTTTACAGCAGGAATCCAGTTACCTGCATGGTCTGTGCAGGAAAATTTGAGGTACACGGAAATTCAACACACATAATGGACAAGAATTTAAAGTATTTTCTGCAACAATTTTCAACAGTTATTTCTATATTTTACATGTTCACTATACATTTGTTCTGGGTCTAATTTATCACCAGAGAATTGGACATGATGATCATATAACCTGATAATGAACTAGATGCAGAGTTTCAGATGTGTACTTCTCAATGAAAGTCCTTATTAGCCATGGTTAAATCATTACTCATATTTTTTGTGTAAAAAACATTTCAATATACTCTACAAATTCTGGTCTATGACAAAGCTATTAAAGGCAGATATATGAGCAAAATTTCAGACTGATCCATCCATATACATTCAAGCCCGCTAATTGTCATAACGGTGGTGCATGCATAACTTATGACAATAACCGGGATGTGACATTATCCGGGCTTCAACATCGATGTCCTTTTGAGTCATAGAAGAAGCATTAAGGCTCAAATGATATTAAATAAGCTGTCAATAAACAGGAAACAGAAACGTTTATGAATATTTTTATTGCACAACGGCATATCAAATTATGTTTATGCACAACTGACAATTGACTTTCTGTACGTTTTGTGCCGAATGCCGAAATAACTGGCAAAAATCCGACTTGACAGCAGAAAGAGACGTAGCATCTGGGTCATGAGGTAAAATGTCTGGAAATGCGGCACAGTTATAACGTTATTTATAACAAACTATTTCACTAAATAATTCTTTCCCCGACTATTGCGCCTTATTTTCTGGATATCTTATTAATGACTCAAACTTCCATGATCATCTTTATATAATGATAGGACTGTTCAGGGAGCGGACATCGTCATGCCATTGTCAACTTTCTGAAGTTTCACCGCGATTGAGTTTTTTGACTGGGTATCTCCTCCAGTGCTCAAAAAACCACCAGCTTTTCAATGACCCTTAAAGGGGATTTCCAGTCATTAGCAAAGTTAAGAGCTTTTGCTTCATATCATCTCGGCGAAATGTCACTGAGGTGTATAAACCACGGCATTTCAAAGGCCAGGAGTAAATTATGTAATTTATGTGATCGTAAACATCATCCTTGATAATCTTTGAAGAAACGCAATGATCTGGATTACCGTGGTATCTTAAGATGTTAATTAGCTAAGTAATGGGGAGTGACTCGCATGCACCATTGCACTTTCCTGCTGCACACAGGTGGAAGATGCGATCGTCTGATACACCTGACCAATTACAGGCTCTTGGCCTAGTTGAGTCGGCGTTTGATGTGCGAACTGGTATCACTGTCAAGGGTTCCTAGCATGACAATAAACAGGATTATGACAATATTCCATGATATTAAACGGTCAGATTTACCATTGTTTATATAGGAAATGGTTTGGGATTTCAGATTTATGTGAAAATAATCAGGATTTTCTATTAAAGTGGGCTTGACTGTATTCCTGAGATACAAGCAATTTCAAAACAGATTTATGAATAGATGCTTTGTTAAAATGAATGTAAGTGGCACCATCAGACTTGTACACATGATGGAGGTATCCAAGATCTATAGACATGCAAAATTTCAGGCTAATATGTCAAACCACTCCTGAGAAAAGAGCATCATGTATTCTACGAAAACGGGATGAAGGTAGGTGGCCCTATCTCTCTTTTCTAAGTGAAAACTACTCAAGACAAATTGACATGTATGCTAAATCTAAGACCAATACATTGAAACACTCCTAAGATATATATATATGAGTGATTTCTACCCAAAGGAAACATACAGACACCATGCAAAAAAATGGCTCATGGCACCACCAGTCTAAAATATAAGATGGTGGTATCAAAGACCTATGGATAAAGACAGTTTCAGCCCAATACATTGAACCACTCCTGAGATATAGGCAATTTTCACTAAGATTAGTAAGAAGCATAAACGGCAAATGCACTGATGGCACCACCAGTCTTAAAAACATAATGGGAGGTATCAAAGATGTATGTACTTGCACAATTTCAGCCTATTACCTTGAAGCACTCATGAGATATGGCCTATAATCACTCAGATGCACAAGTCTGGTGGTCATGCATACAAAGGAGTGTAGGTGGCACCACCAATCTTTCTTAAAGGGAGTGGAAGCCTTGCAATTTAATCCCCATATATGAATAAGTCACACCTGAAGGGCCGTCTGGGCACATTGAAAATATATTATAATCAGAATCTGTATATGTAATAATATGGAATTGGAGTCGAGAAGCGCAGTACTGGGCGCTGCCATGACAGCTTCTGCAGCTGTGAACTGCCCCGTGATAAGGCGAGATAACACGGGACTATGACGCGCTGGCAACCCAAACACTGTCACTTCCGGTGCACGTGTATTACTTTAAGCCTTGTCAAATCCTTCAAATTATCAACTACAAAAACAAAGATGCCTCAGTGTCAAGCGGTCGATTATTCCAACCGTCGAGTGAACACTACAAGGATTGCTTTCTTCATGATACCTAATTGCCGCAGAGACCCGAGTAAACGGGAATTAGCTCAAAAAAGGCTCCACAACATCGGCCGTGGGCGTGGCAACTCGGTGCCATGCAGTGGTCACCTATCCTTTCGGCAAGGGCTGGGGTTTCTGCATGGGAAATTTTACTCAAGACTACCTAACAAATACAGCACTAATGACGGACAAGAAGAGTATCAGATGTTAACAGCTGAGGCATGATGCAATAACAGCATTGTTTGGGTACAAGAGCCAAGATGTGGACAGAGGTCCTGACCTCCCCTGGCCGTCAAGCGGACAAGAGCAAAAGCAGGCAAGTGCCGTCACGTCTCTTAACAGTTAACAAGATCTCGACAGTTACTGAAACTTTTTATGTTTATCATGTTTTTTAGATATTTAAAAATTAGCATTGTATGAGGCTTTTTTATCAAATTTCCTGACAATTTGCACACGCTGCGGTCATATTTTCACCTTATGTTCCCATCATTGCCCACGTCAGCCTCTCAGGGGGGGGGGGGGGGGGGTTTATTCTTTCGCGACCCTTTTGCAAAAAGTGAGAAATAATTCTGTACTCTTGAATAGGTGAATTTCATGTTCAGAAAAAAAATTATCTGATAAATTATTAAAGGTAAGGACTTTTTATTATTTACAATTTTTACACAGGTGAACATTATTTTGTATTGATTTTTTATTAATTAAATAATATACATGTATAAATACAATCACTATTTTTTACCTCTCCTAAGTGTCATTTTCTTTATGTAAGTACATAAAAACTGTATTTTAATGTTACTAATGTTACAATATCAATATTATAAATGTATAAATATAGATATACACATGCACACATAAAATTATAGTTACTTATAATACTGAGAGTCGACTTTCTCAATATAAATATATAAATGTTGTATATTCATGTTACTTCTGACACACAGACAAACATATTTAAATAATAACATTGATTGGTAGATCAGAAATAAATATCACTGAATGTAACACTATTCTGTGGTTAATGGTTATAATATTATTTTTATTGCAGGGCTTCCTCCACTTCTTTGAAACCATGGTGCTTGTCATCTGGATCTGGATCTGGCTGCAGCACTTCTTGATGGCAGAGTGATTCTGTTTGCCCTTCCCAGATATTCCCAATATGTATCCAGGCTGGCAGTTGTCTGAAAGCCATTAGCCTAATCTGCCTGGAACAAATACAGCACAGTGATTACAGATTTGCAATTTTGAATGTGAAAATAAAATGTATTATAAATATGAATGTGAAATGTGTTCATTTATTTGCTATCCAGGTCAACATCTCTTATGTTTCTGTGAGATGTTTCTAAATTTTGTCACATGCCTCATTTCACTGGCCACTTTTTAAAGTTTTAATAAATGTATAAATACAAGAAAACTGCAAGACTATTATTAAAGTTCATTTGTATATGGCTATGAGCTTCACTGCTTTATTCCCTTTTCATGCTTGTGAGAATCTTTTTATTAAGTTTGCAGCTGCATGAATGAAGAAGCTTATCTCTTAAAGTTATGAATACTCATTTTAAGTAATATGGTACATAATATATGACATATTTCATTTGCGGTAGTTTCGTAGTTAAACTTGAATTGGACAATATAATAAAAAAAATATTTATTTACATGCATACAATGATACAATACACTACCGGTATATCCACAGTTGCACAAATAATTTTTTTAAAAGTAAAAAGGGAAGACAGAAGGTGTAAAAGGGCCAAATATAAAGATATAAAATATAAGCAGGAGTAAAGTACTGATGATCGTACGCATATCGTAATTATTATTGTTTTATTTGAAATTCCTTCTGGTCTTACCTGTTACTATAAGTCATTATGTAAGGTACCCATCTCCTTTCAACTTTCGATATTAGGTGTCTGGAAAATCATGTCCGAAGCATCGCCTCCAACAGACAAAGTAAAGCTGGCAGGTTAGATGACACAATCGGTTTTGGCCAAGTCAGACACGCAGACACCTCTCTAAGCTCCGTAGCACATGCGTGGCCTCCTGGTCGGCATTGCGTCGGTAACAAGTGACTGCATCGAGACCATGAATCCAAGGCATGACAATCCTGCCCAGTGTTTCATCCCCATCCGACAATGTTTTTTTGTCATTTTGCAGTACTCGTTCACACTGTCATATCTCTGGCTCGTCAAATACGGTTGAATTTCGCTGAGATCGCGCGTTTTTTACCAAGTTGCCATGCTGCTCTCCCAGTATGACCTTCACCCTAACCTCCGCGCAGAAATCAATGCTGCGCAAGCAGGTGGCACACAACTGACCAGCCTCCCTGATGGAGGTTACAGCCCTGAAGCCAATCACTGTCCTGCTACAGTAGGGTTCCTGTTACGTCAGCAGTGCTGGGCCGAGCAAGCCCACATGGCAGCGCCCATGGGCCTTGTTTTTTTCTCATTTGACCTTAATTACTGGACTAACTGTGATCATATAGCGCGTATGCCATCCCTGTTTACGTTGTTCATGGATGGATTAATTGAATTAAGCAGGTTCAGATTTAAGGCTTCCACCCCCTTTAACCATGATTTTACATGTCACCCAATAGCTTTACCAGCAAGTTTTCATAAAGATTGGTCCAAGGTTCTCACAGGAGTACTTCCTGGACAAATTCAGAGGCAGAACAAACGTGGAAACATAGAATCTGCAAAATAACAGGCCAATTTCAATAAGTTTTAAGTGAAGTGACATTTATTTTGAAACTCATCCTTATCTCCCATCAATCATTAGCAGGGACTCAGCTGCACAATTTGTTTAAAGGTGTTTGTTCAACATGAAACATGGGACTAAACTCACTTCATTTATCATGATCATCTGGAATTATATAAACTAATTGTAATATGAACAAGATACATGTGCCAAGCCTCATGAGAGAGTCTCATGTTCATAAGTTTTTCAGTACATATATGTGGCCTGTCCACTAGGCCTGTTTCAAGAGGGATAATAGACAGATAACAGCAGATTAATCATGGTTTCTTAAAATGTCAAATACAGGTAGTCAATTATATCCAGAATTATATCAAAAGGGATTTATGTATATATGACTGAGGTTGTGTTCTGGTGAGAAAACAAAAAAAAAATCTCTCCTACTGTGTCCTATAAAGACCATTCTGTTTTCAGTGGTCAGTGATGACAGATATATTTCCATCCCTGCTTTCTCAAGTGAAGGACAAACATGAATACTGGGGTAGCTTTCACTACTGGTACTCCATTACCCCTGGGAATATTTGACCATCTCTGCTGTGCATTCAGTATACACAAAGCCTATCCAGACCAGATCTCCTTACCTGCAATCACCAGTATCCTGCCATGATCACATATATAGCTCCAGTTTACTGTTACAGCCAGTTACAAGCTGACACCACAGTTCAGTTTCCTTTACTTATTTTATTTCATACTTCAATGGCAATCTGGTAAATGAAAGAAAATGAAGCCATTTTCAGTCTGTTGAGAGTTAAGTGATACATGGCATTATATGTATCAGTTAAAGATATTTAAGGCTATAGAATTCCCTGACACAGTCCTTCAAGCAAGCTAACACCATATTAGGCTGTAGTAAAAGTGTGATGTCAGAGCAGGTCATGAGTGAAACCAACCTATACAAATAAATATGACCATATTTATGACCAATCACATAAAATTATAGTGATGAAATGTTTTGTGAAGTCACTCTGTCTGGGAAGAAAAAAGGTGTTGTTGGACCATTTGACCAGGCAGGCCCAGCATGCAGCCCAGTTCACATAACTGTATGTTCTATTTGGAATAAAAAATGATAAAAAAACAAGTGACCCATGGGTCATGACGCTCAGCTGACTGGGAAGAGATTCGCAAAAGGAAATTTTATCATCAGAATGGTAGTATATACCCATTCAACTGAAGCATCAAACAGATTAACCAACAGGCCAAGATTTAGTCTGTATTTATATATCTCAAAAATAGAGAAAAATGTGTAAACTTTTAAAACTAGAATACGGGTAACCGACAAGTGACTACATGTATCTGCCAAAATCGGATAGTGAGGCATGGATTGAGTGGCAAGGGGAAATAGAGTGAGGTATGTTGCATATTAGCATGGATGTCTGCAGCCTAAATGTGTATGTAGGTTGTGCCACCTACCACAAATCCAGAAAGCTGTCCAAGTTGTATACACCTGCAAAATTTTAGGCAGAAAAGTCAAACCACTACATGTATATGAGTGATTTTTGCCCATGGCAGACAAACAGACAAACACTGTGCAAAAATCTTTGCAGGTAACCCCTCCAGTTTCGTGTATGATAAAGACCTATGTGAGATCTAAACACATGCACAATTTTGGCCCAATCGGTCAAATGGTTCCTGAGATATGAGCTTGGATGTGTCCAGCGTTAACTAGAATGTAGGTGGCGCCACCTGTCATAAAATCAAGAAAGCTGTCCACGATGTATAAACCTGCAAAATTTTAGGCAGTTATGTCGAACCACTACAGAGAAATGAGTAATTTTAGGCCACAGCAGACTAACAGACAGACACTGTGCAAACATTGTTACAGGTGGCACCACCATTTTTTGTGTATGTTACAGAGCTATCAAAGGGCTACATTTGTATAAATTTTGTTTCCTGATCGGTCAAACGGTTCCCGAGATATAAGCTTGGATGTCATCAGCGTGAACGTGAATGTAGGTGGCGCCACCTGTCATAAAATCAAGAAAGCTATCCTGGATGTATTCACATGACGAATTTCAGGTGAATTAGTCAATCACTGCAGAGATATGAGTGATTTTAACCCAAGGCAGATGAACAGATGGACACTGTGCAAACATGGTTACAGGTGGCGCCACCATTTTTTGTGTATGTTATAAAGCAATCCAAGGGCTACATTTGTATCAATTTTATTTCCTGATCGGTCAAACGGTTCCCGAGATATGAGGGTTTATGAGTGGAAACAGATCCACAAATGGACACTGGATAGAGAGGAAAGGTCAGAGGTCAATGCAAATTGGTTAGGCACCAGTTCACATGTGACCCGATAATAGGTGTAAGTTTGGGAAAAATCGGTCCATTAGTCTCCGAGGAGCTCTCTGGAAACGAACGCCCCTGCGGCGGAGGAACTTGGTCAAAAACATCTTATCCGCAAAACTTCGTTTTGGTGGATACAAAAATACAGGTGGCTCCACCAGTCTGAAGAAACTAATAAAACACTTAATGGTCAATATCCATGCAAAAAATCATGGTGATCTCTGCATTAGTTGTTCAGATACTTCAGTTTTTGTATTAAATTGTCCATTATTCTGAGGGATACTTCGGAGTCCTATAGCTTGAAGGATATGGGTAACAGAGACCTAATTTCAAGTTTCCACAGGCACCTTTCATGGGCCTCCTTGCATGACAAGAATGAAGATTCTAGGTCCAGTTGTTGCGATTTGTACCCTGTTGACAGATAACCACATTTTTAAAGGTCTCAAAAAAAAGAAAAAAATTCGTAAAAATTTGAAAAAAAATAGAGGTGGCACACCCAGTCTGCAGAAACTGATGGAACAGCTCATGATCAATATGTATGCCGAAAATCATGACCATCAGTGTTGTAGTTATTGAAATACTGCAGTTTTTGTATCAAATTTTCCATTATTCTGGGGGGGGGGGGTATTTTGGACCCATACAGCTTAAAGAATATGGGTAACAGAGACCTAATTTCAAGTTTCCATGGAGACTTTTCATGGGTCTCCCTGTGTGTCAAGAATGAAGATTCTTGGTCCAGTTTTTATGATTTGTGCCCTGTTAACAGATGTTCATATCTTTAAAGGTCTCAAAAATACAGAAAAATTTCGTAAAAAAAAACGAACAAATACAGGTGGTGCCACCAGTCTGCAGAAACTTATGAAACACTCCATGATCAATATCCATGCAAACAATTATGGTTATCTCTGCATTAGTTGTTCAGTTACTTTAGCTTTTGTATCAAATTTTCCATTATTCTGAGCTGTACTTTGGAGTGCCATAGCTCAAAGGATATGGGTAACAGAGACCAAATTTCAGGTTTCCATGGAGACTTATCATGGGTCTCCCTGTGTGTCAAGAACGAAGATTCTAGGTCCAGTCGTTACGATTTGTACCCTGTTGACAGATAACTACATCCTTAAAGGTCTCAAAAATGGAGAAAACAATTCGTGAACATTGAAAAATACAGGTGGCGCCACCAGTCTGCACAAACTGATGAAACATCTCATGATCAATATGTATTTCGAAAATCATGACCATCAGTGATGTAGTTAATGAGATATTGAAGTTTTTGTATGAAATTTTTGACTATTCTGGGGGGTAATTTTGGGCCCCATAGCTCGAAGGATATGGGTAACAGAGACCTAATTTCTGGTTTCCATGGAGACTTTTCATAGGTCTCTCAGTGTGTCGAAAATGAAGATTCTAGGTCCAGTCGTTACGATTTGTGCCACGCTAACAGATGACAGCATCCTCAAAGGTCTCAAAAATAGAGGAAAAAATCTTAAAAAATCAAACAGTGCAGGTGGCGCCACCAGTCTGCAGGAACTGATCGAACATCTCATGATCAATATGTATGCCAAAAATGAAGACCATCAGTGATGTAGTTATTGAGATATTGAAGTTTTTGTATGAAATTTTTTACTATTCTGGGGGGTACTTTGGGGCCCCATAGCTCGAAGGATATGGGTAACAGAGACCTAATTTCTGGTTTCCATGGAGACTTATCATGGGTCTCCCTGTGTGTCAAGAAAGAAGATTCTAGGTCCAGTCGTTACGATTTGTACCCTGTTGACAGATAACTACATCCTTAAAGGTCTCAAAAATGGAGAAAACAATTCGTGAACATTGAAAAATACAGGTGGCGCCACCAGTCTGCACAATCTGATGAAACATCTCATGATCAATATGTATGTCGAAAATCATGACCATCAGTGATGTAGTTAATGAGATATTGAAGTTTTTGTATGAAATTTTTGACTATTCTGGGGGGGTAATTTTGGGCCCCATAGCTCGAAGGATATGGGTAACAGAGACCTAATTTCTGGTTTCCATGGAGACTTTTCATAGGTCTCTCAGTGTGTCGAAAATGAAGATTCTAGGTCCAGTCATTACGATTTGTGCCACGCTAACAGATGACAGCATCCTCAAAGGTCTCAAAAATAGAGGAAAAAATCGTAAAAAATCAAACAGTACAGGTGGTGCCACCAGTCTGCAGGAACTGATCTAACATCTCATGATCAATATGTATGCCAAAAATGAAGACCATCAGTGATGTAGTTATTGAGATATTGAAGTTTTTGTATGAAATTTTTTACTATTCTGGGTGGTATTTTGGGGCCCCATAGCTCAAAGGATATGGGTAACAGAGACCTAATTTCTGGTTTCCATGGAGACTTATCATGGGTCTCCCTGTGTGTCAAGAACAAAGATTCTAGGTCCAGTCGTTACGATTTGTACCCTGTTGACAGATAACTACATCCTTAAAGGTCTCAAAAATGGAGGAAACAATTCGTGAACATTGAAAAATACAGGTGGCGCCACCAGTCTGCACAAACTGATGAAACATCTCATGATCAATATGTATGTCGAAAATCATGACCATCAGTGATGTAGTTAATGAGATATTGAAGTTTTTGTATGAAATTTTTGACTATTCTGGGGGGTAATTTTGGGCCCCATAGCTCGAAGGATATGGGTAACAGAGACCTAATTTCTGGTTTCCATGGAGACTTTTCATAGGTCTCTCAGTGTGTCGAAAATGAAGATTCTAGGTCCAGTCGTTACGATTTGTGCCACGCTAACAGATGACAGCATCCTCAAAGGTCTCAAAAATAGAGGAAAAAATCTTAAAAAATCAAACAGTACAGGTGGCGCCACCAGTCTGCAGGAACTGATCGAACATCTCATGATCAATATGTATGCCAAAAATGAAGACCATCAGTGATGTAGTTATTGAGATATTGAAATTTTTGTATGAAATTTTTTACTATTCTGGGGGGTACTTTGGGGCCCCATAGCTCAAAGGATATGGGTAACAGAGACCTAATTTCTGGTTTCCAAGGAGATTTTTCATGGACCTCTCAGTGTGTCAAGAATTAAGATTCTAAGTCCAGTCTTTATGATTTGTGCCTTGTTAACAGATGTTCACATTTTTAAAGGTCTCAAAAATAGAGAAAAAAATTCGTAAAAAATCGAAAAATACAGGTGGCGCCACCAGTCTGCAGGAAGTGATGTAACATCTCATGATCAATATGTATGCCAAAAATCATGACCATCAGTCAAGTAGTTAATGAGATATTGAAGTTTTTGTATGAAATTTTTGACTTTTCTGGGGGGTACTTTGGGGCCACATAGCTCGAAGGATATGGGTAACAGAGACCTAATTTCTGGTTTCCAAGGAGATTTTTTATGGACCTCTCAGAATCCCAAGTTACAAGGTTCCAGGTCCAGCGGTTACGATTTGTGCCTGGTTAACAGACGGACAGACGGACAGACGGACGACGGACAAAGAGTGATCGCTATAGCTCAGATGACTTTCAGTCAGCTGAGCTAACTATCAACTTGGTCTGCCTTTAATGCATTGCGTCATGCGTGCTGAATGTGTTTGTGTTTTGAGTGGAAACAAGTTAAAATCCACTCTTAACACTAACTCAAGGAATTCCAGAAAGCCTCGGCAATCAATGTGTGTGGATCAGTGAATCATCACAGAGCATCATAGATACATATAATAAACACAGGTACAGCATGGTCACATGTACCTCCCCCAGGTACGGTCATCAAAATTACATGAGTTGAGAGTTATCAAATGTAGTAGCATTCAAACCCCTCTAATGGCAGTGGGTCTCTACTGTTAAGTGTCACAGTGTCAGTGAAAGCCGTATCAAGGATTATAGTTCACAGTAAAAGCCATGTAAAGGAAACACGACTCTGTTAATTTTGGGCAGTATCTTGCCGTTTCTAATTAAGTTTCATGTCAGCCAAGACAGACCACCACATGTTTTTTCTTGCACTTTTTTTTTGTTTTTAACAAAACATGCCAGGTAAGAAAAAGATTTCATAATAACTCAACATATGTACACTGGGAAATTTCCATGTCTTCCATGGTGACTATGTTTGGCTCATTTGCCATAGCAAGCACATGGAAAAACTGATGGTCAACATGCAGATGGGCTTTACATATTGGTTTGTTAATTTATGCTTCTGTGGAGGGGACTTCATCACTCAGTGTGATACTAAGGTTATCCCCTGTATGTTGCCATGAAGTAGGGACTGTGAAATTCTACAGTAGTGGAGGCACTGACAGGGTGGTCCTTATATCTCAAAGGAGGTCCAACCAAAGTAATTTAACTGCTTACTGAGTTGTGAAATCACAGCTACACCCACTCAGGAAGTTTAATTAAAACCATTTGTTCCAGGGACAAGAATAAATTTTCAAACAAAGAAAGGTCCAAAACTGACCAGACGCATACTGATCAGACTTACAGCTGAACCATGAATGGTGATGGAACCACACAGTCATCAGATGAAGTGACCAACTAATTACTCAGCACGGACTATTCAGGAGCCACAAATTGACCCTAAGGTCATGACCTGGTCAAAGAATGGACACCCACGGAGGAACAGCAGACACTAGAATTAATTAGTGATTTAATACAGGGGTGACAATGCAGAATCACTTGAGTGTTCCCTGGAAACAAAGATTATCTTTACAGGCAAATAGGGAAAGGCTGCATCTGTAAAACAGTATACAGTTTAAACTGTGAGCACATCTTGCTCACAAATCTTGCTAGGATTAAAAGATGGAGAAAACAGAGAAAACTTTGCCAAGACTACAGAGAAAACTGACAGAAATGCATGTTGAAAACTTCAATCAACTTTAGATTTTTTTTCTGTTTCCTATATATATAACTGGCATGATTATTCTCATTACTGTGTGAATAGAAACTTAATTCCAGAAGACCTGACATTTACATCAGAAATACCCATCATCATGGTCTATGTCACTTTCATTATCATTATAAATTGACATTACCAGTAACATCCACAGCTATTAAAGATGTACAGGTATTCAAATAAACCATGGCCAGGCCATGATGTGATCATTAGTCGCAATAAATTAGAACTCAAAATAAAAGTGAAAAGGACAACTATGGGCCACATATTTAAACAGTCATTGGGAAGTCTTTGGGAAGATCAGCAACAATTTGTTTTGGCAATGAAGACACACAAATGCAGCGACAAGTGTGGCTACTTTTTTGACAACGCAGTCATTTGGACATGTGGTATTCACTTTGTTTTATCACTGTATTAACTATTTAGTTCATGACAGACCGAGAAAGGCTTCTGGCCCATCATGAGCTTATCAAATAGATATCTACATGTTGGAGCATTTGTGCTTTGATGTGTGTTGTAAATTTATTATCTATTTACTGACCCAAGAAATGTGTCATGAGATTATACTTAATTTCACAAAATGACTGACTGGGCATCTTAACAGGTAGTTAAAGAAGCAAATTACCCAGTACAGTACTATACTCACCATTTAACAATTTATATTGAATATCACTATTACACATCATAGAATAATTTTCTCAAAGAACCTCCTGTTCAGTCAGAGTGTAAATAAAGTTATGAGATTGGGTGTCACATTTTTCTGTGAAATTACAATTTCAGGAACAATATGTATTTATAATTTGATTAATTTAATGAACTGTTAGATTTGTGTAAACCAGTTGCCTGAATTTAGACACACTCTGAAAATAATGAACATTCTTATAACTCATCCATGGAAACTATCACTTTCATGTGACAAAAACATATATATTTAGTGCTTATATCATGTGATCAGTAAGGGTATTACATCATATCAATTTTGAAAGAAAAGTGGTTATTTTGTAAAGTCATATTTTTTTTCATACATGAGACAACTAAATGTGTACAAAAAGTAAATTAATCAAGTTCACACACTTCATACAGTATTAGTTCTGTATCAAAGTTCTAGTAGGTAATGACCTTGGACACAAAATCTTTTGTACAAGATTATAGCTAGGTGGAGAATGTGCTACCAAGGCATAAATTCTCTATTGACATATCCCACTCTGATGATACATGAGAATATGGAACTAATAAAGCAATTGTTTTAAAATATGTCTTCACATCTTAAAAATGAAAACCAAGGGTGAACACAGGTCTGCTTAAACTAGTGTAGACACAAACAAAACAAATGATCAGCTTTATATCTGAGCTCAGGATATCACTGTACAGTATTCTTTCCAAGAATTCACATGATATATATTTGGAATGTGTATTTTACCATTTGAGATATTCATACTACATGTATATTTGCATAGCTGGAAGTGATATAACATCATTTAACTTTCACTTTCTTTTAATACACACCCCGAAACACACCATCAAACGTAATACAAAGTAACAAACTAGATGTATGCAATAAAGGAGCAATGACAAGAGATATATACAAATTATGAACTGCTCACTGTAACAGCTAAATAACAGACAAGAAATCCCTTTCAAGTGATCCATGTGACCTACCTATCAGTATGTATTCTAATACTAATAAAAGTTATAGTGACCTAACCTCGGAACATACATTAAAACATTTTATTGTGTCTGGCCAAATCTGTTCATGTTTATAAAAAGTATATTACTTACTGCATCAAAACATAAAGATTACCATAATACCCACAAGGGTGTGCTAACTAGCCCAAACTAGTCCCAATGAGGACAATATCCCAATCATAAACATACACAAGACATTCCCTGGTAATAGAACATGAATAAATAACACAACATTATGAACCAATATTTTTCCCCAGTCAGACCTGGTTTTACATTCAGCAAGTTAAAATGGAGGAACTAAAGCATATTTCAATCATAAACCATAACAATATTTTTTAATCAAATCAAACAGATGCAAGTGGTGAATGGTGACACAGGTTGATCGAGTGGGGTAAGACTAAACCAGCAGAGAATTTAACTTCATTTTTAAATATACAAGAAAAATCATGCCGTCAAACATGATACGGTTTCATATTTTCACACTTCATTATTTCTTGGAAACTTTTAGAATTTTGTACAAATCCAATACTCACAATATCATCCAGGGTTGGGTTTTTTTTCTTTATAAATATTTCCTGGAACCAGTTTCTGAATGAACAACCTAACATGACCATGGATTATATGTACAGCAGAACCTGTCAGGAGGGGACACCTGTGGAATATGGCCTAAGTGTCCCTACACTGCAGGTGTCCCTTCATGAGAGGAAGGGACAGATGTGGGTGGGGCACATTACTGTATTGAGATGCATTCAACAATAAAAATAAAAATATCACATGCCAATAAGTATTTGAAATAAAATTTTTACAGCTAAATAATAAAATTTACTGCCCTGTTGTGGCCAGAAGTCAGAGTTATAGGCAAGGGACATCATCATCCATGAAAAATTGCATTTGTGAAGCTGTTACAGGAATCATCGAATGGATCATTAACATCATTATTTGATGAAGAATGAAAAATTCTTAAATTGACTGAGAGTGGGAAGACTTGCTCCCAGATAGGCCGTGTGTTGTTTGATACATTCCCATATGTCTATCAAAATTCTTTATAACTCAGTCTTTTCATAATCCTGAAAGGATCATAGCTTTAGCTACCGTAAAAAGACTTCTAACATATCTAATCATTTCTAAATCTTGGTTTTGTTGACATTCTTGGCGATGGCAAAGTTAAAAAGATGAATATATTATAGGTGTATCCTTTGTCCCTTCACGGCTTGTGATTGGCCCATGTGACTGGACTCCATGAAGGGTATGTTACACCATCAGTGATTGGATATGTCAGTGCCAGGGGTCACCTTATCATCCATACTGTAAAAACTTCATAAAGGGGTGATACTGGAACAACTCCAAGAATTTAATAATAAAAGAGTTCATCATTTTGAGCAATGAATGACCATACCAATCTCAAAACAGGTGAATAATAATCGTCTTTCATCACCAGACCAAGTCCTGGTTTAGCGGGAGGTCATGACCTGTGACCGTTCATGTGTGTAACACCTGTCAAATATGTTAT
Organism: Sipunculus nudus; assembly: GCA_026874595.1. Taxonomy (NCBI): domain Eukaryota; kingdom Metazoa; phylum Annelida; class Sipuncula; order Golfingiida; family Sipunculidae; genus Sipunculus; species Sipunculus nudus. The sequence goes on from CM049313.1 coordinate 70,517,470, forward strand.
CATCCTCTATAACGGGCCAATGAGAGAATAATATGGCCCAAAATCAGGATGACTATTTCACTTATATAAAGCTCAGCAAAATGGGAACTTTCTTTGGTAACAAATTAAAAACTTTGAGGTAAATGGAGTTAATGCATGTCTTTTGTTTTGTTACCATAGCTCCTTGTCTTAATATTGAAAACAGTGGTGAGAAGCTTACTAGAAGCAGAACATAATCAGTTACAAACTACTTGTACTGCCACCTGCCAAGGTGGCTGTTTGTGTGTCCAATAGCAGGGAGATTTTAACTGTCTGGCGGGCAAAAAGTGTCCCATCCCTTGTCCTGTATAGCAAGCTGTCTGCCCTAGAGGGATTCTTAAAGACGTTTGGTTGTACCGAAGATGGTCGTTTACATATGGTGTCAATGTTAAAAAATCCAGGGTGCCTAGGTGCACAGATGCACCTTAAAACAGTTTGGTGCACCCATTGTTACGATTGTATCACTGCAAGGTGCACAGTTTGCACCTGAGGCCCCTAACTAGGACAGATCTGCAGGACCATTAGGCACATGCACATCTGACAATCCAGATGATCAAACAAGGACATATTTACACTAAAACATGATGTCACACTAGACACTGCATGTATATAGATCCAGTGATCTGAGCTTGCTTATTTACTGCACTGAAATATGTGTATAAATTATAATATAGCTGTATAATAAAAAAAACTGTATTATCAATGTATTTGAACCTTGAAATCACTTTGTGTACAAAGTTGTATGAGCTGTGGTGCACAGGTGCACTTTACCATAAAAAAAGTATTTTGTATACTGGGTGTCAGCCCAAGCGGGGTGTCTGCAACCCTGGGTTTCACTTTATAAAATTTTTAATGTTTATAGGTAAGGTCATGATGACATGATCTATAATAAAGAGATTTTTATACTTATTACTAGTTCTATAAATAGATTCTTCCAGCAACTTTATTATTGTATGACAAACAATTACCAAAAACAACTGGAAGTAGAGTGAGCTGGGCAATCAGAAACAAACAATATCATTGTTTTGGCCTACCACAGACAGACATGGTTTTCTGTTCTATAGGCTTGCGTATGCCCAGACTGGCAGTATGAGACAATTTCATTAATCCCAGCCCTGGAGATTGCTTCATTCATCCTGCCACTTTCACTGACAGCTGAGCAGTCAATACACTGGGATGGCTGACAGCCTGGCAGCATGCTACTCATGCATGCTAACAACTGTAATTTGATTATATCAGAATCCAGGAACTATAGTATTAGTCACAGAATACATCTTTGTTCTAGAAGCATCTTAATTTATTTTTAAGATGTTTTCATTACAGTGGGAAGAAAAGATTAATTAATGAATAAGAGTCTACTACAAGCAGAAAGCACATATTGAATGTTTAATGAAAAACTTAACTAATATAAACTTAGTGCACTGTGACAGATCACTTAATTTAATTATCACCATTCCTTATTTATAATGAAGAGGGTATCTAGCCTTAACTGGCTTGCAAAACCCTCAGCTTGTGTGAACTTTAACCTGTGGTTAATTTAAATTTGTTGAAATTTAATTAAAGACAATCATTTCTAGGTAGTTCACCATAAAAATACAATCATAAGTTTTTACTTGCTGCTATGTTACACCAATGCTTAAATGTTAGAAATTTATAACAAGGGACCCATGGGTCACGGCGCTCAGCTGTTATATATGATCACAAAATATGATTTGGAAGAGGAGGTAGGCAAAGGCTGGTTTTGTGAGGTAATATAAGCTCTATTATGAGTTGATGGTGTTTAACTCAAGTTATGTAAGATTTTGATAATATCCTTGGAGACAGGGAAGAGGATTAATGTCACTAATATTATTAACAGTTGGAAATGGTGTGCTATTATCACACAGGTTTTGACTTGGCCACAACACTTTACCTACATTGCAGCAGAATTATTTGAAAAGTTAAACTATTTATAAAAAACTAATAACAAATATTGTGTCAAGTATAATTTAAATTAAAAATAATAACAGTATCATCTGTTTTTTTTTTCATCAAAGATTTTTTTATAATATTATCGAAATAAATGATTATTAAATAGTATTATAGGATATATTCATGAATGCATTTGTATTCAAATACTTTCATTTTTTCCTGTATTCCTATCCTTATACATGAAATTATGGAGTACATATTCATATTTGCATTCAAATACATTTGCAAAGTACTGCACCATGTCTGGTATTTATTCAGTTTCAGCCAAACAAAGTTCTTGAGAATCCAGAATAAACAAATATCATAAATTTAAATAATGATCATAAGTACCTGGTTTAATGAATTTTAGTTTTTTTTCCAAAACATAAAACTATAAAATTCACTTTGGATTACCTTCACATCAATCTATGCACAAGACATAGCAAGAGTCTTATGACAATTTTTAACATTACAGAAATCATAATGAGAACTTGTCTAAGATCTGATTTTTTATCATATTCAATTTTTTATTTAAAAAAATGTATCAGAAAAAAATTTGAAGTATCTCAGCTATGAAACCATTATATGTGTAAAAAATAACACACCCCATAAATTATACAAGGAGAAAACTAGAGATGGGCAAGTTTAATTTGATTAACTGAAATATAGGAACCAGTAATATAAATTTTGATATTTATGTAGTCTTGTGACAGCTGTCACAGCCACGTGTCTGAATGTCATAAGTGAAACATATTGACAGTTAAGCAGTACCTGTCTGAGTAAAATTTTAAAAATTTTGACATTTTAACTTTTTTTAAATTTTGAAATAAATATAAATTAACAAAGTGAAACACTTACAAAAGACCTGGGAATTTAGATTTATATTATCAACTGCATCTTTGTCAATCATTAATTTCCTTTATATAATAGTATTCTAGTATAGAACAATATAATTAAAATTTTTTTTCATTATTAAAATTGAAAAGAAAAATACCATAGGTGACTCAATGGTGTTACTTGGAATACATTTTCATCAATCCATACAAAATCCATAAAACATCAGTAACTGCAAGGTAATTCCCTGTTAATCATCAACTGTCAAATTCCTTTTCTATTGATTATTTTTAAAGTTGTTATTATAGACCTATAAAAATTTATTCATTCATTGTTTATTGTTATGCTGTTGGTCTAAACAACTAATAGATCAGCTGGGTTGGACATCTGGATCAGCTGTGGCTAGCAATAAGCTGCCCAGCTGCAAGTATATGCCCCAAGTCAAGTGTGCACAATTGGCCTGAAAGGTCTACTAGAGGACATACAGGTGACTGAAGAGGGGCTGGGTAGAGCCTGGGTCTGACATGGTCTCATAAAAACTTTAATAAAAGCTGCAGTTTTTTGGCCAGTTTCTTTCAACTTTTAAAACTAACAAGTTGAAATCCTTATTTCTGCATGATATGAAAATTATATCAACAGTGCTTACAGGAAACAAAAACTAGCCATGATCAAAATTAGGCAAAATTTAAGGTACTGATTTTAAATTTGTACTAATAACTAATAAAATTTGAAAAATTCAGAACTAATTTTGGTTATACAACTGAATCTTGATTAAATAATGTTATATCCCTGACAAAAAAAAAAAAGAAATTTCTAGCTTCAGCAATTTTCATGTTATGGGAGTAAATATATTCTTGTTTACAAAGTACATTATGTTCAGGCCCATAACTTAAAACAATTTCGCAATACTCACATCAAAACTGGCATGTGCATAGAGTATAAATAGAAGAACATGCATATTTTATATGATCAAAGTCAGATCAGTGGTTTTGATATTAGGTAGTCTTGAAGTGTAACAATGGGTTTTTAATTAAAATTTAAAGTTTTTTCTTAATATCTCAAAGGAATGAAGCTCAAGTGGTATGGTAGGGGGGTTTGGGGGACATCTAACTGTATGCCAAATTTTGGGAGCTGGGGAGCTGAGCCTGGGAAGCTGGGGAGCTGAGCTCTAGCAAACTGCATAACACTTGCTTGATCTAAACAATAATTTACATGGTGCTTGAAAACTTGAATAAAATCTACAGTTTTTTATCAACTGGTTTCAAATTTCAGATGTTAAGAGATGAAATGCTTATGGTAACATGCTTTGAAAATTAAACCCACAGCAGTTACAGGAAAAAAAATGTGCCATGGTCAATTCTGGGAAAAATTTAAGGTAATGATTTTATATTTATGCTAATAACTTATAAAATTTAAGAAAATTCAGATCTAATTTTGGTTATACAATTGAATCTTGATTAAATATAGTTATATACCTGAAAGAAAGTCTCTAGCTTCAGCAATTCTCAAGTTAAGGGGAGTAAACACATTTTTCTGAATTTTTACATAGTGCATTATGTTTGGGCCCATTTCTTCAAGAATTTAAAAAATATTGAAGTAATTTTTGGTATGTACATAGGAAATATGTAGAGGAATTAATATATTAATAATAACAGGTCAGTGGTTTTGATATTAGGCAGTCTTGAAGTGTAACAATGGGTTTTTAATGAAACTAGATGTGTCGGAACGACACGAATGCCCCCGCCTTGGGCAAATTAGAAACATTTGTTAAATTTGGAAAATTTTTTAAGTTAAGGTGTCGTATGGTCAAAAGTAGGTCAACAAGGGCAAAATGCAAACTCGATTTGTAACGGGTCATTATCAAGCAACACACCAAAAATCATGCCAGGATATGCAGGCATTGTGAAAAAAAGTCCATACATGTGCATTTTCCATAAAAATTTCTGTCTTTCATGAAATTTTCTATGTTTAGGAGCCGTAAAACAATCAAAAGTAGGTCAAACGGGATGAAACGCAATCTCGATCTGTAACTGTCATTATCTGCCCACACAAAAAAAATCAGGGTGGTATCTGCAGGCATTGAGGAAAAAAAGTCAGTACATATGCATTTGTTATGAAAATTTATATTTTTCATGAAACTTTCTATGTCATCAGCAGTCAAATGGTCAAAAGTAGGTCAACTGAGACAAAACAAGAACTCGATCTGTAACTGGTCATTATCTGCCTACACACCAAAAATCAGGCCCGTATCTGCAGGCACTGCAAAAAAAAAGTCCATACATGTGCACCTTTTTATGAAATTGTCTATGTTAGAGCACCGTCAAACGGTCAAAAATAGGTCAACTGGGACAAAACATGAACTTGATCTGTAACTGGTCTATATCTGCCCACACAACAAAAATCAGGCCAATATCTGCAGGTATTGTGAAGAAAAGTCTGTACAAGTGTATTTGTCATGAAAATATATATTTTACATGAAATTTTCTATGTTCAGGAGCCGTAAAACAGTCAAAAGTAGGTCAACCGGGACGAAACGCGAACTCTATCTGTAACTGGTCTAAATCTGCCCACACACCAAAAATCAGGCCAACATCTGCATGCATTGCGAAAAAAGTCCGTACATGTGTATTTGTCATGAAATTTCATATTTTTCATGAAATTTTCTAAGTTCAGGAGCCGTGAAACGGTCAAAAGTAGGTCAACCGGGACGAAATGCGAACTCGATCTGTAACTGGTCTATATCTGCCCACACACCAAAAATCAGGCCAATATCTGCAGGCACTGTGAAAAAAAGTCCGTACATGTGTATTTGTCATGAAATTTCATATTTTTCATGAAATTTTCTATTTCAGGAGCCGTAAAACGGTCAAAAGTAGGTCAACCAGGACGAAACGTTAACTCGATCTGTAACTGGTCTATATCTGCCCACACACCAAAAATCAGGCCAATATCTGCAGGCATTGCGAAAAAAAGTCCGTACATGTGTATCTGTCATGAATATTTCTATTTTTCATGAAAATTTCTAAGTTTAGGAGCCGTAAAATTGTCAAAAGTAGGTCAACCGGGACGAAACACTAACTCGATCTGTAACTGGTCTATATCTGCCCACACACCAAAAATCAGGCCAATATCTGCAGGCACTGCTAAAAAAAGTCCGTACATGTGTATTTGTCATGAAATTTCATATTTTTCATGAAATTTTCTATGTTCAGGAGCCGTAAAACGGTCAAAAATAGGTCAACTGGGACAAAACATGAACTTGATCTGTAACTGGTCTATATCTGCCCGCACAACAAAAATCAGGCCAATATCTGCAGGTATTGTGAAGAAAAGTCTGTACAAGTGTATTTGTCATGAAAATATATATTTTACATGAAATTTTCTATGTTCAGGAGCCGTAAAACGGTCAAAAGTAGGTCAACCGTGACGAAACGCGAACTCTATCTGTAACTGGTCTATATCTGCCCTCACACCAAAAATCAGGCCAATATCTGCAGGCATTGCGAAAAAAAGTCCGTACATGTGTATCTGTAATGAATATTTCTATTTTTCATGAAAATTTCTAAGTTTAGGAGCTGTAAAACAGTCAAAAGTAGGTCAACCAGGAGGAAACGCGAACTCGATCTGTAACTGGTCTATATCTGCCCACACACCGAAAATCAGGCCAATATCTGCAGGCATTGCGAAAAAAAGTCCGTACAACTGTTTGATTTCGGAAGGACGGAAAGACAGAATGACGGACATGGGTAATACTATATGCATAAAAATAATTCGAAGTCTTAGTGACCAAATTTTCTGTATGGTAGGTGATTTTGGGGACATCTAAAGGTATGCCGAAGTTCAGATTTGTAGGTCCAATGGTTTCAAAACCATTGCCAGTATAACGGATGGACGGACCGACAGCCGACGGACAAAGGACCACGACTATAGCTCAGATGACTTATAGTCAGCTGAGCTAATAAAAATACCACTCTATTGTGTACACAAAGACACTAAATTTCAGATGTTAAGAGATGAAATGCTTATGGTAACATGCTTTGAAAATTTAACCCACAGCAGTTACAGGAAAAAAAATGTGCCATGGTCAATTCTGGGTAAAATTTAAGGTAATGATTTTATATTTATGCTAATAACTTATAAAATTTAAGAAAATTCAGATCTAATTTTGGGTATACAATTGAATCTTGATTAAATATAGTTATATACCTGAAAGAAAGTCTCTAGCTTCAGCAATTCTCAAGTTAAGGGGAGTAAACACATTTTTCTGAATTTTTACATAGTGCATTATGTTTGGGCCCATTTCTTCAAGAATTTAAAAAATACTGAAGTAATTTTTGGTATGTACATAGGAAATATGTAGAGGAATTAATATATTAATAAAAACAGGTCAGTGGTTTTGATATTAGGCAGTCTTGAAGTGTAACAATGGGTTTTAAATGAAAAAATAATTCGAAGTCCTAGTGACCAAATTTTCTGTATGGTAGGTGATTTTGGGGACATCTAAAGGTATGCCGAAGTTCAGATTTGTAGGTCCAATGGTTTCAAAACCATTGCCAGTTTAACGGATGGATGGACCGACAGCCAACGGACAAAGGACCACGACTATAGCTCAGATGACTTATAGTCAGCTGAGCTAATAAAAATACCACTCTTTTGTGTACACAAAGACACTAAATTTCCTGTGGAAAAACTGAGAGCTGGCTGTACTTTCTTAAATAATGTTAACCCCTAAAAAACATAGTCAGATTTAACCACCTTGTCAGGTTTTGGCACATCTTGACCTAAGGACAAGGACCTTTGCACTTTAACCCAGACTCACACATGATAAAATACAACAGGAACAATATCCAAACATTTAGCTATGAGAAATAATATTTCAGTATAGACAGGTGGGGGCCACTCAGGAACTTTGGTAATTTTAAAGAATTCATCTATTTGTTCTTAATCATAAATCCCTGGTGCTCACCTGTCCTGTCAGAGCTCCCCCCCCCCCAGTTAGTGACAAGAGTCTGTTCACTACTCAGCAGCAGAAGAACCAGAAAGTTGCAGGTTCAGCACAGATTTATACATACACCATGAATAACATTCAAACCCATATGAAACAAAGAGGTTAAGTACCATAGTTGACTTGCAACTGAAGCTGGGAAAGTCTCTTGTGAGGCTTACTCCATGCCTCTATCCACATAGAGCCGATGTTGCTTTGAGTGTGCTCTTATAAAATACAAAATTAAAATTTTCACAGAAATTGTTTGAAATGTTAAAAGCAATAATTACACAGTAATTTGAGATGATTGATAACTGGTTAAACCATCTGGGTGCAAATAAAGAGGATCAGACCCTAGCTGTAGAAAAATTCAAAATGTTTCCAACAGGCATCACAATAATAAATTCCATCGAACTGAAAATAAAATCTGTTCTTGAATGATGCTGTTAACAAGAAAACTAATTACCATAACTGCAAACATCATATTCATATTTTGGGGGAGATATGAATAATAGTCTATACATGATAAATAAAATCAGTGTAATATGTGTGGATTAAATTTGTTCATGATATAGTATTAGGATTATGGAACCCTTTTATAGAACTGTTATATATTGCACCCTAGTCCCACTGGCTGAAGATATATAATACTTCATGATACACCGAAGATATACTTTCATTAATAGTACATGTACATTGACATGATACTGGCAAAGAAAACTTATATAAAACATGGAATACAAAGGAGTGGTACACTGGTCAAACATCCCCATAATATAACCTGTGTAAAAATCACTTACAAGTTGCTTTTCATCTGATTCTGTGTACACCTGAACTGAGATGTAAAACATCAATAGAACTTGGTGTACTGTATAATGTGTGTGCTTTGACTAAGGGGATCAAAGAGATGAGAGTTGTCACACCAGGACAAACCCTGGACCTGTGGTTCACATACACATGGATAGCATGCTGAATATTTATGACTCTGGAGGTTTCTACTTACAATGACAGGTCAGTCAATCCGGGAATCAGCATGTCAACCATTAATATTAAACAGGAAGTCACTCCCAAGCTCTGCTTGAGAGATTTGACTGCAGTACTGTACACACTTAATCATATTTCATCAGATTACACAGATCTAGTGGCATGCCAATTAATCAATTGTACTGATGATTGACTGTTTGTCTTTTTTTGAATATTCAAATACTCTGGCTGCATTTCTGTATAACTGTACACAAACAATTAAGTTTATTAAAATTCTAATTCTGTCAGACACAACAGGAAGTAGCAAACTGAATTAAAATTGAAACCTATGCAGCAAACATGTTACATCAACTAGGCCTTGACCTTGACCTTTCAACTTGATGTACCAGTCAGACTGAATTTATTCCATATTTATGATGTAACTCAATACAAAAGATTTCTCCTTAATAAAAAGCACATAAATAATCAATAAATAATTGAATATAAGTCTATTTTCTTTCAATCATCAAACATGATTTTACAACAAATTCCTATAGGTATAAGATAAATCAGTGCAGACTTTGGAAGATACAATACATATATGTCAGATGAAACTTTTGGTGGAAGCTTATCTGAGGTGAGTTACTCTTTTTTTTTGCTGGAGGAAACCAAGTGACATGGCAGCTGCATGTGCTTCCTATCATGTTATTTTGTATCCTGGTGTCACCCAAGCCCAGTGTCTACCACACCTGTGAGTCTGGGATTTTGGATGTATAATCATCTCAACTACTCGGTCATTAAACAGAGGAACCCGAAAGTCACAATTGTGAGTGATACACAGCCTTCCTATCCAGTCTGCAAAGCACTCCCGAAGGGTAGGGACCAACCATGAAAAATCTCACCATTTCACTGCTGAGATTTCAACTCACAACTTCCCGGCTTTGAATCCTAAACCAAAAGACAACAGAAGCCGGCCACTTTATTCATCTTAGCATCCTGACTCAGTGACTGGTCATCCCTGAGGCCACTGAATCATTAACATGAATATATTACAATCCTGCCCCCCCCCCCCCCCCCGAATATTGTATTCTGATTGTTCCTTATCACTTACTCTCTCTTGTTTACAGAAATATCTGCCATTAAGATTGACAATAAAAAAGAGATCACAACATTGTGTATATATAAAGGATGGTGTATAAATGAAAAACATCCAGCAGCTGAAAATAAGACAAATGATTCACGGAGTGTACAAGAAATGGGTTTTAAATCCTGCTATTGGGGCATTTACATGTATTTGCACAATACAAATTTATATTATTTTAAATTATAATTATAAAATCTGATTACTTGCAATAAAGTTCAGGAAAATTATATTACACAGCACAAGTTCACATAAAACATGATAGGCAGATATTTCTTTATTGAGGACCAGATCTTTGTAACAATAAAAAGATTAAGTGATTATGTTTAAGAGGAGCACTATGCCCAAACATGTATGACAGAATTAGTTCAAATCTTACTGATAGGCCTTTGATATAGTACATAAAAACACAACCTTAACTGTGTTGATCCCAAGAAGGTCAGCTGTAATACCAAAGTTCTGTATAATGATTCAGTTGATAACACAAGATCCCCTTTTAAGTAAAAGTAACAGTTAGATAACTACTGGAGCTGTGTCTGACCACCTGACAAACAGGTGGGCAGTGACTACACAAGTATTGTCCATATTCAATACTTGTTAAACAGTTTGCAGGAAGTATAACATGTATAATTATGTATCCCTGCAGAGATTTGCAAGGCAGGAGTAGACTGGGGATCCTAAAACTAATACATAACCTAACATTACAAAAGTCATATTCACCAGTAACTTTTCAGAGGAGAAATCTGTGGGTTACATATACAGTCATGTAATTATCTTGTTTCAGAACACTGGAGTCCTGTATTTTAGATGTACTTTATGACCTATATGTACCTGATGACCTCTGACTGTGCCTGAGTGGGTGAATGTTGTCCATTGCCAAATATTGGTCATTGATCAAGCTATACAAGTCAACACTGCAAGTGTTTCTGATGGTTATGATTTCAAGTAATCCCTGCAGCATGAAGAGTGTATAATAAATGTTCAAAATAAACTCTATTAATCTTTAACCTATGCACAGGTATTCATGGATTTATTATGATTTCTCTCTATGACAAGCATTTGTATTTTATACATCTATAAATAGAGACTCTTTTTTAGATATACCAGTAACAATACACACAAAATATATGACAAATCTCTCCCCCTAAAAAGAGCCAGTAAATCAGGGTTGGAGAACACGACTCAAAGCCAAAGGTCATGAGTTCTAATCTCAGCTGAGGCGGTGAGATTTTCATGGTTGGCCCCCACCCTAGGTGATCCCTCTGCATGCTTAAATGGGAAGGCTGTGCCCCACAGCCATGAGTCACTCACAAACCAGTGTGTCTTTGAGGGGTTCCTCGGTGTTAAGACCCAGCAATGGGGTTGATTACACACCCAGGACCCGCAGGTGCAGTAGACACAGGGCCTTGGTGACACCAGGATACAAAAAGAGTATATAATACAGATAGGAACTTCCTATTAGGAAGTGAGTGCTACCACCCTGTCAATTAGTCCCAAACTGAAATGGAACTCTACAGATGTATATACTTAGATTAAGAATCAGATATGAGAGCATAAAAATGGAGGCGGTTACCTCCACAAAAAAAATCTAAAAAAAGAAAGTAAAGAACAGTTCCCTGTACTTTTCACCACAATTTACAAGAAGTTTAAACTGTGTCCATCTTATGATTAATTTCCAATATTAAACAGCCTCTGATTGGAAACATTTGGATTTTCAGAATGTGATTCAATTATTAAATCATGAATCTGCCCTTTATGTTCATAATTGGCAACAATCCATAAAGTTACAACAGGTTATAATAACATACAACAGTACATGAGGAATTCAAAGCAGACAATAGTTAAAGAGGGATCCAAATCAGGACAAAACAAGTAATCTAGTTTATATATTTAGCAAAAAAAGCAGTCTATTATCTAAATTTAACTTTAATCCAATAACCATGTATTAGGAGTGAATGCTAAAATAGACATTATCCCTGGTAGATCTGGACTTAACAAAGTATAGCAATTATCAAACAAACTTCAACCAGTCTGAGCTCTGCCTCCATCTCTGATGTTATTCCAGGGTTAACTGAAATGTTCCTTCTCAATCCTAAAATGTATTTTATCAATTTTCATGGAGAGGATGCATATTCCATCATACTGGACATTTCAATGGCTGTATTTATCAAGAGGAATCAACTGTTACAAAACCTGTAACAGCAACTGATCCTCAGCCTCGGTGTCCCAGACAGAAACTGTCACCAAATGATGAGCAGACTACCACCCCCCCCCCAAGGTCTTGTTATTGTTACTCTAAATAGATCAAAGCTCTGATGGGGAGTGATGGGGCCTGATGATGGCAGATCTGACAGCCTATCAGAAGTAGTGATGTTGACAGAGCCTTCCAATAAACAAGGGATCTATAAATAGATCAAAGATTCGGATCATATTAGCGGGATGTTTATGTGATTAGGAACTGACATTGCCTGTGGATGCAAGGCCAGCAGTCCTCCCAAAGGCTAATACTGAACAATGAATAGCCCAATATAATTATTTATTTTACATCCAATTAAAGTTGCTATCCAGTATCCACATTCAAAAATGTTAGAATTAGTATTTAAATGAAAATGAATGTAAATTCAAGAGTGCTGAAGTATGCCCATTATTTCACTGAGAAGTTTGGAGCATGCCAAACTGAACCTGATGATAAACATTTTAATGCAAATATTACATACATTATTATTTTATATAGTCCATTAACTTATCATGTACAGTATTTTTTATATTTTGTGGTCTTTTAATTCAAGAGCTAGCAGATGTCAAATGATACCGGCATCATGCCACCATATTGAAATTATTCTTGAGGACACTCACTCCCACAGTCATAATATCCACAGTGCTGTTTAATGCTAATCTGTCACAGCTTCACAGTTAAACATCCCAAGAACAGCTGCAAATAGCAATAAACATTAAAACTGCACAAAGGCAATGTAAAATTATGCTTTCCATGAAGGAATGATGGCTACTAGCTCACTGGGAATGCCTATCCAGTACTATTACTGGTAACAATAACCAAGGCTCTTCTGATCATGAGCTGCATCAAACTATGATACCAACAGGGATGTGCACATAAAAGATTCAATTTGCAAAAACGAATTGTTAATTGCAGAAACATAAATATATGGAGATTTATATAAATATAAAGATTTTGAAGAATATCCCAACCAGTTCCTTTTAAGAGATGTCAGTGCACATCTTATGAGTTCTCATACCACCAAGGAACCCTGGAAAGGTGCACTTGGTTGTGAATGAAACATGACCGTGAGGAACATCCTGCCCATTAAGACTGCGGCGCACTCACCCTGGGTGGGGGCCAACCGTAAAAACCTTCCCGCCTCTTTTAGCCCCGTGTTCTTCCTCTAGATCACAGAAGCTGGTTCATGTGTAGATTTGTTGACATTTAATTCATTGCAAATGACTATTTCTCACATGATATGCTTGAATAAACCTTACTTGTCTTTGTCTGGTTGTGCAATTATATCTTATAAAATTTAGCACCATGGCAAAGATGGATCTTACTTTCAGTATAATATAATATCAGCGACACGAACATCTGAAAGCACAGTTTTCAATTTTTTTAATGCCGACATAAGAACCTGCAGCACTGGATAATTTCATCTCCTGTAATATAACAGTATTTGAGTCAATTTGTGTGGGCTGTGCCTGCTTGTGTTCTGACCTCAGCCACATTTTTATATATCTCCATCAGTTATGAATATCAACAGTTGCACATTATAACTGTACATTACACTGACAGTTATGACATAGTAAATGGTCACATAAATGTGATCAAAATAATGCAGTCTAAGGTGGCAAAATATATAATCAGATGGATTTTGCTATTTCATCATTCATATATAATTATAAAACTCAAACAAGCTGCCTGGATTTATAAGTGATAAAACAAACATGTAAAACAACCTATCCAACAGCCCTATTTTCATCTCAGAAGCAATTAAGTGTTGTAAGAATACTGTTACATATATTAATTATATACATATATATGTATCTAATTTTGGCTGTGACAATAAGACAGGACATATGGTAAACAGATCATCATATTCATGACCCATCTACATAATATAGTGTTCATTCTGAGCCAGGAGTAAAGCTTCTTCAATATTGTCCCACATGCAGAGTATTTTTCTTATCTCTAACTGTACATTCAAATCTGCTTGCATCACAAGGTCATGAATGCAAAAGTGCCCATGCAAGTCAAGTTGCATGTGACTTTTCAAATAAGGCAATGCACTTGTTTATTCTCATTAGCTTAGTAACTCCATCTGCCTGGATCTTGAGCAAAAAATAAAACTGAAGTTGGACATTTTGAGATAGAGCAAACACGGAGTGTGACAAAAAAGATGACATGCATGACCTGTGACAAGGAGGTTGGGCACGGGGGACAAATCAGTTTTAGCCCAAAGAAATGTAATGCAAGTCCTGAGGTTTGCCAGGCTTGTGTCACAACGGCAAGCAAGCCATCAGTGAGTGGTGCCATGATTGACACAAGCCAAGCAAAAGATGAATATGGCTATAACCAATACTTATCTGGCGACACTACCTTTACACCAGGCATTCATGATCAGGTCTTCAGCATTTAGTAGTCAGCTGGGGAAATATTCCTCTACTTCTGAAGTTCAGAACTGAATTCAGGTTTAGAGATGAAGATTATCTGGCCAAGTAGATATAAATTATAATGCACAAGATGCATAATAAATCAAGGCCACAAAAAGGATTAATGTCCCAGAGAGTTGAGTTCAGTGCTTATGTACAGCTTTGAATAGAAAGAGACTATTACTAGCACTATGCAGGGCTGCCAGATGCCAGACACAGCAAACAGCAAGAATCCAATCTGTTCCAGGCCAATATTGGGCCAAAGTGAAACATGCAGAGGTTACACTTTAATACGTCATGTGACACATGTCAACCAGTGCTCTTCAACTAGGCTGAGTGTCATCTTATAAGCATATCTTGTGAAATTAAATAATGAGAAATCGTAAAATATTACTGATAATATCACACAGTTCATGCACAGCAATACCCTTTCAATGACCTTTGACCCTTGGGTTGTTGATCCTGTGTTAAAGCTAAACCATCATTTGAATATATGAATGAGAATTATAGGATTACACTGAAACTCCTTGAAACCACATGATTCTTTCAAAATTCTGCCAATTTTTTTTATTCAACCAAACAAAATTTTGATGGTCAGTGAGAGTTTAAACGGCCAAATCTGAGAAATTTGGCCATGAAATGGACTAACTATCTACCTGATACTATGACATCAAACCCCACAGCTAATCATCATGTTTTTTAGCATTTTTTTTATATTTAAAGAATATTTATAAACATATACCTGTAAATATACCTATATATATATACACACACACACACACACAGTCATTGATGTAGATTCTACAGAAATCTAATACATCTACAGAAATGCACCCACAGGTATAACATTACAAAGGGCCATATCCTTTTATCAGCTACAGAAAAAAGAGCTTCTTTCGAGAATATGCACAGAAATATCAAAGAACATATAACCTAGACCATTCCTCGCACATCCTTAACAGGTGATAAGGATATGCCCTTACATCGCCTGAGTAAGCAGTCTTCTGGTTCTAATGTGAGGTAGGAAAAAAAGGTATCTGATAGTACAGAGGACAGGTCACGTTCCTGTGTTGACAGAGTACACAATGAGGGCACCACCTACACATACACCCTCAACCATCTTGAACATGTATGTGTCTGGAGCTATCACCACTACACCCCTGTCTTGTTATACCATACCAACATAAACACTGGCCCCTCCAAACTTGAAACAACTAAGAAGAAGAAAGTGCCATCTTATTGAGGATATGAAAACTTGATCAAGCCTCTAAATTAACTAATCTTTTACTTCAAATATATATATCTAATACAGTTAACTACACTTTCACAGCCAAAAGAGTTCCAAGGTCTTGCATAATTATGCTGCTGACAATCTGAGCACATTAACACTATTTTCTATACTTCTTCAATCAGTCTCTCCTCCATCAGAACACGGATGTTCATATTGTTTATAATACTTAATTCATCTGCTTGTTATTGAATGAATACCTTGAATTACCTTCACTGAGTAGAAGGCTGATTATCTGCACATCCCAGGGATAAGGTTATTGTGAGGGTAAAAGTGTTAACCAATTGATTTGGATGAACAGTCTGCCATACAGTGTAATAGTGTATCCCTAGTCAGTGCCATCAGGGTGAAAAATATCACTTCTTGGAAATTATGAAGTAAAATATGGCTTCCAGAAATGACCAACTGAATAAATTTGTGCATAATGTATTCCACTCCTGGCACTCCAATTAGAAAATGATTTCATCTGCTTTGAGGAAATGAGTGAATATGAGGTTTCCCTAATGACTACTGAGATTGATATTTATGTTTGCTTTCTCAACAGGGAATGCCAAATTTCTGTGGTGTGGCAAACTTAGATTCCACAGGAAACTAGGAAATCATACATTTCCAACCTTGGTATAATACCCCTTTCAAACAGTGAATGCAAAACATTTTGGAAAAACAAGGCATTTCAAAATGCTCCCAATCTGGATAAATCTCCAGAATAGTAACAAGTATTCCTGTTCTGCAGAGATGTCTCCTAATGTGTGTGTTCAGTGATCTACTGACCAGATAATAAACCACAGATGAAAATTCAAATTGACCCAAAGTTCTGCACCATAAAAAAAACGGACAATAATAACAGGACCATACAAAGATGAAGAGCCAATCAGGAAAATGGGTCCATTTAGGAGCCACCATGATGAAACATTAATCTGGTCATTGTAGAGTCTGCTGCAGTCACCGCTGATACAGTGGTGTCCTCAGATTCTGAATCTGTCATTCCTGTAACTTATTGTCAGCTATAAACCACATGGCTTGTCATTTCTTCCACACAGATTGCATCATGGGAAACAGACCAACTCAGGGCGGGTGACTGGTGAGAGATCAGATGCTACACGAGTACTTTTACATGGGCATACAAATATTTTATTATTTAGATACCAGAGAAGTTTAGCTCAGCACCACACAAGTGTATATTACACTGCTAATCAATCTTGTGTCTATTAAATTTATATGGGCAAAGTTGCTGAGAAACAAACTGAGTAAGATATTTTACATGTAAACATTCTGTGTAATTGTCCCCATTGCTAGGTCATACCAACAAGGAGCAACCAAAAAGGCGCACTCGTTTGTGAGTGAACCACAGCCGTTGGGCAAAGCCTTCCCATCAAGCCTACAGAGCCCTAACCTAGGGGGGGGGGGGGGGGACCGTGAAAAATCTCACCAGCTCGCCCGAGATTCGAACTCATGATCTCCCGGCTGTGAGTCCTGCCCTCTACCCCTGAGCCACAGAAGCCTGTGTGGTGAGATTTTTCACGGTCAGCACCACCCCCCCTAGGGTTAGCGCTCTGCAGGCTTGATGGGAAGGCCTTGCCAATCGACAAGTTTTTTTTTTTTACCCCTGTTAACTGTATAAAAAGTCTCTCACTGCAATGGTACAGCAATCACATCAACTCCTATACACTCTCTGCTTTCTTCCTCTTCTCTCAATTATTTTTTTCTCCTACACTCCACCTTGAAGACTTGTAACATACAAGGACTTAGGACTAATTATATAATTCAATACTCTTGACTAATTAAGCTTGACTGGAGGAAAGTTTGAGGTTGACAATGAACAGACATGGCAAGACAATGAATACATAAAAAATAGCAAACTAGTACATGTACTCTGCTTAACTATTTGTTATTAAACTACTGACATCATGCATAAATCTTACTATTTTGACTGACTGATTGTCACTGGGTGAAAGAATGATAGGCTCAAAGACACACTGGCTAACCTGCTACAAACATATCCATTACACTTATAAAAACATATAGTCATCCTTATCAAATAGATTGAACAATGTCCCAGTCTACAGATAAACACATATGGTTGTAACCACACATAAAACCATGATAGTGATGTAACTTGGCAAACATGTTAAATCATGAAAAACCTCAGGACCTGAGTCTCCTTCATATAAATAACTCTGGTCAAGTCCAGCCTGTTTTGGTGATCAGACATTAGGCATTTATAAGTACTTAATCAATTCCAAATCCACAGTAGCTCAAACTTTCATTAAGAATATAAAAGAATCAGCCCATAATATCACCTGATGATTGGCCAGGTTTGTGCAAATGATCTGATAATCGATCTTGCATTGCCATTTTCAAACACAATAATTTTCACATGACTTCAGCTCTGTGATGAGGGCATGTCTGCTTTCATACATATGTCATGCCAAAAAATCGTTGAAAATTCTGTATAATTTGTTAATACCCTGGTACTTAACCTATATAAACTTTTTACGCATGAAGGCTATAGAATTATTATATTTTAGCCAACAATTAAGCCTATATATCAGTTGAGATGGTGTGCAGTCTGTATTTATGGTCCAAAATTTCATTCTCCAGAACAACTAATAATTGGAAATTATCAGTCAGTCGAGGTCAATTGATTTTTTACTGATGATAAATCATGAAATTACAACCAATTGCTAACACTACCATGGTGTGACCATGCTGTTGGAGTAACACTGAGAATTTATTTAGCTGAAGTAACAGAATCTAATGTAGGAGCTAATGTTATCACCTGTGTAATCCATGTACACAGCCTGACATAACACAAAATCAATGAATCATTAGGAGGTCCAGGGGAAGATGATAAAAAATAAAGCAACAACAGCTGGGGTCAATCAAGTTCACCACCATCAGACCATAAACCATCTGCAGACAAAATCAATTCTACCCCGAGACAACACAATGAAAAAGACCAGGGGCCCTGAGCAACACATAACAGCAAAGTCAGCTGTTATTATTGACTGAAACACTTAACAGATACATGTATAATACAATGTTATGGCTGGGGGGGGGGGTGTCTGTAATTTGTTCATCTTCAAGTCATCTGTTAACAGGCACATTAATACTGGACATGTCCTCTCTGCCCATATAAAAAACTGGTTGTGGATGCTCACCTGGGCTGCAGTAATTCACTAGTCACCAATAATTATTCTTGTTATGGTAAGAATCTATTTTTTTTTCTGACCCAGGAAACTGTATGTACTACAACTTACATATACCAGTACTTTTACAGGAAATAGCATCCATGCCTCTTCAATTTAAACATGAGCAGTCAAAAATTTCTGAACATGATCTAAATTTATAAGCTTTCATGTTTTAAAAAGTGATATCCTCATTTGCATATCTTAAAGTCTATACAATGTGACAGACATCTGGACAATGGTTGCTATGTTACTGTATGAAAGAACTATGGTTGTGGGGGCTACATGGCCCTTGGGAAACTTACACCAGGGAACAAGACATAAAAAGTCAGAAACAGGAATTTGTGAAAATCAACTCCACACTCAGTGATTGTCAGTTAAATACTGTAAAATTCATAATGCATGTCCTCAACAGAGGAACATGTCACTGATCATGTCACCAAACCTTATCATTAGTCACAGTGAGTTAATGAGGCTGAAGTTTACATGGGGTGTTATGATCGGTTCATGCATAGCAGCATTAACTTTAGAGAGAACATCACACACTCACATTAGTTACAGGTACCAGGACCAGCTTAATTGCCAATCATTCAATCACATTTACATATGTGTACTCACATCAGCCAAACTGATACCCAAATGTAATACAAATATCTTTCTACACTTGGACCCTCTGATCAGATAATGGCGCCATTGAAATATTTATATCATTTAACAAATGATAACCTTAATTGTTGAAACAGGATTGAGGAAACAACTTTACTCTTAAGTCTCAACAGCTCATATGACCATGCTGAATTCAATTGACATATACAAAACCAGTGTACCATATAAACACATATGCACTGAAGAGAGGCAAGTTGGTTAATTACTTCAGCTGTTAACAATTAAGCACACATGGTTACTTGCAATTAAATTGGTTGCTATAGAAGATACTGGTGTCTCTTCTGCAAAGTGGACTTGACACAGAACTTGACACATCATAAGATTCCATAAAGGACAAAATGATTAAGTTAAATACAACACTGGAATCAAAACTAGAAGAGACTGGTAATAGCCTAGTGGTGAGGCCGTGAGGGTGTTGGACTATGGATGAAAGACCTTGATTCAAATCCTGCCATTTCGAAGTGCCAAAGCTTCAAAGGCAAAATGGGGAAATCCTGACAAAACCTCAGAGATTTGCTCTGATGTCATTTGCTCTAATGTCTTATTACCGGTAATGATGTCTGGATTACTCCTAGACATATGCATATGAACCTTAAATTCTTTTCCAAGACCATATTAAAATATTTTACCATTCGGATAAAAGGTCACTTGCATTCTTTGGATTACAATAGACTGTCTTAATGTGTCACCAAAAGGCAATGGACCTATCCTTTAATTTTGAAACCTAAATCATGGAACCAATATATCCCCAACCTCATGAAATAAACAGCAGCTTAGAATAATTTAAATATCCAATGATAGTTTTATAAGTTTCAGGATGTGGTTCACAATGTGTCAAGCACTACTGGCAAATTTAATGGCATCATCATGGTGGTTGGTGGACAAAGCTGCCTGTTGACAGACACATACATCCATGGAGACTTCAACAAAATATTTAAAATATTGGTTTGTATTACTGTAACATGAATTTGTGTATAACTCGAATTTTTTTCTCCTGGTATATACATTTGTCCATATATATATATATATATATATATATTCATAATATATTCCTCATGTTAATATTGACCTGCTTATAAATTTGACTTGATATTTTCCTCTTAGACACATGTCTTCTTCTACATTAAGATTAAAAAACTGGTAATAAAATCAGGTATGGAAAAGATGTAACAGACAAAGCATGACACCCTTCTCCCTAACATTACATATAGTTTTAAAGTAAATTAAGCTTCACTGGAGAAGCCTTGGTTAATATTTGAGACAACTGCACCCTGATAATGACAATCCTAATACAATGAAAGTAGCATTCAGACATTTCTTTTACTGATAAAAAGTGTGTGACTGCTGCATCTGTTGACTGAAAAGAATGTACTGGTATAAGAATTTGTTTTATATAAAAGACTCAGAAGACTCCATATCCTCAGATAGTTTATATGACAGAGTACCTTCTGATTTAACCAGTAAGTCTTTCATAATACTGTTGGGTGATAGGCTGCTTCTGAAAGTGACCTAAATTTACAAAAAAAATCAAACTACCAATAAAAAAGTACCATGTTATATAAATCCCCTTGTGATTGAGGCTTTGTTTGATGGTCAGAACTCGGTGCGACTTTTTATGGTGACTTTTTTTTTACATTCAGTTGCCCAGAAAATGACTTTCAAACTTTATGTATATTTTCAATATGAACCATGAATGGCGATCTACTAAAACCTGGAAGTATAACGATTAGCAATAATATTGATTATCACAGCCTCCAGAGGGTGCACACTGTACAGGCAAGGTTTTGTTTTATCAAATGCCTTACAGTCTCTCATTCTGAAAAAAAGTATGAATTACTTAGATGTACAATCATGTATGATGTTGTAACATATTATAATTTTATGCATAAATTCTGATATACAACACTCACAAAACAAGGCTAAGGCCAGGTACTAGGTACCTAGGTACACAATTCAGAGTACTCCTACCTGGCTGTCATGAGTAGTTGAGTACTGAGTAGGGAGTACCCGCACCTGGAATTAAAAGTACCTGTACCTGGTACTCCAGGTATAGGAGTGAAACTGAAAATGGACATCAGGTTGGGTCAAGTAAGTTAACAGAGCTGTCACCCCTGTCAGGACAGTTACAGACCCCATACAGGGGTAATTACTAAGCTTTCATCCCTGCAGCCTTTGATAATGAGTGGGCTATGGCTGGTATCATTACTGGCCTACCTCCAGCCTCTACACAGGAAGTTCATTGATTGGCATTACTAGATTTAAAGGGTACTGAGCAAAGGTTACTGATACTGTTGCTCACATGTCCCATATAGATACTTGTTGTCAATGGTCTAGTATAACACTGGTGAGTGGTAAATGAAGAAGTGAAGAAAATACAAATTATATAAACTATCAACATTAGCAAAAAAAAGGCAAACTTTCCATTTTAACAGAAAACAGTCCCCTGTTCAAGTACCAACTGCATTAGCTCTTAATTCTCAAAATATACGTCTGTGCGAGTTTCTACAATTAACAGGTTTATTGCTACTTTTAATGCTAATATAGACATATTTTAGCATATGAATGAAAGTTTTATATTTCTGTATTAATAACTTTATAAACTTCATTTATTTAGAATGTTTATTTTAGATGGTCCTTCATATTTGCCAGCATATATTTTTCTTAATGATATAGGAAGCAATCATTTAATACTTTTTAATGATATATATTATTCTATTTTACTATAACTTATTATTGCTTATCCTGATGAAATTTATCAAAGAGGTATCGAGGTATTAAGTGCACCTGGGACATCCCTGCAGGTCCAGGGTCTATGATGAGACCATCCAAGAACCAGGATAAATCAGTAAATCAACTCAACTGCAGCACTTGTCATTTGGAACTTCAAATGTTTCACTACCAATGTACAAATACAGTACCAGATGTACTTACCGGCAATACTGCTGTCGTTTAATCAGTGGCTTAAATACAATTATCTGCATTTTTTTATGCTTGCTTATATACTGTGTGGTACATGGAAATAAAAGTACAGCTATAGTAGTGATAAACATACCTGAAAGACGACAGAGATTGGCTCGGAATCGTCCAGAAACCGAATTGTGCATGAATAGTGTATGTCTTCATAGCTCTTGATCGTTCTGCGACTGAAGCGATTGCGGATCATGGCGGCCTGGTTAAGTTTTGATAACTATTTGACGTAAATCCAATAATGGCAAAATGAAATTTAATCCATCACATGTATTGCATGTTTGTATCCGTGATTTTTACTCGATATAACCGGCTTCTCCACGCTAATTTGGTTCCACGGTCCATACACAACAAGCCGACCTGTCAAATTTGACGATGATATTTGGCCGAGCAGTGTGGTTTCTATAGGTAGTGAGTTCATCTAATACGCGCAAATCAATTCAAAATGTCAACATACCCGACGGAACAATCAGTTATATGAAACAATAATGACACGTCTTCATCGGATTTATTTGTATTTTTGAAAATTCTTGAAATAATGATAATTTATTGTATTATTATTTAACTACCTTTAATTGAAAAGTGCTCAGTTAACTATTAGGGTAAACATAATCTCAAATCGAACCGGCTTTTTGTAAATAACGGATATCATTGATTAGTTATCGGTAAATATTTTCACTATCTTTTATTATCATAGAATTCCTACATAATTGAAGAAACAATGACACATTTCGGGAGTGTTTAGGATTTGAGAGTATTATTTTTTATAATTTGCCGCTAGGTGACGCTGGGGCCTCTGAGCCCAAACTGTAAACAAACCTTGACCTTAAGAAAACCCAGCAGCGGTCAGTCCAGAGATAACTTGACAACTGGTCCCAACCAGCTCAGGGCCTCAAAATGATCCTGCTACTAATGGGCGTTTGTGGGTCAGGAAAGTAAGTGTTTTACTGCATTTTAAAATGCCATCATGTTCGTCTGTGCTTGAATTTCCCAGAATATATCTATCAGCCAAAACATGCCCGCAGGTTTGCAACTCGATATCATTAAATTGCCCCGCCCCCCTTTTTTCATTGTAATCGTAATCAGTATAAGATTTTTCTATAAAACATGACGTAAATATTTCGTTTTAGAATGTTGTATAGAGTATAATGAGCTGATAATAGCCTGATAATATTGTATAGGTGAGTAGTGAAAGATTACAAAAGGTCTGAAATGGGATCATGGCCCCAAAATTTCCCAGTATACCATGTTAAGCTAACGTAAATTACGTCGCAATGTAACCTGTATAAAGGTTTCCCATTGTTTAGGAATTTCTCCTGCTTGCAGCATAGTACACAAAAACATTTACTAAATGAACCAGAGCCCAGTTAACTCGGTATGGATTATTGTTGTAGACTAAATATGTATGATGAAATTATGAATTTTTTATCTTGGGTATTGCATAATTATTTCTGTATTAATTGGTTGGTTAATTGGTTAGTTTGTCACTTTTAGCATATAAAATGATGTTGACCATTTGGGTAACACACATTCTACAGTTCATTACATTTCAGAGGTTATATAGATCACAATGGCTATTATTATTACACAATGTTTTTGTTTAAATGTTTTTTTTATCTTTGCCATATTAAAAAAATGTTATCCCACCTGAGGACAAGACCATCCTCATACTGGCATTTCATGGGCTACCTTTATTTTGGAGAGCAGAGCTGACCTGTGATGCAAATAGCTAATTGGTGAACCATAAGACCTTTCTCTCAGCTTTGATTCATATATATTTCCTGCTCTTAATGTAACACAAAAAAGTTCATTAAGGTGTTTTCAGTCTATATGCAGGTCTACCAAAACACCAGTGTTTTGGGTACCTGTGATGAAACACCACAAACACTCATAAAACACTCAGGAAATTTGAATTTGGAGTAAAAACTGCTATTGACTGATAAATTATCATCTGCTGAAGATTTAAATGCAGTATTGTGCCATTACTTTGTGAAATAAATGTGAGTGAGAAAGAGAGTTTTGTACACCCAACACAATGTTTAAACGGTGCTCAGCTTGCCCCACCTGGGGGCCTCATAGCAGGCATAAATGGCTTTTCTGTCTAGCAGTGTATGGACTGCAACACGAAACACTCAAAATAAACTTTATTTCATATAATTATGATTCAATATTGCATTAATATATTCAGTAGATGGTTAGTTATTCATCGAACAGTGTCACAATTTGGCTACAAATGTACAGTTAAGTGGGCGTTTCATGATGTTTCATCAGAGATGTTTGGGGGGAATGTAAATTACTATATCAGCTTATCCAGAATGTTAATTGAGGTATAGGTTCAATCTCTGACAGCTTTCAATTCAGCCTGTATATTTTCCTGAACCTCTGCCACTAAGCACATTAACTAAGTGCTACCATACTGGACAACATACAGAATTATGCCAACATTGTGATTTGTAAATGAAAAGCCTTAGACATTTATTAAAAGTCTGAGATTGCAGTATTGGAACTTCACTTCTTTCAACATAGCCAGAACAACTAAAAGTGTGTGCAGTTCATAACTGTACAAAGTAAATGACATATTAATTCAAAGGTCTAAATATAAGGAAAAGGATATATGGATATCTATGGGAAAAGATATTACCTGATCAAAGTACAACCTCACTGCTAGTAACAGTATATTATTGTGTTTTTAGAACAGGTTTCTGGATGTTAGGTTCTGTCCTCTTTTTGTAATTATTTAAATAATTTTGGGATTTTCTATACCAAGGCAGTTAAAATCCTCTCAGTGCTTTTATATAAGAAACACATGGTACCTTTATTGTTGACTGAATACACAGAATGTTGAATTATTCTTCTGTATATATGAATAAATGAAAGAAGTACATTTGCATACATTTAATGAGCTTGGTCAGAGTGATTTGTAATATGACTCAGATAAAATAGAAGTTAACTGGTGATAACTTTTTTTGATGTAATCATTGATATACTAATTTGCTTACATATTTCAGGACAACAGTTGGAGAGCTTTTGGCCCAGAAGGTGAGAAAAAGTTCATACATGGTTTTACATTATATATTTCAATAAATGCATTAACATGCTGATAGCTTAATAAACACATCACCTCTGGCTAATGGGGGGGGGGGGGCGGAGGAGGAAGGACTTCTGTTTCTGTATCTGTGTGGGGGACATTGTATAGAGTAATTAGGGAGGGAGGGAGAGAGAAGGGCTTCTGTTTCTGTATCTGTGTGGGGGACATTGCATAGACTAATTAGGAAGGGGGGGGGGGGAAAGAAGGGCTTCTTTTCCTGTATCCCCAAAACCAAGAGTAATCATGAAACATTTATTAATCTTATGTCATTAATAAATAAATGAACAAACAGAGGCCAGCACTGTCCAACTCTCATAGGAATACTGTTTGTAATATATACTGTGGTTAGCTACACCTGTACACAATAAATGGATATATGATGATCAACTTATTGCACTTATAGTTTTAGTCTGTTTTTAGACAGTCCAAGTCTGTTGTTAGATACTAGATAAAGCACATGTGGGTTGGATTTAAATGAACAAAATAAAAAGACAGTTGATTGTCTACATGTTGTGCTTAAAGGAGCCTATTCCTAATTCTGACATTTTTAACTAAAGATAAACCCTTGTAGCTTTTATAAAAATAGGCAAGAAAATGCTGATATCACTGCAAACAGGTTGTTCATTTTGATTATATTAACATGTATTCAAAGTTTGGTGGCTCACCAAAATAAAAAAAACACATTCAACAAGGACATGTGGCGGCAAGTCAGATAAGCCAGAGCTTTTCAAATGGCAATTTGCAACAATTGACCTTTCAACCTCCACACATATTCAACCTATCACTTGAAGTAGTGTTTTTTTTTGTTTGTCAACATTGCTGTGTTTACAAACAGGTTGTTGATAAACACGTTCATACATCCTTTACATAGGAGTTGTAAGAACTTTTCCTAATAGGAATTACCCTTAGATCAATTATATATATATACACAGAGTAAGCCAGAAATCACATAAATTTTTTATCAAAGACAGGTTAACAGGTGGCTTTAAATAATACATGTACATGTCTGTTGTTACATATTAAATAAAGCCAGTCATCAAACTCTTTTACATGTCTGTAAAATAAATTTAAACATTCATTCGGATCCTATCTCATGTCTGCTTGTTTTCAGCTTGGATGGCCATTTGCAGATGCTGATGATTTCCACTCCACAGAGAATAAGATAAAGATGACAAAAGGAGTAGCATTAGATGATGAAGTAAGTTCTGATCTCTTCAGCACATCAGCTTTAGACTACCCGTGTTTTACCCACAATCCTTAAGACAGATGCTTTATATAAATTCAAAGGCATACTATTGTAACAATCTTGCAAACAAGTATTTCTGACCCACACTAAGTCATATATCCATTTTTTATTTGGGGAATATGCTTTTTCATAAAATGGAAAAATAGAAAAAGGAAAGAAACAGACCATCTTTAACTTTTTGTAGAGCTCAGAGCCATGCTAGTGACCAAATTGGAAAAAACTTAGCAGGTGTGGTGTAAGGGTGTAAGCTCACAGTTGTGGCTTGACTTGACTTAGCAAAATGTTTGCTTGTTTCAAAGAATTCACATCAGTTGGTGGTGTTACAAAGTATCTGTTTCATACTGACCAAGATGGTTATCTTTTAAGTATGAGAAATTTTACCAGTTATGTCTCTAAGATACAAGTTTATTCCATAACAGTACAGGAATTTGCCTTGTGGGTGATATCACAAGAAATCACGCAGGGTGAAAAACATAAGACATAGTATTATATTAAGAAAAAAAAGCATTCAGATTGTCATATGTCTATGCATTATACAGTTAATTAATTTCAGCACAAATGAAATAGAATACCTGTTTGTTTTGCATCTTAGAGACTGCAGCCTTCTGTCTGATCTTAACCAGGTAATATAAATACTGAACGACCTTTTACCTTTAATCAATCTTTTCATCATATCCATAACATTATTTTCATAAATGGTATATGTCCTCTAAACCTAAACCAATAACCTTTTCTGCTATTTTTCTTATCCATTTAAATTTCTTTTTGTTCTTAATGGTCAGATTCTCCCACCAGCATATCAAAGCAGAAGATATTACACTCCGGACCGTTGAAAACTAGAATAATCATAGTAGTTCACTACGTGTATCCATATTAAAAAAATCAGTTTCCTCAGAAAGTTAAAAAGGCTGCAGTGCTGTTTGTCTCTTCCTGTATTAAAGTTGATAACTCTTATACTTTGTAATGTATTTCAGGATCGCTGGCCCTGGTTGGATGCTATCTATGATCATATGAAAAGGTAGGTCAGCATTATGTCCCCTCAATTAAAACCAGAGTTTGTCAAATCTTGTACAAATCACAAGTTTTCTGTCTGCCCCATGTATTTCAGGACAATCTGGCTGGACATATAAAGTGTGGATCTACACCATCATGTGCGGCTTATCTATCCCACACAGAAAAAAAGTATTACTTATTCTATGGAATCACTGCTCCAATTTTCACAGGTAAATTTTTAAAGTGGAGGGGAATGAATACTTAGTCCTCTGTTTTATTGTTGTTGGTTTCTGCCCTTGCTTCACTCCCTTAAAAATTCATTGTGTATTAGCAATGCACAAATTTTATTCATTAAGGTGTTATATAAAGTGACTTTGTGTGTTCATCTGCATCAGTCTTAGAATTATTGCATATATTTGTAGATTCCAGCCAGCTGTTACAATTCAACCTATTTTGTCTCAACCAGTAAATTAAAAAATATTGCTCCTTATTTTATAAATCCAGTGTAGGTAAAAGTATTTATTTTATTGACTTGGCAGTAAGACACTAATTCTGTTCCTGTCATTTTCATTCTAACTGTTTATTATCTAAACAGTAAACACCTATTATCATAAACAGTTATTATCTGTTATCACAGACTGGAAAGTAACAGTCAATCAGGGGTGGTGACCTGTTCAGCACTGAAACAATGCTACCGTCATCGACTGTTGTATGGCCCTCCAAAGAAATCCAAAACCCCTCCAACGACGCCGCAGCCTGTTGATGTGCTGTTTGTCCATCTTGAAGGTGACCAAGAAATGATTCAGGAAAGAATGAAGTTGAGGAATGGACACTTTATGTCACCAGAACTGCTGGAGTCACAGTTAAAAACTCTTGAACCCCCGGGGCGTGGTGAACCCCACATGACTGTCAGTATTAAAGGTTCACTGGATGAAATTGTACAAAAGATCATGGAACAACTAAGCTGTGATGAATAACACATAGGTTACAGAATTAGGATTCTTTAATTCCTGTATTTTAATGTTATACAAATTTTTTCTTTTGATTTCTGATGGTGTTTGCAAACTGGCTGTTTCACAAGAACTTTTTACAGGTGTGCAGACTTCATTGTATGGCTTGATCAGTGTGTATAAAACTTGTAAAAGTTCCTCATTTTTTAAGAGTCGTATCATACAATTAGCTTGACCAACAGGTGATATCATAGAATATAGACTTTGTAATGTTGCTCATTTATTAAATATCATTAATAATAATCAGCTAAAGAATCTAAAACAGAACTTGGTATTTTTTTTACCTGTGTCATTTTTATCTCAATACCTATATCAATGTTTTATAAACTATTGGGAGCACATCTGAGTTCATGGAACATCATCGTACCAGTAAAGATCTGGCTGCTATATTTTTCCATGATACCTCACTTTAGCAAGCCGCTCTGGCATCTATTTTATAAATAATGGACAAGCCTATACTTGTCTGTGTCATAATAAGTACTGCCAATCAAATTCAACACACCTAAAGTAACAGATTTTTTATGCCCTTCTGGGAATGCCAAATGTTTGATTTGAAATCAGCAATATACTTTATGCTGGAGACGCATAAAGCAAGTGTACTTAGGTCATTTGGTTGGTTCAGTTCTAATTTATGAAACAAACATAAGAGTGGTTAGCTGTGGCAAAGAATCTTGGCAGTGTATAGCAGTCGGAAAATGTCATGGATGTATCTACATAACATAATCCCTTGATGTGGCAAAGAGCCCATTTGGCAATTAACTGATGTATTAATATATCACTGAATGTCTGAGTTGATGCAGACATGGTCAGGCAGCTGTAACATCCTAAGAATCCACACAGCAATAAGGTGATGGTTTTATTGTAATTATACCTGGAATGATGTAGATGTACCTGTTTTTGACAATACAATTATATCAATCTAGCGGATGTAAGAAGTTTATCATACTCACATTCACACCATCAAATACATAAATCTGTTTGTGTCTGTTTGGGTCTGTGTGTGAGGTTTTTATATTTTAATGTATATCATCAATTATACATTTTCTAGCTCTTATTTTATCATCCAGACACCTATCTGATAAGTATTAGATACATTAGGCAGGATGACTGAGATGACCTTGATTAGGAAAATTTATATATGTATAATTACTTGGGTAATGTAAGTTAATTAAGATTTAAATAATGAGTTCATATTGAAGTATTTTTAGATGCCACTGCCGTCCTGAATTAGCTGCTAGATGTGAGGATCACTCAATGAGATGAAAATGTGAAGGCAAAGGTAATAACATGTATATCTCTTGCAATGATTGTTTCATTATAATGTTTGAAATTTAAAGGAAAAGCACAGTAAGAGGAAAAAAAAATTAGTATATTTGTATCTGCCAAAACAAAGTTTTGCGGATACTATGTTTTTGATTGGGTTCCGCCGCTGCCGCCGTAGAGTTCTTTTCAGGAGAACTCCTCTGAGACCACTGGAAGGATTTATCTGAAACTAACACCAATTATCAGGTCACATGTGAACTTGTGCCTAACCAATTGGCCTTGACCTCTGACCTTTCCTCTCTGCCCAGCGTCCTTTGTGCGTCTGTTTCCACACATAAACCCACATATCTCAGGAACCGTTTTACCGATCAGGAAAAAAATTTTGTACAAATGTAGCCTTTGGATAGCTTTATAACATTCACAAAAAATGGTGGCACCACCTGCAACCATGTTTGCACAGTGTCCATCTGCTCATCTGCCGTGGGTTAAAATCACTCGTTTCTCTGCAGTGGTTTGACTAATTCACCTGAAATTTGGCTTGCATATACATCCTAGATAACTTTCTTGATTTTTTGACAGGTGGCTCCACCTACATTCATGTTCATGCTGCAGACATCCAAGCTCATATCTCGGGAACCATTTGACCAATCAGGAAAAAAAAGTACACAAATGTAGCCCTTGGATAGCTTTATAACGTACACAAAAATGGTGGCACCACCTGCAGCCATTTTTGCACAGTGTCCATCTGTTTGTCTGCTGTGGGATAAAATTGCTCATATCTCTACAGTGGTTTGACTTTTCCACCCGAAAATTTGCATGTGTATACATCTTGGATAGTTTATAGTTCAAATAATAGGTGGCACCACCTACAATCATATTTACGTTGCAGACATCCATTCTAATAATATGTAACACATGTAACTCTATTTCCCCTTGCCACTCAATCCATGCCTCACTATACCCGTCCTACTCTGATTTTGGCAGATACATGTAGTCGCTTGCGACTACCTGTATTCTAGTTATATATCATAGTTTACAAAGTACATGATAAATGAGCTTGTTTTGATAGTGTCTGTCTGAAATTTAGCTATGTGATGTCCTGAAACAGACAGTAGAAACCTTTAGAAATTTCTCCTCTCTATGTTACTCAGGAATTTGTATTTTACTTAATCAGTTACAATTTACATCAGTTACAATCATTCAGATTTTTTTATGTACAAATTCCAATCTTTTATTGTCAATATTTCTGCATATGACAGAGTATTTGACCAAGGTTTTTGATTTTGTGGTGTTTTTCTTGCCTGTGTGATATTTGCAGCATTAATTTTACATAATGAGCATATGTAACCCCTGACCCCTCTGAATTATTGTTCTTTGTTGAGACCTCTGAAGTGACATACTCAGTTTTTGCTGTATAAGTAAAATACCAGTAAATCTACATCTATGCATAATATTTAATTATTTAATCATTTGGGCTTCCATAAACTAGTGGTCAAATCATTAGCCAAATCATGCACACTATAATATTATGTTTATTTATGTAATGCTTCATATAACACCTGTACTTTAAATGCAGCACTGGCAACCTGTGCATAATCAAAACCTTTAATCAAGGTATTTATGGCCACTGATGTTATGAGGGTGTTATCAAGGAATATTTCTAATATCAACTCCATAAATTTTGGTATTGAGGAAGAAAAAAAAAGTGATTAAATTTAGAAATTTCAATGTTGTGACATTTAATTTGGATAATACCAGAATCAACATTTATTTCTTTTATTATATAAATGGTCCCTTAATTTATATAAAAAAATTTCAGTATCAGTTTACAGAGCTTATGGTCATCAGCATTCAGACCAATTGGTTCATAATGACATAATTTTAAAATTTTATTGACATTTTTTACAAATTTGTTGACCAGTTTATTGTTACTGAGTACAGTGGAACCCTACAAATACAACCACCTTAGGGACAGACCAAAGTGGTTGTAATTTGGGGGTGGTCATATTTGTGATGCTGTAAGTTATGTAAATTGTATATTTGGGACCAATAAAAGTGGTCGCAATTTTGGGTTTGTCGCAAGGCAGGGTTCCACTGTACATACATGGAGTGCTTTTTTCAGGTTATGACATTCATAGATATATTTATGAAATACCTTTCAGAAATATTATTAATAGTCATATTTATACTCAAGCAGTACTGTGTTTTACTGTTATAAATTTATATTACTAAATGTCAAGTAATGGCAGCATGGAGTTTTTTTGTTTTTGTTTGTGATTTTGATTCTGTAGGCTTGTCATGAATTTGTGATATTTTTAACATTTGCTTGTTTTAACTGGTAATTCCCATATGTAAGGATGTAATAAAAATTTCTATAAATTTAACTGGTTCTGTCGTGGTTGTAAAAAGGGGATTTTGGGAATGGCTAACATACAAAGTCTATAAAAAAGACTTTGTCAGTTAGCCTCATGATTACCACATCAAATTTCATGTCTGACTGAGAAAAATATTGTTACCACCAGCAACAGGGTTCTAGTCATACATTATCAGTAGCGCCAGGGCTCCAGATATATATTACCAGCAGGGACAGGGTTCCAGTCATGTATTATAACTTGGGACAGGACTCTAGTCATAAATTATACCTTGGGGCAGTGTTCCAGTCATATATTATCACCAGGGACAGGGCTCTAGTCATATATACTTTCACCAGGGACAGGGTTCCAGTTGTACATAACCACAATGGACCAGCCACAAGTCATACATTACCACCAGTGACATTGCTCTAGTCATACATTACAACCAGGGACAGGACTCAAGTCATTCATTACAACCAGGGACTGGGTTTATTCATACATTACCAGCAGGGACAGGGCTCTGGTCATACATTATGACCAGGGACAGGGCTCTAGTCATACATTATTACCAGGGACAGGGCTCTAGTCATACATTATTACCAGGGACAGGGCTCTAGTCATACATTACCATCAGGGACAGGCCTCTTGTCATACATTATGACTAGGGACAGGGCTCTAGTTATACATCACCAGGGACAGGGTTCTAGTCATACATTACCACCAGGGAATGGCCTCTAGTCATACATTACCACCAGGGACAGGGCTCTAGTCATTCATTACCACCAGGGACTGGGTTTAGTGATACATTACCGCCAGGGACTGGCTTTAGTCGTAAATTTCCACCAGGGACCAGGCTCAAGTCATACATTACCACCAGTGACAGGGCTCTGGTCATACATTACCATCAGAGACAGGGCTCTTGTCATACATTATGACTAGGGACAGGGCTCTAGTTATACATCACCAGGGAGAGGGTTCTAGTCATACATGACCACCAGGGACAGGACTCTAGTCATAAATTACCACCAGTGACAGGGCTCTAGTCATACATTACCACCAGAGACAGGGTTCTAGTCTATCATTACCACCGGGACAGGGCTGTGGTCATACATTACCATCAGGTCCAGGGCTCTAGTCATACGTTACCACCAGTGACAGGGCTCTAGTCAACATTACCACGAGGGAAAGGGCTATAGTCATACATTACCACCAGAGACAGGGCTCAAGTCATACATTACCAACAGGGACTGGACTCTAGTCATACATTACCAACAGGGACTGGACTCTAGTCATACATTACCAACAGGGACTGGACTCTAGTCATACATTAGCACAAGGGACAGGACTCTAGTCATACGTTACCACCAAGTACAGGGTTCAAGTCATACATGACCACCAGTGACATTGCTCTAGTCTTACATTACCATCAGGGATAGGGCTCCAACCATATACTATACCTAGGGACAGGGCTCTAATCATACATTACCACCAGGGACAGGGCTCAAGTCATACATTACCACCAGTGACAGGGCTCTAGTCATACATTACCACCACGTCCTGGACTTCAGTCATACATTACCATCAGGGACAGGACTCTAGTTATACATTACCACCAAAGACAGGGCTCAAGTCATACATTATCATCAGTGACATGGCTCTAGTCTTACATTACCATCAGGGACAGAGCTCTATATTATCACCATGGACAGGGCTCTTGTCATACATTACCGACAGGAACTGGACTCTAGCCATACATGACCACCAGGGACAGGAATCTAGTCATAAATTACCACCAGTGACAGAGCTCTAGTCATACATTACATCAGGGATAGGGCTCAAGTCATATATTATCACTTGGGCAGATCTCTCGTCATATATTATCACTTAGGGCAGGGCTCTAGTCATATATTATCACCAGGGGCAGGGCTCTATAGTCATACCATTTCACCAGATACAGGTCTCCAGTCATATATCACCAGGGACAGGGCTCTTGTCATATATTATCACTTGGGGCAGAACTCTTTGTCATATATTATCACTTGGGGCAGGGCTCTAGTCATATATTATCACCAGGGGCAGGGCTCTATAGTTATACAATACCACTAGATACAGGTCTCCAGTCATATATCACCAAGGACAGGGCTCTAGTCATATATTATCTTCAGGGACAGTGCTGTAGTCATACATTACCAGGGACAGGGCTCTAGTCATACATTACCACCAGGGAATGGACTTGTCTTACATTTCCACCAGGGACTGGACTAGTCATACATTACCACCAGGGACTGGACTCTAGTCATACA
Source organism: Sipunculus nudus (assembly GCA_026874595.1). NCBI lineage: Eukaryota > Metazoa > Annelida > Sipuncula > Golfingiida > Sipunculidae > Sipunculus > Sipunculus nudus. The sequence goes on from CM049313.1 coordinate 70,552,382, forward strand.
TTACCACCAGGGACAGGACTCTAGTCATACATTACCATCAGGGACAGGGATCTAGTCATACATTACAACCAGGGACAGGGCTCTAGTCATACATTATTACAAGGGACAGGGCTCTAGTCATAATTTACCATCAGGGACAGGGATCTAGTCATACATTATTACCAGGGACAGGGCTTGTCATACATTATTACAAGGGACAGGGCTCTAGTCATACATTACCATCAGGGACAGGGATCTAGTCATACATTACAACCAGGGACAGGGCTCAAGTAGTGCCTTGCTTTCAGGAACAGGACTTCATAATATTGCCAATTGATACTGGCCAAGTTCAAAACTGAGTGTTCAGAAGGATATTTAAGGAGGACTTTCTTTAAACCTGGGAGTAACTGGTATTACTAAAACAAGTAGCATTACTCACATAATAATGAACTGGCAAAACACACAGATACACACATGACCTAAACCACCAACAAGCACAGACACACGCACAACATGTTAACCTTGAATGATACAACAACTGCCTGAATGTTTATGATCTTTATTGAATGAATAAAATGATCTTACAACATAGACATATCACACCTTGGCTCTGAGACCCCTTCAGGGGATCCACTATGTGTATACTTACCTGTAGCCATGGTCCTGCAGTCCTGTGAGGACGACACAAGTTACAGTGTTAACACATTACCGCAGTCAACACGTTTACCCTATTACCACACAAGGTTCATTGCTACACCCTGCTTCCCATAAACACATAAGAATCAGATATAAATTTATCACAAAAAAATTTAATTAGAATCCATCAAATGTATTTCTAGATTTGGGCCAAAAATACAAAAATTAACTACTGAAGCCAAAAGAAAATGTAGGTTTGGTTCTCAGGCACTTTTTCTCAAAAACAGTGCATGTGGGCGAAATTTTTTATTTTACATTTGTTTGTATGCTTTGAAAAATGTCTTATGATCTGAGAAAAAGCATGATAATAACAGAATTTTTTTTATGATCAGGTAAAAGCCCTAAATAACAAAGGAAATTGTAGCAAATTTGTATCATTTTATCTTCTTGAAAGATGAAAATCAAAATAAAATTTTTGATGCGCGGGAGGGGGGGGGGGGACCTATCTTTATTTTTTTTTTGCCTGACATATAAATCATAAAGAAATGATTAGCATCTCTTCAAGTCCACAAGACTTTTCTTCCCAAGATTTCGATGTTTTCCCCCTCAATGGTAGCCATGAACCTTGGTATGCAATATTTCACTCCGGTTTTACAGATGTCTAGTTGGTTCCCGTTCTTAACTTAATGATTTAAGGTGAAAGAAGCACAAACATAAAACGAAAGTAAATTAACACATCAGAATCATAAAACAATGTAAAGAAATATTGCTCAGTATATCAATGCAGGTTAAACCATAACACAGCTGCTGAACACATTAAACATCTGAAAGAAGATGAGCAAAAAATTAGAATAAATAAATCAGCTGCCTAGGATGAATCGAGGGTGAATGTGTAAAGTGTCATCCAGGGTTTCTTCTCTTGGAGTCCTCTGTGGTGGCGTCTCCATGACATCACTGTCACCTAATGCTATGAACGCTGGGAGGACTCGATCTTTCATGGGCAGGTGGCGATCGTCAGGAAGATCATCACTGTGTTGGACATCCTGGCTCCTCTGTGCATCCTTGGTTGCCGTTGCTTCCTCATCTACACTTTCTTTCCACCTCTTGGTGAGACTGAAACAAAATCACCCAGTTTATCAAATTTGCTGTGCAATATTACAAAATTAAATATGTTGCTAAATTTAAATACCTTTGTTACGTTTGCTAATTTCTACAGTTTTTGTCTTTTGCCTAAAATACAATCAAGACTGCCCAATAATGAATTATATCAAACATATTTCTGTGCCAATCTTTGCTTTAGAACTGATTTTATATTGTAAAACTGTCCTTAAACTTGTTAAGTAATCATGCCAATCACCTTATTTTTTGTACTGTTGCCCAAAATGCTAAACTAATTTGTGGAAAAGCCTGCAATGGTAGGTGAACTTCAGAAAAAAAACCACTTGAAACATGGCAGTCCATGGCAACAACACTAACATATTCTAAAGATTAGCTCAGAGTACCTTGGGGTGAGATAAAGTGGTTGTACACTACAGTGATTCTATATCTGCTTTGATCAGACAGCTGCTTTGTTTAGCCAACTTTGCAGGGTTCTGGCACCAGGGCTGGCACAGGGAAAATCAGAATCTGCAGTGTATAACTGCTGCATAGTGAGTGTAATTTACCTGGAAATTGAACTTTTCCTAGATGAAGATGATTTCAGTTTTCTTTTTTTCAGCTGTACATGCCTCATGCGACAGTCCTTCCCCTTGGCACAGGACCCAGATCTGACAAATTCTGGACACACAAGGGTGTGTTTCTTGGTACACTGTCAAACAGAACATTCATGAAAGAGTTGCAAGTTAAGCTGATAATGAAGTTGCTGCTCACAGCCACTTACACTTAGCTACTAAAAAAGAAAGGATAGAAAGTAAAATTAATAAAATAATATGACCCATTGCACTGACATGTTCCTTGAAACTCTGGAATAGAATATTCTGCAAAAATTGTTACTTTGTCTTCAAAAAATCTTGATGAAATTTCATTATTATATAAGTCACATTTGTTCTTACACAATAGAAATTGAACCACCAGTATGATCTCAGTTATTTGAACATGACAGCTTAAATTCAAAATTCTGCAAAAGAAAAAGAATAATTTGGATTTTGTCTTAATAACATGGTATTATTATTGCAAAATTCACATAGTTCTTACACAGGAGAACTTCAATCATTAAGATGATCTTACATATCTGAACATTTATCTGAAAATCAAAACATGGAACCAAAAATAACCCAGTTTAACTAAACAGATAAAATCACATGATGATTTATGTGCAATATGTCAGGTTGCTTGTTTTTAATCATATTTACAGTTAATTACAGAGATTATCGTTTATCTCCACCTGATGACATCAGCAGGCTGTGAGGAGAACTATCATAGTCGCTGATACATGCATCTCCTTGTGAAACAATGTACAAGATAAGCATTTCTGTACACTGAATAAACGCAAACATAATGTCTTAAGAGAAGGGAGGAAATGTATATGTAGGCTACTCTGTATAACTGCTTAAATATTGTGAGAAAGGATACATTAATATATTGTGCACATTCCTGTTTATACTTAGTAATATCCCATAGATGTATCTATGCTATTACATCTGCCATGGATGACTGTAGATTTCACCATCCATCTAAGACAGCAGTTCACATTTAAATCTCAGTACAGCACAGCTGTTAATGCAATTTTGTCTTAATCTCTGCACATTCAGTGAGGGTGTTGGTCTTGTAGTTAATGCTTTATGTTAATATAAGGATCAAGATATTTTTTCGAGACTTGCCTTTGTCCCTTTAGGACAGTATCCCTTCAAGAAGTCCTGGCACACTTCTGCATCCTCTCTGACCTTGACGTGGAGGTATGGGCAGTCGTCTCGTACACACAAACCCTTCAGGAAGTAAGTACACACTGGCATTTTGTCTGGTGACACCTTGTGGGAAAACGGACAATTATTTCCATGGCAGGTGCCCCTGAGAAATCTGAAACAAATAAAAAATATAAAAGAAGTAATACACATGTAAGTAATGACAATCTGATCAAAGCAAGGTTATAGGTTCAAACATATAGGTTCTAATTAATGTTGGGACTGATGATTGATTATAAATCGATGATCGGTCGGCTGAGGGAGACGATCGGATGATGCATCTTGCATATTTATAATTGTTTATAGAGTTTTTCACAAAGGCTTTAAAATGAGGGATAGTATGGTTTCATAAATAAAATTCATGTGGAAAAACTTGAGAACAATATGTGTTTGTTAATAGATTCACGCCTAAGTTTAATATATACACATGAAGGCTATAGAGTTATTACATATATTAGTCAATATTAGGCCTATAGATCAATTGATAGCATATACAGGTCTATATTTGATCTGAAAAGTCACACTCCTAGAGGTCCACCAATCTTTACTGATTACTTATCATGAAATTAAAACTGATTCCGACACTTCTCAAAAGTGACTAATAACTGATCACACTTGAAGAATGAAAAGGTTTAATAAAGTAGCTTCAAAACCAAAAGTAAAATGAATACTCCTTAACCTGTCTGACTGTAAATGACTTAATACTCATACAGGTGTCAGGTATACTGGTGGCAAAACGGCAAACTCCTCACCTTGTACATACTGCCACCTTGTCTGGATCATGGGTAAAAGGACACTTGTCTCCACGGTTACACTTGCCAAAGCGGTTATAGAACAAGCAGTAGGGTTTATTCTTCTTGGTGACATGAGACAGTTTGTGTTTGTTCACAGCTGCTGCCCGTATACTTCTTTGCACAACTCGGCTGTAGTGATTTTTTTTTCATAAAATTATTGAAACACCACATCAAATCATGCATAAATTTCCCAAATTCATGATTAAATTCAATGAAACTCAATAATAATCATAGGATTTAATATCCTGCATTGAATTTCAGAGATTATGAAGTAAACTACTGGTTCTGAATTTATAGTTTAAAAAAAAAGTTCAATTTTTACAGATAATCTTATATGAATAACTGTCACAATCTCTCAATATATCATGAGATTTTAGTCATGTATCTCAATGAGACTCTGGTATATTACATAACACTGTTGAAATGGAACCTTTAAAACTGGATATGCCACATACAAGTCTGAAGACATTTAAACGACTGACCTTGCTAACATTTGTGTAACAGACTGTGTTGGCCCCTTTTTTGCTTGTGTTGAACTAATTCGTCGGTTGGTATTTCTCTGATCTGTTAAATAAAGAAAAAGACATAATCAAAAGTAAATAAATAAATACATCTAAATACTTTATAGCTGTATAACTGTGTCATGCTGTCAGAATGACAGGAAGGTTGTGTAACACTGGAAAATCAGGTGAACCATGGGTCATGTTGCTCAGCTAACGGCCAGCACCACATGCGACACTAAGGATTTATATCAACTGAGAACATTCATATATTACCAGTGAATATCTCCAAGATAAACATGCACAGTCAATCCAATCAACCTATACTGATACATTATATCATTTGAATCAATTCTTTACTCAAGTTTGATGTATTATAATTATACTGTCAGTAACATTTATTTAATGAACTTGTTAGCCAAATATTTCACAAGCATTATACAATGGCAGGATTCATAGGAATATATGTCTGACTGTAGTATATTGTTCAATTATATGATCTAAAGCAAAACACACGACTGCTGAGCTTTCACTGTGACGTGACTGTCTTGCAGTTGATCTGAAAATGTATTGAAATTGAAAAGTAAAACGGCACCTGTGTGCAGGGCAATACCTGCTCTGTTCAGGGAGGTCTTGGATCGGTGATATGGGACTCCTCTGATGAAGACTGTTTGTCTAAGGCTTCCCCTCCTCGTCATGGTCAGCCTCCTGATAATACACAGGTGTACTTTTATATAATATTGTAACAGTTTTGTGATATGTGATACAAAAAATACAAGAGATCTATAAAAATAGAGAAAATAAGACTGTTCCATTCTGTAAAAATTTTAATTTCATCACTGAAAATGACAAGCACCTTTCAAGGTATACACTGATAAAAAATGGCCTATAACCTCTGACAGCAACACAAGAAATTTATATAAGTATTTACCAGACTTTCTTTCTTGAAACAATGTTATCACCAACATTAACCAGTTGATCAAATCTCTGGATCTAATATCTACATTAATCAACATTTCCAGTTTTAAATGTATAATATGTTAATAGTAAAATTAAATGTTACATAAAGGGCTTAGAAAAGTAGGAGCAAGGGTATGTGCAGGTCTAGTTTCTGGGGGATAAAATGACACCTGAGCATGGATTGCACACCTATCATACCTGTAATCACGTCATGCTCTACCTGTCTGCAGTATCATACTCTACCTTTGTGAACTGTTGTGGTGCATCTTTCTCATGCGACTTTGGTGAGACAAGGAACTTGCACTCTTTGGTGTAACAAATTTGTACTTGTTCTTGCTAATGTTGATCACCCTTCTGCCTAACAGGCGGTTTATATCCAGAGTTCCATCTGCTAATATAAAACCATGATTGAATACAATTTTTTCATAACAAAATAATGCTGTTTTTTTTTCTAAACGTCATTAAAAATCTGTCAATCAGCTCAAAATGTAATATAAATCATTTCAATCAATAATTCACAAATGATGAATATTTCTTTCTGGGGAAGTTAACACTATAATGTGTACTGACCATGGGCAAAAGGCAAACATGTCTGACAGCAGCACCAAAGAGTGAAAACGAAATACAAACAAAATTTACAATGATAAGGGTAAATCTACTACTGTATTATACTGTATATTTATTTTTCTTATTGTTTATGACCAACTGGAGATGGTACCTTTGAGAGTTCAACTTACCTTTATTACCACGATGGGGCTTGAACCTATTATCAACCTTGTGTGGGCTGTGTGACGCCTTGTACACAGTGTGTTGTTGAAGGCCAGGTTTGATGAACCCATGTTTCTGTGACAGGATTATCTGTGTATGATACGTCCTTCCTCTCTTACCTCTGCCAGGATTACTATATTGAGTTGCACCACTCTGGCTTGAATTAAATCTCAAATTAAATCTTGTTGTATTTTGTGACACTTTCAAGGCTTTTTTCACCAACTTGTAACGTGACTTGAGCTTCACAGAGACTGCAGCTGTGTGGTGCAGAGACTTCAAGACTGCTGCTGCTTTCAACACCGGACTTTTAATAACACTGCTCCCTGATGATGACCTTGACCTACGGATGAATGAGTATCTGCTGGAAGGACCATTTCCTGTCCCCTTATTTGCTGATCCATGCACTGGCTTCTTGACTAGTTTATATTTTGAGCACTTGACAGTTCGCTGCCCCATTGGGGACTCCATCTGGCCTAGGCGAGTGATGGGAGATTTTCTTTGTGTGATCAGGAGGGAAAGAGCTGCGGGAGCAGTAGAAGACCGCCGGAGACCTCTGTTGGAATCTCTGAACACTTCCTGCTGTGCAAGATGACCTGCTCTCCTGAACACTGTGCTATGCTGTGGAGCTAAGAGTCTTGCATTTTTATCCATATTATCTAATGTCATTTCGGTACTTGATTTGCTGGGGGATTGTCCTGCAACCCATTTGTACTTTGACCCACTTTTGGGGGACCCATGTGTTGTGAATGTAAGATTTGATTCTTGCACAGGGTTGGAGCTGTGCTTTGTAAGCTTATAAACAGACCTTGTGATGGTCTTACTGGGAGATCCCTTCTTGACACTAGAGCCAACAGCCGACACTGTCCTCGCATGATTAATTTTATCATGAGATGGTTTCACAATGATTCTTTTTGATGTACTGCTTGATGAAATGCCTTCATTAGTCTTGGATACCACAGTCTTATTAGCTTTATCAGCTGCAGTCAACCTAATTTTTGTGCCTGATATACTGTTTTTAGCTTTGGTCTGATCAGCACCAATTACTGTTCTGGCAATATTTGATAAGGAAGTTATGTTGCCAGATTTGTTTGAAGGATTAGCAACACAATTTGATATTTTACCCTGTGATTTAGCAATATTTGCTTGATGAAATAAGGCATGTTTCATTCCCTTGGCAGCTTTCTTTGCCTCCACAGGGCTGGTCAAACTTAGATCTTGCTGCCCAGTAATGCTAGGGCTCATAACGAGCTGTCTGATGACTGGTGTGGTCAAAGTATCAGGAATACCGGCAGAACCTAGAGCTCCGGATTTGTCCCTGATTGATGTTACTGGTGCTGCCCTCTTGGGAACATCACTGCCAGATGCGACTGGTGGTGCCCTCTTCAGTGTATCAGTGACAGCAAATACTGGTGTCTTTACCACTGTTATTTTCTTGTTGATATCACCACTAGATATCACTGGTGCCATCCTCTTGGGTGTGTCATTAACCTGTTTTCCTGCTTTGACTGATACTTTAATATAGTCAGGATTACTTTTCCCTAATACTGCATCTTTTTCTGCATCTCCACTGGTTGCCCCAACTCTCGATGGAGATAGTTTGGCTGATGATAATTTTGTAACACTGGCAATCTGACCTGTTTGGCCAGCCACACTATCACAGAGGTGAACACTCACATCAGGCTTGGCGTTTGATGGTGGCACGACGATCCTGGATGAAACTGTTCCCACTACATACTTGTTAGGTATATTGATAATTACACTCCTTTTTCCATCTGCTGTTACTGATTTAGCATTCGTAGCTCCAATAAACTCCCCACTACTTTTTGGCAACACCTTGCGCTTGAGTTCCTGAGAGCTTTGGGTAGCACCTACATTGTTTTTTGCTATTGATGAGGTAGATTTCCTGAAAGATTCTGTTACACTCTGATTTCCTGCAGGGTTTCTGTGTACAACATGAGCAGAATGGGGACCACCTATTTTCTGGCCGCCTGGCTGAGGTGTCTTGGTCTCAGTATTTGTCAATAAACTGTGTGTGACCCTAACCTGACTAGCTTTGCCTGGATCACGTACATATCTGTATTTGCTGCTGGTGCCAGCTTGCTGCCTGGGACAACTTTCATAATTCTGTGAGGTAGTTTGATGGGTTCTTATGTTTATGTCAGTTAATTTGGTAAAGCTATGAGGATTACCTGAACTGGCCCTATACTTTCCAGGAACACTTGCTGTGGTTTTAGTACCGTTGTGCACAGAGTTCACTTGTCTGCCACCAGGTGCCACTACAGTACGCTGCTGACTACTTTGGTTTTGAATTACTAATGCATTTGCCCTGGACCTTGGTGGCTGGATTTTTGTTTTCTTGTGTTGACTGATAAGTGCTGTAAAAATGAAAATAACATACAATAAAAGTTTACAACATCCCAATATCCACACCTCATGGAGTTTTGTATTTACTGGTCTGATGGTTTATAATGGGTGGTCTGGGTAAAATCATCAGATCTGACCTAAGCCCCCAAATGTCTTAGGATAGAACCCAAGGCTCAGCATAAACTGAAATATAATAAAAGTGCAGTACTAAACCTGCACAGATGGGACAACTTAAAATAAACTTTATTTATCTTACACGGGTTGTGCCACTAGTTATAACAATTTATACAAGGCACTCTCCATGGCATGGATGGTGGCATTTGGAAGTCTGTCGAGGTGGAGAGGACTCTGAGAAAACCACCTCACTCTCACAGCCATGCAGGGGATTGAACCCAGGCACCTGCCGAGAGCGCCGATCATTTTACCCCACAACGCTCCAGGCCTCCTTTGATCTGCATGAAAGAGAGTGTGATTGATGAAATACATGTTCAGTAACCTCGAATAATATCAGTCACAATGAAAAAAACTGAAACACAGAATACAAACATTTTCTAGGATACTGAATTAATAATTCTTTTTAAAAATATTGGGGGGGGGGGGTATTTATTCTCTCTTAGATCATTCAGTATTATTTATTTGGCGCCGTCATAAAGTACCTGATGGCTCCACAGAAAATTTTTGTAATACCAGAAAGAACTCAAAGAGACCATATTAAATATATATACCTTCCTTTACATTCTGGATCACCATAGATATGTGAAGTTCCAGGCTGTATTACAAGGATCCTGACCATACCATGGTATTTGTTAAGTAAGCCCAGAAAATACAATACTGGTGGAACATGTTTATAAACTTAAAGGTGCCCATTCACCTACCTTTTGAAAAATTATTTATGTGATTTCTGGCTTCCTCTCTGTATATATTAATGATCTAAGGGTAATTTTTATTGTGAAAAGTTTTTATTTATAAGGCCTTCATGGAGGATGTATGAGCTTATTTATTAACAACGTTTGTAAAACCAGCAATGTTGACAATTGGAAAAACATGTATCCTCCGGTGGTAGGTTGCATACTATGCAAAGGTAGAAAGGTCACAACTACTGTGAAAAAAATAACATACACAGGAGCGTGAACCAAGATTATAGTCTGTTCCACTATTGACCACCCCTGTCCACCTAATTTTGGCAATTATCCCCACAAAAGACAAACTTGTCAAATGAAAATTACACCGATGGCAGGAAGAGGGAAATGCTTAATTTTTGGTACCCTACCAACCTAGGATATAAAATTTACTTCCTTTACGGCCTGGCTGAATTCTCATGTTTATCTGTGGTTCATGGCTTCCCTAACAAGTGGCCATTGTTTATCCTCCTTAGATATGGATATAAGGTTATGTGACGTAACAGTGAAATGCGTGCACCAGGAAAATACAAGTGTCACTGTAAACAGAGGTTGGCAGCTTTTCATTATTGGTCCTGTGAATATGGGAGCCTCTTTTGTGTGTTATGTCTATTGTGACTTCATCACTATTCCCTGATAAGCCCAGTTCACAGATTAGTGGCAAGATGTCACTATAGAACAGACTAGTTACTCATAATATAGTTTTAAACTGTTCACAGGAAAATCACATAAGGTAGGCTATTAATATAATTATTTCCAAAATAGTCAATTAAATGCATTTTCCTCTTTCCGCTCAAGGGGCAAAAGGTTTTGGTGGTCCTTGACTGACATAAAAATAATCATGAAAAACAGGTGGACAGAGGCATCAATACAGGGGGGATGGGGGTATATATCCCGCCACTTTTGGCAAGGGGCAGGATGGTCAATATAATCATCCCCCCCCCACAATTATAATATTTATAATAATATTTATATATTGAAAATTAAATATAATAAATAATTAGAATAAGAGAGTTTGGGTCAATATCTGAGTTTTCTATGAAATAAACCTGGTTTAGAATTACCCAACACTTGAAACACAATACTTTATTTTATAAAACCTAACCTTAACTGTTATATTATATATATATATATATATATATATATATATATATATATATATATATATTATTTAATGAAAAGTTAAAGTGTCCTATGTGTATCATCAATTTCAACACCATTACAGACTTTAAGCAATGCTTGGAAATTATTATGAAAGATTGAGCTGGATATTTTCATGGCAATGTCATGGTCCCACATAATTAATTTACAAAAAAAATAAGAAAGGCTCACCTGTAGGATGTATTTTATTATAAAAATATATTTTAACCCTGTAAAATGCATATTTTTAATTTTATTAGTTACGTTTAAATCCTGAAACAAAATACAACCGCAACCCACAGAAGGTATAATACAAAAAATAGAAGGAAAATATAGCAATCTACCTCGGTAAATAAAAATTTCAGGAGATAAATGCATTTTCTTATATGTTTCAAGTCATTTTTTTTCTTGAAATTATGTCTTTTTTCAAAATATAACGGTATTGATAATGGATAACAGTGCTGTATTACAATAAATGTAATCATTGGTAAAATTATTACTTAAAGCAAGCAGACTTCTCATATAATAACTTTAAGTTTAATATTTAAAAATACATAACACAGTGATCGTTATAAAAACTATGAAATTCCTGAATAACAATGCCAGTTTGTAGAATTTAGATCTTACATCCATCCTGCCACCTTTTTCTTTCAACACCGTTTATTGACATTCATCACTGTTAAAAGTGAAAAGTAAAGGTGTTGATGCATAATGGTGTTGAAAACAAGGGACCCATGGGTCACGGCGCTCAGCTGATCGTGATTGGACTATAAATGTTTCTCCACTGTGATACTATATCGAGTCGATAAAGCTCATGAATATCATGTACATGTTGGGCTATTATAAAGGAATGTAATGTAACATGTGAGTAAATGATAAATGAAATTACCTGACTGATGGATTAATAGAGTCAAATAGTGGTTTATTTTTTATTTATTTAGGAGGGGTTGAAAATTGTGATATATTTGAGCAAATATGAATGCAATGACAGCAGTAATAAGCAGTAGATGATAAGGCTATTTGTTGAAGGATCTAAAGTGTATGGTAGTCTGCAAGCGTTCAATTTGACAGATATGATGTTATGATTAACTATGCTGATGAAGTGATTTATGAATATGTGACTGTATGACACAATATCTCTTTAGTCTTGACAAGGTACATTATTGTGATGCCCACTATGTCTACATATTACACAATATTGACATAATTTCTGGCATGTACATAGGTACCTATGGACGAATAGTTATACAAAATATTAAAGTATGAATATATCTGATTCATCTTGTTCTTGCTTACTGAGGCTGACTTTGGGATGGGGTTTGGAGAAGGGAAAAGTGAGGGCAGCACGAAGGTGGATGTAGAAATATTCTATTGTAATGTTTTTCATTTATATAAGAATATGAAAAGCTAAGAGGAAAGGGGCCCTCCTACTTGGTTATAGTAAAGTTCTAAATATATGATTGCAAACTAATACTCTAACAAGACTGTCATGAAGAAAAACAGTAAAAGTTTTGAGATACTGTGTTGCATACAAAAATTTACAGATGGACAGGCAAGTGGACAGAATGAACTAATACCTTTATTTCACTTTCAAGAGAATAATGCATTTAAGTTTATATATAATCCTATTTTTTTAAGCAGATCCACTTTTTCCATTAAGAAGTTTTTATCTGTATCATTTTTTTATTTACAGGTTTATAAATTTTTAATTAAAAAACCTGAAAATATAAGTTAAAATATTAGAATTGTTGCAAAAGTTGCAATCATTATATATACAGAGTAAAAAACATTGGGTCATATTATGCATACACATATATTTTATTATTTTTAAATCATAAATGTTTTAACTGATTTTAAAAGAAAATAATGCCACAACATGGCATCTACAAGAATATTCCTTGAATCACTATTAAAAAGTTTTGCATATTGGAGTTTTTTTCAGGACATGCTTAATTTTATTCACCAAAATAAAATAAAAGTAAATTTGACAAAATAAAACATCTTTTCAAATAAAGTATACACACTGTTGGTTGAATGAGGGACAAACAATATCATTGTGCTAATTACTATCCCAGTTTTAATTAATTACTGGAATTAATAGTCAATTTCACACCTGGTGAAGTTTTTACTCTTCTGAAGTAAGGAATTACTTATCTCATGAACATCCAGACTTTCACAGCAATACACCACTTTGTGGACACAATTAAATGTACACTTTAATCATTGTAACCCTGGTGGTTCAATACAAAATCTAAAATGTAGCATGTCAAAGAATAAAATAAAATACAGAAAAATTATAACATTCATCTAGTTTATGCACCAGCTGGGGGGATGAGTGCAGGGCAGAGGGGAAGCCTGCTAGTAGTGGCCAAGCTGGGCCAAGGTAAGCTGCCTGGGGTGGGTTACATAATGCAAGTGAAGGCTGTACTACTAGGTGGGCTAGATGTAAACAACACCTGACATGGTGTGTGAAAACATGAATAAAAGCTATTCATTCCAATCAATTTCTTTTGAAAGTTCAGATTTTAAAAGATTAAATCCTTATGCATATATGCTGGGAAAATTAAATCAACAGTGCCAAAGTTGGACAAAATTTAAGGTATTGTTTTTTATTTATGCTAATAACTTGAAAAATTTGCAAAATTCAGATCTAATTTTGGGTAAACAATTGAATTTTGATTAAATAAAGTTATATTCCTGAAAAAAGGTCTCTAGGTTCAGCAATTCTCATGTGAGTAAATATATTTCCTGATTTTTTAAAAAATTGCATTATGTTTTGGCCCATAACTTCAAAATAATACTCAATACTGACCTAATTTTTTGTATGTTCATAGAAAATGTATAAAAGAATGTGAATACTAAATACGATCAAAAACAGATCAGGGGTTTTGATATTAGGCAGCCTTGAAGTGTAACAATGGCTTTTTTTTATCGGAAAACGGAGTTTTTTTCCTTAATATCTCAAAGGAACAAAGTCCTAATGACCCAATTTTCGGTATGGTAGGAGATTTTGGGGACATCTAAAATTATGTCAACAGCCTGGGGAGCATAGAGATGTGCACTGAATGACCTACAGTCATCAAAGTGGACTGCTTGACTATGTAAGGGAATACAACAAGAGCCTCCAAAAAAATTCAATAACTAGCCTAATTTTGCAGCTTTTATTTTCAAATTTCAGATTTTAACAGATTAAATCCTTATGTATACATGGTGTGAAAATTAAATCCACAGTACTTACAGGAAAAAAACGTGCCATGGCCAAAGTTGGGCAAAATTTAAGGTACCAATTTTATATTTTTGCCAATATTTAAAAAAATTTAACAGATTTTGATCTAATTTTTGGTATACAATTAAATTTTGATCAATTAAAGTTGCATTACTGGAAAAAAGTCCCTACCTTTAACACTTTGGGTCTTAAGTGACAAAATATCTTCTTGATTTTTTTACAAAGTGCATTATGTTTGGGCCAATAACTTTTTTAAATTATATAATACTGACTTAATATCTGGCATGTACATAGGAACTATATAGAGGAATATTTATGGTAAATATGAAGAAAACCAGATGAGTGGTTTTGATATTAGGCAGTCCTGAAGTGTGAAAATAGATTTCTAATAAAAAATTGAGGTTTTTCCTTAATATCTCAAAGGAACGAAGTCCTATTGACCCAATTTTTGGCATGGAAGGAGATTATGGGGACATCTAACTGTATGCCGAAATTCAGATTCGTAGGTCCAACGGTGTCGAAACGTGCCAGTCTTACGGACGGACATCCAGACGGCCAGACGGACGGACAGACGGACGGACGACGGACAATGGACCATGACTATAGCTCAGATGACTTATAGTCAGCTGAGCTAAAAAGATATGATATTTATTTAAAGAAAATTAGTTACTCCTTCAACTTATCTAGTACTCAGTATATTTATGTGTTGACAGTGTGAGCTATATTCCCAAAATAAGAAAAGCAGAAATATTTTCATTATTTTGGAGAAAAAAGGGAATGGTGTTGAAATCGTCTCTATAAGGGTGTTGAAAAAAATCTGGGGACACACATTTCATCGCAATAAAAGTGGAAAAATTAGAGGGATGTAAATAAACTTGAAGAAGTTTTTAAGGAATGATTTTATTAAACACAAAGAGTGAAAAATTCCTAGCCTATACAATTTTTAATAAAAATAAGAGGATAATCAGATATTTATTATGGCCTGGGGACAGGTACTTTTTAATGACCTTTGAACCATTAAGTATAGATTTGAAGCATTTTAGGTATTACTTCGCTAAAGAAATAAGCTCAAATTAAGCAGAAAATATAAGATACTAAAATTAAATCCAAAAAGCATAATGACAGATGATATTTGTATGTACTATGGCACTTTGAATGCTAGGGACATGAATTTTCATGAATTGGGTCGTTTTCTGTAGAATGACCCCTATAAATATAAATCACTATAAATGATTAAACTTCTGGTGTAAAGATCTACAACAGACATTGAAACCGGGCTTCAACCTACCGCCGGTAGCTTATGCACAATGGGTGTCGCATAATAAATTGTTTCCTGAAAAAGGCTGATACATATTATTTTCCTGAGAATTCCCATATTTAATTTTGCTCATAACTGGAGTTTATGATGTTACGTTTTTGGTTCAGGTTTGAAGTTGTTTCGTGTTTGGTGTTTCATGGTGTTTCGTCACAGATACCCAAAACACCGGTGTTTTGGGTGTTTAGGGGGACCGGTTGGGGCCACCTAAAGCTTAATTTCCTGTTCAAATAGTAAATGGTTTCCCATTTTCACGATAGATGGTGCTTCAATGGCATATAAATAAATGAACAAAACTCGCTCCTACTCATATCTTGTCTTCACGGTTCACTTAGAAGCGTGTAGGGCTCCTATAGTCTAGAGATCGTAGGTTTGATTCCAGATTCAGGCCAATTCTGATGCTTAGTAGTTGTTTATGTTAGAAGAGTTGAGTGTAGGAACATCTACAGGGAAAATTAGGAGTTAAAATAGGAAATGAGAGGAGACAGTGTTATTTATATTTTCCTCAATAAAAGCGAAGCCCGCGATCTATAGTGGCTCCCAGATATTTATCTGAAAGATCTCCAATCACCATAAATGTAGACCTTACTCTTATATAAGGTAAGATCACATATTTGTAGTGATTTTTGGCACCTGTGATCTGACAAGACAGAATGACATATCATATGGATACTGAGGGTCTGGAGATTTAAAAACTGAAAAATGGGTCATGGCCTGTCAGATCATGAGCGACATTACATTAATTCTAAATTTATTTAAACAAAAAATGGGGACGTAAAAGTACTTGTTTTCATCTTAGATAAAGAGTTTTCGGATTATTTACTTACATGTCAGATATTTTATTTGTGCCCGCAATTCGTCAGCATCTACGTCTTCTGCCATTTTCCCCCGAGTTACTCAATTGATGACGTCATCACACTGGCATTCAGATAATGCCGTGGCGCCATCTATCGAAAGATAGTCGTATTATTTGGAGCTTTAAGGTTTTGCCATGAAAAATTCTATTTGATTTTCAGCTTTACTGGGTGGTTGATGTCATGGCCAAGCCCTGCAGTTTAGCTAAAAAACAAAGATGGGATGTCAAGAAAGCTGAAGTAACAAATATAGTAAAAATGTTTAAAGTTTTCATTCAATTTTTAAACATTTATAATGACTATTTTCTATGATTCATGTTGATGAACATATGTCACAAATATTTAACCTATTTAAATTCCTTTTCACCAGCTGGAACGACGGTTATCATTTTCTTTGTAAGGGAAATACAGATTCTAACCGTTATACTCTTATATATAATTTTTGCATTATTTAAAAAAAGAAATCACCCTTTCATTTGAAAATCAAAAGCTGAAAATCCAAGGAAACTTGGGTAGAATTACGTGTTTTCATACCATGATCAGGTGTTTTTTAATTTTTTAAGGAATTTCATTGGTAGAGCACATGCATTAACATTCTTTCTTCATGATTTCATAACCAGCACTCCTGCAATTCATGCGGAATGTGTCAGCTTCTTATAAATTAAGGCTTTGACATCTTGCTTGTAGATTTTAATGATTAAATATATCAAATTTGAAAAAGAGCCACACCTTAGGAAATCAATATTAATTCTTTTTACCCTAACAATAATCTATCATCGTTAGTTAAAATAATAAAATGTATATATATATATATATATATATATATATATATATATATATATATATATATATATATATATATATATATATATATGCATGCATGGTCTTTGATTTTTTATTTTTTGTAGTAGTGAACACTGAACACTCGCCATAAATAACGTGTCGCGCGGACGAGAATTGGTGCTGTAGCTGGGAATTCTCAGAGGAGAATCTCTTTTTTTAATTATTTGTTCTCGCTGCTGGTGGAAAAACACACTAACACACAAACAAAAAAGTATTCTATTAATTCTCTTTAATAATACCTACAGCATCGTCCTATGGAATATATATATATATATATATATATATATATATATATATATATATATATATATATATAAACAGCTTCCTCGACTGTTCTAAATTATCAGTCCAGTGTTTATCAATAGTATATACATGTATATATACATAATTTTCAGTGGAGTGCTGATCAATATCAGTCTTTATAAAGACTCAATAATGGTCTTTATCAATATGTAGCAGTAGTATAGGGATGCTTTACGTATTTGTGACAAGTTAAAATAAAAAGGCGTTTATATATTAAAGTGATCGGTTCTGGTGTCAGGGGGTCTCCTGCTCCCCCATTGCATTTTTTTTTTTTTGCATATTACGTGACGCGATCACTTGTTAAATTAGTCTCTTTCTCGTTCTCACTGTTTTTTTGGTGATGTGGACGATTGTGGACGTCGCATAGATTTAATTATTTTGTGACAAGAATAGTAAAAGTACGGCCGGATACGAGGTCAACCATCTTCTTCTCCCCTCCTGCTTCTTCTTCATGTTCTTCTTCTTCATCCTCTTCTTCTGCTGATAAAACGACGATATGTACTTTCTTCATGCCTTTTCTTAGCCTACAATACATTCTAAGACTGCATGAGTACGATATCTTTGGATTTCGATACCTGTAATATCTGATGAACAGTATTTGTATTAAGATTGATTGATAATCTTTATTTCCTCTGAATAATGCAGAGAGCACAATCAACATTAAGATATTTAATATAAAAAATGAATTGAGTGCATCAAAACATGTAGGGATATATATATATATATATATATATATATACATACGTACACCGACATAGACAAATATATATATATATATATACATACATCGTGAACATTTGGTTCTAAGATCACCAACATTGAAACAAAAAAGAACACAAGAAACAAGGAGGCGTGCAAAAATAAACACAACTGAAAATTAATACGATAATATCGAAATGCACAAACAGGGTCTATAGGGCAAATATTTATGATCTTTCAAAATTAAAGCAAGGGTATTCCAAGTCATCAATTACAGATTTAACAGAGTGAAAAAACAAAGCTGCATTATACAAAAATTGAACTGAAACGTCATATGTCCATCGATACAGTCTGCAGCTATGTCCTTACCTAACATAACAGTGAACAAGTCCCATTCGTCCATCATATTGAGCGCCATACACAGCGATTGGAAGGTTATCATTAATAAAGTCCCATAATTTCTACCACTGACATATGGCTTTTGGACAGATGGAAGAAACTTGAAACGCCGGCTTTTCGAGTAAGTG
This sequence comes from Sipunculus nudus, assembly GCA_026874595.1. NCBI lineage: Eukaryota > Metazoa > Annelida > Sipuncula > Golfingiida > Sipunculidae > Sipunculus > Sipunculus nudus. The sequence goes on from CM049313.1 coordinate 70,571,089, forward strand.
TCCGCAAAAATGACAAAGAATCGATTCACCAATATTAATATATGCCAACAGGGACTCTACATACTGAAAATAATATAGTGAATTCGGAATTTCTTTTGCAGCATACCATATAGCATGCAGGGGATAAAGGGATCAACCTGAATCACTTTTATTAGATTAAAAGCGTTCTTGCTCTGTATTATCCTGTCCTCAACAGTGGTTTTCCCATTCTTTTTACCCCTAAAAGTTCCATTACTAATAAAATTATATAGTTCTCCTGCCAGACAGTATTCATTAGCTATATCAATTAAGTCCTTGATAAATCTCCTTTGTGGTGTGCGTCCATAGACACAAGTAATCAATCTATAATTAAAAATACTACTATGAGTATATAGGCTGTACCAAATAAATATAAAAAAAGAGTCGTTACAAACAAAGTCTGGTACATGATGTGGTATATTCTTTATACTTTTCTACTAATATTAGAAAAGACGTAAACTTACGTTAATCTTTAAAACATAATATTAAAATAATAATATATTATAATATTGTCCACAACGTAACACACACACACACATATATATATATTGTGAAAAAAATAACGGTTTTGCTGATCAGTCAAAAGTCTAAAGGAACGCACCATCCCTTGCCAACGCCCCTGCATTGGTTTAATAACAATTCTTTGCTCCGTGCCCACCCTGCTCAATGAACCTAGAGAAGTGTGATATAAAAGCATCGGTTATAAGAAAAGAGATCTGGGACGACTGCAGTGCAAAACCGCTGCGTAAGGAGTGTATGTCATTTTAGACACCTTATTTCCTATAAACAGAATGAATTATTATCCAGCCTCGGATACCTTAGTTTCTTTTACGAACACACGATGGCGCTCGCATACCAAACAAGTGCGCACCTCCCGCCAAACAGGTTTGTATAGTCACAATGGCTTTGATAAGACTTAGAAATATACAAATAAATAAATAAAAAGTTCGGTTCTCAGGCACCGCCCGCGTAAAAAATTTTGATTTTCATGTTTCAAAAGTTAAAATAATACAATTTTGATAAGAAATTCTTTGTTAGGTAGTACTTTTACCTGTTGAGCAAAAAAAAAAAATGTAATTTTCATGCTTTTCCATGGTCATATGACATTTTTATCAAAAAATACAAAATAAGGGTTAATGTATCGCCCTTCCGCACAGGTAATTTCCTAATATGTGTATATAAGTTATATGTTTACCCGTTTAAAAATTAGGTGATGGTGAATTATATTTATCCAGATTTATAGGAAATTTTGTTGTTGCTTGACTGGATGATATACTAGTATCACGTGCAGGGGTGTCAGAACAGGGGCAATTTGGTGTATATACAGCCCCCCCCCCCCATCTTTTTAAGCAAAGGGGGGTGGGGGTGGCAATGTAATCATCCCCCTGCTATTCAGAGAATAATATTTATATTAATATATATTGTGTGTGTATATATATGTTTGTATAAAAAGGTTGCCCAATTACCCTCTCACGCCCGCAATTCCCTCTCCACCAACAAGATAAATTTACGCCAAGTCTAAGAGAGATATATGAGCATAATTATTGTTAAACATTATTTTCCCAAAAATCTGTTTACAGGATTCATGAGACCCCTATTTCGTTAGTTTGTAGAGCAAATGAATGTTAAACAGGGATGATGAAACATTAGATTAAAGTAAATAGCATCTTCGAATTAATATAGCAATCATTTTGCTGGTTAAGAGCTGTAAAATCTATATAGAACTCCAAGAAAACCTCGGTATAGATAAACAATGTGATATAATCTATTAGTTGGGCATTTAAAACGGCTGGTCTTTCCAGGATTCCCGAAAAGGATGCGGTATAAAATATTTAACTAGAAAATGTCCAGATGACTGTATCCCCCGGCAAACGGGAATGTGAGAAATGTGCACACACACACACACACACACACACACTGTCAAAGAACTTCCTAAAAACACTTTGTGCAGGCTTAATAAGAAAACTTAATCCGCTGCCAATACGGTAAGCGACTTACACGATGCACCTACTATCATATATAGTTTCAGAAGAAGATCCCGTTAAAGACTGAGAGAAATAGTGTCGCGTATGAAATGAAAAAAAAATGTATAAGCCAATTCATAACAAAAAAAATACAAACGTGCATATTACGCACCAGTGTATCTGGTGACCTCTGACCTCATTAAATACGTGGATTTTGATGAGAATGTAATTCTGGTAAGAAACTCTATCGGTAAATATGTTAATTGAGTGTCATGAAAATCCATAAGGTTTTTGGTAGATCACCATACATGGTGCAACCAAAGTTTGGCGACATTTGACATTATTCAATATGCGTGGATTATGCTGGAAATTGGAATATGGGATATCGCTAATGCCAATTCTCTCGTGTGAGGAGGTAGAATATGCCTATCTTCCTGGGTATACTCAATCTGTGTGTTATCATACATATATAAACCTTTAATATTTAACTATAATCTTATGGGTAACCGCACTTGTGGACGAGAACATATTAATGTATACTATAGTATATAAACTAGTCTTCCTTAAGCTGGGAACCTTTTCCTATGTATTCAAGATATTTATATAATTTCCATGAAAAGCAACACCTGTATATATTGATACAAATATATTTATAGAAATAACAATATATACATTTTTACAATAAAACAATATACATGCATTGTATGCTAAAACACTGGATCTTCATTGTGGTGGAGCGTTTTTTTTTTACAAAATCCGATTCTCTTCTATTTTCGCTTATCACTGCTCTCCATTTGGTTGTCATATTAAAAATATTGTATTATTATCTCCGAGGAGGTTAAAATAAGACTAATTTAACCCATTGATATCTCGAATCAATGTCCAGAATGGTCATAATAAAACCAAAGTTATATTATTCAATTTTTAACCTCTTGAAACTAAGAAACGAAGTTGGACACACATATATCATCCTGTACAGTACTGTGAAACATACACGTAACCCTTAATTCCTACTGTTACGTTGCGTGACCACATCATATACCTGTACTGGGCTTCAAAAGTTTTGGCAACTTCATTATATTCTGCGAAGCCTCAACCAACATTGGTAAAAAAAATTAGGCTATACATTTTCTTATTCAATAAAACAAAGTGATATCAGATTAAGAGTTCGTTTGTATATTTGTTGAAACTCACTCATTCTCCTCTCTTCAAGATGTTTTGCAATTAAGGAGTTCTTTTGAAAGTTAAACATGCAGGGTAGACTGGATTTCATTAAATGTAACATCATCTCTGCAAAATGAAAACATGATGTCGAATATAGTGTTTTCTTGTAATTTCAGCTAGACTTCAGACATTGAATGGCTGGGTGATTTTTAAGGTTGGCATATGGATTATTTTAATGATTGACGGACGTTCTGTCTTGTATGTAGGCCTTCACGTTTATTGTACGTATCTCACACCGGGGTACCTGGGATCCCAAGCCTCGTTGTCATACCCGCCAATCTCTTGATCACGTTTGGGTCGGTACTCCCAGTGTGCCGGGGGTTTCTTCACTTTGGTGCTACAATTGTCCGTACAAAACCAGCAGAACCCAAGTATTGCTAAGGCACCAGCTGAAATCAGGATGCCGAGAGCGATAAATATGTGTTTAAATGTCTCTGCTGTGGCCGCTGAATCGACGGAAAAAAATTCCGTGTAGCGGTTAGCCGCCGCCTGCACGAAGGCCGACAGAAGGACGAGCAGATTCAGTGGCGCCATCTTGGTGTCACCTGAAAAAAATCAAATGAAATTAAAATTCATGCCCAAATAACCTTTAGATTGCTGTGGTTTAAGAGATTAAACACACAAAACCACCAGGTCCTGCAAAAATATTAAGTCTATTGGGCATTAAGAATTTTAAATAACCAAATTAAATAACACGATGATCTAAGTCGTACACGTACTTTCATACGTAAAACAACTTGTAGATGGTTAATATGAGAGAGAGAGAGAGAGAGAGGGGGGGGGGGGGGAGGGGGGCTACTGAGATCCCTCAGGTCGGTAAAGTTTATTATTATTGTGAAATGCAAGTACTGGCAGCAAAATCAACATCACTTCTAACAAATATTTCTATGTATCTTCTTGTTGCCATAACTGTGACAGAGATAGCAGTCGAAAGGAAGTCAATTATTCTAATTATATGACACATAATCTTGGCAAATGTGGTGCTGGTTCGTCTAAATAACATATACTAGACTGTCAATAACAATTAGAACTGTCAATCAGAACTGTGGTTCTGATTAACAATTCAACAAGCGATGTTAATTTTATTATGCAAAATATTCTTTAATAAGCATGATTCCGACAATAGAAATTCCCTTAATAGTCTTCACCATTCACAATACATCATGCTGATTAACACAGATTGAAGCAGGTATTCAATCAGATCATTTCAAATTAGTGCGCTCATGGTCTTTGCCGAGAGCGTTGGAGAAAAAATACCTCTTTGTTCCACTGGGGAAGACGCATAATTACTATATAGCGAGATATAATAAGATAATTTTGTTTTTCAGTTACCATATCTTCATATTTTCTCAGTTACTGACTAAATGCATCTCAATTTTAGAAATTGTAGGATAAGATATGCGTCAATTATCTCATTGAATCGTCATAAATATTTACTTACAGTATATTGATGGCAACTTGTAAATGGTTAAATAGAGATTATTTAAATCAAATCTCAATCATGAAAGAAAGTGTTGAATATATATATATATATATATATATATATATATATATATATATATATATATATATATTTCAATTATAGTGAAATCTGACAGGAGAACATTTGTCCTATAGCTCTTTGTCTTATAGAGTTAGGTAGTGGGAGTTTTTTTTTCCAGGAGGTGGGGAGTGAACGAGTGACAATCCCATGAACATTTTCCCTTCACACAAGGCCCGTTAATTTTCAATGTATTCATAACCGTACTTTTCTGCAATATTTACCTGCATGGCCTAAAATATCTGTTCTCTGTTCGTGGTATTTGGCTTCTTTCTATGTCAATCGGACAGTTAATTATTTATAGTTTAACATTTGATAATATTTCAAGTTAAGCCCTATTGCTTAACCAACATGCAGTGCCAAAACTCTTTTCATGCAGTATATATGTATGTACTATAGGTACAGATCTGAAAAGAAGATTAGAATTCCATGTATCCACGGTATTTATGCTGTAAAGCTCCATTACAACACTGGGTCAATCAGTACCTTTAAGGATTCTTAATTTCTTATAAAATCAGGAATATATTTTTTCAACAAACTCCTTTATTTATTGTAAAATTTTAAAGTTAAACCTGCCCAGACAAATTTATTCTTGAGAATGTAATTTAATGATTGCTAGAGGCGAATGAAAATCTTTGTGTAAACACGCGGGCTGCATATGGTGTGAATAACAAACTCAAAAATAGGGCAACCTGGCCATTGCAGTTGTTCAAATTTCAAAGTCTTCGTCAGTGTTCACAGCTAAACCTAATTATGTGGGAAATCTGGGAACGAATGAAATACACATTCGAAAATACAAACAAAGGAATATACTGGTTCTGTAAGTAGTCAAGGTAACAGAAACCTACCTGAGACGGGCTGAATGGCTGATAGCTTCAGCAACCGGAAGTGCTACCTGAGTATGTTCTGGTAAATGGGTCAGCGCGTATATAAGTATATTAAACCTGCAGACTGCGGGCGCAACGAACTGTGACCAATGAATTCAAGCTAGACCAGGCGTTAGTCATGTGACCTAATTATTCTTCAGGTCAGGTGAACGTGAAGTATTCAGGTAACAACACGCAGATCGATATGGTGAAGGGTGGAACGATAAGACTTCATGGAATTCCGAGGAGGAATAATAAATCGATGGTCAATTGTCTTATATAAAATGCTAACGGGGATGTGGCAAACCCTTTGCACTTAAAAAGTCATGATTTAGGGTAGATACCTTTGAAATATATGCGGATTTTCATGCGCATGCGTGAACACCTGAAAAGAAAGGCTTAACGTAACGATGAATATTCATATTCATCAACAATGAAAGTCCCAAAACCTACATGTGTATATCTTATGGGGTCGCTGCATCATTTACAATCATTAAAGCAGAATGCAATATATTTTAATCTTATAACTAATTTATGCATTTATATTGGGAAACATATAAATAAATATATATGATATTGTGAAAAAACATTTCAAATATAAGACTATGCATTAAGATAAGCATATTTGAACACCTATGTTTATTTATTTAAATAGCTAACACATTTATAGGAAATTACACGAAGAAAACCATTAATTTCCGTTGTGTTTTCTTTTCCAGAACATGTGTTTGGAAACAAGTAAAGTTGTCTTGTAAATACAGCCACTACGTCTGTATTCTTATTTCAGATGAATCATTTAATCCTATCGTTTCCTCCAGTATTCTTGTGTCTGATGCACACAAAAGACTCAGACATCGATTGGTGTATTTCCACCATTATTCTTGAAAATTCAAATGTGTATTTCATTTTAGTTTCCTGAACTTGAGCATTTCTTAACGAATTGGTATGGACTTTATTTCTCTGTTGACCTTTACCATCTGTTGAATGCCATCCTTGTGGTTTATTTTTTCTGTATATTCGTTTCTTTCCAGTTATTGTTAGAAATATTATAAATTCTGTTGAAAATCAAAATTTTTGATGAATATGATGTCTCTATAGAAGAAGTTGAATGTTGAAAAAGTGACCGAGTGGTAAACTAGTTTTCTAAAAGATAATTTAAGGCTTCCAAAAAAAGATTTATGATATAAGTTATCTCGAATTTTTCGTTGCTGTCTTGCTAATATTGTTTTATCGAATTTATTGAACGTATTCAAGCTAAAGAAAGGTACACTGGCCAGTGTGGTCTATATATTTGACTGAAGAACCTCTATAATTACAATTTAGATCTTCATGCAATGGGTCTTCGTTAGGACGTTCGTATGAACAAATTAATAGCCAAATAGTAAGCATGTGTCAGCAGAAAAACAAATGAGTTACGGTAGTTTTTATGTGTAGAAAACCATTAAATGTGATATATTTTAATAGCACACATAAATAATGACGGCCTTGCAAGTCTAATTCAACATGGGCTTGATAAATTTAAGTAGAGCTGTCCACAACCATCCGACCACTAAGTATAAAGACCGAGTCTTACTTTATAACTAATTTTATGCTCTGCACAACACATCAATAGAATTGGAATTTGATATCAGTTGACAAATGACTACACGTGTATCAGCCTTATCACGGGATATGGGCTATGTTATGCTTTTCCACAGCACATTATCTATACCACCTATATCAAATAAAAATCGGAGCTTATATATAGAAGCATTAAAGTTCCGCTATCTCGAGAGGCCAAGTGAGACATGGAAATCTTCTGACGCGAAAGCCTAAGTAATTGCTGACATCAGAGATGCCAAACTTTCCCGGATTTGGTAATTCGACCAGTAAAATTAATTTAAGTTTAATATGTTTTGTATCGTGAACCCTATCTATCTTAGACAGCTTAATACTGCCAAAACCATTTTTACCATGTATTATAATTCTGTTATTTCCAGTGTCCTAACTTATGCACTCGAGTACTGGTTAACAAATATATCTGGTAGTTAAAGAAACAGCTAAATAATACAGGAATAGTATTATAAGGAAGTTATAACATAACTAGTACTTCTCTTGCCACGCGCCAGGAAATCTGTGAAACCAAATCAATGGCCTTCATATATTAATTGTCATGAACGACACACTACATCCCCTACATTCAAAATTCAGAATTTTACCTTCAGGTGACCGCTTAGATTTAACATTCTGCAGAACTACTCGCTTAAAAAATTATTTTGTCATATATTATAAAACTTTTTAACTCACAACTTTTTACATATTTAATGTTTTGAATAATGTGTTTTACCTGCAGAATTATCTGTTTTATCATTTTTACATGCAGAGCCAAATACGTTCGATGTTATTTTTATGTACTTATTAATTTTTATGTAATGAATTGCAAGTTAACAACAGCAAATTCCTGGAACTGGAGGCTAATTAATCTTATGTTGTCTTAGCTTATCTTATATAGCTTGGCTTATCTTATCTTAGCTCCGATTTGCTTCGCTTCACTTCGCTTCGTTATGCTTATTTGAGCTTAGCTTTGCCATGCTTAGCTTAGCTTCGCTTATCTCAGAATAATTCCTGTCGAACGGTTAGATGCCGATTGTAATTGGCATCACCAATCTTGTGTACGAGATAAGGTTATAAATGGTCTATGAACTTAAACAATCAGACAAATACAACAAACTAATCTTGAGAAACGTTCATGGAAGGCCACGCAAAAGGACACTTAGAGTAGCGCCACTGCTCTTGAGTACGACGTAAAGGTTTATATTTTCGACCCCGGGCATGCGAACATTAAGGATAATACATCAACCACTGCTGAGATATGTGTGATTTTCACAAGGTTTACATTAAAGCATAGTAGGCATCCCTACGTATGGACCGCGCAAAAATTATTATAGGTGGCGCCACCAGTTTCGACACGTTATTAAGCCATTTATCATCTATCCAACATTTCAGGCCAATACATCAAACAACTCCTTGACAGAAGCGGATCCAGAGGAGGGGGTCCAAGGGGTCCGGACCTCCCTTTTTTTCATTTTTAAAGAGTGCCATACAGAATTTCGCGGCCTGGACTCCCTTTTACGGACTTGGGGACTTTTCTTTCAGGGTTTTCATCAGTCATCCTTAGCTGGACCCAACCACCCCCTTTTCCTAAATCCTGGATCCACCCCTGTTTGATATGTGTGATTTCTCCCTACATAGACGCGCGATGGGATAGAGTTCAACACAAAACATTAGGCAACTGGCTCATATGTGACCCTGAATCGAATAATAACTGCAGTTTATCAATCAGCATGTAGTTTTTTTTAGAAGTACCCCAGAATAAATGAAACCCGGACGAAATCACAGTATTCGCGATGCTTCGTTTGCCATTCCTAATTATATATAATAAGCTTTCGTCGTTTTGTTTTAGTTGCAGCACACATTCAATCAGCCAGCGATGTTTGGAGTTTATAATGACTTTAAATGAAAAGAAAACAATTAAATGTACACGATCGATGCTCAGAGACTGCATTAAGATGCAGATAAAAGTTTTAAAACACTGCTTTGGTATTTCTTGCATTGCAGCAGGATTTGATAATAAATAAAGCTGCTTTGAAAAACTAAAATCTATAATAATGACCAACACAATATAAAATGAATTAGCTTACTCGTGTTTAACCTTTTTACCACTGAGTATATAATGTTCATTATAAGCAACACATCTGGTTGCATACGTCCCACGATATGAACTGTTCTAAAATTGTAATCTAAAATTTTACGCCAAAAAATATGAAAGTTATGGTTCTTAGGCACCGCCGGCGTCAATTTTAATACCCCGCATCAAACATTTTTATTTTTATTTGTCATCTTTCAAGAAGATAAAATAATACAATTTTGATAAGATTTCCTTTGTTATGTAGTGCTTTTACCTGTTTAGCAGACAAATTATGTTATTTTCAAGCTTTTCCCTGATCATATGACACATGATTATATCGAAACATACAAAAAAGGTCAAAAGTAAAATACCACCCGCCCGCAGTGATTTCTTAAAAAAGTGCCTGAGAACTATACCTTTATATTTTTTTGGCCTTAACCTTTTTCGCATGCGTGTATAATACAGTAATTGTAAAAAAAAAGGGGGGGGGGGGAGGGGGGGGGTAGGCTTTCCATGATAGAGAACGTAAATTAACATTTTTACCTGTACATGTCTACCCCCGACCCCAAAAGTGTTTTTGTTTGTTGAGATGGCGGGCTTCAGTCACTGATCTTACTTCAATTTAAATTCGAATCTTTAAGAGAGACAATTGTTGAATAAATTTTGATTTTTTTTTAATTATGTTATCTTATTTATTTGAAATTAATAAAAATAAATTAAACAGTTATCGTCTCTAGAAAATCAGAGTTTATTTGCAAGATGTGCTGAAGCCTCTTTACGAGATGCACTTATCATAACATGTATAACCTAATGTAAAAGTCATGTTTTTTTTCTATGGGAATCCCACAAAATATTTTTGTATCGAGAAACATGCCGGAAAGGGGTCACTTTGTCCCTGCATATTTTGATATGGACTACACGGCCCGCGACACCGGAAACTTCAGCAGACGACCCGCCTCGCCGTGGATGAACTGTCATGTCAACACAGTTGAACACAAACTGATTTCTGCTTAACTCAACAGTGACAACTATCAGTATGTATACAGCCAAAAGATTTGCGTCATCACCTTCCTAAAATCAGTTACCGATTTTGTCTCTTTGTCTGCAATGAATTGTCAAATGCTGAAATCCTGCGTCCTTTTTTTTTTTTTTTTTTTGCCAAAAATTTTGGTTTAAATTTTTACTTCAAGTTAAATTTAAGGTGTCATCTAAACAATGGTGAATGTATTATTCAGCCAGTCTTACACATTCAGGCATACACTATAACACGTAACTGCTGTGCTGTTGTGTGAATGATTAGAAATATTAAACTACAGTGATATAATAAGTACCTGTACTAAACTTTATAATATATATGTGATACATATAACATAATCATAAAAAATAGAATGTTATGATAGAATAACATGTACTGAGTACAGTTCAGAAATGTAGCTAGCCCTATTCAATCGGACTTAATATTATTAGGCCCTGCCATATATTGAGTCCAATAGCCATACAATGAGAGTTTCTACAATATAAGATTCAAACTACACACCACCCAACGCCCTTGTAACCAGTGTGAACTGGTGTTTATTACCCTGTGCAAGCAGTCACTTTTCATAGCTGGGCGCATTGATACAAAATGTAACAACATTTTAAGCTGTCAATCACTAAAGTCAGCGAGGCTGTCAGTGAGGTCATCAAGTTCGACTGTTCTTCTTTGTCCCTACTAAACTTGCTGACATGCCTCTGGTAAAAAGGTCAGTAAATGTTTAAAAATGATGATCCAAGTTTAATTTTAGTTGCTATTAGAACCATGAAACACATACTTTTTTGTGTTAAAATGGTATAATCCTATGTTTTGTTGTTTGACATAAACAGGTAGTCAAAGAAGATGCAACGGATCCGTAGCATATATTGTGTATACCTTGGCTTATATTGCAGAAACTCTCTCTGTGTGGCTATCGGACTCAATATATTGCAGGGCCTAATAATATTGAGTCCGATTAAAACGGGCTATTTAGGGCCCTGCCATATATTGAGTCTGATTACAATATAGTGAGTTTCTACAATATAAGCCTCAAACTACACCACAGGCACTCTTTTCATGCACTAAATATAAAATGGCTTAGAAACTGTAAACACCTTGAGTATGGGCGATATACCAGTAATCTTTTATTACTGGTATATCCCCCATACTCAATTATCTGTTTACAGTTTCTAAGCAATTTTATATTTAGTGCATGAAACGAGTGCCTGTGTATACAACTATGTTCTTCATTGTCCAGCCCTACTGAACTGGCTGATATGCCTCTGGTAAAAAGGTCCGTAAATGTTTAAAAATGAGGTAGTGATGATCCACATGACCGTGGTGCAGATTAGCTCTCTTATCCGCAAGATAGTAAGACGTTCCCAGATATATCTTACACTAAATACTGGTATTGTAATTGTTCATAATATAATTACTTTAAGGATCAGAGAAATGATAATTGTTGCGATATTAACACAAAACAAAAGAAAACTCATTTGATGAACAGAAATAAACATACCACCAAATTGGAAAAGAAACTAGCCATGACAGCTGGCCAAGGAACATTCGTGTATTTGGCCCTGGCCTTTCCAGGTTTATACGCTGATTGTGTTTTAATTGTAAATCAACCAGCATCTACAACTTTCAAATAGTTAAGTTGTTCCAAGAACCCAGTCACCAACCATATTGTTAGGTTTATATTTATAAATTAGGAGAGGCTGTTCTGCAGATTGTACTTTGTCATGCCGATAGTCTTTGCCTAAAAATGAGGATACAAGTTTAATTTTAGGTGCTATCAAAACCATGAAACACATTCCTATTTGTGTCAAAATGGTGTAATCCTGTGTCTTGTTAGGCAGTAAAAATGCAGTCAAAGAAGATGCAACAGATCTGTAGTATATGTTGCGTATACCTTGGCTTATATTGTAGAAACTCTCACTGAATTGCCATTGGACTCAATATATGGCAGGGCCTAATTATATTGAGTCCAATTAAATAGGGCTAATAATACATATATAGGCATATACGATTACAGGTACTTGCTCTGCTGTTGTCTGTATAATAAGAAATTATAAATTACTGTTATATTACCTTTTAGTAATACATTATAATATGTGATAAGTAATCATAAAAAATAGAATGTAATGATAGCATGAAATGCACTGAGAATGAGTACAATTCTGAAATGTAGCACGCTGAACCTTCTGGCAGCAATATAATGCTTGTCTCCCCCATAATTTTGCTTACACTACTGCTCTTTAAATGTATTGTCATGCTGTTCATCTTCAATTCTGGTGATAATTAGATATTGTGTTGAGGGACAAGCATTATAATATATATTGATGTCGAAAGGTAAAAAAATGCTTTATTTCATAATTCTGACAAAACATTCCATTATCAAATCTGCAATACAAGCATAAGGCCAGGATAGGCCTACTGGCCTGACCTGATGGCTGGTAGAACATAGTTAACTGTAACCTGAAGTATCACTTTCATGCAGGACACTGAATGGCTCGAAGCTGTCAGTGTCTGGTTCTGGACAATTGCAGCAGGTTAAACCATCAGATTCATTTGATTTTGCACCCTATCTTATATTGCTTTTATTTTCATAGAATGAGTGCAAAGAAGACAAAGAAACCAAAGAATGTTAAAGATGAAGGGGTCAAGTGTCATTCTATTGTGGCTCTGTTTAAGAAGCAAACACAAACACAGGCTTCTGGAAGAACACACAAACATCAGAATAGTGATGATGAAGTCCAGATAATCAAGCAAGAGAAATCTAAGTACTTCAGCCCTGATAAAAACATTGCAGGAAATTCAGGTAACACCACAAGCACAGAAACAGTTACAAGAGTTACACGGCTGAGGTTAAAACGAAGCCACAAGAGTTCTGGAAGTGAAGAATTGACAGTTAAAAAACCTGCTCTTGAGAAAAGCAGATCTCTACCTGCTTTGTTGCAGAAGCAAGACTTTGGTGAAGAAAAAACTGCTATAAGTGTGTCATCAGTTTCAGACACTCCACATGGTTGTACCAGTAATGCTGGTAAAGCAAAACCATCTTTAGGTAAGTCAAGTAAGCGCTTATCATTAAAAAACAGAAAACAAGTGTCACAGAACAAAGGTAACAACCAGGAAGTGTCAAGTAACAAGAATGGTGTCACGGAGACAAATGTGTCGTGGGAGGCTGGGGAAGTCAGTGATGCAGTTGCAAGAAATTGTGAAGATTCTAAAGTATTGGACAAGTTGGGTACCTGTGAAGACAGTTTAGTGGATGATTCATGTCAGGGTGAGGTATTCCAGTTGGTAAAGAGTGTGAATGAAAATGGCCTGAGACATGCTGTAGTGAATGAACAAACTGCTGAAAAAGATGAGGGAAGCAATAAAATCGCTTCTACTCAAAAGGCACCAGAACATCTAACAAGAACTGCTGAAAAGGTTGATAATAAACCTCCAGTTCACAAAGATTTCACAGATCTGAGCATAACCACTGCCAGCTCATTAGGAACTGAGTCAGAACAAAATGAAAAGAACAAACAAGTTGAAAATATTCAAGATGCAGACAATTCTACGAGTGTTGAAGAGACAGATGCAGCAGATGGTGATGGGAAAAAGGAAGATGGAGAGGAAGTTACCTATAGAATACCTTATTACCTGGAGAATTTTCTGTTGATTCTGAACTCTGTTTTGGAGGATGATTTCTACAAGGATCTCTTCAATGAATCTGATATGTCCTGGGTGAAAAAGTTTCATAATTTAACAGGTAAGATTGATTAGAAAAAACAGTTTTTGACCTAACAGATGTAGGTTTTCAGTCAAGACAGTGTTTTATGTATTCTCTCTTGGTAACTTTAAATTGATCATTCATGCTACATACCTATTTGTTAGGTAAGAAAAATATCTTGTTTGATATGTCTAAAGCTACCTTGTGATATGGTAGCCTCTTTATTTATATGCCTGCATTTATGATGTCAGATGAGCAGGGATTGTATTAATAAGGGTCTGTTACTTTGTATTGGCCTGACTTTTCCTGAGGCTTCTACACCAGCAGATGTATGATAATATGATAATGAGAAATATCCCCTTGTTATTTCTTTATTTTTCCTGATTTATGACATTTAAAACTGAACTGGGTATATTGGTATTTTTTTGTTCCTGACAGGACAATTATAATAGCAGTTGCAAGTTGTAGTGCTGATAATTTTCTGTCTGCAGAGTCTGCTCAGAAGTTGTACATCAGGTTGTTTGGGAGGCAGTACAGGTGGATCAGGTGGGACAGGATAAAATACCCAAAAATCTCAGAAGATCTGACAGATATATTTAAGGAGCTTGTTAGAGATAGTTTATTACTTAATGGTAAGTGCGCTATATTATGATCTACAATTATAATATGTATATCATAATGTATATTATAATTGACGGTGATGGCACTCTTAACTTTGTCACACAATTCCTCTTTGGCCATGCCTAAGAAATGCCTGTTTTTGGTCTTGAAGTGTTAGGAAAGATGCTGTGTCCATCTGTTTTCCATATTTGCTTATAAATTCTGAGAATTTTACATTTGAGAAGGGGCTATGGCAGCCTCATCTGTGAGAAACTCTTCCAGTGAACTCATGCCAATAAAAAACCCAGGTAATATTTTAGCTTAAAATAATAAACCATGGGCCAAAAGTAATGATAGGAAATCAGAAAAAAATGTGAAAGGTTTAAAGTAAAGTTTAGTATATATGACTACATAAAAAAAAGAAACACAAAAGATTAAATGGAATGACCTATCAGATACAGCTATTATAAATTGGATTCTGTGTAAAAAAGCATTATGGATTATCTAATGTCCGAACTAATATTATGTTATACTCTGAGATTTTTAATGTTTTATAATACTGAATGAAAGTTATCCTTGCATGTAATTGTATTGCCAGACAAAGTCTGGAGATACTATGGTTTAGGCATGGTTGTGCCACCGCCGTCGCCGCAGAGATTTCATTTTGACGTGATAACTCAAAAAATATTTTACAGATCTTTACCAAACTTGACATGTGCATGGATACGGGTGAGAGGACGAAGCCTATTTCAAATGGGGTCATGATCTTTATTAGGAGAGTGACCTTGACCTTGAATAGGTCAGGCCTCCCACACTGGCATAAAATCATAAAGTGCATAAAATTTTCCAAATTGGCATAAAATAGCATAAAAATAAGGAACAAAATCATAAAATCATAAAATTTTGTTGTAATTACCCGGTGACAATTGTTTCAACTTCAAAGTCTATGGGTTTTTTGCATAGTGCCCAAAACACCATGTGTATAATTTGCATTGCATTTTACATGAGTGGTGTGTAGGCTCGAGTAAAAAGTAGTTTTATGTAAAGCATGAAAACATCAGATGCAAAATCCCTAACATCTGTTGAGATATTGATGACCTAAACTGCTGTAAATTATGTATATGTCATAGTGTAGATGGGAATCCAGTTGATTTTGGAACTCAACCAGTTGAGATGGGAATTCCAAAGTCAACTAATTGAGATGGGAATTCCCATCTCAACTGGCTAACATCCAGTTGAGATGAGAATTCCCATATAAAAGGTAGAGGTGGGAATAGTCACTGTTATTCCAGTCTCAACTAGTTGACATTGGAATGTTCCAAGGTAAACTGGTTAAGATTGGGATTGCCAGAAGTGAATCCTTTGACTTTGGGATATCCCGAAATACACTAGTTCACTTTGGAAAATATAGATCAGTCGTCTGTTTTATTGTTTAACACTTTATAACAAATGTTTTTAAATGAAGTTTCACCCAATTCATTTATTTGCCACAAGATTTAACATTATTCATGAAATTGTTTATTTATATAAAGTTATTCCTCACTGTGACAAAGAGGACTGACTCAAACAGTAAATGTCCTCTCAGTATTAACATCATATATAGTAGGTTATTTGGTGCACTGTGCAATTAGAAAACTAAAATTCCAGAGAGAACAAACTATAAATAAACATTTGATTATGAAAATGAAGTAAAATATAATTAATATGATTCTTAAAGATGAGGAAAAGTATTCTTCTGGACAACATTTAAATGTTAATTTTGTACAACAAGGATCAATATCTTTAATAATATTGTTCCAAACTCCAGCCCCTTTGAATTGTAAAGTTTTACTGGAGGCTGCAGTTTTACATACTGGCACATGGAAAAAATGTATTCTTCTTGTTTTGTTATGATATACACCTAAGTAATGCAGAATAATTCAAATACAGTTAAAGGTAACATTTCATAATAAATCTTATATATAAATAAACCAACACTATAATTGTAATTATATAGGGGACTGCATCGTGACGTCACAGACCACGTGATTTAGCAGCACGTGCAGTGCTGGTAGGCAAAACACTTAGGGATGTTGACTGTCTCAGTTGCACTCCTTCCCCAGTGGGCTTGTTCTGTGTTCTATATTGTTTGTATTTAACATTAAATATGTCAGTCTTTTAAAATTGTTTGCAAGATAATTAACCAGTGAGCTGTACAGCTGTTGGATTTGCCAATCCCCAGCAAAAGGGACTTTGTCAAAGCTTCTTAAGGGTGCCTGCTGGGTCTATATATACAAAGGGCTGCATAGATCCACTTGCAGACACCCACTTAGTAAAGCCTCAATTTTCTTAATTGACCCTAAACATGCTTCATCAGAGAATCACTAGTTTATTGCCTCATATCCTGTAACTGATATCTTTATGCTTCACCACATGGAGTATGATAAAGCCTGATACAGGTGCTGTAATGACAGTCCTATATTTTCACCTCTGTGTAGCCACATTGTCAGAATTCAGTCAAAAGTTTCAGAGTGCCCCTGCATAACTCTTAATATAGTACCAATGATAGTTAATGTGTTAATATATATATTTAGTTATATTCATTAATGATAATATTTTGTGAATTTTTACTTAACTACATGAACCACCCTCCTATATACGCATACTCTAAGAGCTTATAATACGTACATTCACAAAGCACATTTTAATGTTAATACTTTAATATTTGCAATCAAAGCCTTCTAATACTTGCACTGATTACAACAAATCATTTCAGTTATCTGTTTTATTTTAAGGAATTATATGAAGCAAATTATTCTTAAATCTATTATATATTTTTTAAAATTTTATTGATAACTTATACTTCTTTTTACATGTCATATTAAAATATAAAAAATTCATAATTATAAAAGTTATAATTACGATCCCAGTACAAATACTGGGGTGGGGCGTGTTTGACCTAGATTTTTCACATTTCAAATTCAAACTAAATATTTTTGTTTCATATTTAAATATTACTACTTTTATTTATTTTTTTTTATTGATTACTTATAATTCGTTTCACATCTGATATTTTAATGAGATAGAAAACTGTAATTTAGAAAGCCAACACCTGTTTAAAAAGTCTGTCACCTATTGGTTTATATTTATTTATATATTATATATATATATATATATATATATATATATATATATATATATATATATATATATATATATATATTAAGGAATTATATGAAACAAATTATCCTTTAATCTAGATAACGTCAACCTTTAAAATCAATAATGAAATATGAGAAAATGGTAGACAAAACTTCTGAAACCTAAGACAGGAGATTGTGCATAAAACAAACGATCTGCTACATTTCTCTATCGGGTGGTACCATAGAGCCTGCATATTCAGATTTAAAATAATTGCAGCCCACCAGCGGCTCACCAGTAAGCTGTCTTTGGTTGATGCATTTTATACGCTTATGAAACAGATGAGGGGCAAATGATATGGTCTTTGTTGGTGTCTAGCTATACTTTTACATCATCTGTTCAACCACTTGTCATGCTGTTAAGGTCCGGAAAGGGAAGCTGACCACTATATAATCACTAACATTGAGTAAATATACTTTATTGCTTCAACTTATTTGCAAACAAATTGATTTGGGCATAAATTACTTGAACAAGTGTGAATGGAGAGACACTGGTAGCACATGTAACAGCTAGTACACACTGGATGACCTACTTATATGGGGTATAGGCTTTTGCCTACCAGCCTCTGACCAGGCCAGCAGTAGCCCGGATATAAACAACAACGATGCAGTCCCCTATTCGGGATAAGTTATTAAAAATATTATTTTGTTATAAATTATAATAATAATAAATATGTAAATTTATGATATTGTGGCAGTGATATAAAAATGTTTTATTCCTTTATACCATTATCGAGTCTAGTTTGAAATAAAACTGCAGCTAGATTTCATTGTACATTGTTGTTTATGAGCTGTGGTCTCGATTCTCCAGCTGATGTTCTTAAATCCAGGTTAACATAGAAGAAAACTGTATGACCTTTCAGGTCATGTGTTACTTTATTGAAACAATTCATCCCTATAGGAATGGCCTCTGTAGCTGTAGAGGATACTGTTTCAATGAATGCCATATTTTAGTAAAACAAAAACAAATTTATTTTGATATGGTTACAGCTTCAAACCAGTAGTGGATGTTGTTTCACCATGTGCTGTATTTAGAAGGAAAGTCAATTTTTTAGCTCAGCTGACTGTAAGTTGTCTGAGCTTTAGCAATTACTCTTTGTCTGCCCCCCATCCGGCCGTCTGGTCGTCTGTCCATTAACAGGGCTCAAATTGTAACCACTAGCCCTGGAATCTTCTTACTTGACATCCAGAGATGTCCATGAAAAATCTCCTTGGATGTCTGGAATTAGGTCTCTGTTACCCATATTCTTTGAGCAATAGGACTCCTATGTACCCTCTAGAATAATGGTAAATTTGATACAAAAGCTTAAGTATCAGAACAACTAATGCATTGATCACCATGATTTTTTCCATGCATCTTGATCAAGGAGTGTTTCATCAGTTCCTACAGACTGGTTGTGCCACCTTGATTTTTTTTCACATTTTAACATTTTTCCCCTCTATTTTTGAGACATGTTAACATGACACAATTCATGACCATCAGTCCTAGAATATTCTCACTTAACATCCAGGGAGGTCCATGTAAAAAAATATCCCTGGAAACCTGAAATTAGGTCTGTGTTACCCATATTTTCTGATCTATGGGGCTTAAAAGCACCCTGCAGCATAATTGAAAATTTGATACCAAACAATGCACAAATCTTAACCATATTGGACCTAGATTCTTCTAACTTAAAATCCAGGAAGTTCCATGAAAAAAGTGAAATTATGTCTCTGTTACCCATATTCTCTTAGCTGTGGGGCTGATAAGCAACCCGAGAATAATTAAAAATTTGATACCAGACAGGGCACAAATCATTACCATTGGACCAAGAATCTTCTAACTTGACATCCTGAGAGTTCCTCAAATGTTCTCCCCAGAAACATGAAACTAGGTCACTTTGACCTATATTCTCAGAGTTTTTTGGGTATGTTTGAGCACCCAGGAAATAATGCAAAATACACACACATTGCCAGAATACTCAGGAAATGCTGGTTGGATTGTCATCAAATTTGGTGTGCTTATGGGTCTTGATGAACTTAAGCAAATATGCATCAAAGATTATGCCACCTACATTTTCTTAATTAGTTGCCTGTGCAAGGACACATTGTCAACATGTCAGTTGGCTGAGCGTCATGACCCATGGATCACTTGTGATTACATGCATGGAAGCTTTTATAACTTCAGAATTATCAATAAACATGTAAAACTGACAAATTAACTCTTTAAACTTTATTTCTACATTTGATGTGCTTATCAGTATTAAAAAAGATCCTTGAGTGTTTAAATTATTTATTGTAAATGCTGCATGATGCACAGTTTAATTTGTAATTGAAATTTTTTCATGGAATTGCTACATATGAATTCCTAATCTGTTTCGTTCCCTCAAATCTGTATATATTAATTTTTATATCTGTGCTTTACTCAGCTGACCAGTCAGTGTTCTAAGGTGGGCACTGTATTGTCACCCCAGCATTAAATTCACAGATAATGAGATGTTCTTGTGCGCACTTAACAGAAATTGAAATTTAAAATAAATCGTAACAACAAGGGTAAGATATTCTACTGTAGATTAGTGTATTTCAGGATATTCCAAAATAGACATTTCACCTAGTTACATCTAAGCTATAATAATCAGAAATTCTAAAGAAAACTAGTGTATTTCAGGATATCCCAAAGTAAAATGGGTCACGCCTGAATATCCGAATGTGAACCAGAGTTCATTGGAATACTAATGTCAACTAGTTGTGATTAGAATAACAGTGATTATTACCATCTCAACCATTTAGATGGGAATTCAGTTATGTTATAATCATGTACAAATGCTATGAATAATATAGGGACCTAGTCTGAACAGCATAAACTAACATATAAAAGGTGCTTGTAAGGAGCATAAAAATAGCATAAAATTTTACCAAAAATGTCATAAATTCATAAAAAAAAAATATTCTCAAAAGTGACTTGGAGGCCTGATAGGTCCATTTTGGGGGAAAATCACACAAATTCTGATATATCTCAAGAAATCTTGCATGGATTGATCCAAAAATCAACTTGACTGAAGATCTTAGATAGTGTTGTTAATGTATGGTGCCACCTGTTATCCTTTTCTTGTTTTCGTGATATTTAATACCCCCATTATTGCCACATAACAGTACTGTGA
The DNA here is from genome assembly GCA_026874595.1 of Sipunculus nudus. Classification (NCBI taxonomy): domain Eukaryota; kingdom Metazoa; phylum Annelida; class Sipuncula; order Golfingiida; family Sipunculidae; genus Sipunculus; species Sipunculus nudus. The sequence goes on from CM049313.1 coordinate 70,592,020, forward strand.
GCAGTATAAGTCAAAAACTAATATACAGATGTCTTTCATATTATATAATACAATAGACATGGGTTATGGGATGATGTACATTTAATTTGGGGTCATGACCTTTCCTTTGAGAGTGACCTTGACCTTGAATATTGCCATATGTGGTGAAAATCACACTAAATCATGAATATCTCAATAAGGGATGCATGCATTGGGCCAAAAATTAAATTGACCAAAGATTTTGGAAGCATTGTCTTTTGCAGATGACAGGTGGCGCTACCTTCTGTCTTTCTCTTGTTTTCATGCCTTTTAATACCCCATCATTGCCACTTGACAGTACTGTGAGCATTATAAGTCAAAACTTATTGACAGATTGGGCTGAAATTGTGCATGTACATTGATCTTGGATACCTCCATCTAGTATTCAAGACTGGTGGTGCCATCTGCAGACGTTTGCCGTAGCATCCATCTGTACATGTGCTTTGGGTGGAAATTGCTCATATCTCCAGAGTAGTGCAAGGTATTGGTCTGAAATTTTACATGTCCATCCATCACAGAAATTTTCTCGTAAAGCAGACAGGTGGCGCCACCTACCTTCCCATTTTTGTAGAATAAATTAATGCCCTTTTCTGAGGAGTGATTTGCACTATTGGCCTGAAATTGTGCATATTTATAGATCTTTCAATCCTCCATCTTTTACTTAAGACAGGTGGCGCCATCTGCAATCGTTTTGCTGTGGCGTCCATCTGTACATGTGCTTTCGGTGAAAATTGTTTCTATCCCTGGAGTGGTTTAAGGTATTTGTCTGAAATTTGGCATGTCCGTCCATCTTTGAAAGGTTTCTCATAAAACAGACAGGTGGCACCACCTACCTTCCCTTTCTTGTAGAATAAATTAATGCCCTTTTCTCAGGAAAGATTTGGCCTATTGGCCCAAAATTGTGCATATCTATAGATCTTGGACTCCTCCATCTTGTACGCAAGACTGGTGGCGCCATCTGCTATCGTTTTGCCATAATGTCCACCTGTATATTTGTTTAGATGAAGATTTATCATATCTGACGAGTCCTTCAATGTGTTGGTCTCCAATTTGGCATGTACATTCATCTTTGAGAGTTTTCACGTCAACCAGACAGGTGGCGCCACCTTCCTTACCATTTTTATAGTATAAATTCATCCCCTTTTAATAAGAGTGATTCTCTTTATTGGCCCCAATATTTGATGAAAATTATTGTTTCACAAGTTGATAGATGGAAGAAACAATAGTCGCTTGCCAAATGTCATTATTTGCTGCTGAAGATGGGGGGACTGTTCTTAAAGGGGGGGGGGATTAATTTTCTGGCGATACTATGGCACCCGCAGATGCCAAGAAATATCTAGTTTTAATATTATAGTATGGACTGGTCCCTGATTGAAGAGTGCCTGGTGTTTATCTGTATTCCATCTTCTTGATTAGAGGTTCTTTCATTTACAGAGAGCTCCATGTCTGATATAAATGAGGTTCTCCAGGCTTTGCCTTCTCCTGAGTTGAAGACGCTGGCCAAATCGTTACGACTTCAGACACAGGGTCAGCGTGCAGAAATCATTGAAGCTGTGCTCCAACACTCCAAACAGAATAACATCACGTCATTCTTCTCATCAAAAGGCAGTGGAATGGAGGCAGCTGTGTTAAAACGGTATATGGTGTCCTGGCCAGACAGTATTTAAAGACAAATATTTTATACGTTCTTAAATATACCAAGATTTATAACTCATACCAATCATTAAAGATCACATAGTATTTCCCACTGCTGCAAAAAAAAATCAATGTTTGACTTACAGTAGACAGGCAAGTTGCATTAAACTTTTTCATGGTCAAGTCATAGTGTACCAAAGCTTTTAAGTTATAAAACTGGGTTCTCAAAATGATTTGAATGTATACAAAGGCAGTATCTACACTAACAAATAATTGTGAATTAGTTTATTCTTGTCTCCACTAGGCAACTAATCCACATCAGTTCAGTTTACTGTAGTCTTCTTGAAAGGTGGTCTACAGTTGTTCTGTTCACCTTAGTCTGGTTCAAAGTAAACTGGTTCCTAGTGCTTACTGTATGCCTTACAGGTAAATCCATGTCTAGTCAGCATGAGGCCTATTTAGCTTCCATTTTGCCTACTAGTAATTCTTCCCCTGAAATGTCACCTTTGGCAGCACTATGAATTGTATTAATGACGAAGTGCCAAAAGAAACTCACATTTTATGAAATGAACGGAAGTAGGCTTTAGTAAAGCAAATTACACTGCAGTTGTAAAGCTGAGCTACTTTGAGGCTTGAATAAACTGGTTCAGTATAATCTAATTTACATGCAAACCAGGTGCAGATACAGTCAAATACATCAACGTTATTACAGCTACCAAGTAATATAATATACTAAAGCATACACAACCAAGTAAAAAAAATTACTGAATGGCTTATACAGTAAATGGAACTAATGTGAAACAAGTGAAACACAAGTTTTCTGACATGCCAGAAACCTTACAATCATTTGCTAGGTCTGCTCACTCACATATTCACATGTAATTATAATCAACGACCAGTTGCAGATCCCTTGCGATTTTAGTTGCATCGTGTCACAGCCAAATGGGCAGTGAGCGGCATGCTTAAGTGACCAGCTTTAGTGACGGTGACTTGCATCGTTACAGTGGGTGCCCAAAACTTTCTTTTTGGTGCGTCTTTGCACTTAGACACCCAGTATTTTGGACACTTGGCCAGGGCGCTTCTTAGTCAAAAAGACTTCAAGACTGACAGAATTGCTATTTATTTTGATTGTTTTGCCACAAAATATTCAATATGACTGTGCAAACTTGAGTTATACATCAATTAACAACATTATATCATGCCATCTGCAGGCTTAGTGATGGGTACAGTATTTGTAAGTTCATGCCTGATTATTTTATCAGAGCTAAAAGTCTGCTGGGATCCTGCTACAAGCTGGTCCAGGAGGGACGTGCCGTGTTCATCCGGATTGTCATGCTGTTCTCAGTCCATCAAGTTACAGGCGAGGAAGATGAGCAGGGAGGAGGGCAGCAGCAGCTGTAAGTTAGCCATAATGAATACAGGTGGTGGGCAGCAGCTGTTAGTTAGCCAAAATGAACACAGGTGGTGGGCAGTAGCTTTTGGTTAGTCATAATGAACACAGCGGTGGGCAGCAGTGGTAAGTTGCTGTATTGAACACAGGTGGTGGGCAATAATTGTAAGTGAGTTATAAAGTCCCAGCATAAAGCTATCCTATTCCATTTTACCAAAACTGACTTACTGGTCTTTTTAATCCATAATGAAGTCAACAGTTATAATGAAGACAGGTGGTGGGCAGTAGTTGTAAATTTGTCATAATGAACCTAGGTGGTGGGCAGCAGCTGTAAGTTAGTCCTAATGAACACAGGTGGTCACAGCAGCTGTAAGTTAGCCATAATGAACACAAGTGGTGGGCAGTGATATAAAGTTAGCCATAATGAACAGGGGGGCCAGTATTTGTAAGTTAGTCATTATTAACACAGGTGTCAGTAGCAGGAGCTGTAATTTAGAGTTGAACACCTGGGGCAAGCAGTTGCACCAGTAAATTAGTCGTAACAAACTGAGGATGTTTCTAGGGGGAGCTGTAATTTATCCAAAATGAAACAGGAGGTTAAAAGCAGCTGTGCTTTAGTCATAATGGACACAGGAGATTGACACCAGCTGTAAGTGAGTCAAAATGAAACAGGAGGTTAAAAGCAGCTGTATGTTAGTAAAGAATGGACACGGGAGATTGACATTTGTAGGTTGAGGTTTATAATGAACACAAATGGTTGACAGAAGCACCTATAAGTTAGTCATAATGAACTCAGGATGTTGCTGATGGGAGCTGTATGTTAGTCATTATTGACACAGGAGATTTACACCACCTTTAAGTTAGTTACAAGGAAACAGGAGGTTAAAAGCAGCAGCTAATTTATGTAAAATATACTTTCTTCTAATATTAATTTTCTATTACAACAGGTTCCAGATTTTGATGTCAAACATTGGAAAGATGGTCTACCCAGCTTACACTGTCAACCGCCACACCAAAATTTTTTCATGTCGACAGGACTTGCTTAGGTAACTTTTAAGTTGTCTCATCCAAGATTACTTCACATTTTGTAAACAAGATGTGTATTCAGACCTTTCCACATCCCATAAATGTTCTCCTTCACACAAAACCCTTATGTTGAATATCAGAATATATGATGAAGAAGTAACAGTGCTGTGGAGACACAGACTGTTTGTCTATGGTTCTCACTGAAATGTTAACATTCTTTGGTTAAGCCTGCACTCCAGTGTCTTGTAAAGTAGTAATGGAATAGTACATGGACTACCTGAAGTACAGGAGATCATTTATGCAGTTGTAAACCTGGGTATATGTGAAGTCTTTGTATCCTGGTGCAGTTAGTATACATTTAGTTTTCAATGTAGGTTTGAGACAGCCCTGCTAGTAGAGTCTGACATTCGGGAAGCCATGGAGAGAAATGACTTTGAGACAAGCCTACAACTGTATGAGTCCACTAAACCCATAGCAGAACAAATTCTCCGGGATCCAGACACCATCAAGTAAATATCTGAATTGTTTTCAAATCAGTATTTATGTGACCGTATGTAATTGGGTATTTCAGTGCCGCAGCATATTCTATGTAAAACATGTTGTTGCTGTTTGCAACCTGGTGTTCAAGTTTGATTAATTTTAAACTTTATTTTTGTTCAGGATCTTAAAGTGAAATACGTAGTAAATAATTTAGTTGAACTGCTGTACATGCACATCTTCCTACTTTTTCAGTGAAACATTTTAATATAGCATTCATTAATGTTCATTTGTTATCTCCAGTCAGACCTGAAATAATGTTACAAGGACCTTAGTTTCCTCAGGTTACAGTATATGTTAAACCTTGAACATTGTCCTGGATACACAGTTACACATGTCAACTCAACTAAAATAAAACATGAAAATACTTTAAGAAATGATAAAAAATAAACAAATTACTTCATTATTAGGGCCCTTCTTGACAAGTGGTGCCCTACAGTGATCACTGTGTCAGTCCGTCCTTCCATCTTTCCGTCCTTCTGTCAGTGACACTTTCTTTCGCGCGCTATAACTTAACAACAGCATACTTAAGCTTTCCCACATTTACAGGGATGATTGGTACATATGAGGGCTCCAGACCTATCAATTTGCAGACCTGTCTCAATTCCAATATGGCCACCACAACCCAATTGCTGATTTTTTTTCACCCGTGATAACTCAACAACAACATACTTCAACTTTCCCAGATTCGCAGGGATGATTGGTACTTTACAGACCTGTCAGAATTCCAGTATGGCTGCCACAGCCCAGTTGCTAATTTTTTTTCGCCTATGATATCTCAGTAGTAACATATTTCAGCTTTCCCAAACTCACAGGCATGATTGGTACATATGAGTGCTCCAGACCTATTGAATTACACACCTGTCGGAATTACAATATGGCCACCACAGCCCAATCACTGATTTTCTTTCTTTTTTCTTTGATATTATTTGAACAAGTAGAACTTTTTCCCTCATGGATATGGATAAATACCTAATTCTGTTTGTCACATTTTTCAACTTAAACCTAAACTTTTCACCCATATGTAAACTAGTCCAGCACTACCAGAAATGTGGGGCCCTCTGAGGACCATTGTCCGACATCTAGTTTTGTAATTAAGATCTTTCAGAAATGTTGCTGGTTTGGAGAATGATGGTTACAAATACAAGATTTATGGGTGGTCGGCTAACTGCTGAAGTGGTAGTAATATTTGTTAACAGACATGTATCAAGTCTACCAAAGCACCTGAAGTCATACACAGCAGGTGCTAGCTATGTGAGGCTGCTTAACCAGGGTGTGGAGGTTCTTCAGAAGCTGCGACGTTATAAAGATGCTGTAAACCTGCTGGAGGAACTGCTCGCCCAAAAGTTGTATCATCCTGACTACAGGGGGCGCTGGTATGACAGGCTCGCACTGAATACACACCAGCACCTCAAACAGCCTGAAACTGTGAGTCTTTCCTCTTGGCCAAGTCACTGCTCCCTGTAGCTAGGAACCCATCCGTATGTCTGTCTCCTTCAAATGCCACTGTGAATGTTATATGGCATATACTGTGGTTGGCTTTATATAAGTGAGGCTAATTTTTGTGATTTTCAGTTTTTCATTGTTTCATGAGGGGTCCATTCTTGCAATGTCACCTTTTAGTAACCTACACAGAGTGTATCCAGTTTTACATTCCTTAATATGAGCTGTGAGATACCTGATGTTATTATTTTGTCAATCTTTGATTTTCAGGTAACACAACATAAATGTTATAATTTATAATATCAATACCCTTTGACTTTTTAAGGTACAGGTGTGGTCGTCTGGATAACATATATAAAGTGCCAATGAGGCTAGATCATGTATGTATGACGGGTGTTGATGACATGTCTCAATCACAAAGGTTTCTTTTTTTGTGATAATTCCCCATTTGAGAATATTGCAAAATTGAAACCCTCACAAACAAAAAGCCAACGACAGTAGGTTACAAAACTGTTACAAACATCTACACCATTTCTCCTCATGCTCTGTGCTCTGCTTGTTAGATGTGCCTTAGGCTGCAGATATAAATATAAGCTATTTAAGCATCAATAATGTTCTTTTATCCCATTTTATGACCCACCCTTAATATAGTCTGGTCATGACCAATTCTGTCAGGAATCATTACTGTCTTCATGTAGGGTTCATGATTAGAAATGTAATGTTACTGAAATGTTAATTAAAGAGCATTTTCAAGGGTTACAGTGTCATATAATGGATCTGATGGTGTACTTCTCAAGTAATGGGTCCCCAGTTCACCTTTTTGAATTTGATCACAGTTATTTAATTTTCCTCTTAAATGTATGTTTATCATAATTTGTAAACCACAACGCTTTAACCTATCTATCTATTTCACAGGCCTTGAACGTTTGTAAACGTGCACTGAAAGACCCATGTGTGAGAACTGGTCATCGATATGCCATTCTACAGCGGGCACATCGTATATGTCATACTCCTAGTCTTAAGAAGCTGCTGAAAAGGTGGAACGAATTCTCTAAGGATCCAATGAATAAGGTGCAGGAATCACCAAAAGTGAGTTAAAAGATATTAAAATGACATTCATGTATGAAAGCAGCAGTCTGACATACCTAAATATGTCACCAGATATGTCACTGATAAGTCACCAGAAGTTTCAGAGAGATATTTTATTCAAAATAATTAACGAAATGAAGAGACTCAGCTGTTTGATCCAGGTTATATAATATAAAATAAGACATACTGAAATTAGATGATGGGAGAACAAGGATTTTACATATATTGTGAATTCTACAGAACACATCTTCTGTGGCAACATTGAGGTGAAGTTTGGTCAGCTGGCTTTTGCAAATGACTGGCTATTACCTTTTTAAGGCTTATATAGTAAGACTAAAGCAGTTAGCTGTGATATATTGTGTTACCAGGTGACAATCCAGGGCAGGAAGCTGCACGATGTATACATCAGTGAGGAATCAATCAACGACCCTGACAATGTGACAGTGATAAAACATGTAGAAGATGTGGCTCTGAGGCATTACCATGACAACGGGTATCCAGAAGGTATGTCAGATAATATCTAAAAACACAGGCAGGGCTCTACATTAATTTTTGAAAGTACTTGCCCAGTTGGGTAAGTAACATCTGGCTTTTACTTGCCCATCAGGAATTTTTATTTGCCCTGTAAAATCATCTATTGTATTTAAGAACACGAACATCCTTTTTCAGGCCTTTGGATAAAGGTTTATGTTGGACCCTAAGCAAGTAGGAGGTGACTTTTAGTTGCCCATCCACTATTTTCTTGAACTTTCACTTGCCCCGGGCAAGCAGTTAACCCTTAATGTCGAGCCCTTAAAGGTCAAATCAGACAGTGTATGACTCTGCAGCAGAGTTCTCATTGTTTGAAATACTTTTCAATGGTTAGACCATGCACACAAGCTTATACAACAGGGTGCACAAAATAATTATAAGGTGCCAAGATATAATTATGTCATAACAGCTTGCAAATTATTCACCTTTTCCAAGGTAAACATAAGTTTGGGCCAATATAACCTGCCATGAATGGGACCCTTAATAATATCCTTAAACTCTTACCACTAGATCCTCATTGGTTACTGTGACATCATGTATTAAGTGTTTATGTTTCTGTTTGATCATTATAATTTTTCATTCATCAGCTCTAAACATTTGAAGTACAGTTTTGAGGAATCCAGTTTACTGTATTATGATAATATGAATGCTATTGTACCTTTCCATTATTTAAACAATAGTTTAATTCAAACAAATCATATTTTCTCAAATGGACAGATATCAGTCTCTATCTTACTTAAACTTATATACTTCCATTGATCACACATTGAGTTTATGCTGCAGGTATTCATGGTGAGGGGGGCACCCTGCGCTGCCTCCTGTCCCTCTTCCTTTGGGATATCATATTCATGGATGTTCCCGACGTCTTCCACAATAAATACCAGGCATATCCACTGGACATCAGCTCTGATAGTTTCTACTTAAATCGCCAGGAGGCGATAGACAGCAGACTGGCAGAAATCAGGAGTAAAAGTCCAGAGGTCAGTCAAGTCATCTGGGATGTTATTAGCAGATATTTTAATATTGACACTGATGATGGTATGAACTAGGGCTGTAGTGATTATCTAGTGCACTAATACATAGTGATACAGAGTAAAACTCTACTTCTGTAACAATCATGGAGCTCCGCCTAACCCCCCCACCCCCCCCCCCCCCCCCCAACTCCCACCCCCCTATCCTTATCACCTAATCTTCAAGTGATCTTTTATTGACCTCTAACAGTTTAGGAACAACTATAGTTTTGTAAAACAAATAAAATTTGGCTGTTGTTTCTTGTGTTTTCAGAGATCAGCTGAAAATGCTGACGTCACATTTTCGTAATTTGCATATGGATAGGTGGAGATAATTCTGACAGCTGTCCGTGAATAGATATACGTATAAACTATCTGACCATCCTCCAGAAAGTCCTAAAATTAACTACAGTGAAACTTGTGTAAACAACACCACACATCAGACTTGCCAAAAGTTTCTTTATTTGCAGGGAGGTCACTTAAGACAGGTCAGTTATAATGAATATGAACGATTTCAGTTCAATAGAAAGTCGGTGTTATACGACAGGTCGTCTTTCAGACAGGTTCCACTGTACAAACCTCTGCTATTTAATAATAGTTAGCAGAGCAGCATGTGTAAGACAAAAAGTCATTTGCCAAAAATCAATTAACTGGCATTTGATTGGCTATATGCTGCATAATCAAATCTAATTGATATAACTAATATATCTGTCTTACAGGAGCTTGGTGATGAGGTGGTCAGGAGTTGGGAGGCACATTTTGGGGTGCTGTGTGTGGGGCTGAACTGGGAGAGGTTTGACAGTGCTGATCATGTCCGAGGCCTTGTGGAGTGTCTGGGAGGACACATCCTCGCAGGCATCATCGAGAGACTCGTCAAGGACATGAGACATACATCAGGTGGAGGGCCTGACCTGACAGTGTGGAACGTCCAAACCAAACAATTCAGGGTGAGGGCATCATGGATTATATGCGGGTCAATATTGTGGCGACCAATCTTTCCATATGGTCATTAGTTATTTTTGAATTTCGGGTTAATTAAGTCACAGTGAGCCACAAGGCTAATTTGTAAAAATGTATCATGTAAATAAAATAAGATGTACCTATACGTTCAAATATTAACCCTCAGCTCCTTTTGTTGTTGACATGGGTCCCATTCCTGATGTGGCAATGAGAGTGGTTTGTAGTGACCTGTCCAAGGTCAGTGGTTTCATGGGGTGCTCTTGTTTCCTCCACCCGTACACACAACCAAATGCCATAACCTAAGTCATGGAGAGTACCTCACATTAGTTATAATTACAATTTAAGTGAAATAAATAAAGTTAACATCCCAACAATTACAGGTAAGTAATTACTAGTCCAGAAAAGTTTGGTCGAATTATCAAAGAAACGATAGAATACTTAAGTGTTTTTCTAAAGGTGATGCCTTTAAATATTGTTTGCTTTAAAGTTTAATTAAAACAGAAGTGTTGAGATTGTTCAGTGTACAGTGTAATTGGTAGCTGTGTTTGTAAAATTACCAGATGGTTGAGGTTAAGGGGCCGGGAGATCGACTGTCCACAAAACAGATCCTGTGGCTTGACTACCTGAAGAACCTGGGAGTAGAGGCTGAAGTCTGTCATGTTGAAGGTGAGAGGTACACAGTCCATGTGTTCAGAATCACCAGATATACAGTATTAGATCTGTTGCAACAACTGGCCAGAGATTCACTCTTTAACATTAAAATTTCATCTGCTTTGCATTCCAAAGATTTCTTGAAAATGAAGTATTCAAAAGACAATATTCTTGTTAACTAGGGACATGTAGTCGTTTAAGATGTGAAACAAATTTCCTCAGCTATTTCCCACATGGCTGTATGGGTGGTTGGAATAGAATTCACTCTTTTTATTATTTCTTTCATAGTTAAACATGTGATATGTGTAAATGCTACTGATGAATGAAACATTTTTAAAAAATTTTTTTCAGTGTTGGAAAATTAGTGATGAAAAAATTGTACACTGTTGGCTTTACATTGATAGAAAAATGTGATGAAAAATGTCATCTATTATACCTGAACTTTTATTATGTTGATAACTCTTGTAAGAAAGATTAATGGACAATTGGAATGTCATGCTAGAAGTAAATTGTAAAAAGATTATATATAGAACAGTATTTCAAGCTGGTGATTGAAAAATTCACCATTACTTGTACAGAAGTTACTTTTATTTCTTATTTCAACAGAACTATTAATAAATACCTTTTTTTGCATTAACCTAGAGCTAAACTGTCAACATATGGAGGCATAGCTATCAGCTTATGTGCTCCAACTTTGTGGCATAAGTTACCAGAATATATTAAAATATGCGACTCCATAGACAAATTAAAGGGTGCATTAAAAACCTTTTTTATGCAAGTATACAGTGATATTTGATAATCCTCTTGTGACGTTCAGGTCTTTATATTTCTCTTATTTAGGTAAATTTTAAAGTTATAGTAATAATTTTAGGATATATGATATTAAGATTTTATGTGGAGTTTTATGCCTGTGCATATATTTTTATTCATGTGTGCATGTTTTGTCAGGCACTTTGAGCAGAATATTTAAAGTCTGGATACAGGTACATTATAAGTATAAATTATTATTATTATTTCAGCTGTTGGTGCAAAGAAATTACAGTACAGAGCAGAGTCAGTAGAGGGATCAGCCAAGTGAGACCATAAAGCTACCGAGTGAAGCTGAAGGAAAACACAATACCCCAACAGTGTGCATAGTGGTGGTCTGCCTATGGCCGTGAAGTTGTTGTGAAGGGTATCAGAAGGGAACAAGATGGACAGAGACTGCAAACCTTCACCGTGCTGCCATCTGGGGAGTGAAGAGTGAACAACAGTTTAATATATTTATACATTTTTTAATCTGGAATATGGATTCTTATTCTAGAATATGGATTCTAGATCTCATCATCTGTATTGTAATCTAACTTGCATACAATTTTCAAGTGGGTATGTGCTGTGGTTTCTAGTTTACAGGTACAGACCAACATACCATTACACACAGACAGATCTGATTGCAATAGTGCTCAGAGGCTCGACTGTGCAAGCCATGACTAATTAATGCTCACATATCTTTACACTAGAGAACATCTAGATCTACTTAGGATGCCAATGTAATGCACAGGTTGCAAAAGATGTTTGTGATTTATTTGGGGAATACATACATGGTATGTTATGAATTTCTTGTAATGGTGCAAGGGATTGTACTGTTTTTTACAGGCATTGTGATTTGGGATGGAAATTTAAATATGAAGTTGACTGAAACTAAGTAGTTTACCAGATGTGGATTTTTTGAGAATTTGCTTATGTAAATCAATTCTCTTTGATGCAATGCATTAAGAAGCTTTTTTGCTTGTCCTTAGTGATCAGGACTTAAATCATGTTTTCAGCTTGTATCATAATTTTAACTGCTTTTTGAGTACAAAGCATCTGTTGTAATACTTGATAAAAGGTCCTCATCATGAATATTAAAGATGAATTTATGTTCAGTTCTGTCAGATATTCAACAGATTCTGAGCAGATTGCACGGGCATTTGTTTATAGAACAATATGAGGCATCCTAGAATTCTGTCATCTTAAAATTCTGTTATCCCACTTAAGCTTATTTATGTATGCAGGAATGAATCTTGATGGGCATGGACAGCAATAAATTTTCATGGACATTCACATTTTGTAATCCTAGTAAGAGATGGTGATAAATTAAAATTGTTATTTATTACAAAATATTGATATACATTTTATGAATATAAACTTTTTCTATTTGTCTTTATCATTGTGAGATATGATTATTTACTGTAGTTGTGTAATGAGTAAGCTGCATAAATCATGTTCTTCTGCCACCACATGCATCCACCAGCCATGAATCATAGTAACCATACTCGATTCACCATGTTGGGCTTGGTATGGTTTCAATACAGACGACCTTGACACATTTCAAGGTCACAGAGGCAATCCTACTCAAATGATGACGGAGCAGTACCTTGCTGAAAGATAAAATGAGGCACAGTCAATTACCCACGCCACTGATGCATCTTATGAGTGGATAGGTCATAAATGACCTTGTCTGATTTCAAGGTCACTCAATGGTCGCTGCTTGTTACTAATCAGTCCTTTTAAGATTGGTCTCATTTCCCACAGGTATTTGAAACAGCTACAAACATGAGAGTTTGGGGCAGACCAGATCTATTCCACAGATCAACTTTTCTTTTCCATTATGCTACATAAAAACAAAACAACAGATGATAACAAAATGAGTTTATCACACCTTTCTTTATCAGTCCATATATTTTAAACAAAATTGTTTTATTATCAAATACAGGGTGTCAACATTTGCATAAAACAATATAACTATACAGTGACTCACAGCATGCCACTGTTAAAGCCAACTATAAAGAGGATCTTACAGATATATCAATGATCTGTGATTATTAATACACTCTTAAACATTGTGATGAAAAGGCAATAATGAGACCAGTATCATCATACCCCCAAAGACTATATAACCTGGTTACATACTCGTTATAAAAGACAAAACTAAGCAGGTGGGTTGTGAACTATTGTAACGGATGTAAGGCCAACAAAAAAAAAGGTTTGGTTCTCAGGCACTTTTTTTTTAATCTGGGCGGGCGGGTGATATTTTATTTTTTTACTATTTTTGTATGTTTCGATAAAATGGCATATGATCAGGGAAAAACATGAAAATAACAATTTGATTTTGTTAAATAGGTATAGCACTACATAACAAAAGAAATCTGATCAAAATTGTATTATTTTATCTTCTTTAAAGATGAAAATCAAAATAAAAATTTTTAATGCCGGGGGTAAAAATTTACATGGGCAGTGTCTGAGAACTATACCTTTTATTTTTTTTTGACCTTATGACTCCTCTCATAAGTCTATTTACAAGACATGCATGATCTTTATAATTTCATCAGTAACTGCAAAAAACAAATTTCTTATATATAGTTTATTTCATCAGTAACTGCAGAAAACAAATTTCTTATAAATAGTTTAAGTGTTCATGTTGAAGAATGCTGTCTTCATATATTTAAAAATAGCCTGTTTCTGCAGAATCTGACAATCTGAAAATATTTGTCACAAGCATCTGTCAAGATCTTGGTCACTGTTAATCAATCCCAGTAGAAAAAAAGTGTTTGACTGACTATCCAACACACTAAAAGACTATATGCAACCAATGTTTCTGAATATTTGACAATGAAAAACTTATTGATTTGAATACATTTTTTAGGAATGATGACTCATACATGACACCACTTTTGGTTTAATAAAGACAAATTAATATCACATACCAGCATAAAACTATCATACATTTCCAGCTAAATCTGACATGCTGCTAGTGGCCAGTCTCGGACACAACTGCTAGAAATGAAGCACGCTAGCTGCATGATGTATATATAAAAGGTAGTATGATTTTGACTGGTTTAAAATTATTCTTATCAATTTGAATTACAATCTTGGGTGAAAAAAAGTCCTGACGTGAACATCAACAATATGCATACTCAGCTATTGTCCCAGTTGACAACTTGGCATAGTAGGGCTGCTAAGGATACTCAAGTACGCAAATCCAGGTACTACTTGTAGAGTAATAAAGTCCAAAATATGGATCTGAGTACTTGTGTGTCCCTTGCCCTGTTTACTTGCAGAAGAAGACGTGTGTGTGTGTGTACGAGCACATCTGAATTTTACAGCAAACTAACGGTCTATATTTAATGATTACCACAGAGCTTTATACCAGTGCTAGTCACTTTAATCATAATATTATTATCATAAACTTCTCAACAGAATACGCACCCTAAATATTATACGCACCCATTTTTTGCTCAGAGTGCTTCATCATCAATGCACACATATTACTTCTGCTAAAGTACATAATAGAATATATACCCAAATTTTGAACAGACTCCCACTCCAACTGCTACCTACAAGAAGATTCATCCTCTAATCTGTGGAATATGCACATAAAATGCACGTTTTGCGAACTGCCAATGTAGTGTTATATTTTCCTCCTTCTGTGGTTATATTAAGAAACATCACAAACTTGTTTGTGTTTTTACATAGATCCTCATAAATAAATCACATATAGAAGTAGAAATTTATGACTCAAGTTTTACAATAAGGCTGACATGTCATTTAACTATTCAAGACCATTTTTCTCCAAAATTTTCTTCATGTAAACTTCCCGACTTTGTTAAAACAATATCCTAAAATAATACATGTTTTCTATTTAGAACTTTACAGAATACCTTATTTGTAAAGGACTTGGATTAATGAGTTTTATGCTCTGGTATGATTTTCCACTCTATCTCTGACAATTCATTTATTATATGAAAGTTTTCAAGTCAAATTTATTCATATTTTGCATCAGTAAGCAGTGTTGCCATGGCAATGAGTATAGGCAATGAGTACTCAAGTATAAGTCAAATAATACCTATCGAGTGCTCCAGTCCAAAATTGTGTCGCCGTTTTAACCCTTATGAATGCCCAGTTAATTTACCAGCAAATAACTGGTCAATCACTAGAAAAAATGAATATTTGAGGGTCATTACCACCATAGAACAGTGACTATAGGGTCACTATAATACCCCTGTTGTGTTTATCTAAATTTAAAATGTCAACCAATGTAATATCAGACCTGATCAATACAGAAAACATGATGTGGGAGACTTCTACTAGGTCAGTATGAGATGATCCTCAAGATCCTAAAATATGTGAGTGAGCCAGCAAGTCCTTGCTTAGCAGTAGGAACTGTTACACTAAAACTAGCCCAAAACAAGCAAATTTGTGGAATTTAAGTCCCCTGCTTGTGCTTCTCTTTGTCTATCATGCTAACCTAATCAATATGTTTTGGTTTTTATGTTTCCCTGAAGATGTCTCCACATGTCATAGTAGCCGTGTATATTTTCATGATGCCCTGAAGATGTCACCGCATCATAATTTTGAATGTGAAATAAGAACAAAATTTAAAAATTTTGTTTTGGAGCTGGAGAGAATAAATTTTGTTTTGGAGCTGGAGAGAATAAATTTTCAGACAGACGCTCCAAAACCATTGTAAACCTAGGTATGCATGAGAGCTATTACTGACCCAAATTTGGATAATATTTCAGAAAGTCATCGCATGGAAACAAAAACCTAAAGGACGGACAAACAAACCCAAATCAATGTCCCCCATTTCGGGAAACTGGTGACAATTAGGATCAAGACAGCTAAAAATAAATCAAAGACAGCAAGGGATGTTTGGTCCTTGTCTAATTTCCTGTCCTCTAATAAATCAGGAATCTGCTAGGATTTTCAGGAACCTTGTTATTTGAACACTTGAGTCCAGTACCTTTATATTAACTGAAGTTCTCATGGCATTTTTATAACTAGAAGATGAGTTATTTTGTTAAATATCAAGAAGTGACCCAATGGCTAAAGTGCTTAGCTGCTGACCAGCTATATATATGAAAATGAAAAGTAAAATGTTCATCACCAGGGATTCAATTTTACTTGTTCCAACTGTTCATACTGTCAATATTCAAGCCACAAATCATATTTAGTAGTTAAAATTTCAAACTCTCTGAAAATAGTGTTAAAGGACTGAAGCCTGTTACAAACTTCTCATATGTCAAATGAGATATATCTGAGCTGCAGTTACATAAAGTCATGAAAACATTAAATGCACAACTGATAGTCTTTGTTGAAATTTACCAGACATTTTCTAATGATAAACTTTTATCCATGCTACAACAATGAAATGGTTTTAATAAGTTAAAGAAGAACTTATCTGGGCTCATTCAATTTCTACAAACCACTGTACAATTTGGTGTTAAATACATGTACAAAATCTTGTACTTTTTCTTTTCAGCCCTGTTAGCTGGGTTCCTCTGCTATAAGAACTGACCACTGGCTATTTTACTTGAACAATTTCTCATAAGACTGAACAAAATGAAAACATGACTGTTCTAACATTCTCTATTTTACGAGAGATGTGTATAAATTGAAAAGACTGAAACACATTAAAAACTACCAATAAAATACCAGCAACCAACCAAGGCATAAACTTAGAATATACTAAGCTATACTTGCTACTTAACTAGCAGGCTGCTTAACTGGGTTATAGTTACAGATGTGTTTGTGGAACTGCATGAACATGTCTTTAATGACAGAAAGTCTATTAACAGATGACTGTTAGTTGCTTTGAAACAAAAGATCTACAGACAGTAACTGATATAAGATACCATGCATTGAAATACAAAATTTTTCACCAATGTAACTGAAAATAATGTCTTTAAATGTACTGCAAATGTTGAATTCTGTGACTGTGGGCTGACTGAAAACAAATATATTCTAAGAAGTCAAAAGAGCTTTGAGGCTGAGTTTTGTATGGAACAAATGCATTTACTATTATCATTAGGCAAATGATATGGAGGAACATTTCTGTAAATCTACAATACCCTAAGCAACTTCTCTCCCCTCATATGCAAGATAACTAATTTGCTCATTTTTATTGAATATTTAAATCTTTTGGTGTTCAATTATAAATAGAGCTAGAAAACTTTTAATTATTATTTGCTTGGTAATTTTGATGGGTTCATAAACATGTTTTATACATAAGTACATAATTAAAACAGTGATTATTTTATACAGTACATATTGTTTCAATTATTTAATATGTTTAAATAAATATGAGAGGAGGAAAGCAGGGTGCAGAAAGTAAAAGCTTATTTCTTAGCTTATTTGAACAGAAAAACTTTGAATAAATGTTAAAATATGACTGTTACATAATAATGCACACTGAAATAAATTTGGATTTTTTTCACCATGATCACAGCACCATTTCTTAGGAAGAAATGTTTTTCCCTTTCACACAAATCAATTTCAGGCGATTTTGAGCAAGGAGATACAAATCAAAACTGTTTCAATACACTTTAAGCATTTACAAGGACATTAAGCCAACATAAGCTGGCCATATGCCATTGCTGTGTGATGTCATAATACAACAAATACTGGACAGTTTTACTTGTTGATGAGTGTATCTGGAGTAATGCCAAAACATTTTGGAATGTAATAAATTTTTAACATCCTCCAGAGCTGGATTTGAAATGTGGTTTATTTTAACTGAAAATGCCTGTCATGTTCATTGTACACTTAATTCGCATGGGGAGCATTTTCCATCCATTTCAGATTTTACTGTGTGAAAGTATGCCATGTTCACTGTAACCTGTCTCTTGTGTACTGCAGTTATAATGTGTCATAAATAGATCATTGCAAATTATTAACCTCAAGCTCGCACCGTATTAAGAACAGATTCCGTAAAGCAGAATCGCTGAACCGTCTGATGGGTGAAGGGCTTGAGAACGTTATGTACAGCACATAATGTTTGGTATTATGTAAATTAATCCGAGCCTGCATGATTCAGCATGATTCCTTGTGTCATTGTGATGATGTTGACGGTGATGAATGATTACTCCTATCATCACTGCTACTACTGCTGCCACCTGGGGGCATGCCCATAGGATCTTCTGTATATATTTTGCCTTCTAATGTTTTTCTACAAACCGGACAGGTACCGTGCTGTAAATAAAAGATAATACAGAATATCATATATAAAACTACTGTAAGAACTAGAATACGGGTAGTCAACAAGCGACTACGTGTATCCGCCGAAATCAGAATGGAACAAGTGAAGTGAGGCATGGATTGAGTGGCAAGGGAAAATAGAGTGAGGTGTGTTGCATATTAGCATGGATGTCTGCAACCGAAATGTATATGTAGGTTGTGCCACCTACCACAAATGCAGAAAGCTGTCACATAAATTTAGGTGGCACTACCTGCCAAAAAAATTGAGAAAGCAATCCAAGATGTATAAACATGCAAAATCTTTAGGCAGATAAGTCAAACCACTACAGAGATATGAGTGATTTTAGCCCATGACAGACAAACTGACAGACACTGTGCATAAATGGTTGCAGGTGGCCCCTCCAGTTTTGTGTGATAAAGACCTATGTGATATCTATACACATGCAAAATTTAGGCCCAATCGGTCAAACTGTTCCTGAGATATGAGCTTGGATGTCTGCAACATAAACTAGAATGTAGGTGGCGCCACCTGTCACAAAATCAAGAAAGCTATCCATGATGTATAAACCTGCAAAATTTAAGGTGGATATGTCAAATACTGCCGAGATATGAGTGATTTTATCCCACGGCAGACAAACAGACAGACCCTGTGCTAAAATGGTTGCAGGTGGCGCCACCAGTTTTGTATATGATGAAGAGCTATGTGAGATCTATAAACATGCAAAATTTTGGCCCAATCTGTCAGACAGTTCCCGAGATATGAGCTTGGATGTCTTTAGCGTAAACGTGAAAGTAGGTGGCGCCATCTGTCATAAAATCCAGAAAGCTGTCCATGATGTATAAACCTGCAAGATTTTAGGTAGTTATGTCAAACCACTACAGACATAAGAGTGATTTTAGCGGTAACGGGAACTCTCGGCCCCAGAGACACTCGTCCCAGAGACACTCGGCCCCAGCGACTCTCGGCCCCAGAGACACTCGGCCCCTGAGACGCTCGGCCCCAGAGACACTCGGCCCCTAGTCAGCAGGACCCAGCGACACTCGGCCCCGTCCAGTCGCCGCCCCCAGAGACACTCGGCCCAGGGGTCTAGCCTCGGGAAACCCCTCAGAAAACTTTTCCGTAGTTATCCCTTCCGGGCCAGAGGTCTGATACTAGCTCCCCGTCTTATACTAGCTTAGAAAAACCCCTCAAAAAACAACCTTCCCGTAGATATACTGAGTCGGAAGTCGGAGAATGGAAGCCCGTTTGTTTACCGTCTTAGGTTCATTAGGGAAGGGTTTAATGAGTCAAAACAAAAACGAGAGAAAGTGAAAGTAAAACGTATTTATTAATTGAAAAGAGTGTTTAATGTTAAATATGTAGTTCCTGATTATGATAATACCCAATATATACACAAACCGAAATAGAAAACGTTCCAAATATCACAGTATGAATGAAGTATATATAAAAGTTACCCGTAAAGTCACCAAATTACAAATTAAAAAGTAGGCTTATATACAAGTTTACTGTCAATTTACACACATATATAAAACAAATCAAAGTAGAAAGTGTTTTCTACTTCGTGTTTTCTACTTCTAATTTCTAACTAATGTTGACTAACGTTAATGTTCTAACTAATGACAGAGCGTACATGAAGAAGCAAGAATACACACACAATGCCAAAATCTTAAAGAAACGGTAAATTATGACTATTTCCACATATACACATCAAATATCATTAATGTTTTAACTAATGACAGAGCGTACGTAAAAAAGCAATGGTATAAGAACTCTTCTCTAATGGGATTAATATGTATACAAAATTCATATATATATATATATATATATATATATATATATATATATATATATATAATTTTGTTCTGATTTCTCCCTCTTCTTTTCTTTCGTTCATTCAGCCATTCTGTCCACCTGGCTTGTTAATGACTTCATGGTTAGTTGATTATGGATATGCTCAATCAGGGGTTTACCGAACTTACTATGCAATCAAAGGTCATTGTTATGACGGCAGTAATCACAGCCAACAAGATCACAAAGACGGCAATTAGACTTTGATCAATACCGAGACAAACGGATCAATACCGAGGTAAATTTAACGGTGACAATTTCTCATTTTATATCAGTTATTTCTTGATTCATTTATATAAATACTACAGCATATTATAAAAAAAAATATGAACACCGATTATATTTGGCTCCTACAACGTTTATTGCATCCATTTATTTGGCGTGACCACCACAGAATAATGGTTCAGCACCTTTTATTTAACCATCTATAAATTTTTTATAAGTCATATACAAAGATAATTTTATGATATCAGGGCTACACGAAGATATGTTTCACAAGAAAGGACGGTCCGTGCCGAGGCCTGGCCCCAATATTTTTTTTGGGGTATGTTAATGGGGCCTTCAGGAAACAGTTGAAATGAACGAACACATAAGCTTACGAAAACTAATAATTTAAGAGGAGACATAACACCTGGCCATGCATTTTCTATTGTGTGTAAAATACATATAATTTGTGGAAAATGATAAAAAATCATATGGATTATTATACAGATATTGTTTCAGAAATAAGCATGGTTTTAATTTTTATATACACCAATATATATATATATATATATATATATATATATATATATATATATATATATATATATATATATATATATATATATATATTGTATGTGCTATATTTTTTATTTTATGGAAAATTTAACTTTAATTGCTTCGTGGCGTTCAACTAGGGCCTACATGCAGGCCAACACGACTAAGGAACTTCTCCAATTCGAGTGGCTCATCAAGTGAGGGGATAACAATCCAGAAGAGATAACTACGGGAAGGTTGTTTTCTGAGGGGTTTCGCGAGGCCAGTATCGGACCCGATGCCCTGGGCCGAGTGTCTCTGGGGGCGGCGACTGGACGGGGCCGAGTGTCGCTGGGTCCTGCTGACTAGGGGCCGAGTGTCTCTGGGGCCGAGCGTCTCAGGGGCCGAGTGTATCTGGGGCCGAGAGTCGCTGGGGCCGAGTGTATCTGGGACGAGTGTCTCTGGGGCCGAGAGTTCCTGTATTCGATTTTAGCCCACGGCAGACAAACAGACGGACAGTGTGCAAAAATGGTTGCAGGTGGCCCCTCCAGTTTTGTGTATGATAAAAAGCTATGTGAGATCTATACATATGCAAAATTTTGGCCCAATCAGTCAAACAGTTCCCGAGATATGAGCTTGGATGTCTGCAGCGTAAACTAGAATGTAGGTGGCAAAGCTATCCAGGATTTATGAACCTGCAAAATTTAAGGTGGTTATGTCAAACACTGCCGAGATATGAGCCTTTTAATCCCACGGCAGACAAACAGATGGACGCTGTGCAAAAATGGTTGCAGGTGGCGCCACCAGTTTTGTATATCATGAAGAGCTATGTGAGATCTATACACATGCAAAATTTTGGCCAAATCGGTCAGACGGTCCCCGAGATATGAGCTTGGATGTCTGCAGCGTAAACTAGAATGTAGGTGGCGCCACCTGTCATAAAATTCCAGTATGCTGTCCAGGATGCATAAACCTGCAAAATTTTAAGGTGGATATGTATAAACACTGCCGAGATATGAGTGATTTTATCCCACGGCAGAAAAACAGATGGATGCTGTGCAAAATTGGCTGCAGGTGGCCCTTCCAGTTTTGCGTATGATAACTAGAATATCAGCAGAAGCTGACAAAAGCCCTCAGCCAAAAGAACAGTGCTTAGAGGTGGTAACAGTAACAAATACTAAATATCTGTTCTCACATGGATGTATATCTGTACATGTCTCAGTTATAAATTTAAAATGGAGAGGTATGTACCATGATTCATAACAATCCACCAAATGCTTCCTGAAAAATAAGCTTCTAAGTTTTATTCTATTATCAGCTCTGTGACCTTGAAAAGTAGGTCAAGGTCAACCATCTTCGAACTTGACTGAGATTTTGTCGATATACATCTTCACTAAAGAAATAAAATTCCTATTGTGAATCCTTTTAGAGATATCCCGCTCACAAGGCCAAAGTTGAAAAAAATCCAAGAAAAATTCATTAAAAATCAGAAATTGCAGGTGGCTCCCCAAACTTGTGCAGCAGTTACAGACCATCACTCCCTATGATCATAGTAAGTATTGTGAAAATCCAGCCAATGGTTCCTGAGAAATAAGCTTCTAAATGTTTTTTTTATAATCAGCTCTAAAACGTAGAAAAATAGGTCAAGGTCACCCATCTTCAAACTTGACCGAGATTTTGTCAATATACATTTTCACCGAAAAAATAAAATTCCTACAGTGAATCCTTTTAGAGATATCCCGCTCACAAGCCCAAAGTTGAAAAATCAGATAAAAATTCATTTAAAATCAGATATTGTAGGTGGCGCCACCAAACTTGTGTAGCAGGTACAGATTATCAGTCCCAATAATCATAGTAAGTTTTGTGAAAATCCATCAAATGGTTCCTGAGTAATAAGCATCTAAATGTTTTTCTTTAATCAGCTCTAAAATGTAGAAAAATAGGTCAAGGTCACCCATCTTCGAACTTGACCGAGATTTTGTCGATATACATCTTTACCGAGGAAATAAAATTCTGACGGTGAATCCTTTTCAAGATATCCCGCTCACAAGGTAAAAGTTAACGGACGCCAGACGGACGGACGGACAGCTTGGGTGACGACAATAGCCCATCAGCCTAAGGGTTGAGGGCTAAAAAGCTATGTGAGATCTATACATATGCAAAATTTTGGCCCAATCGGTCAAACGGTTCCTGAGATATGAGCTTGGATGTCTGCAGCGTAAACTAGAATGTAGGTGGCAAAGCTATCCAGGACTTATGAACCTGCAAAATTTTAAGGTGGATATGTAAAACACTGCCGAGATATGAGTGATTTTATCCAACGGCAGAAAAACAGATGGATGCTGTGCAAAAATGGTTGCAGGTGGCACCACCAGTTTTGTCTATGATGAAGAGCTATGTGAGATCTCTACACATGCAAAATTTTGGCCCAATCAGTCAGCCGTTTCCCTAGATATGAGCTTGGATGTCTGTAGCATAAACGTGAAAGTAGGTGGCACCACCTGTCATAAAATCAAGAAAGCTATCCAGGATGTATAGGCATGCCAAATGTTAGGTGGATAAGTCCAACCAATGCAGAGATATGAGTGATTTTATCCCATGGCAGATGAACAGATGGACGCAGTTCAAAAATGGTTGCAGGTGGCACCACCATTTTTAGTGTATGTTATAAAGCTATCCAAGGGCTACATTTTTGTAAAGTTTTTAGCCTGATCGGTCAAACGGTTCCCGAGATATGTGGGTTTATGTGTGGAAACAGATCACAAATTGATGCAGAGCATAAAGGAAAGGTCAGAGGTCAAAACAAAATCGGGGCGCAGCAGTTCACATGTGACCAAAACATAATCCTGGGTTTCGTAAAATTCCGCCCAGCGGTTACAGAGGAGTTCTCTGGACACCTAAGCGGCGGCGGCGTCTGACTGAAAACATAGTATCCGCAAAACTTTAATTTATTATTTCACTGTGTTACATTTATCAGATGCCATTCATATCATACATAACAAATACAACAGGATCTCCACTTGAATCCCCCTTTATCCATAATATATGTGAATTATTCTTAAATTTATTTTTCAGATTAGTTAGTCAGACTTAGTGAGGATCTGTGTAGTAATGATTGACCAATCCATTGCAGTTAATTAAACTTACTTTGTCATGAAAATTAAGATAAACCTTCCTCCCAAAAATAATATATAATTAAATCAAAGCAAGTCTCCTTTTAAAACATTTTCATTTTTGTAGCTTAACTGTTAAAGCCTGTTGGCTGTTTGACAGATGCTACAGCAACGGCATACCTGTTGTAACATTGGTATGACTCGGTCACTATAGTAAAAGTTAAACTATGGCTAGATACAGTCACTACAGAAACAGCTTACCTGTTGTAACCATGGTATGATACAGTCATTGTGATAGATGTGTAAGCAAGGAAGCTGTCGGACCTTTTCATCTAATTTATAATCTTCCATACATACAGAACACTGGATGTTTTTATCTGAAATAAATTTTTATAATAACAGTATTAAGACTGAAGGAAAACTGGCACACATCAGTTTAATTCTTAATTCAGCTTATTAATAATTTACATTATTTGCCATTTCTCACATACTTGATCAGCTGCATGTATTACGGATTTACGTCTATAAAAAAATTAGGATATAAGGTAGTTGAGTAACAAAATATGAGCTTGTGAATTTATTTATCAATATATAACAACTGGAGATATCAAAAGTCTTTCCAAAATATAAAAGAAAATGATGTTTGCTAGATTCAATAATGCCAAGTAAGACCTATCATTTTCTTGAATGAAAGTACACATGCCAAAAGCTGTTAATACAGTGGTCTATGCCTAGGTTGGTGTGAAATACTGATCATGACAAGAGCGAGTATATACCATAATTGAAAAGAATCCATAACAGAATAAATATGATCCTCATTAACTGGTGCCACACATAAGCTAATTTTATTTTCATTATTTTGAATCTGTATCATATGAAGATAATAACAGTAGCAGAAACTAGATGTGTCGGAACGACACGAATGCCCCCGCCTTGGGCAAATTAGAAACATTTGTAAAATTTGGAAAATTTTTTAAGTTCAGGAGGTGTCATATGGTCAAAAGTAGGTAAACCAGGACGAAACGCGAACTCGATCTGTAACTGGTCTATATCTGCTCACACACCAAAAATCAGGCCAATATCTGCAGGCATTGCTAAAAAAAGTCCGTACATGTGTATCTGTCATGAATATTTCTATTTTTCATGAAATTTTCTATGTTTAGGATCCGTAAAACAATCAAAAGTAGGTCAACCAGGATGAAACGCAAACTCGATCTGTAACTGTCATTATCTGCCCACACACAAAAAATCAGGGTGGTATCTGCAGGCATTGAGGAAAAAAAGTCAGTACATATGCATTTGTTATAAAAATTTATATTTTTCATGAAACTTTCTATGTTCAGGAGCAGTCAAATGGTCAAAAGAAGGTCAACTGAGACAAAACAGGAACTCGATCTGTAACTGGTCATTATCTGCCTACACACCAAAAATCAGGCCCATATCTGCAGGCACTGCGAAAAAAAGTCCATTAGATGTGAACTTTTTTATGAAATTTTCTATGTGAGAGCACAGCCAAACGATCAAAAATAGGTCAACTGGGGCAAAATGCGAACTCGATCTGTAACTGGTCTATATCTGCTCACACACCAAAAATCAGGCCAATATCTGCAGGCATTGGGAAAAAAAGTCCGTACATGTGTATCTGTCATGAATATTTCTATTTTTCATGAAATTTTCTAAGTTTAGGAGCCGTAAAATGGTCAAAAATAGGTCAACCAGGACGAAACGTGAACTCGATCTGTAACTGGTTTATATCTGCTCACACATAAAAAATCAGGCCAATATCTGCAGGCATTGCGAAAAAAAGTCCGTACATGTGTATCTGTCATGAATATTTCTATTTTTCATGAAATTTTCTAAGTTTAGGAGCTGTAAAACGGTCAAAAGTAGGTCAACCAGGACGAAACGCGAACTCGATCTGTAACTGGTCTATATCTGCTCACACACCAAAAATCAGGCCAATATCTGCAGGCATTGCTAAAAAAAGTCCGTACATGTGTATCTGTCATGAATATTTCTATTTTTCATGAAATTTTCTAAGTTTAGGAGCCGTAAAACGGTCAAAAGTAGGTCAACCGGGATGAAACGCGAACTCGATCTGTAACTGGTCTATATCTGCCCACACACCAAAAATCAGGCCAATATCTGCAGGCATTGAGAAAAAAAGTCCGTACAACTGTTTCATTTCGGAATGACGGAAGGACGGAATGATGGAATGACAGACATGGGTAAAACTATATGCCCCAGCCACTTTGTGGCGGGGGCATGAAAACATGACTTTAAAACATGACATAACTGTTTGCTTCATCCAGACTGTGCAGGTCAGTGTTTTCACGGAGCGCACTACCCTGGATTCAGACCAGGCATTGCTCTGACCCGCGTTGGGCTACCGAGCGCTTGGACATTTTACCGAGCGCTACCCTGCTCTTACAAAGGGCAGTATTCTTACATAATTCAAACATCTTGGGACTACCGAGCGCTAGGGACTTTTTGCCGAGCACTACCCTGCTCTTACAATGGGCAGTGTTCTTACACACTTAAAACAAATGTCTTGGGCCAAAAAAATAAAAAAGTATGGTTCTCAGGCACTTTTCCTCAGAAATCTCTGGGGGCGGGCGGTATTTTATTTTTGACCAATTTTTGTATGTTTCGATAAAACTGTCATATGACCAGGGAAAAGCATGAAAATATCAGTTTTTTTAGTTTTTTTTTTGCTAAACCTGAAAAAAGCACTATATAACAAGGAAATCGTTTCAAAATTGTATTATTTTATCTTCTTGAAAGATGAAAATTAAAATCAAATTGTTTGGCCTTGGGAGTATCGATCGCTAGGGACTTTTTGCTGAGCGCTACCATTGCGCACATGATAAATGTAGTTTTAACCCCATTCAACACAATACATCATATTCCATTATTTACATTGTATTTGTTTACAGACCATGAATAAGTGTAGACTTATTTTATCTTTCCCATTCATTCTCTCTCTCTCTCTCTCTCTCTCTATATATATATATATATATATATATATATATATACTCTCTCTCTCTCTCTGTATATATATATATATATATATATCAAACATGCTATATAAAAATATTTTATGTGTGACCTACATACCTATTGGTATATCATGTATTAATTTTTATATTACATACCCTCTAAAAAATATTATATACATTGAATATAAATGTATTTTTGATGACATTCCCTCTTATTCCGGTTCTTCTATCTCTCCCTTTCTTTTTCTCTCTCTCTTTCTTTCTCTCTCTCTTTCTTTCACTCTCTCCTTCTTTCCCCTTACTGTCTCTTTCTCCCTTTCTTTGTTTATCTCTCTCTTTTTCTCTTTCTTTCTACTATGTATATAAATCTGATACATATTATTTATAGTATATGTCTTTGTTAGGTACTTTTCCCTCTGATTCTGGTTCTTCTTCTCTGTCTATCTTTCTTTCTCTCTCTTTCTCTCTCTCTCTCTCTCTCTCTCTCTCTCTTATATATTGGATAAATAAATTAGATATAGTATAGCATGCTGTCTTTTTCTTTCTCTCTTTGCTCTGTCTCTTTCACTCGTTCCTGCTCTCTCTTTCTCTCTCTCTCATATATATATATATATATATATATATATATATATATAATATATATTTTATATATATATTCTGATATTATATTTAAATACTGATATATGAATAAATGTATTTATATATATATATATCTCCCATTTATATACATGTATATCGTGATATATACATGTACATACACATATATATAGATATATATGTCAAGGCCCAGATTGCGATCTGGACGGATCTTAGATCAGTCCAGCCCAAATTGCGATCGCAGTTCAGGCCGGCCCAAACTGCGATCGCAATCCAGGCTGGCCAGATCTTAGATCCGTCCAGCCTATATTGCGATCGCAGTTTAGTCCGGCCAAGATTGCGATCTTGTCTTTCTTGCTTCAGGATCGCAATCTGGAATGGACAGATCTAAGATCTTTTTTTTACATTTTTTTAAATAAAAATATTTAAATATGATAAAAAATCAGATCTTAGACAAGTTCTTGTTATGATTTCTGTAATGTTGATAATTGTCATAAGACTTTTGCTATGTCTAGTGCTTAGATTGATGTGAAAGTAGTCCAAAGTGAATATAATAGTTTTATGTTCAAATATAAATTGAAGCCATAAAACCAGGTACTTATGATCATTATGATCATACTTATGATCAATTTGTGAAATTTGTAAATTCTGGATTCTCAAGAACTTTGTTTTGCTGAAATTGAATAAATACCAGACATGATAAGAATACTTTGCAAATATATTTGAATGCGAATATGAATATATGTACTCCATAATTTCATGCATAAAAATAGGAATACAGGTATAAATGAAAGTATTTGAATACATATGCAAATACTTTCAAAATGTAATCATGAATGTATTCATGAATATATTCTATTATATTATTTTAATAATCATTTATTTCGATTATATTATTATAATATCTTTTCATATGATGCTGTTATTATTTTTAATTTAAATTATATTTGACACAATATTTGTTTTTAATTTATAATAAATAGTTATATTTTTTAAGTTTTATTCTTGGGTAGGAATAATCAGTAATTATTAAATAAAAGTTCTCATTTGTAAAAAGCAGAATTACCATGACTGATAATGGACAGGTTTTTTTTCAAATAATTCTACTGGAATGTAGATAAAGTTATATGGCCAAGTCCAAACCTATGTGAAAACAGCACACCATTTCCAGCTGTATATAAAATAAATGACATCAATCCTCTTCCCTGTCTCCAAGGATATTATCATAATCTTATATAACTTGAGTTAAACACCATCAGCTCATAATGCAGCTTATATTACCACACAAAACCTGCACTTGCCTACCTCCTCTTCCAAATCATATTTTGTGAGCATATAAAACCCATGGGTTCCTTGTTACCTTTTTTCAACAACCATGCAATACTAAATGAGTTGGTGAAACATCCCATGTTTCACTCCTGTGATATGAAGGAGTGAAAATTGCCTTTCTGTATTAAAATTGTATTTATTATGGGAAAATGGTACAATGCAATACCAAATGAGTTGGTAAAACAACCAATGTTTCACTCCTGTGATCGTAAAAGCATGGATCGCAATATGGGCTGGTCAAGTTTAGGATCGCAATCTCGGCTGGACAGATCTTAGATCTGTCCAGACCAGATTGCAATCCTGAAGCAAGAAAGACAGGATCGCAGTCTGGGCCGGACTAAACTGCGATCGCAATCTAGGCTGGACGGATCTAAGATCTGGCCAGCCTGGATTACGATCGCAGTTTGGGCCAGCCTGAACTGCGATCGCAATTTGGGCTGGACAGATCTAAGATCCGTCCAGATCGCGATCTGGGCCTTGACATATATATATATATATATATATATATATATATATATATATATATATATATATATTTTATGTATCGGTATTACGCTCCGGAGGAAGTGGAAATCTTACGCTTCTAAACAAGCAACTGATTTTCATGCTGCCAGCTTTG
The DNA here is from genome assembly GCA_026874595.1 of Sipunculus nudus. Classification (NCBI taxonomy): domain Eukaryota; kingdom Metazoa; phylum Annelida; class Sipuncula; order Golfingiida; family Sipunculidae; genus Sipunculus; species Sipunculus nudus. Next base: position 70,621,549 of record CM049313.1, read on the forward strand.
ACCATTTATGATTTATTTAGACACCAGATGGCGGTTCGTTGTCCGCTGAAAAATACGTGCGTATGATGTGACAAGCAGCCAACCAGATACCAATAAACAAACACTCGACAGGCATCCTGGCTCCGCCCATAGCTGCGCTTCAAGCGCCGTTTGAAGACAGTTAAAGGTCGAAATTTAATTGCTCCCTCTGCATTCTTGCATCATCGGCCGATTTGATTCTGACAGTATGACTGTGTTAGCGTTGCCATGTATCTGTTGTCTGCAGAACTGAAACCAGTCAGCGAGGTGTGAAACAGCCTTTGTTGTTACGTTTCGTTTGAATTACAGCTCACTGGCCGGGCATCCTATGTGCCAAAGGCCCTAAGCAAACCACGTGGGCGGCAATTCTCTCCAAGCCTGTGGCCTGTTCAAACAGTAACCGGGACGATGAGCTGTCACTCAAAACAAAATGAACATGATTGGCCCTGTGTATTCCTCGCTTGGCCGTGTCTTCCAGCACAAGGTCTCATCTGATTGGACAGTGCTCCCCTCTGGTGTAGCAATTCAGGATACGAGGTCATAACAAACAGCGCTAACCATATAGGCATTAGGCCTATAGTTAAAGCGCTGTGTAAAGAGCGTATATTGGTATATAACCGTCATTTAAAGAAATTTATGCAAAAGTTGTTACACGGTTTGGTGAGAAATCACCCGACCTCATCCAGGGTATAGACATCATAAATTAATTGGTTTGCTGGACTAACTTAGAAACATGCTTCTAAATATGATGTTTTGGGCTGAATGTGGTCAAAAACTGGTTGTCATGTGCGCTATGGTAACGCTTGGTATAAAGTCCCTAGCGCTCAGTAGTCCCAAGATGTTTGAAGTATGTAAGAACACTGCCCGCTGTAAGTGCAGGGTAGCGCTCGGTAAAAAGTCTGAGAGCGCGGTAGTCCAACGCGGGTCAGAGCAATGCCTGGTGTGAATCCAAGGTAGCGCTCGGTAAAAAGTCCTACTGAGCGCTAGCACTCGGTAGCGCTCGGTAAAAAGACAGACCGGATTGTGCTTCTCTGTGTATTAAACCTGTCAGGTTGTCAAGTATTGTTTTCATGGTAGCTAACTAGTCTGTTCTTAACTTCATTCAACAAGAGCACCCAACGAGTGCATAATACATCTTCATTACCTCTGGTGCCCTCTGACCTCTTTAAATATATATGGGAACTGCTGTGAACTGAGCTTGGGCAAGATATTTTACTGGTGAAAATCCATTGTATTCTACGTAATTCATTGCAGTGATAATACTTAAGATCAATAGACAGACAGATGTCAAGACCAACAGACATACATAGACCTTACCCAAATAGGAATCATATTTAACAGGTATATAAAAAGTTTCAAACTGATTTAATAAAATTTAGTGAAGGGTAAGGGAAACAGAAGAGGCATTATCCATTAGTTTTTGAAGGTTATCTGAATCATCATAAGATGATTTCAATTTGAAGGGTTCAACACTTTTGAGAGATAGGGCAACTTCTTAAGCCAAGCTGAAGATCGGAGACATTTACTGGTATTAGGGGCTGCCTTTGTTCTAGAGCAAACCAGGGATCCAACCATGGCATTTGTGAACTGTGACACACAGCAAAGTTTACTGAAAATACTTTGAGGTACACATGTAGTCTCAAACTACTTCCTGGTTATAACTACTTTAGCATGGTAACAATGCTCCCAGATTTGCATAATAGACTTGACAGACTACAGTCAACAATTTTACATCTACAGTCCTTTGTTGATTTTCAAAATAAAGTTTTCATAAAAAGTCAGCCTATCATTTATTGATAATTGATCCCCAAGTCAAAGTTGCATGATAATGAATATATACAATTCTCCTGAGGGCCACCACCCAGTATAAACAAACAGAACCTTGCTGCAAATTACTTTGGTTAGCACACCATATAATTAGACCATATGTAAACATGCACTTAGTAAAGGATGATCAATCCAAATTCTGTTGTAACTTAGCTGACTCTGACAGGTAACAGATGAAGAAGAAGACTCACCAATCTGTTCTTGTGTGATCTGGACTGTGGGGAGTTTGTCTATTTGATCCTTTGGGGCTGGTGGGGCCCCTGTACTTTCTAACTGATTCATTAACTGTAAAAAAGAACAGGATAACAAAGAAATCAAATATGATGAAGCAGCAGGCTGGATCATTTATACCTAGTAGTACACAGAACATAATGTATAAAATCAAACACCTAATATACATTGAACATGAAATTTACTTATAGGTAATCAAGAAACTTAATTTTCTATGCAAACTGTAGAACTGCTTTATCTCCTTTAACAGTCAAAAATTAAAAGGGGCCAGATCACAGAGAGGAAGTTATTGAATATATTCCTCAAGCAATGGTCTCAGTACATTTATACTGTAAATTATTCTTCTCAACTACTGCTTTAAATAGCAGGCTTGGCTGTATATAACTTCCAAAAAATACTCTGACAATTGTGACACTCTACTGCATGTTTCAAATATGGTTAAAAAATTTCAGGCCCACAAAACATGGTGTCCGAGTCCTGAACTAATCTGAACCAATAACAAGGGACCTATGGGTTAGACGCTCAGCTGTTATATATGATAAAAAAATATTATTTAGAAATGAGGCACATGCTGGTTTTGTGTGGTAATAAATATAAGCTGTATTATGAGTTGTTGTTGTTTAGCTTATGTATGATTTTTATAGTACCTTTGGAGACAGGGAAGAGGATTGATTTCATTTATTTTATTAACAAATGGAGTACTACTGTCACACAGATTTTGACTTGGCCATATAACTTATAAGCAGGACATATAATATAAGAGTTTAACTATTTATTAAAACTAGATGTGTCTGAACGACACGAATGCCCCCGCCTTGGGCAAATTAGAAACATTTGTAAAATTTGGAAAATTTTTTAAGTTCAGGAGGTGTCGTATGGTCAAAAGTAGGTCAACAAGGGCAAAATGCAAACTCGATCTGTAACGGGTCATTATCAAGCAACACACCAAAAATCATGCCAGTATATGCAGGCATTGTGAAAAAAAGTCCATACATGTGCATTTTCCATAAAAATTTCTGTCTTTCATGAAATTTTCTATGTTTAGGAGCCGTAAAACAATCAAAAGTAGGTCAACCGTGAAGAAACGCAAACTCAATCTGTAACTGTCATTATCTGCCCACACAAAAAAAATCAGGGTGGTATCTGCAGGCATTGAGGAAAAAAAGTCAGTACATATGCATTTGTTATGAAAATTTTTATTTTTCATGAAACTTTCTATGTTCAGGAGCATTCAAATGGTCAAAAGTAGATCAACTGAGACAAAACAAGAACTCGATCTGTAACTGGTCATTATCTGCCTACACACCAAAAATCAGGCCCGTATCTGAAGCCACTGCGAAAAAAAGTCTGTACAAGTGTATTTGTCATGAAAATATATATTTTACATGAAATTTTCAATGTTCAGGTGCCGTAAAACAGTCAAAAGTAGGTCAACCGGGACGAAATGCTAAATCTGTAACTGGTCAATATCTGCCGACACACACTAAAAATCAGGCCAATATCTGCAGGCATTGCGAAAAAATGTCTGTACATGTGTATTTGTCATGAAATTTCATATTTTTCATGAAATTTTCTATGTAAAGGAGCCGTAAAACGGTCAAAAGTAGGTCAACCGGGACAAAACGCGAACTCGATCTGTAACTTGTCTATATCTGCCCACACAACAAAAATTAGGCCAATATCTGCAGGCATTGGGAAAAAAAGTCTGTACATGTGTATCTGTCATGAATATTTCTATTTCTCATGAAATTTTCTAAGTTTAGGAGCTGTAAAACGGTCAAAATAGGTCAACCGAGACGAAACGTGAACTCAATCTGTAACTGGTCTATATCTGCCCACACACCAAAATTCAGGCCAATATCTGCAGGCATTGCGAAAAAAAGTCCGTACATGTGTATCTGTCATGAATATTTCTATTTTTCATGAAAATTTCTAAGTTTAGGAGCCGTAAAACGGTCAAAAGTAGGTCAACCGGGACGAAACGCAAACTCAATCTGTAACTGGTCTATATCTGCCCACACACCAAAAATCAGGCCAATATCTGCAGGCATTGCGAAAAAAAGTCCGTACAACTGTTTGATTTCGGAATGACGGAAGGACGGAAGGATGGAAGGACGGAATGACGGACATGGGTAAAACTATATGCCCCGGCCACTTTGTGGCGGGGGCATAAAAAATTACAAATATTGTCCCAAATATAATCTAATACTTATAAAAGGAATTCGGTTCACGTTTGTTCGCAATGTTCTCTAAAACCGCGTTGTGTACAATACTGTGCCATACGTCATTTTAATGGTTATTATCCCCTCAGTGACATAGGCAATATGAAAATAAATAATTTTTAATGTACAAATAATTTTGAGTGATTTTTACGTTTTTTTACCGAACACAGCCGAACTGCCTTCGGCAATCATCGGAATGCGTGCATCGTGGTCACTCAACCTCTAACACTAAGGACTATTGTTCATATAAATAACGTTTGCTTTCAATGAGGGATTTGACTCATGCACGTGCGTGGTCAGTAAAAGATAAAAACACATGTTTCTCGCTTTATGAAATGGAAAGTTCAACCCAGGAGGATTAATGACAAAACCTAATTCAAGGTCAGAAAAAAGGGCTGGGGTGGGGTAGTTGCGGGGGTTTCAGGCCTCAAAATTTGTCAGATACGATGAAAAAAAGGTTCCGGTAGCTGAAAATGGGATACGGACCCACTGCATGGAGTCCCGCAGGGTCCGCTTCTGCTACTTACGATGTATGCTTATTTCTGTTTCCTTCTTCAGGAACAGTTTTCTTGCAAAGTACATTTAATTAATCTTTCATGTGTTCCTCACATCAACCTATTCTTTATATGTCCAACGATAGAAACCAGTCAAATATCAACGAAACACTGTCTGCCTCCGCGTCTCATTACGGTTCGCAATGTAAACCATCACTGACCAGGTCTTCAAGGTAAACAACCTATGATTTTTGCCAAGAGCACAGCGCCATAAATTAACAGTAAAAATTATTTGTACATATATCGTATTCAGAAAGTATCCCACCAAAAATCTATATTTACTTTTAAATTTATAATAAAAATGGGCCAACATTCAAAATCTCAGTAAATATATCTCCCAAACCCCCAGTAAAAAGGCCGGTATACCGGGTTTATCAGCTAGTTTTTATTAAAAATAATAAGAGAATCATATGATTTTTTAAAATGAAATGTAACTGATATGATTATTAAAATAATATTAAAGAATATATTCATGAATGCATTCATGAATACATTTTGAAAGTATTTGCACGAGTATTCATATACTTTCATTTTTACCTGAATTCCCATTCTTTATGCAAGAAATTTTATAACGGAATACATATTCATATTTGTATTCAAATACATTCACAAGTATTTGCACCAGGTCTGGTATTTATTCAGTTTTAGCCAAACAATGATGTTGAGAATCCAGAATATAAACAAAGGACCCATGGGTCACGGCGCCGAGCTTAAGTTTGAAAATTTTGCAACTGCAAAATATGAAAAATATTCTATTGTAATGTTTTTCATATATATAAGCATATGAGAAGCTAAGAGGAAAGGGGCCCTCCTACTTGGTTATAGTAAAGTTCTAAATATATGATTGCAAACTAATACTCTGACAAGACTGTCATGAAGAAAAACAGTAAAAGGTTTGAGATACTGTGATGCATATGAAAAATTTACAGATGGACAGGCAAGTGGACAGAATGGACTATTATGCATACACATATATTTTATTATATTTAAATCAAATGTTTAAACTGAATTTAAAAGAAAATAATGCAACAACATGGCATCTACAAGATTATTCCTTGAATCCCTATTAAAAAGTTTTGCACATTGGAGTTTCAGTACATGCTTAATTTTATTCACCGAAATAAAATAAAAGATTCAGTAAATTTGATAAAATAAAAACACCTTTTCAAATAAAGTATACACACTGTTGGTTGAATGAGGGACAAACAATATCATTATGCTAATTACAATCTCAGCTATAATTAATTACTGGAATTAATAGTCAATTTCACACCTGGTGAAGTTTTACTCTTCTGAAGTAAAGCATTACTTATCTGATGAACATCCACACTTTCATAGCAATACATCACTTTGTGGACACAATCAAATGTGCACTTTAATCATTGCAACCCTGGTGGTACAATACAAAATCAAAAATGTAGCACAGCCAAGAATAAAATAAAATACAGAAAATTATAACATTCGTCTAGTTTATGCACAAGCTGGGGTGGGGGGGGGGGGGAGTGCAGGGCAGAGGGGAAGCCTGCTGGTAGTGGCCAAGCTGACTGGGGTGGGTTACATAATGCAAGTGAAGGCTGTACTACTAGGTGAGCTACATGTAAACACCATTTGACATGGTGTATGAAAACTTGAATAAAAGCTACTCTTTTCGATCAATTCCTTTGAAATTTCAGATTTGAAAAGATTAAATCCTTATGTATATATGCTGTGAAAATTAAATGAAGAGTGCTTACAGGGAAAAAACGTGCTATTGCCAAAGTTGGACAAAATTTAAGGTATTGATTTTTTATTTATGCTAATAACTTGAAAAATTTGCAAAATTCAGATCTAATTTGGGGTAAACAATTGAATTTTGATTAAATAAAGTTATATTCCTGAAAAAAAGTCTCCAGCTTCAGCAATTCTCATTTTAAGTGAGCAAATATATTTCCTGATTTTTAAAAAACTGCATTATATTAGGGCCCATAACTTCAAAATAATACCCAATACTGACCTAATTTTTGGTATGTGCACAGAAAATGTATGGAAGAATATGAATACTAAATATGATCAAAAACAGATCAGTGGTTTTGATATTACGCAGCATTGAAGTGTAACAATGGCTTTTTTATGAAAAACGGAGGTTTTTCCTTAATATCTCGAGGGAACGAAGTTTTAATGACCCAATTTTCGGTATGGTAGGAGATTTTCGGGACATCTAATGGAATGCAGAATTTAAGATTTGTAGGTCTAACGGTTTTTAAACGTGCCCTGTTAACGGCCAGATGGCCGGACGACGGATTAAGGACCACAACTATAGCTTAGATGACTTACAGTCAGCTGAGCTTATTATATCAACAGTGCTCACGGGAAACAGACGTGCCATGGTCACAGTTGGGCAAAATTTAAGGTACTAATTTTATATTTATACTAAAAACTTATAAAATTTGAAAAATTCAGAACTAATTTTGGGTATTCAATTGAATCTTGATTAAATAATGTTACATCCCTGACAAAAAAATCTCTAGCTTCAGCAATGCCCTTGTTAAGGGAGTAAATATATTTCTTGATCTTTTACAAAGTGCATTATGTTTGGGCCCATAACTTAAAACAATTACGCAATACTGACATCATTCTGGCATGTGCATAGAGAATGAAAAATATGTATATTATTTATGATTAAAGTCAGATCAGTGGTTTTGATATTAGGCAGTCTTAAAGTGTAACAATAGGTTTTTAATGGAAAAATGAAGTTTTTCATGAATATCTCGAAGGTATTAAGTCCTAGTGACCAAATTCTTGGCATGGTAGGGGATTTTGGAGACCTAACTGTATGCCGAATTTAAGGAACTTAGAGCTGAAGCTGGGTAGCTGAGCTCTTGCAAACTGCATAACACTAGCTAGATGTAAACAATATGTTACATGGTGCTTGAAAACTTGAATAAAATCTACAGTTTTTGATCAACTGGTTTCAAATTTTTGGTGTTAACAGTTGAAATGCTAACAAAAACATGCTGTGAAAATTAAATCCACAGTACTTACAGGAAAAAAAAACGTGCCATGGTCAAAGTTGGGCAAAATTGAAGGTACCAATTTTTATTTTTATTAATATTTTAAAAAATTTTAAAGATTTTCATCTAATTTTGATTAATTAAAGTTATATTACCCGAAAAAAGGTCCATAGCTTTAAAATTTTTGTTAAGTGATCAAATATCTTTCCTGATTTTTTACAAAATGCATTATGTTTGGGCCCATAACTTTTTTAAATTAAATAATACAGACATAATTTCTGGCATGTATATAGGAACTATATAGAGGAATATTTATGGTAAATATGAGGAAAAACAGATGAGTGGTTTTGATATTAGGTAGTCAAGAAGTGTGAAAATAGGTTTTTAATAAAAAAATTGAGGTTTTTCCTTAATTTCTCAAAGGAACGAAGTTGCAAAGACCCACTTTTCGGCTTGGTAGGAGATCTTGGGGACATCTAACATTATGCCTAATTTTGGATTCCTAGGTCTTACGGTTTCAAAACGTGCCACATCTACGGACGGTCAGACGGACGGACAGACGATGGACAATGGACCACGACTATAGCTCAGATGACTTATAGTCAGCTGAGCTAAAAATTATCTTAACTGAATCAGATTTGGTGAAACTGGTTGAAATGGAACTGAAATTTCACCATAATATTTGAACTGGAACTGAATTGGAATTGAAAAACCTGAAAAACTTGCTTATTGTTGTGATAAACATACACAGTATGATCTTACCTGTGTGATGATTGCATCCAGCCCACCTGCACCCCACGCATAATCACCTGGTTCCCCATACAAACTAAACATATTCCTGAAACATGAAAAAGAGATGCTGTCAATTTACCTTCTTCAATAAATCTTCTTTGTAACTGAACTTATAGTACAACAGGCTTATTAATGTTACACTAATAAAACTAAACAACACTGCACGGATACATGCACTCCTATTTTACACAAACTATGACAGATTATAGTAAGAAACATTGTTCTAACTCAGGGCAAGCTATTACACTCAAGTTGTTTTTCTTTAACTGAAACCCTAATTTTTTTGGTAATAATTGATTCACTCAATAATTCCAACAGTAAACAAGGTATCAGCCATTAGTGGTGGACTGATTATGGGCACTTTCACACAAAAGGTTGAGTGATTAGTCTCACTGGGGAGTAAAAACTGAATACCTAACAGAGCAATATTAAGTTTACCCCTGAAAAGGTATATATCTTAGCTAAAGGAAACTGTTTAGTATACCATTTTACCTGTGAACTAATAAAAGTTACATTGAATTCAGAAATTCAAACATCCCATATTTTTACAATTATCTTTTTCTCTTCACAGCTCTACATAATTTAAATTTTCGCTCATTGGTTTGTTCTAATGTCTTTATCTGATGTATTTGATCATGCCCTAAGTGCATGGTAAAAAAAATTCAATCATATTTTTTTTTTTTATGAAATTTTCATATTTTTATAAAAATTTAACAGTGCATTTTAATTATGATTAAAGGAAGTATGCTGTCAGTTTTTATTCTGACACTGCCCTGGTCAATTAGTAACAGAAATGGTGAGAGAAGTTGTTCAGCTGTACAGAGTTCAAGAAATCAGGAAATATGTTGATGCCTTAGTCTGTTGTCACTTGTTTTATATGATAACATTTTTTAACATCATTGGTACTGGAGAGGACATTATTTTAACATGCACTGTGGAAAAATTCAAAAGGAATATTTTGTTCCCTCTCTCTCTTGTATTGTTCATGGACCTCTTGAACATAAAGTGAATCAGTGTCCACCTCATTTTCCAGAGGCAAGTTCATCTGCAACTATTTGGACCTTATGGTTAAAGGAGCACAAAATAGACATACCCAAGTATCAGTTATTAAGTATAATGTAAGTCAATTATGACTCCATGATATTAAATGAAACTTAAAGTGAGATTATAAATATTGAATGGCTTGTACCTTTTGTTTTGTTGAAAAAAAATATATTTTTAACAATAATTTGGAGAAATGGTCATCTTGAAAATTAAATATTTTACAGAATTTTATTCAGAAGCAGTTTTGTTCACAATCCGTAATGCAAATATAATTTGTTTTTTGCACTCATGCTTTATTTCCAACACATTTACTTTGAATATCAACATCTGTCAACTTATTTCACAACATACATTAAACAATTTGTTCATAGACAACATAGCTCACCTGAATGTAATATAAACAAAATGTTTATTGTAGACCTGGGGAAAATATCCATATATATATATATATATATATATATATATATATATATATATATATATATATATATATATAATTAATTTATTCAAAATTTAGGACATACATTTTTGTATCATGTGATAACTACAGATATGGGTCCTGCTAGTAGTATTTGACATTGTTACACAACAGTTGTGGAAATGGACATTTCAGCTGCTTTTGGCTTTTTACTTGTGAGGATTTACCGTTAAATTTGAATTTAAAATATAAAAACAACTTTTCTGAGACTTAGATAAACTGGAACCAGAAAATTAAGCTTTTGCAAGAAGACAATGTTGATATCATTGTTTTCATAGACTTTGCTATGAGACTTGGTAAAATGGATGGAAAAATAAAAGCACGTTGTCAAAGACCAAGTTCACATGATGCCTTAATCACCCTAACCACCCCCAGCCCCAACACTGATAACTGTGTCATTTAAAATGTGTACCAGCAATTTGGGAGACCATAGTTTCAAAAGCTGTTTTACCAAACTCTTTGGTTTCACAAGTTGCTGACTTTTTCTTGAGGCAAAAGTATTGGCAAATTTGATTGTAGTTGCTCTCATGAAGTAATGATTCATAGCTGGTGAGATGGCAAGGGAACAGAAATTACTGGTATTTTCATAAGAATTATCTTTGGCCAAAACAATTTGGGTTGATTCATCAGCAATCATCAATATGGCACAGTTACATAAAATATGTGACATGAAGAGAGTTAATGATCCAGATAATGAAATGTTAGATTTTGGTAAAAATGAAAATTAGGGCTGTTCGACTATTTCTACCGGTCTAATTTGGTAAAGAATCTTAACATGTATGTGGTTCTAGTTAAAAACAGATACAAATACACATTTTTTATAATACCCAAAGAATTAGATGAAGGCGTGTATGTAGTAAACTGCATGGTATTTATTAAAACTAAAAGTAAGCAGGTTAAGTATCGACAGTGATTGAAAGCTTCAAGAACTACCGTGCAAAACTGAAAGACTGAAGGGTTGTACATTTGACACTTTTATCCCTTGTTAAAAAAATGTCCTCTCCAGTACATTTAAGTAACACAAAATTAAAGTCTGCTACTGTCACAATTTAAATGCAGTTATTGCAGGTATGCTTTTTGTCTGCTTCTCACTTCTGTACAATAAAGGAACATGTAAAAGAAAGGCTTTATCATGAATTCATCAATGAAGATTCATCACTCTAAACATTGGTATGACAATGAATGGAGTTACATGCTAATTTATATATATAATGAGCCAAACTACTTCCCTAAACCAGTCAGTCTATTTATATTTATCACTAGGACAAACTTGAAGTAAATATTAAGCTTACTTGGAGAAGTATTCCTCTAGCCTGTCTCATGTTAAAAATGATTGTACTGGAGAGGACATTTTAACAGATACACTCATTGCTTAACTGGCCACAGGATATTAGATGGTATGCAATGCAAACACCAGGGAATTTATCTTCCTAGCTACCTGTTACATATAAAATAAAATAGGCTTTTAAATTCTACATTAAAGTGAATTTTATCTGTATGTACTGGAGAGGACAATTTTTTTAACAGGCATATACCAGGTAAACAAGTGCCAAATCATCCCGGTCAGGACACACATACCCAGCCCTTAGTTACCAAAATATAATTAGATATGATACTGGCTGTTTAAAGCAGGATTTTGTTTTGCGACATTAGAATTACATTTCTTGTGAGGATACAATGTACTGGAGAGGACAGGTCCAAGCAAAATTTTTTAACCAATTATTATACTTAAGGATATTGATTGGATAATTTTAACCACCACCATGAAAGTCATGAAACTTGGAGCACTTGTAGTTTACATGTTACAGCATGTGCTGTGATGAGAATATTTCTGTTCTGGTAAACAAATTTCAGTCATATTTACATTAAATTTTTCCATTTTTGTGAGTGAGACTCCAAAATTTGATGAAAATTACACTTAAATGGCCAGAACTTCTTAAAAAATTGGCTAAGAGTTATAAAATTTTCTGTGTTTATAGAGGCTGGTGTGGCCTTTACAAATATGATAATATGTTTCATATTTTCAGCCACAAAACTTACCTGTGAACCATTGTTTAACAAATTTTCATATCCAACCTTTAGTGTGAAAGTGCCCTTATACTTACATAGGGAGTCCTGCTCGTTGAAACATGGGGGCACCTGTTAGACTGCTGAGCAACTGTTGGACAATGCTGGAAGAATAATGCAAATAGCAAATACAAAGGTTTATCTTTTTACGAAGCATCACAGTTTACACTCTGCAAGAGACATCACATAAACAAGCCAATATGATAGTTCATAATAAACATCAACATAAATGCTAGCCTGCTTATCTTCTAGACTTCCACTATCCCTTGCCACTTGTACATGATTAAAGTTACTTGCAGCTCTATGACATACTGGTATGTCCAACTATCTACTGTCAACTATCTACAACGATCTACTTTAATTACCTTAGGATCTGTAGAACTGTTTGATCTACTGGAGCTGTATACATGAGCACATCTTTCTGTACCAAACAGAGTACTGATATATATAGCACTAGATATTCTGCTAAAAATGTTTTCAGATATGAATACTGCCTTTATCATAGATGGCACTGTCTCTCACATCATTAAGTAAAGGTTTAGTTCTATATAAAAAATGCTGAATGGAAATATCAAGCCTTTTTGCTGTTGAAGTAATTTTGATACTAACCAATACTCAGTAACACAGGGTATGAGTCCTCAAAAGAGATTTAAAACATACAAGAAGTGTAACTTCACTTTTTATATGAACCTTGAATTTGTTATAATATACTGACATGATAGAGGTATCATAGACAAGTTATACTCAATTACAGTTATACAGTAGCATCAATTTATCTTTAACCCTTTACTGTTTGTATTTGGTTGTCACAAAACACCCCCCTTACTGTTCAGATTAATTCTAGGTTTCTCACACTTTCAATTTTGACACACTGTACATTAATGTTATGATTGATAATGTGATCAATTTTTGCTGGATCCTTATGAAATTTTTAACACATATTACAGAGATACCAAGCAAGTGGTTAATGACTTAACCAATCATAAATTTCACATATATCTATTAGTAGAACCAGGTAAGTTAGGTAAATTCAGGTAATTTTATTGTCTTTATTGTTTTAGCATATTTGTACATGAATGTCTATAGTATATCCGAGTGAAGACATTGTAGAATTTAGGAACAATAAGGGAATTATCATCCGCCGGTACCTGGTGTATTGTCATGGAAGATCTAGGTAAAACAGGTTAATGAAATATGATTAAGGTTATTCAATTTATTATAGGTTGGGAGTTCTGAAATAAATTAGACAAAACAATATATGATTTGTTCTAAGAAATTTATAAAAAAAAAATAAACTTGTATATTTGACATGAAATATCATGTTGATTTGAATAAGGGTAGATTGCAATTGCCTACCTGTTCAGGTATGAAGAACTAATTAAGACCAGGTGAACTTCAAAGAAAGGTGATAAAAATGTAAACTGACAGATTTATCCATCAAATATGTATAAAACCCTATGAAAGTAGCCAGAAGTCCACCAGAATGGTTAAATCTAACATTTATATATGTATTTCAACCTTTGTAATGTTAACTTTGACCGTTTTGGTACTCCCGGTAAAGCGTGTATTTCCCGTTTTGTCGCCCGGTGACAGTTCTTTTCGGGGAATCCCCGTGGAATTGCATGATGGTTAACAATGTCAAAACGATGTCAGACGTCTTTTTTTATCTAAAGACATAATAAACATTCTCAAATTTCAGTCAGGAAACTTTATTGAACATCTTTTCATATTTATTTTGTTCAAAACATATTCTGAGATTTGTCAAAGCACGAGGTCTATCGAGCGGCAAGTCCGACGGCCGCCATCTTGAAAATTTGTGACATCGCTCGACCTTCATAACAGGCATCATAAACACAGAAAATGGCTTTAGGAATGAGACATATTCACATTTTAAGTACAAAATGATAATAATTTAGATAGATACCGATCTTTTGTGGAAGTTTTATTTGAGTTATTGTCAAAACAACCCGGCACGGTCAGTTGAAACATTGCGCTTGTTGGCGACCCTTGTGTCACTTGCCGACTCATTTCAACCAATCGGCTTGCCAACAGAGTCCTAATTAGAATTTAAATAATATTCACGAGAAATTCCCATGTAAATAAATAAAAAATAATCAACTTTACGGTAGGGGTGTCCCTGAACAATATGGAAATGTGTTCAATGGCGTGGCATAGATATTTAAGCAAATAATTAGCAGGGAAAAATGCATTAGGACGGTGAGTCCATCGTGCGTTATCGTGGCTTATGAATACAGCGTATTAGTTATGTGACGGGCGTCCAGGGGGCGTCCCAAACAGCAATCGGTTAAGGGTGGGGGGGGGGGGGGATGACTAGAAGGTGTGGAAACGTAATCAGTTGAGACATCTTTTTGTATTTTGTAATTTATTTACTTGAACCCTCGTTTACCCAACAGACAGCACACTTTTTGTTTAACATTTTGTACTTATAATGAAATGTCACCTGCGAAAAAAAGGATTCATCACGAGGGTTTTACCTCATAGTTAATTTTACATATACAATTTTACAGTCTTATTGAGCAGGAATTCGGAAATAAACTAGATGTGGTTGGACAATGGTCCTCAGAGGGATCCGCATTTCTGCAAGTGCTGGACTAGTTTACTTTTGGGTGAATAATTAAGTTAAATTTGTAAAATATGACAAACAGAAACAGGTTTTTATCCATATGCATGAGGGAAAAATCCTACTGGATCAAATGATATTATAGAAAATATGTCTGAAATAATGTGTGCAATAGAAAATCACCGAATATAATCTGTTAGGCATATTTGATTTTTAACCAGTCTGTAATTCAATAGGTCTGGAGCCCTCATAGGCACCAATGATCCCTGTGTACTTGGGTAAGCTGCAGTAGGTTGTTGTTAAGTTATTGTGTGCGAAAGAAAATCAGCCATCAGGCTGTGGCGGCCATATTGGAATTCCAACAGGTCTGTATTCAATAGGTCTGGATCCCTTATAGGTACCAATCATCGCTGTGAATCTGGGAAAGCTGCAGTAGGTTGTTGTTGAGTTATTGCGCGTGAAAGAAAATCAGCGATTGGGCTGTGGTGGCCATATTGGAATTCCAACAAGTCTGTAATTCGATAGGTCTGGAGCCCTCATAGGTACCAATCAACCCTGTGAATTTGGGAAAGCTGCAGTATGTTTTTGTTGAGTTATTGCGTGTGAAATAAAATCAGCGATTGGGCTGTGGCGGCCATATTGGCATTCTGACAAGTCTGTAATTCGATAGGTCTGGAGCCCTCATAGGTACAAATCGACCCTGTTAAAGCTGTAGTATGTTGTTGTTGAGTTATCACACATGAAAGAAAGTGTCACTGATGGAAGGACGGAAGTACAGAAGGACGGAATGACACGGTGATCACTATAGGGCACCGCTTGTAAAGCGGGGGTACTAATTAAGTTTTATTTGAGTACTCTTTTTGGCACACAGTGTGTGATGGGGAGTTTGTCCAGCACATCACTCAGGACCCCTGGCCAAGTCTGTGAGGCTATTCCTAAATAGTTGTGACGTTGTGAATGTGCTCACCTTTCTATGGCTGGGCTTCGCGTCCTTGAGTTTCCTCTACCAAACCTGACCCTCATACTGGGGTGTATGAGTCGAGGACCCGGCGGCTCGTTCATTTCACTTTCACCTTCACTTTGACTTGGAGGACTTCTTTCTCGACTTGCATGGTTTCGGAAGCTCTCTAGAAATGTCCTTCCCCAGAGCTGAACAAATAAAATGATGTTAAACAAAGTGCTGTCATCTGACTCAAGGTGTCCCATAAAGTTTTACAAATGACTAATTGGTCATTTACTTTTGATCTTATTTACATTTGTTAGCTGCCAAACCAATGAAAGGTTTCTCATCTACTCTGGGCTTACACGATTTTATCCTGATGTTTCCCTTTAGTAAACTGGAAGTACTGGGTACCACTGCTGACAGGCATATTAAGATACATCTGTGAAGATTAATATCTCAAAAACCTTATGCAGTATTTCAGTGGTTGTACATATAAATAATGAGGTGATAGGTGTTTTAACTATTTCCAAGGGGGAAGATTCACGATTCTCAAATATTAATTAATGTGATGTTTCTGGGTGTTGCATGTGGTCTTAAGGTGAGTTCAGTATAGGAGTTTGGTGTATTTTTCTGAGCTAGGAGTTTGGTGTATTTTTATGAGCTAGGAGTCTGGTGTATTTTTCTAAGCTAGGAGTTTGGTGTATTTTTCTGAGCTAGGAGTTTGGTGTATTTTTCTGAGCTAGGAGTCTGGTGTATTTTTCTGAGCTAGGAGTTTGATGTATTTTTTCTATGAGTTTGATGTATTTTTCTGAGCTAGGAGTCTGGTGTATTTTTCTGAGCTAGGAGTTTGGTGCATTTTTTCTGAGCTAGGAGTTTGGTGCATTTTTCTGAGCTAGGAGTTTGGTGTATTTTTCTGAGCTAGGAGTTTGGTGCATTTTTCTGAGCTTCTTACCTCGGCAAACTGAGCTGCAGGATCATTCTCTGTGTTTTCTTCATTGACATCAACATCACTGTAACAACAGCACAGTCAGTCACTGATTGAATTCCTTAATTACATGAATTTCATGAACTTTTTTTATGAAAACAGAATGAAAAAAAAATTACATCAAAACATATTTACATGCTAAATATTTTTAGTCATTTAACTGCAACAAGTGTAAATGGCAATGAAATGTAAAAGTTTTAAATAATTGTACATTCAAATTCAGCACAAAGGAAATAAATTAGCATGAATTAACACAAATCCATTAGGCCAAAAAAAGGTATGGTCCTCAAGCACTGTGCGCACCAATTTTAACACCCCTGTATCAAAAGTTTTTAGATTTTTAATAGAAACTTCCCAATTTTGAGCTCCAGCCATTCAGTTATTTCTTTCAAGAAAATAAAATAATACAATTTTGATAAGATTTCCTTTGTTATGGAGTGCTTTTACCTGTTGATCTAAAAAAATGATATTACTATGCTTTTTCCCTGATCATATGACATTTTTATTGAAACATACAAAAAAGGTTAAAAAAAAATTATACTGCCCGCCCTGATTTTTCTGAAAAAAAAGTCCCTGAGAACAATTTCTTTTTTTTTTTGGGGGGGGGGGGGGGGGGGGCTTACAGCATGTAGTTATAAGCATCAGAATGGTAAAGGCATACATGCTGCCACCTGGTAGGCCATCAGTGAACTGAATGCACCTGTAAATAACTGTAATCAGGCATCTACAGGGTAATTTATGAGAGGGTTAATTCAATATCTTCACTATCTCAAGTGCTATATCTTGAAGTTTCAGGAAAATTCATGAGAAAAAATTTTTACTTACTCTGTCATTTCCTCTATAAATCCACTGTCACATCTAGGGCATGTGTATTCCTGAAAAAAAATAACAAAACACATAAATAACAAAAACTCATCCAAAACTGAATGATAAATGCAGAGGTAAAATAAAAAGCATTTTTACATTTTTACATGCCAGGTCACCATTATGAATGATGAAATACACTGACTGTACAATCAGTAATCCACTTCACTGATATTCTTCTACAAAACATACTGGCTTCACACCTGCATCCAAAGTTGGCCCTTTTATCAGCTTCTAGTTAATAAACTTCATTTTTCCAGCATTCCATTCTATTCCAGATTAAAATTGATTGGATATAACCTATTTTATCTGAAGTTTGGGTTTACACTGTCTGTGAAAACAAAATTTCATATTAAGTTTAGCTTTCATTCTATATTATTAAATATTGTGTCTGATTAACTGAATTATTGTGTGTGTGTGCACATGTATAAAAATATATAAATATATATTATATATATATATATATATATACAAACATACATACATTCATTAGGGTAGGGTTGGGATGGTTACCGTTATCCAGTATTGTCACAATATCTGCCAGCTACAGTAATTGTACCATCAACTTTCCTATAATCACCATATAACATGCATTTTTGTCCATTATTTTGATTTATAAGCAAGCCCTTTAAGTGCATTTTCTGAGAAAAAAATTGGATCATAAGGGTCATTATTGTTCAGTATAAAATTTTCTTGAATAATAATTAATATATAATCAACTGCATGAATTTGAACACCTGTTGTGGGTGGAACTGTGTGGTTATTGAGTTCAGGATAATTCCAAAATGTCCCAAGTAGCGGAACTAATCATAGAGGACAAAAGCTGGAGAATTCCTGGAGGAAATACCATCATTAAGAAAGAGCAATTAAAAATCATATTTATCATTTTATAAAATGGAACACAAATGTCAATGTCAAAGTGTCAGTGGGTGCAAAATTTCTGAAGGGTTGCATATTTTGCCCCCATAAAAATGGGAGATGACATATTTACTCTATATTCATAATATAATTATATATAAACTCTCCAGGATTCTCTGGCTTTTATGTAATCATGGAAAACATGGAGGAAAGTTCTGACAAGGGTGATTTGATGATGGGGCCAAGATTTCCTGTCCTTCAAGCTCACACACCTGCAGTGTCTTCATGCAACTTTCATCAAATAATAAGTGATCCTGTAACACTAACACACTGGGTATAAATGATATTAATAGTTAAACCCAACGCCTTGCCAAAGTCAAGTGCATAAAGGTGGCTCTTATTATTGTTGGTGGCTCATCCATTCATTATCTATTAATTTGAATAATGGTATCCTGATATCATGGTATATCGCAATAAATTTTAAATAATTTTCATGATAAAAAAACTCATATCTTCCCAACACTAATAAGGTGTGTAAAAAACAAGCTCTCAAATTGAAATCAATTTTGAAACTCTAAAAAGATTCATTCTGATTATTATTTTTGTTTAATGTACCAACCAAAAGTTCACTGTGAGCTCTCTAATTTGACACAGTAGCTACAATATCAAAGCAATTTATCTTGTATGAACCCTATATCTACTTTAAGTTTAAGCTTGTGGACCATGTCGCCTGATAAAAGTTACCCTTTTCTGGTGCCCAAGGAAAAAGGTTGCCCTTACCAAGTGTTGGACAGAGTTGCCTTTGGTTGAATGTGGAAAATTAGAGATTGTGCGGTTCTGATGGCGCACTTAATGTATCAGTACTCAGGAACATTACAAATCACAAGTCAGCGGTTAAACAACAAGAGTACTGGAGTATATTTAAAGAACATAAAAGATACAGGGTTCAAAATCACCCAACCAGATTGGGTTTCGAGCCTGTTAGTGTTACACCTCTAGATATACTGGTGCATGCACTAATGCACTATAAAGCAGTCTCTAGATCTCTTGGACTATTTATCCTGGACCCCTGTTGTTGGCACCTCACTGGACACCTGCTGTTGGCACCTAATAGGACACCAGTTGGCAGCACCTCACTGGATACTTGCTGGCAGCACCTCACTGGACCTCACTGGACACCCCCTGGCAGCACCTCACTGGACCACTGCTAACAGCACCTCACTGGACCCCTGCTCGCAGCACCTCGCTGGACATCCTCAGGAAGCACCTCACTGGACACTGGCTGGCAGCACCTCACTGGACCTCACTGGACACCAGGTGGCAACACCTCACTGGACACCCCCTGGCAGCATGTCTCACTAGGCACCCTCTGGAAGGACGGCACTGGACACCCCCTGGCAGCACCTTTCTTAACAGCACCCAGCTAGACAGCACCTTGCTGGACTCTGGGTAGCAGCACTTCAAAGTCAACAAGCTTGCAGGACATCTAACAGCACCTCTCTGAGCACTGGCCAGCAGCACGTTTCGCTGCACTTCTCTGGACACTTGGTGGCAGCATGTCTTGCAGCACTTCTCTAGACACTCGGCGGCAGCATGTCTTAATGTAGTTCTCTGGACACTTGGCGGCAGCACGTCTTACAGCACATCTCTGGACACTCGGCAACAGCATGTCATGCAGCACTTCTCTGGACACTTGGAGCCAGCATGTCTGGTCTCTGCAGTCTCTTTTCAATAACCCTAGCACGTCCTTGAATACCCTTATACCGTGGAAGCTCAATATTCTCATAAGACAAATACAAAGAATGACCTGCTATTTCTACTTTGGCCCATCTACATTCATGAGCATGCTGAATACTAAATAGGCTGGGAAAAAAAAATACACTGAACCCAATGGGCCAGCACCATCACAATAGCAACATTGTACCTTTGGCACACACTCTGGCTTTTCACTGAATGATACTATTGCATGAGAAAACAATGCTCTGACCAGTGCATCAGGTCCAGCTCAACAAATACAAACGTAAAGCTAACCCTGAATAGTGAACATGAGAAGAGAAAATAAAATATAATGACACAATCCATTTTGTGTCAGACCACTCGACTCTAAATTGCACATGACAAAAATACAGAGGGCTTCTTTTTCTTATATTATCTGAAATTTACTAACATTTATTTGGGTAAAATTGCTTAATTCTTAAAAGGTCTTAAATGGAATACTTAAGTAAGAACTGAATTGATCATCAATGAAACACCCTCCCCATATATCTGTATTCCCATTAATATAACTCTGTGGTCTGGAAATCCCATTGCATCATGTGATCATCAATGACACAAACTGTCAAAACTGACAGTTGACATGATAGCCGTACACAAGTTCCTGCACGAGCCTCTTCTCATGATATTCTGCTTGAAAATTTCTATGTAAAAATTTGGTGCTATTAAAAAATAATTGAATAAAACTGTTACACTGAGCATTCCTACAATTTTTGTTCATCCTAGTTACTTTTCTCAAATGATGCTCTGAAGGGATAACATTTCATGACCACAAAAGTCACAAACGGCAAATTAGGTAGCCTCATGACAATGTAATTAAACCAGATATTTTTAGTTTGCAGTGTCATCAGTTGGGGCGCCAGTAAAGTTTCAAGTACCCCCTTAATAAAGACACAAGATTCATGATAATAGGCCTATATTTTTGTGAATGAATGAACATTTTATATTTCAGTATTAATAACTGAAAAAAAACAAGGGACCCATGGGTCACAGCGCTCAGCTGATCGTGATTGGACTATAAATGTTTCTCCACTGTGATACTATATCGAGTCAATAAAGCTTATGAATATCATGGACATGTTGGGCTATTATAAAGGAATGTAATGTAATATGTGAGTAAATGATAAATGAAATAACCTGACTGATGGATTAATAGAGTCAAATATAGTGGTTTATTTTTTATTTATTTAGGAGGGGTTGAAAATTGTGATATATTTGAGCAAATATGAATGCAATGACAGCAGTAATAAGCAGTAGTAGAATGATGATAAGGCTATTTGTTGAAAGATCTTAAGTGTATGGTAGTCTGCAAACTTTCAATTTGACAGATATGATGTTATGATTAACTATGCTGATGAAGTGATTTATGAATTTGTGACTGTATGACACAATATCTCTTTAGTCTTGACAAGGAACATTATTGTGATGCCCACTATGTCTACATATTACACAATATTGACATAATTTCTGGCATGTACATAGGTACCTATGGACAAATAGTTATACAAAATATTAAAGTATGAATATATCTGATTCATCTTGTTCTTGCTTACTGAGGCTGACTTTAGGATGGGGTTCGGAGAAGGGAAAAGTGAGGGCAGCACGAAGGTGGATGTAGAAATATTCTATTGTAATGTTTTTCATTTATATAAGAATATGAAAAGCTAAGAGGAAAGGGGCCCTCCTACTTGGTTATAGTAAGGTTCTAAATATATGATGGCAAACTAATACTCTGACAAGACTGTCATGAAGTAAAACAGTAAAAGTTTTGAGATACTGTGATGCATATGAAAATTTACAGATGGACAGGCAAGTGGACAGAATGGACTTATACCTTATTTCACTTTCAAGGGAATAATGCATTTAAGTTTGTATATAATCCTATTTTTTTAGCATATCCACTTTTTCCATTAAGAAGTTTTTATCTGAATCATTTTTTATATTTACAGGTTTTATAAATTTTTAATAAAAAACCTGAAAATATAAGTTAAAATATTAGAATTGTTGCAAAAGTTGCAATCATTATATATACAGAGTAAAAAACTGAAACTATAAGTTAAAATATTTGAATTGTTGCAAAAGTTGCAATCATCATATATCCAGAGTGTAGCTCATATTGGGTCATATTATGCATACACATATGTTTTATTATTTTTAAATCATAAATGTTTAAACTGAATTTTAAAGAAAATAATGCCACAACATGGCATCTACAAGAATATTCCTTGAATCACTACTAAAAAGTTTTGCACATTGGAGTTTTCAGTACATGTTTAATTTTATTCACCAAAATAAAATAAAAGATTCAGTAAATTTGATAAAATAAAACATCTTTTCAAATAAAGTATACACACTGTTGGTTGAATGACGGTCAAAAAATATCATTGTGCTAATTACTATCCCAGTTTTAATTTATTACTGGAATTAATAGACAATTTCACACCTGGTGAAGTTTTCACTCTTCTGAAGTAAGGAATTACTTATCTCATGAACATCCACACTTTCACAAAATCTAAAATGGAGCATAGCCTTGAATAAGAATGAATCAAATACAGATTATAATAACATTCATCTAGTTTATGCACCATCTGGGGGGGGGGGGGGGAGTGCAGGGCAGAGGGGAAGCCTGCTGGTAGTGGCCAAGCTGACCCAAGGCAAGCTGCCTGGGGTGGGTTACATAATGCAAGTGAAGGCTGTACTACTAGGTGGGCTAGATGTAAACAACACTTGACATGGTGTATGAAAACATGAATAAAAGCTATTCTTTCCAATCAATTTCTTTGAAATTTCAGATTTTAAAAGATTAAATCCTTATGTATATATGCTGTGAAAATTAAATCAACAGTGCCAAAGTTGGACAAAATTTAAGGTATTGATTTTTTATTTTTGCCAATAACTTGAAAAATTTGCAAAATTCAGATCTAATTTTGGGTAAACAATTGAATCTTGATTATATAAAGTTATTTTCCTGAAAAAAAGTCTCTAGGTTCAGCAATTCTCATGCTAGGTGAGTAAATATATTTCCTGATTTTTAAAAAAATTGCATTATGTTTTGGCCCTTAACTTCAAAATAATACCCAATACTGCCCTAATTTTTGGTATGTTCATTGAAAATGTATCAGAGAATTTGAATACTAAATACGATCAAAAACAGATCATTGGTTTTGATATTAGGCAGCCTTGAAGTGTAACAA
The DNA here is from genome assembly GCA_026874595.1 of Sipunculus nudus. Lineage (NCBI taxonomy): Eukaryota > Metazoa > Annelida > Sipuncula > Golfingiida > Sipunculidae > Sipunculus > Sipunculus nudus. Next base: position 70,644,970 of record CM049313.1, read on the forward strand.
TAGCTTTTTTTATGGAAAACAGAGTTTTTTTCCTTAATATCTTGAAGGAACGAAGTCCTAATGACCCAATTTTCGGTATGGTAGGAGATTTTGGGGACATATAAAGTTATGCCAACAGCTTGGGGAGCATAGAGATGTGCACTGAATGACCTACAGTCATCAAAGTGGACTGCTTGACAATGTAAGGGAATACAACAAGAGCCTCCAAATAAATTCAATAACTAGAATACGGGTAGTCGACAAGCGACTACATGTATCCGCCTAAATCAGAGTGGAATGGGTGAAGTGAGGCATGGATTGAGTGGCAAGGGGAAATAGAGTGTTGCATATTAGCATGGATGTCTGCAGCCAAATTGTGTATGTAGGTTGCCCCCCCCTACCACAAAATCCAGAAAGCCGTCCAAGTTGTATACATATGCAAAATTTGAGGCAGATAAGTCAAACCACTATATGTTTATGAGTGATTTGAGCCCGTGGCAGACAAACAGATGGACGCTGTGCAAAAATGGTTGAAGGTGGCACCACCAGTTTTGCGTATGATAAAGAGCTATGTGAGAACTATACACATGCAAAACTTTGGCCCAATCGGTCAAACGGTTCCCAAGTTATGAGCTTGGATGTCTGCTGCATAAACTAGAATGCAGGTGGCGCCACCTGTCATAAAATCAAGAGAGCTGTCGGGGATGTATAAACCTGCAAAATTTTAGGCAGATATGTCAAACCACTGCCGAGATATGAGTGATTTTATCCCACGGCAGACAAACAGACAGGAGCTGTGCAAAAATGGCTGCAGGTGGCGCCACCAGTTTTGCGTATGATGAAGAGCTATGTGAGATCTATACACATGCAAAATTTTGGCCCAATCGGTCAAACGGTTCCCGAGATATGAGCTTAGATGTCTGCAGCGTAAACGTGAATGTAGGTGGCGCCACCTGTCATAAAATCAGAAAAGCTATCCAGGATGTATACGCATGCTGAATTTCAGGTGAAGTAGTCAAGTCACTGCAGAGATATGAGTGATTTTATCCCAAGGCAGACGAACAGATGGACACTGTGCAAACATGGTTGCAGGTGGCGCCACCATTTTTTGTGTATGTTATAAAGCTCTCCAAGGGCTACATTTGTGCAAAAAAATTTTCCTGATTGGTCAAACGGTTCCCGAGATATGAGCTTGGATGTCTGCAGCGTAAACGTGAATGTAGGTGGCGCCACCTGTCATAAAATCAGAAAAGCTATTCAGGATGTTTACGCATGCTGAATTTCAGGTGAATTAGTCTAGTCACTGCAGAGATATGAGTGATTTTAACCCAAGGCAGACGAACAGATGGACACTGTACAAACATGGTTGCAGGTGGCGCCACCATTTTTTGTGTATGTTATAAAGCTCTCCAAGGGCTACATTTGTGCAAAAAAATTTTCCTGATCGGTCAAACGGTTCCCGAGATATGTGGGTTTATGTGTGGAAACAGACGCACAAACGGACGCAGAGCGCAGAGGAAAGGTCAGAGGTCAAAACAAAATCGGGGCGCAGCAGTTCACATATGACCCGAACATAATCCCGGGTTTCGTAAAATTCTGCCCAGCGGTTACGGAGGAGTTCTCCGGACACCTACGCGGCGGCGGCGTGCAGCTGAAAACATAGTATCCGCAAAACTCTGTTTTGGCGGATACAACTAGCCTAATTTTGCAGCTTTTATTTTCAAATTTCAGATTTTAACAGATTAAATCCTTGTGTATACATGCTGTGAAAATTAAATCCACAGTATTTTACAGGAAAAAAACGTGCAATGGCCAAAGTTGGGCAAAATTTAAGGTACCAATTTTATATTTTTGCCAATATTTAAAAAAATTTAACAGATTTTGATCTAATTTTTGGTATACAATAAAATTTTGATTAATTAAAGTTGTATTACTGGAAAAAAGTCCCTACATTTAACACTTATGGTCTTAAGTGACCAAATATCTTCCTGATTTTTTTACAAAGTCCATTATGTTTGGGCCCATAACTTTTTTAAATTATATAATACTGACTTAATATCTGGCATGTACATAGGAACTATATAGAGGAATATTTATGGTTAATATGAAGAAAACCAGATGAGTGGTTTTGATATTAGGCAGTCCTGAAGTGTGAAAATGGATTTCTAATAAAAAATTGAGGTTTTTCCTTAATATCTCGAAGGAACGAAGTCCTATTGACCCAATTTTCGGCATGGTAGGAGATTTTGGGGACATCTAACAGTATGCCGAATTTCAGATTTGTAGGTCCAACGGTGTCGACGGACATCCGGACGACGGACAATGGACCACGACTATAGCTCAGATGACTTATAGTCAGCTGAGCTAATTATCAGCTTCGTATATTTATCACCTTTACTAAAGGACCTAAGGCTGTCCTGTATATTTGCAAGGCATTAATTTTTATATGAAGACATAGGTTATTACCTATTAATAACATATTCTGGTTTTCTACTAGAACTTATTATCATGCATATATAATCTACAATTGCCACTAGTTCAAATGTGTTCGAATAGTACCTCGCTCCAGGGGTACTTTCTAAAGTACCTGTACCTAAGTACTTTACATAAATGCTGTACCTTACAATTTCACAAGTACCTGTACTTAGGCAGTGTCACATGTACCTATTATCAACCCTGATAATTAGATTTTTACTTGTTTCAGACCCTGACAGACCTCACATTTGAGTGGAATAGCCCTCCTGGAGTACTGGTGACGGCTGGACTACGTAGAGGTCCGCTACAATATGTTTGTCATTTATATATACTGCCCTGTATACTTTTATATTCAATTTTTGCAACAATACAACTGTTTGTAATATGTAATGTAAGAGTGCATTCTTACCCCATTATGCAAAACAAGGGACCCATGCGTCACGGCGCTTATCTGTTATATATGATCACAAAATATGATCTGGAAATGAGGCACATGCTGGTTTTGTGTGGTAATAAATATAAGCTGTATTATGAGTTGTTGATGTTTAGCTTATAATGTAAGATTTTGATAGTATCTTTGGAGACAGGGAAGAAGACTGATGTCATTTATATTATTTACAAATGGAGTGCTTTTGTCACACAGGTTTTGACTTGGTCATATAATTTCATCTACATTACAGTATAAGTATTTGAAAAACTGTCCATTAAAAGTCATGTTAATTATGCTTTTTACAAATGAGATAACATTTATTTAATAATTGCAGGTTATCCCTACCAGAGAGTAGTACTACATATAATATAAGAGTTTAACTATTTATTAACATTTAAAAACAAATATTGTAATTAAGTATACACACTGTTGGTTGAATGAGGGACAAACAATATCATTGTGCTAATTACTATCTTAGCTATAAATTGTTACTGGAATTAATATTCAATGTCACAACTGGTGAAGTTTTTATTCTTTTGAAGGAAGGAATTCCTTATCTGATGAACATCCACACTTTCATAGCAATACACCACTTTGTGGACACAATTAAAGGTGCATTTCAATCACTGTAACCCTAGTGGTGCAATACAACATCTAAAATGTAGCATTGCCTAGAATAACAATGAATCAAATACAGAAAATAATAACATTCATCTAGTTTATGCACCATCTGGGTGGGGCAGAGGGGATGCCTGCCAGATATGGCCAAGCTGAGCCAAGGCAAGCTGCCTGGAGTGGTTTATGTAAAGCCAAGGCAAGCTGCCTGGAGTGGTTTATGTAAAGCCAAGGCAAGCTGCCTGGAGTGGTTTATGTAAAGCCAAGGCAAGCTGCCTGGAGTGGTTTATGTACCACGGGTGAAAGCTGTACTACTAGGTGGGACTGATGTAAACAAAACTTGACATAATGTAAGAAAACTTGAAAAAAGCTACTCTTTTCAACCAATTCCTTTGAAATTTCAGATTTTAAAAGATTAAATCCTTATGTATATATGCTGTGAAATTAAATCAACAGTGCTTACAGGGAAAAAATGTGCAGTGGCCAAATTTAAGGTACTGATTTTTTAATTATGCTCACGACTTAAAATATTTGCCAATTCTAATTTTGGGTAAACAATTAAATCTTGATTAAATAAATTTATATAATTCTGAATAAAAGTCTCCAGCTTCAGTAATTCTTATGTTTTGTGAGTAAATATATTTCCTGATTTTTTTAAAAATTGCATTATGTTTGGGCCCATAACTTAAAAACAATAAGCAATACTGGTCACCTGTTTTTTATTATGTACATAGAAAATGTATGGAAAAATATGCATACTAAATATGAGCAAAAACAGATCAGTGGTTGCTCTGAAGGGAAAAGTTTTTTTCAGTATGGTAGGAGATTTGGGGAAATCTAACTGTATGCAAAATTTTGGATGTGTAGGTCCAAATTTTTCAAAACATGCCCTGTTAACAAACAGCCAGACGGTCAGACGACGGACTAAGGACCACAACTATGTCTATGGCTCAGATGACTTATAGTCAGCTGAGCTAAAAAGCAGAAATACAAATGGTATAAATTCAATGGTGTCCATTAGGATGGAACTACCCCCAAACTCACTCCACTGAGGTCGGTCTTTTGATAATGTGCTGTTATTTACATAAATAAAACATTAGGTTGGTATATTCTGTCTTTATTTCTCATTATAGATGAGACAGGGACAAGCTGTCGGTCAGGAAAATTAAGTGACAGTGAGGATTGAATCTTTGGGGTGGTGGGTAGAGTTTAGTTTTTACACACTGCCAAATATCAGGGATTCAATCAACTCATTTTTAGTTTAATCAGTTTTTACAGGCTTATAATTTTTGAGCTCCCAAAGAATTTCCAGTTGGAGCTACATTAAAGCATGGAATTACATTTTATTTTTAATATTTTAATTTAGTTTAAATCAGATATGCAATATGTTAATGAATTTTCTAATTCTAGTACTGGTGAATGTTTGTTTCACCAGTCTGTCTGCAAAAAAACCCACAAAAGCAGGTCAGTGAAAAGGATTATACATTAAGTTGATTAACATAAACAAAAACACGAGATGTTTTAATGTCTAAAACAGATGGTCAGAAAAGGTGGCAGACTGTGGTCAGTGTGGAGCTGACATAAACAACAGGTCAAATAACAGGTTGTTGATACATGAAACATAAACAAATCACAGTCAGCAAATATGCAATTTTCCAGAAAGTTCCAGGCTGCGGGCTGCTTCTTTCAATGTGTTGCCGGCTTTTGCCAAACAAATCCGTCTTCTCAATATAGATTCTAGTATCTGTGTATATGCTAAAAACATGTTCTATATTACAACAAACGAGACAGCTGGGAAATGGGGTGCAAATATGTGTATTCTGTGGTTAACACTATCTGTTTACATCTTTGAATACACGGCAGTTAATGTTGTGTATGTTCCGGACGTAACACTAACAGACGTTCGTCGTCATAAGATTACGACCAAAACAGAACTCTACGGGACTGCAGTGTCGTGACGGTTTCACAGCTGTCACGGTAGGCATGTTTAGCAGGGCCTAGGGGGTCAAAGTAACTGCGTGTGTTGTATAAAATAATATAATTAGTACCGGTAAATTTGGTGTGATCGCCTGAGAACACTGATGGCAGTAGAACCGCTGTCTGTCCACCACGGCTTCAGCCATTTTGCCTTGGACTCTCGTCTCTCGAGACCACCACCAGGCGGCGTCACTGGTTGTGGTGTCGTGGAAAATGTCCTATCCTGTCCGTTTGTTCTATCTGATTATTGGCGCCAGTCGTGAGCAAACTGGTGTTTAAGAACGTATCGGTTAATTTGGACCCTTGGTCGATGTTGAATTAAAACTTCTTTATGGACATCTATTTACAATTTCAAAGCTCAATCTTGGTGTTATTATTTCAGTCAGAAATACCATTTCGTTTAATGAGTTGACCTTTGTATTTTGTTATGCAATTCGCAACGATCGAAGCAGGGGAACAGTGTACGTATTCATGACTCTATATGAGTCATCTCCAGAAAATGTGTACATGTTGTGCATGGGCCCCGGAAGCGTTAGACCACCACCCCAGGGAGACAGTGCACGTGGTAGTTTAAGCTACAGATTTTACGTCAATACTCAATAGCAAGTCGAAGAAACGCATATAAGTGCATTTTCTCAATGTCATCAGCTTTCAAACCTCATGTAGAGACAATACATTAAAATGCAATCACACCACAAAATCATAAATCTGCTGATGCCTGCTAAATCACATTTTCTCAAAGAGTCACTCTTTTTTTAGGATTTACTGAAAATGACACTTATTACTCTTTTTTTCACTCTTTTCTGTAGCAGCACTCTTTTTTTCTTTCATTTTTTTTTCAGTGAGAGAACTCTGATATAATGTATATATCCATATATTATTTATCTCAAGCTAGGCCTATAGCAATCTAGTTGGATCATATATACACATATATACTCTGGTTGGCTTCATATTCGCGAGGCTTAAATTTCGCGATTTCTTCATTTTCAATGTAGGCTATATTGCGAGGGTTTTATTTTCGCAATTGTACCAGAATCTATGAAATCGAAGTACAATATTTTTCATATTTATTATAAAATAAAAATAAATACCACAATACCTCGCTCATTACCGTTTTAGTCACTGTATTATAACCTGTCTCATAATCGATGTTTTGACAGTTACCATTAAGTGTTCGCATGAAAAGGTTGCGATACCTTCCACATTTTATGTTGTTGATTTACAAACTTTGTTTTGAGAGGTGTAATAAATAATTCATTTTTGCAGAATCTGAAGATGCATCGTATCTTCTTGATCATCCTCGATAAAAGGGCAGCTTATTCCAGAGGGTTCATATTCGCGATTATATCCTATTCGCGAATATAGCGAAAATAAATCTCTCGCGAACAAAAAGGCAACCACTTGTAGTATATATATATATATATATATATATATATATATATATATATATATATATATATATATCATGGTGTTTGAATTAGATCTATTTTTAAGGTCTAATTCTAACTCCATGGTAACACCTCTGTGGCGTCAATGTTGTACCAACTGTCGGTTTAAAATGTTACCAGTTCATTATCCAAAAACATACTTTTCCCATAGATATCATTCTGTTAGTTGGTGGATTTAATAAAGGCGTCTTATCACCGATCGGACCTTTATAAGCTAAAGGTAATCCTTTGGAGCTTTTATAAAAAAAAAGGCCATAACACATTGATATCACCGCAAACAGGCTGCTTGTTTTGTTTATATCAACGTGTTTATAATGAGTGGGGGCCTGCCAAAATAATTAAAACAAATTCAACAAGGGCATCTAGCGGCAAGCCGGATAAGCCAGGGCTTTGCAAATGGCGTTTTGCAACACGTGACATTTCTAGCTCCGTATATATGCAACTTACCTCCTTAGGTTACACGTTTTTTCCAGTTTGTCAACATTGCTGTGTTTAAAAACACGTTGATAATTTTTTTTTTATTTTTTTTTTCACATATACTTTATACTAATTTCATAAACTAATTTACATAACATTGAAATACACAAACTGCACATTCAATCACACATATTTAGAAGGTTTGTACCTAAAACGTTTTATATTTCAAATAAGAAAAAAAGTAATATATTGATATTCTTTATAAATGATGTATAACAGGTTCCCATTTTTCTTGATGAAATTCTAATATGTAATGTTTTCTTGCAAATCTATTCTCTATCAAATATATATATTTTTCAAGTATTGAAAAAACAAGTTGTTAAACAAGTTCATACTTCTTCCATGGAGGCGTTTTAAGAATTTTTCATAACCAGAATTACCCTAAGATCATTAATATATAGACAGATGAAGCCAGAAATCAAAAATTCTGTTTCAAAAGGCAGGTGAATGGACAGCTTTAAGTCGAGTACAACGTGTTAATATTAGTTTGAAACATGGCGTTTTCTGGCAAGTATTATAAGTAAGATAAATGATGGCCTATTCGCAGGTAAAAATCTAAATAACAGTATATGTCACATGAAAATATTTATAGTTTCTGCTCAATAGATTATCACACACACACAGATATATATATATATAAATATATATATATATATATATATATATATATATATATATATATATATATATATATATATATATATATGTCGAGGAACGCAATTTAAGCCGGAGGTATAGACGTTGCAACCCTTATCACGATTACAGTCAGAATTCATGCTTGCAAATGGTTTGTTTCCCACAATCTAAGGGTAACAGACCAACAAAGAAACCATTTTGGCCTCACAGAAGAAGAATGGAACAGTGTGCAGATTTTAACCCATACGAGGGAAATTTAGACCTTTATATATGCATTTTTTGGGGCTAATTGACTCATCCCATGATAATGAAAAGACGTTTGCGATTGTTATTTGAACTGACGAAATGCCACTCATTATACATGTATTAACAACAGTTACTGCGAAAAGGGAGCTCCGGAACTACAGTTACAGCAAAACTAATTAGTGTCAGAGCTTCCTGACAGATGGCGGCACATACATTAAGCGAAATGTTTCTATTCCACCGAGCGTGGTGATTGAAGTATACTGAACAATATGCATCATGACCTCACTCAGTAGATAATGCAGATCCTAGCTCTGCATGCCGATAATAGTAACTCCACCGCGTACCAAGGTACTACAACTGTTATATGGAAAACTCTGAGACTATTTGAGGCGTTGAAGCCAGCTGCGAGAGATCCAAAAGTAGCCATGACGTCAGTCATAAAGGGATATAATATATCAGCATTATCTTTTGTCTATGCAGTTTTCAGGGATTACCTCCATTTCCCCATATCCACCGTGATTGTTGTAGTTTTCCTCTTTATATATCATATGACAAATGTAGAGGGTTGGGGGAATGGAGGACTGCAGACACAAGATCTGACCAAAAAAAACCCTCTACACACATGGCCTTATTACCAGTCTGTGCCATAGCAGTGTCAGTGCAAAACGCCCAAACCACAGAAGCTGGACATGCAAGTCTGTGCTTTGTTTGTGACAGTGACAATCTTGTGACACACACCCTTTATGCTTGCTTATAAATTTGCTTGGGGAAAGTCTGTGCCATGTTTGTGACAGTGACAATCTTGTGACACACTCCCTTTATACTTGCTTGTAAATTTGTATACTTATATATTTATATATATTTGTATACTTTATACTAATTTCATAAACTAATTTACATAACATTGAAATACACAAACTGCACATTCAATCACACATATTTAGAAGGTTTGTACTTAAAACGTGTTATATTTTTTAAAATAAGAAAAAAAGTAATATATTGATATTCTTTATAAATGATGTATAACAGGTTCCCATTTTTCTTGATGAAATTCTAATATGTTATGTCTTCTTGCAAATCTTTTCTCTATGAAACATATATATTTTTCAAGTATTGAAAAAACAAGTTGTTAAACAAGTTCATACTTCTTCCATGGAGGCGTTTTAAGAATTTTTCATAACCAGAATTACCCTAAGATCATTAATATATAGACAGATGAAGCCACACTCCCTTTATACTTGCTTGTAAATTTGTTCGGGAAAGTCTGTGCCATGTTTGTGACAGTGACAATCTTGTGACACACACCCTTTATACTTGCTTGTAAATTTGCTTGGGAAAGTCTGTGCCATGTTTGTGACAGTGACAATCTTGTGACACACACCCTTTATACTTGCTTATAAATTTGCTTGGGAAAATCTGTGCCATGTTTGTGACATGTTTGTCACAGTGACAGTCTTGTGACACACCCTTTATACTTGCTTGTAAATTTGCTTGGGAAAGTCTGTGCCATGTTTGCGACATACTTGTGACAGTGACAATCTTGTGACACACATCCTTTATGCTTGCTTATGAATTTGCTTGGGAAAGTCTGTGCCATGTTTGTGACATGTTTGTGACAGTGACAATCTTTTGCCGCACATCCTTTATGCTTACTTATAAATTTACTTGGGACAGTCTGTTCCATGTTTGTGACAATCTTGTGACAGTGACAATCTTGTGACACACTCCCTTTCTACTTGCCTTTAAATTTGCTTGGGAAAGTCTGTGCCATGTTTGCGACAATGTTGTGACAGTGACAATCTTGTGACAAACACCCTTTATGCTTATAAATTTGCTTTGGAAAGTCTGTGCCATGTTTGTGATAATCTTGTGACAATGACAATCTCGTGACACACACCCTTTATACTTGCTTGTAAATTTGCTTGGGAAAGTCTTTGCCCTGTTTGTAACAGTGACAATTCTGTGACACACACCCTTTATGCTTGCTTATAAATTTGCTTTGGACAGTCTGTGCCATGTTTGTGACGATCTTGTGACAGTGACAGTCTTGTGCCGCACATCTTTTATGCTTACTTATAAATTTACTTGGGACAGTCTGTGCCGTGTTTATAACAATCTTGTGACAGTGACAATCTTGTGACACACTCCCTTTCTACTTGCTTCTAAATTTGCTTGGAAAAGTCTTTGCCATGTTTGTGACAGTGACAATCTTGTGACACACCCTTTATACTTGCTTGTAAATTTGTTTGGGACAATCTGTGTCATGTTTGCGACATGACAATCTTGTGACACACACCCTTTATGCTTGCTTATAAATTTGCTTTGGACAATCTGAGTCATGTTTGTGACGATCTTGTGACAGTGACAGTCTTGTGACACACAACCTTTCTACTTGCTTCTGAATTTGCTTGGAAAAGTCTTTGCCATGTTTGTGACAGTGACAATCGTGTGACACACCCTTTATACTTGCTTGTAAATTTGTTTTGGATAATCTGTGTCATGTTTGCGACATGTTTGCGACAGTGATAATCTTGTGACACACACCCTTTATGCTTGCTTATAAAGTTGCTTAGGACAGTGTGTGCCATGTTTGTGACAAACTTGTGACAGTGACAATCTTGTTACACACACCCGTTATGCTTGCTTATAAATTTGTTTAGGACAGTGTGTGCCATGTTTGTGACAATCTTGTGACAGTGACAATATTTTGACACACTCCCTACATACTTGTTTGTAAATTTGCCTGGAAAAGTCTTTGCCATGTTTGTGAAAGTGACAATCCTGTGACACACACCCTTTATGCTTGCTTATAAATTTGCCTGGGAAAGTCTGTGCCATGTTTGTGACATGTTTGTGACAGTGACAATCTTGTGACACAGACCCTTTATGATTGCTTATAAATTTGCTTGGGACAGTCTGTGCCATGTTTTTTGACAATCTTGTGACAGTGACAATCTTGTGACACACTTCCTTTATAATTGCTTGAAAATTTGCTTGGGACAATCTGTGCCATGTTTGCGACATGTTTGTGACAGTGAAAATCTTGTGACACACACCCTTATGCTTGCTTACAAATTTGTTAAGGACAGTGTGTGCCATGTTTGTGACAATCTTGTGACAGTGACAATCTTGTTACACACACCCGTTATACTTACTTGTAAATTTGTTTGGGACAATCTGTGCCATGTTTGCGACATGTTTGTGATAGTGATAATCTTGTGACACACACCCTTTATGCTTGCTTATAAATTTGCTCAGGAGAGTGTGTGCCATGTTTGTGACAATCTTGTGACACACACCCTTTATGTTTGCTTATAAAGTTGCTTGGGATGAGTCTGTGCCATGTCTGTGACATTCTTGTGACAGTGACAATCTTGTGACACACTCCCTATATACTTGCTTGTAAAATTGCTTGGAAAAGTATTTGCCATGTTTGTGACAGTGACAATCCTGTGACACACACCCTTTATGCTTGCTTATAAATTTGCCTGGGAAAGTCTGTGCCATGTTTGTGACATGTTTGTGACAGTGACAATCTTGTGACACAGACCCTTTATGATTGCTTATAAATTTGCTTAGGACAGTCTGTGCCATGTTTTTTGACAATCTTGTGACAGTGACAATCTTGTGACACACTTCCTTTATAATTGCTTGAAAATTTGCTTGGGACAATCTGTGCCATGTTTGCGACATGTTTGTGACAGTGATAATCTTGTGACACACACCCTTATGCTTGCTTACAAATTTGTTTAGGACAGTGTGTGCCATGTTTGTGACAATCTTGTGACAGTGACAATCTTGTTACACACACCCGTTATACTTAATTGTAAATTTGTTTGGGACAATCTGTGCCATGTTTGCGACATGTTTGTGATAGTGATAATCTTGTGACACACATCCTTTATGCTTGCTTATAAATTTGCTTAGGACAGTGTGTGACATGTTTGTGACAATCTTGTGACAGTGACAATCCCCTGACACATTACCTATATACTTGCTTGTAAAATTGCTTGGAAAAGTATTTGCCATGTTTGTGACAGTGACAATCCTGTGACACACACCCTTTATGCTTGCTTATAAATTTGCCTGGGAAAGTCTGTGCCATGTTTGTGACATGTTTGTGACAGTGACAATCTTGTTACACACACCCGTTATACTTGCTTGTAAATTTGTTTGGGACAATCTGTGCCATGTTTGCGACATGTTTGTGATAGTGATAATCTTGTGACACACACCCTTTATGCTTGCTTATAAATTTGCTTAGGACAGTGTGTGCCATGTTTGTGACAATCTTGTGACAATGACAATCTCGTGACACACACCCTTTATACATGCTTGTAAATTTGCTTGGAAAAGTCTTTGCCATGTTTGTGACAGTGACAATCCTGTGACACACACCCTTTATGCTTGCTTATAAATTTGCCTGGGAAAGTCTGTGTCATGTTTGTGACATGTTTGTGACAGTGACAATCTTGTTACAAACACCCGTTATACTTGCGTGTAAATTTGTTTGGGAAAATCTGTGCCATGTTTCCGACATGTTTGTGATAGTGATAATCTTGTGACACACACCCTTTATGCTTGCTTATAAATTTGCTTAGGACAGTGTGTGTCATGTTTGTGACAATCTTGTGACAGTGACAATCTTGTGCCGCACATCCTTTATGCTTACTTATAAATTTACTTGGGACAGTCTGTGCCGTGTTTATAACAATCTTGTGACAGTGACAATCTTGTGACACACTCTCTTTCTACTTGCTTGTAAATTTGCTTGGGAAAGTCTGTGCAATGTTTGCGACACTGATAATCTTGTGACACACACCCTTTATGCTTGCTTATAAATTTGCTTAGGACAGTGTGTGCCATGTTTGTGACAATCTTTGTGACACACACCCTTTATGCTTGCTTAGTAATTTGCTTAAGACAGTGTGTGCCATGTTTGTGACAATCCTGTGACACACACCCTTTATACTTGCTTGGAAATTTGTTTGGGACAATCTGTGCCATGTTTGCGACATGTTTGCGACAGTGATAATCTTGTGACACACACCCTTTATGCTTGCTTATAAATTTGCTCAGGAGAGTGTGTGCCATGTTTGTGACAATCTTGTGACACACACCCTTTATGTTTGCTTATAAAGTTGCTTGGGATGAGTCTGTGCCATGTCTGTGACATTCTTGTGACAGTGACAATCTTGTGACACACTCCCTTTATACTTGCTTGTAAATTTGCTTGGGACAGTCTGTGCCATGTTTGTGACAATCTTGTGACAGTGACAATCTTTTGACACACTCCCGGTCTACTTGCTTGTAAATTTGCGTGGGAAAGTCTTTGCCATGTTTGCGACATGTTTGTGACAGTGATAATCTTGTGACATACACCCTTTATGCTTGCTTATAAATTTGTTTAGGACAGTGTGTGCCATGTTTGTGAAAATCTTGTGACAGTGACAATCTTTTGACACACTCCCTATATACTTGCTTGTAAATTTGCTTGGGACAGTGTGTGCCATGTTTGTGACAATCTTGTGACAGTGACAATCTTGTGACACACTCCCTTTCTACTTGCTTGTAAATTTGCTTGGGAAAGTCTTTGCCATGTTTGTGACAGTGGCAATCCTGTGACACACACCCTTTCTGCTTGCTTATAAAATTGCCTGGGAAAGTCTGTGCCATGTTTGTGACATGTTTGTGACAGTGACAATCTTGTGACACACACCCTTTATGCTTGCTTATAAATTTGTTTAGGACAGTGTGTGCCATGTTTGTGACAATCTCGTGACAGTGACAATCTTTTGACACACTCCCTATATTCTTGCTTATAAATTTGCTTGGGACAGTGTGTGCCATGTTTGTGATAATCTTATGACAGTGACAATCTTGTGACACACTCCCTTTCTACTTGCTTGTAAATTTGCTTGGGAAAGTCTTAGCCATGTTTGCGACATGTTTGTGACAGTGACAATCCGGTGACACACACCCTTTATGCTTGCTTATAAATTTGCTTGGAAAAGTCTTTGCCATGTTTGTGACAGTGACAATCCTGTGACACACACCCTTTATGCTTGCTTATAAATTTGCCTGGGAAAGTCTGTGCCATGTTTGTGACATGTTTGTGACAGTGACAATCTTGTGACACACACCCGTTATACTTGCTTGTAAATTTGCGTGGGAAAGTCTGTGCCATGTTTGTGACATGTTTGTGACAGTGATAATCTTGTGACACACACCCTTTATGCTTGCTTATAAACTTGTTTAGGACAGTGTGTGCCATGTTTGTGACAATCTTGTGACAGTGACAATCTTTTGACACACTCCCTAAATACTTGCTTGTAAATTTGCTTGAAAAAGTCTTTGCCATGTTTGTGACAGTGACAATCCTGTGACACACACCCTTTATGCTCGCTTATAAATTTGCCTGGGAAAGTCTGTGCCATGTTTGTGACATGTTTGTGACAGTGACAATCTTGTTACACACACCCGTTATACTTGCGTGTAAATTTGTTTGGGAAAATCAGTGCCATGTTTCCGACATGTTTGTGATAGTGATAATCTTGTGACACACACCCTTTATGCTTGCTTATAAATATCTTGGGACAGTCTGTGCCATGTTTGTGACAATCTTGTGACAGTGACAATCTTGTGACACACACCCTTTATATTTGATTGTAAATTTGCTTGGGACAGTCTGTGCCATGTTTGTGACAATCGTGTGACAGTGAAAATCTTGTGACACATACCCTTTAAACTTGCTTGTAAATTTGCTTGGGAAAGTCTGTTCATGTTTGCGACATGTTTGTGACAGTGACAATCTTTTGACATACACCCTTTGTGCTTGCTTATAAATTTGCTTGGGACAGTCTGTGCCATGTTTGTGACGATCTTGTGACAGTGACAATCTTGTGACACACATCCTTTATGCTTGCTTATAAATTTGCTTGGGAAAGTCTGTGCCATGTTTGCGACATGTTTGTGACAGTGACAATCTTGTGACACACTCCCTTTATACTTGCTTGTAAATTTGCTTGGGACAGTCTGTGCCATGTTTGCGATATGTTTGTGACAGTGACAATCATGTGACACACATCCTTTATGCTTGGTTATAAATTTGCTTGGGTCAGTCTGTGCCATATCTGTGACAATCTTGTGACAGTGACAATCTTGTGACACACACCCTCTATACTTGCTTATAAATTTGCTCGGGTCAGTCTGTGCCATGTTTGTGACAAGTTTGTCACAGTGACAATCTTGTGATACACTGTCTTTATGCTTGCTTGTAAATTTGCTGGGGAAAATCCGTGCCATGTATGTGACATGTTTGTGACAGTGACAATCTTGTGACACACACCCTTTATACTTGCTTATAAATTTGCTTAGGGCAGTGTGTGCCATGTTTGAGACAAGTTTGTGACAGTGACAATCCTCGGACAGTCTGTTCATGGCAGTGACATGTTTGTGACAGTGACAATCATGTGACACACACCATTTATGCTTGCTTATAAATTTGCTTGCATGGGGCAGTCTGTACCATGACATGATCATGAAATACTCCAGTAAGTGTTTGTCACTCTTAATATATGCTTTATTCAGGATATCGGTTACCCTTACCATTCGGTTATGAAAGACTCCATTGTTTGTTACTATTATTACATGATTTATCTGTGATGTTGGTTACCTTTACCCTTCAGGCATGAAAAACTCCAGCATGTATTTGTCACTATTAATATGTGCTATATGCTGTATACGGGTTTCCCTAACCCTTCGGGCATAAAATAACCAGTAAGTGTTTGTCACTAATAAATATATGGTAAATGCAAGGTACGGGTTACCGTAAATCTTCGGACATGAAATACTCCAGATTTTGTTTGCCACATAAATATGTGTTAAATCTGGGATACGAGATACCCTAACCCGATGGGCATGAAATCAGTCGTGTTTGTCACTATTAATATAAGGTATGTCCAAGAACGGGTTACCCTAACCCTTCGGGCATGAAATACTCCAGTAAGTCTTTGTCACTATTAATATTTGGTATATACAAGATACCGGTTACCCAAACCCTTCGGGCACGAATCACTCCAGTAAGTGTTTGTCACTTTTAATATTTGCTATATATGTGATACGGGTTACCCTAACCCTTCAGGCATGAATACTCCAGTAAGTGTTTGTCACTATTAATATTAATATTCGTATATCCAGGATACGGGTTACCGTAAGCCTTCGGACATGAAATACTCCAGTAATTGTTTGTCACTATTAATATGTGCTAAATCTGGGATACGGGTTACCCTTACCCTACCTACAGGAAATACTCCAGTTAGTGTTTGTCACTGTTAAAATGTGCTATATCCGGTATACAGGTTATCCTAACCCTTTGGGCATGAAATAAATATTCCAGTAAGTGTTTGTTACTTTGAATATTTGGTATATCTGGGATACGGGTCACCCTTCAGGTATGAAAAACTCCAGTATGTATTTGTCACTATTAATATGTCCTTTATCCGGTATACGGATTACCCTAACCCTTCGGGCATGAAATAACCAGTAAGTGTTTGTCACTAATAAATATATTGTAAATGCAAGATACGGGTTACCGTAAATCTTTGGACATGAAATACTCCAGATTTTGTTTGTCACTATTAATATGTGCTAAATCTGGGATGCGATATACCCTAACCCGATGGGCATGACATCTGTCGTGTTTGTCATTATTAATATAAGGTATATCAAAAAACGGGTTACCCTTACCCTTCGGGCATGAAATACTCCAGTAAGTGTTTGTCACTCTTAACGTATGCTTTATCCAGGATACGGGTTACCCAAACCCTTCGGGCATGAAAATCTCAAGAAAGTGTTTATAAAGTGTATATAAGTGTATATAAACCTTTCAGTCATGAAATGCTCAAGTAGGCATTTGACACTAGTAATATAAATATATATATATATGGTATCTCCGTGATAGGGGCAACCCTAACACTTCATAAAATAGTCTAGTAGGTCTTTACTAGTACTAGTAAAATATGGTATATCCTGGATAAGAATGACCCTGAGCCTATTCGGATAAAAAGTATAAATATTCAAGTGAGTATTTGTCACTATTAATATGTGCTATATCTGGGATACGAGAAACCCTTACTCAATGGGCATGAAAAACTGTGGTAAGTCTTTGTCACTATTAATATTTGGTATATCCAAGATACAGGTTACCCTAACCCTTCAGGCATGAATACTCCAGTAAGTGTTTGTCACTATTAATACATGTCACCGCCATAGCACAGACTGTCCCAAGCCAATTATAAGGAGAGCGTATTTAGGGTGTGTCACAAGAT
Organism: Sipunculus nudus; assembly: GCA_026874595.1. Classification (NCBI taxonomy): domain Eukaryota; kingdom Metazoa; phylum Annelida; class Sipuncula; order Golfingiida; family Sipunculidae; genus Sipunculus; species Sipunculus nudus. The sequence continues at coordinate 70,662,582 of CM049313.1, forward strand.
TGTCACTGTCACAAACATGTCCAAAGCATGGCACAGACTTTCCCAAACAAATTTATAAGCAAGCATAAAGGCGGTGTGTCACAAGATTGTCACTGTCACAAACATGTCGCAAACATGGCACAGACTTTCCCTAGCAAATTTACAAGCAAGTATAATGGGAGTGTGTCACAAGATTGCCAATGTCACAAGATTGTCACATATATGGCAGAGACTGACCCGGGCAAATTTATAAGCAAGCATAAAGGGTGTGCGTCACAAGATTGTCACTGTCACAAACATGTCACAAACATGGCTTAGACTTTCCGGAGCAAATTTACAAGAAAATATAAAGGGAGTGTGTCACAAGATTGTCACTGTCACAAACATGTCGCAAACATGGCACAGACTTTCCCTAGCAAATTTACAAGCAAGTATAATGGGAGTGTGTCACAAGATTGCCAATGTCACAAGATTGTCACATATATGGCAGAGACTGACCCGGGCAAATTTATAAGCAAGCATAAAGGGTGTGCGTCACAAGATTGTCACTGTCACAAACATGTCACAAACATGGCTTAGACTTTCCGGAGCAAATTTACAAGAAAATATAAAGGGAGTGTGTCACAAGATTGTCACTGTGACAAGATTGTCAAAAACAGGGCACAGACTTTCCCGAGCAAATTTACAATCAAGTATAAAGGGAGTGTGTCACAAGAATGTCACTGTCACAAGACTCTCACAAACATGGCACAGACTGTCCCGAGCAAATTTACAATCAAGTATAAAGGGAGTGTGTCACAAGAATGTCACTGTCACAAGACTGTCACAAACATGGCACAGACTGTCCCTAATAAATTTATAAGCAAGCATAAAGGGTCTGTGTCACAAGATTGTCACTGTCACAAACATGTCGCAAACATGGCACAGACTTTCCCAAGCAAATTTATAAGCAAGCATAAAGGGAGTGTGTCACAAGATTGTCACTGTCAAGAACATGTCACAAACATAGCACCGACTGTCCAAAGCAAATTCACAAGCAAATATAAAGGGAGTGTGTCATAAGATTGTCACTGTCACAAGATTGTCAAAAACATGGCACAGACTTCCCCAAGCAAATTTACAAGCAAGTATAAAGGGTGTGTGTCACAAGATTGTCACTGTCACAAACATGTTACAAACATTGCACAGACTTTTCCAGGCAAATTTATAAGCAAGCATAAAGGGTGTGTGTCACCGCATTGTCAATGTCACAAACATGGTAAAGACTTTCCCAAGCAAATTTACAATCAAGTATAAAGGATTTGTGTCACAAGATTGTCCCTGTCACAAGATTGTCACAAACATGGCACAGACTATCCCAAGCAAATTTATAAGCAAGCATTAAGGGTGTGTGTCACAAGATTGTCACTGTCACAAACACGTCGCAAACATGGCACAGATTGTCCCAAGCGAATTCACAAGCAAGTAGAAAGGGAGTGTGTCACGAGATTGTCACTGTCACAAGATTGTCACAAACATGGCACAGACTGTCCCAAGTAAATTTATAAGCAAGCGTAAAGGGCTTGGTCACAAGATAGTCACTGTCAGAAACATGTCGCAAACATGGCACAGACTTTCCCAAGCAAATTTACAAGCAAGTATAAAGGGTGTGTGTCACAAGATTGTCACTGTCACAAACATGGCACAGACTTTCCCCAAGCAAATTTACAAGCAAGTATAAAGGGTGTGTCACAAGATTGTCACTGTCACAAACATGTCAAAAACATGGCACAGACTTTTCCGAGCAAATTTACAAGCAAGTATGTAGGGAGTGTGTCACAAGATTGTCACAAACATGGCATAGACTTTCCCGGGCAAATTTACAAGCAAGTACAAAGGGAGTGTGTCACAAGATTGTCACTGTCACAAACATGGCACAGACTGTCCCCAGCAAATTTATAAGCAAGTATAAAGGGTGTGTGTCACAAGATTGTCACTGTCACAAACATGTCGCAAACATGGTACAGACTTTCCCGAGCAAATTTACAAGCAAGTATAATGGGAGTGTGTCACAAGATTGCCACTGTCACAAGATTGTCACATACATGGCAGAGACTGACCCGGGCAAATTTATAAGCAAGCATAAAGGGTGTGCGTCACAAGATTGTCACTGTCACAAACATGGCTGAGACTTTCCCGAGCAAATTTACAGGCAAGTATAACGGGAGTGTGTCACAAGATTGTCACTGTCACAAACAAGGCACAGACTGTTCCAAGCAAATTTAAAAGCAAGTATAAAGGGTGTGTCACAAGATTGTCACTGTCACAAACATGTCGCAAACATAGCACAGACTGTCCCGAGCAAATTTACAAGCAAGTAGAAAGGGAGTGTGTCACAAGATTGTCACTGTCACAAGATTGTCACCAACATGGCACAGACATTCCCCAGCAAAATTATAAGCAAGCGTAAAGGTTGTGTGTCACAAGATTGTCACTGTCACAAACATGCCACTGGCATGGCACAGACTATGGCTAGCCCTTGTCCGCTGAACCATCCCTGACCCTGACCACGCCCCTATATTTTTCAGGACAGGGAAAGGGGCACTGTGTGTAGAGGGTTGGAGAAATGGAGGTAGTCCCAGTTTTCAGCATACCATCAGCAAATAACGGTACTTAATTACTAGGATTATATATATGATCTTGAGGAAGTGCAGAGATTTAGACCCAGTTTTGTGACGGCTGACATTAAATTTTGTAGAAATTTTGTACCAGCAAAAAGTTAGTCTTTTTAATAAATCATATTTGTACATAATGAAAAATTTCAGTTCTTTTCTTAATACACCACCCCAACGGTATAGTCATAGCCAGTCAGAGGCAGAACTTCCGCTTATCTTGAATTAGTAGATGAAGTTGCTATGATCCACTTGTACAATGTAGCCCCATATCTTGGACCCTAGGGACAGAAGTGTCTCTAAACTTGACATAAATTGGTAGCATGTTATATTTTAAAATTTAATAGAATTGAAAATAATAAATGACTTCGCTAGAAAATATTTCTTTTGCAATGTAAATGAGTAAATACATTAGATGGAAGGGATTCCTGTGGAGGACACAAGACACGTCGGTTTACGCCTTTGGTGTATGACAAGCTGTTTCAATAGGTTTCAGCGTTCTACTAACTTTATGTTAATCAGTGACCTCTATATTCCTTGGTCCTATAAATATGTCTTTGTCTTATACCTACGTTTAAGTTATGTCTTAGGGAGCACACACGAAACCTCTATAAAATCCACAGTCCCTTTAGGGAATTATATGTTGTCTGACGTCGCTAACGAGTAATCGTGGGATATTAGTCGCTCCGTCGCTGCTGTATCCTGGATCTAACGGCTTTAAAGAACCAGGAATAAACGAAGGTCGCGTGTTTACTCTCGGTTACTCCTTGAATGCCCGGCCTCGAAATCCCTACTAAATCTTAGTAAATCAAATAACGCCAAAGATATAAAATGAGTGGTCTACGGATATTGGGAACCAAAAAGTACCGGTCGAGAAAAAATGCCAGGATTGTTTTTTTTTTTCGTTTTCTGAATATAACGAACCTTGTTAAGAGAATGAACAAGCTGTAATGCAACGATGATCATAAGTTAATGACACGAGCAGGTGTATGTTGTGTAGAGCTGGCAGCCGTGTTTGCCACACAAATGCTGCTGGCTGCGCTTGGACAAAAAAGACGGCTAAAATTTTGCATTAAGCCGTGATTCGTGGCTCTACTCGACTTGCAAAAGGTGGGCTGGCTTAAACTGACCTGAAAGCCTATTCATTTGACGATGTTATAAGTTTATTTAAACAAATTATCTATATAACGCGTGACCCCCAAATTTTTTTTTTTTTTTTGGGGGGGGGGGGGGGGGGGGGTTGTCAGGCATGACCATGCATGTTTTTTTATGCGGGATCTCCAGCTCTGTCAATCAGTATTAAATTAAACGAAATTAACGTTGTACTAGTTTGTATAAGTTTCGGTCATTTTTAATTGTTAAAGATTAAGCTTTTTGTATTATTTTTTTCTCAAGTCAAACTGAGCTGCACAAAATCGGCTCACTTCGGCAAAATGATATATCGGGTGTGTGTGTATTGGGGGGGGGGGGGGTTGTCAGTGTCAACGTGTACTGCATAAGCGCTCGCCATAATCAAGACTAAGTGTAAACCATATTCCAACCCTTAATATAGATTAGTAACATTACCGGTAAAAATATGTACTACCAAATTAGCGTTATGAGCCAAAAGGTATATTCAGGTAAAAAGATTAAAAAAAAAGAACCTTTCAATGAAAAGACTTGCTACAGTATGTACCGCATAGTCATGCATAGCTGGCATCGTTATCAAGCGATACATACAGTAGCAACGACAATACTAACCGTGAATACACGACTCAATAGGCATTTATATTGGGTTGGTAAGCCTAACTTGAATCATGTTACAAGCCATTCGGGGGAACCTATCCTTTTGCATTGATATCGTAGTAAACAGCCAAAATTAACATTAGGCTACGAATGATGATTTAACACAAAATTAAGCATGTGAACATGCACACCAAACTGAAAATCCGTCTCTAAGGTAACCAGTTATTTCCTGTTGCCTCTCGTCTAGTAAACCATGCGATCCTTAATTGTTCACTTTCATGCGGTCAGAATTTCAACAAACATGCAGAGGGATTTACCATAGCTGAGTTGAAATGGAATTTAACATGGTAAGTGTTGTTAAAAAGTATACTATAAAAGCTAACGATTGGTCTGGTTTATATCAAATGACAGCGAACTTGTAGGGAATAAGGCGAAAATATTTGTACCCTCATAGCGCCTTACAGTGAGGTCGTCGTAGAAGTAAGTGAAGGCACGCAGATCTAGACATTTTATATTAGCATGTTGATCAGACGAGAGCTGTCACAGAAACAGGGAGAAGAGCATACAACTTTCACTGCCACTAAAACCATTTATGAATCACGTGATACAGTCACTCGTCACGTGGTATATTCTCTCATCACGTGGTACATTCACTCGTCACGTGGTATATTCTCTCATCACGTGGTACATTCTCTCGTCACGTGGAACATTGTCTCGCCAATGGGGAATCTAACTGCTGCCAGATTCCAGGATGGTCGTAATATCTGACGTCATTGGCCTCAGGCAATTTTCTTTTCTATTGGGATCTCTATTTCTTCTTTTTAGGACACCTCCATTATAATTTTTGTTGGGAAAAATTACAGCCGGCTGATTATGAAGTATTGATGCCGTTTTCGTTAGTTTGATGAGGTACGATCGTCTTTTTGTCCCTGGGATTACGCATCTGGCTTCTCATTAAACTTGCGGGAATCCTTACAAACCAGCAATCATCAATTTTCTTCCAAGACTAATACTTGCGCATGTTTATTGACAAACCACAGCAATCAAACGACAGTGAAACGACATTATAACCTCCGCTGCTGTTTATTTGGCAGGACAAGACAACAGTGCAGTTTATTAACAGGACAAGTTTTTATTTGGGATGCATTAAGCACCCGCGGCAGCGATAAATACAAGCTGGTAACGCATGCTTATAATAGAAATATAATCAAATTCTTGGCGAACAACCTCCTGTTGATTGGGTAGTTACACAATATAATTTTTAAATAAGTTTCTCAAACGTTTACAGCTACCTTCATTATTACAATTGTGACAAAAAAATCTACAGGCAGGACTGTAGGTATGTGTGATGATTGCTTCCTTTGTAAATTGTTATAATTTTTTAGTGTTTGCTCATGTTCAGTGGCTGGCTGTTGAGAGAGCATTTTGAAAAATATGTGTAGCAGCGTTAATGAACCTATTTAGAAGTGGAAGATGCAGTAATGCAATCAGCCTCTTACTTAAGGAGGACAGAGAACGCTAGTTTTACTTGAGAGAACATGAGACAAAACTGGCTAAACGTCTGTTTGGAATGTTCCTCTTATAAACATGTTCTTGATCTAAAAAATATTATACTGTTTACCAAATACATCCATTAGGTCAATTTTAAACACGAACAAGCTCTATGGAGGCTACCCGGAGTACATAAGCCAGGTTTGACAAGGCCAAGCTCTTAGATCTCACACACAATACAATATATTATTTTAAACTATAAAGTGTATGTATATATATATATGATTTTTAATAGTATTATAGTTATCCTAACAAATTGGGGCACTCCCCTAGCTCAGGTGGTGGCATCCGGTAGTGTCAAGAGGTGGAGGAATCCGTCGATTTCGGAGAAAACCACCGACCATGGACGGGTCGTTGCAGCCCACTCTCATAGCCACGCCGGGGATCGAACCTGCAAGGGTCGCCAGCGGAATGAGCAGAGCGTGTTACCACTCGACTGTACAGGTCCGCTCACTCCGAACATCCGTCTACCGCCATAATAAATTTTTTTATGTTCATTCGCAAAAGTTGTATCCACGAACCGCCATGTGTAGTATACTCTCAACTCGGCCCTTCGACTTTCAACCCCGGCCATTTCCCGTATTATAGCACGATTATTATGTTCAAATAGTGATTTTAAACCCATGTGGATGAATCGTCTACAAAGGATCAGTTATCATTTCTTGAACCTCGATGTTCCGCCCCGACATGCTACCAAAAATAGCTGGTTCTGTGCTGACGAGAGAACGTGACTGTATCGTATAAACGTAAATTTACTCCAGAGAAAAATTTCGTTCCGTTCTTCCAATAACCACCAGCAGGAATTCCGAAAAACAATATATAACTGAAATATGTGTGATAATTTATTGTATTAACCAAATAATAAAGATTTTCCATTTGATTTATACACATACATTTAAATAAAATTAATGTTCTGTATGGTATGGACGGATCGGGGAAGTTGAATGCCCATACATCTTAAGTCAACCTGAATTATTAGGGTTGATATCGATCATGATTGGCACAGGTAGATGGGAGCTAAAAATAATTGCCTGTCAGGGTTCTCTTGGCTGTAAGGTCTGTAAGGCAGCTGATTTTATATGACAAATGTATGTCATTCAGTTTTATTGTTCCAGGTAGGGACAACAGACACTAAGCGGGTTTCATATCTTACTGACGGACTATTCCGTATCTAAATATATATGTATAAATATATACATAATATATAGTTATTAGCATAATATGAAACTTAATGGATAGGAAGAGAAAAGTATTCGAGGAGCGACCTCCCCGGGTAAACTCATCTTTAAGGCTATATATCTATATATATATAGATATACATCCGTCACATATTTATTACTATAATTTACGTGGGAAAGTGAGGTTGCTGAGGTTTGAGGGTGCATTTTGTACCCACCCGAGGAGGCATATTTAAATGTATTTTATATATAAAAAAAAACCCAGCTATAATAACTAAACCTAGGCACTATCTACGGCTAAGATAGAATTTGTATGTAGGGATGATAGGATATGGAGGACCCGAGGAAAACTTCCGACCTTGGACTAGCAAAATATAACCCAGTCTCATAACCTGGGTCGCAGATAAAACAGTTTCTTTACCCTCTCGATTACAAACTCGAGGACCATCCTGAAGCTTTCATTTATTTACGGAGAAAAGTCCAAAATGCTCAGTTTCATGTCTCATGTGTTTAAAAGTTGTTATCAATACTTAATATAAGATATAAGTTTTTATAAAAGCATAATTATCTCTAGTTTGAATGGAATATACGGACTAAATATCTAGGCCCACTGTAAATTCTGTGTATTATCAGGTCCGCAAAGTATAGGTTCCCTCTCAAGGTAAGCAAATTAAATAACATTTATCGCCCTCTCTCTCTCTCTCCTCATATATATATAAATATATATATATATATATATATATATATATATATATATATATATATATATATATAAGGGTCATAAGCTATGAAGATATTCCCTATTATAAGGAGCTGTTGTAGTAACAGGGGCAATACTGCTACAAATGTAAAGCCATAATCATAAAATTACTCCCTCGTACATTTTAACTTGGGATAATCGGTATGACTTTTTTGCCACTTTCTTTTTTTTTAATGTGAAAAATTTATTCACAAAAAAAACATTCCACATACACGAAAACATACAAAAGCACAAAACAGGTTAAGAAGTTACATTACAGTAAACGCTTCCTACACAATACATGCCTAACACAAAAGACTTACAGGAACTAATTCAACAAACAGTTTCGCTTTTGTTACCTGCTTTCACTGGATATTTTAATGATTTTAAATCGATTAAGAAATTTCCCCATTTTTTTATATTTTTTTTGTTATTACCTGCAATATCTCTATCAATATGATATACCTTTTCTTAATACCTACACAGTTCTGTTAAATCTGGCAACTGACCTTTACACCTATATATATATATATATATATATATATATATATATATATATATATATATATATATATATATATCTTTTAACAGTAAGAATAATAGTGTTTGCTCTTTGTGAACCGTAATCATTCAAAATAACCTCCTTTAATCTTAATTCGTTTACTTACATCCATCTTTTGGCTGTTTTCTCAGGTTTATCTGAAATCCTGTAAAACCTTTCTATAAACAGTTTTGGTTATATCTTTATTTTTAATCAGGTAACAAAAATCTAGTTTGTTTCTTGTCTCTGATTCTACCTCACCATAATCGATATTATCTGTAATACATTTCTTCCATGGTAATGATAAGGTGTTCTTTAAGCTTTGATAATCTAGAAAATTAATTTTTCAACCGTATTTTAGTTTTAATTCATTATATTTCAACCATCTTAAATTATGCCCGCTCTCACACAAGAGATGTTACAGCTTTGTTACTCTTCTCTGTATCAAACTTTTTTTACATACCACTCTTTCATCAATTTTAATATTTGATTTAAACCGTAATGGTTCCTCAAGTATGTTTTCAATATTATTTACATTTTTGTACATATATCTCGCCCAATTTCGTAGTATCTCTACCCAAAATGTACTGCACTGAACAGATAAAGGTATAATATCCTTTTTATCAATATTCCCTTCAAGGATATATATTTTATATTCTTTCTTAAATTCGTTACGGCCAGATCACTCAATATTTTTAGCTTTAACTCCTCTTCAAGGAAGAGTCTTTTTATCCAGGCTACTTTTAGGGCAATATTTTTGCATTCAATGTTTGTCATGTCCAATCCTCCTGTCTCTTTAGAATTATATAAAATCTTTCTACTTATTTTATTTGTGCCCCCGTCCCAAACAAACTTATAAAGCTTTGAATACAAAATTTTATAAAATTGTTTCGTAGGTCCGGGGAGGACTGACATTATATAAGTTAATTGTGATAATATCTGTGATTTTATCAGTGTTATTTTCCCTACAGGTGTTAATATGTGATGGGACCACTGTTTTATTATTCTATCAATTTTTCCCCCTGCTTGTCATAATTTATGTCGACCATTTTTTGCCAGCTTGTAGTTATGGTTATACCTATAACTGATACAGGCTCCTTTGTCCATTTTAGTCCTAGCTGGTTAATTTTATCTTTTTCATTTAGACACATTTTTGAAAGAGGTTTAATTAAAGTTTTTTCTTTATTTATTTTTAATCCAGATATGTTCTGAAATTCTTCAAAGTTCTGTAATGCTGCTCTAACCGAGGTTTCCTCATCGGATAATAATAAACACATGTCATCGGCGTATTGTGTGATCTTATAATCCTTATCAAAATAGCTAAACCCTTTAATATTTACGTTTTTTTCTAATTTTCATATCTAATATTTCAATTGCAATAATAAAGAGGTAGGGCGACAAGGGGCAACCTTGCCTGGCCCCTCTTGATAATTTGAAGAAAGTTGAAAATAAACATTATTAATAACACACGAACATATCTGTATATAGAGTGTTTATTCTACTGATAATTTTAGGGCCAAAATTGAAAAGTGTTAAAGCTTGTTTGATGTACCTAATATCTAAAAAATCAAAAGCCTTTTCAAAGTCGACTTTCATTAAGTATACGGGTTTATTGTTTGTTTGGGCGAGGTGCATTATTGATGTTATTTTATTTTTATATATCGTCCTTTTATAAATCCAATATGGTCCTGATAAATAATATTTGTCAAAGTAAGTTTTAATTGGTTTGAAATGCATTTAGCAATTATTTTGTAATCTATGTTGAGCAATGAAATTGGTCTCCAGTTTTTTTAACAAGAGCATATCTTTTCCTGTCTTTGGAATTAATGTTATAATACCCTGTTTCTGAGTTATACACATCTGTCTTACGATAAAACTATGTTGAACCATGTCCTTAAAAAAACGATTTTAACTCTGGCCAAAATTTGTTGTCAAATTGTATGAGGAGACCATCTGTTCCAGGAGGTTTGTTTGAATGGACTGTTTTCAATACTTCTGTTACTTCAGACTCTGTTATATCTCTGTCACACCAATCTTTTGTTTCTTGGGTTATTTTTTCTATACCAATATCATTAATAAAAGGATCTTCCGAAATGCTGTCAGCCCGATAAAGTTTTCAAAAAATTGTTTCATCCGCTCTAGAATTTCTGCTGGTTCACGTGTTTGGTTGCCTTGATCATCCTTTGAATTAGTTATATATTTCTTACTATAGCTTCCTTTTTCTAAATTTAAAAAAATTCTTTGATGGTTTCTCCCCCTCCTCATACCAAGTCGCTTTACTTCGTAAGATTCCAAGTATTATAAACATATATTTTCTCTTATAGCAAAGTAACCTAAATAATTTAGATAATCAAACAGGGTCACATATAACACCAGTTCACATAAATACAAATAAACTCTGCACCCATAGTACACCTCAGCAAGCTGCGTGTGTAACATGCAGAAAAGGCACACATGTCCAGTGTAGGTCCCGGCAGTGGCTATTTACATAAAACAAGTCTGTGTTTGTTATGCGTGGACCGGGTTTACCGAGTGCACATAATATAAGCAACTGTGCCATTTCAGTCAGTGTTCTGGACTGGAACCTCGGAGCCGTCTATTTAAAGGCGTCCCCGCCAAAACCGTGTCTTCAGGTGATTATTGTAAGCTTCGTCCATTTGTCTTTTCGCCTGCCTTTTCAATTGTAAGGCTGCGGCCGTGAGATCCTCAAACACGCGAACTGGTCCCTTGTTTTAAACGCGGGTTTCGCATTCTTAACCACCATGTTCCGGACTGGGCGACGGGCAATAATATGGCGATGACTGCTTTGTTTTTTCCGTCCGGTGCGATGCACGTTTTCCATTAGTTTTTCTATATCTCCTGCGTTCAGTCCGTCTAGCAACCCTGCTTCTTCAATTATTTTGGCCACTTCTGCTTTACAGTTTTCCCCTGGTTTTCTCTGATACCCGAAACTCTCACATTGTATTCTCTGGAGTGTCTCTCCATTTCATTCATTTTACCCTTTGTACCTTGTTCCTGTTTCTTTATTTTTTCGATCAAGTTGGTATTTTGTTGAACCAGGTTTTCAACTTTTTTTTCAAAGAAGCAATTTCTATAATTATATTCTCTAATTTGCTCTTGTTTGTTTCTACTGTGTCCTGCGTAAATTGCAAACTGTTTAATGTGTCCTCTAACTTTTTGTCTGTAACATATTTTGTTTCTATCTCTTTAATTTGGTTTTCCACCTTAATTAATCTTTCTACAAATCTCTGCTCAAATTTATTGAAATCTTGAATTATTTTCGCGTGGACTTTCTAATAGTCTTTTCGATGTAATGTTTGAGGCCGGTATCGGGCTCTGTTGTATGAATGGGGTCAATGCAAGGTTGCTCACCTATTGCGCCGTTCTCTGTGTGATCACTCGGTAGCTCATCTTTGGATCACGTAACATTCACATAACTGTCCGTTGTCACAGTTCCTTGATTACTTTTTTGGGTATCCTTGGTTCGTTTGGGCATTATTCTTGATTCCACCACAATATATATCACGTTTAAGTTTATATTTCACCTTTAAATATCTGCCACTCTCAGAGCCCTTCAGAAGCCTTACTGCTCACTCTGACATGCGGAACCGAAGTCTTTTTAATTTAATGACTTTTTTTTAACACACATAGCCCCATGGACTGAATGGCGTTTATAGCTCAAAGTGGCAGTGGAGGTATCTCCAGTATATCGGTTTCTAAAAAAAAAATTCAGGAAAAAAAAAATGGAAAGTTTTGTCTACAAGAAAATTTATAGGAAATTTATACATACCTACCTCCCTATTTTATTTTCATTCCCTTCTGTCCTTATAATAACCATAAACTCCCTTGGGGAAGTGTTATATCAGTAGTAAATTGTCTAAAAGGGCGAAAAGTACAGGCTTTTAATACAGGATGTTACACGATGCGAATGGCAAATCGATGTACCCTATTGTCACTTAGTCATTAACAGTCTATTTTCTTTTTCTTTTTATTTGTAGCATGCAATATGACCTTTACAAATGTGTGTTTTTCAAATTTATGTCTCCCGTACAGGATGGATACTTTAAACTTGAGTCGTTAAAATTTTTTGCGGTGTCATTCTTTTATTACCAGTAAGGTGTGAGCGTTTATTCATAGCAAGCACTTACCGCCGTCACCGCTGTATACGAGAAGATAAACAGCAACAGAAGCCAACGTGGCCATTTGAAGGCGCTAACCAGCTTGCTGAGGGGGTGAAAAAGACCATAACATCGCAGGCTTCATGTCAGGGACCATTTCTTCCTAACTCTGTAATGTTTGGTGATAGGGGACGCTCACTTTCGAAGTAGCCCATGGCACCTGCTAAACCTTGTTTATTTTCCCCATTTCTGTTAATGAAACGTATTGATCGCTTCAAACATTTGGCCCCGTCTTACTTTATGGGTGGCAACATTCACAATTACCTGATATTTCATTTCTCCATTGTCAACAAGCTATGCTTGCTGCCTTTGGAGACCAGTCACTTTTTTAACCTATTGTGGGTCTGTCTAGATAGCACGAAAATTAATTTCCGTCAGAAAATAAAACACGAACTCAGCAGTTATTTATTTCACAAAAGAACTTTTTCTTTTGGTCTTTCGCTATATATCCGTATTTGTTATACAGCTGACCATCAAGGGGCAGTTGAGGCCTTAGCCATGACAACCCGACTCAGTAAGCAATGATAATTGGGCTGGTAATCCTACCCAGTAATCCGGTCATAATGTCAGAGGCCGATATGGCGCTACTGGGGCCTATACTTAGCTACAATTCCATGAAGGTCTAATTGGCAGTCTCAGTGTAGACCGTGTAATAATCTTTATTTGGATGGTCATTGTCTTTGGTCTTGAACACACAAAGACTGGTGAAGTTTCTGAAATATATTTGGTTATAAGAAATAGAAGAAAATACAGCTCAGTAAATATGGCCAAGCAGCATTTTGCATATCCAGGCATAATTATTTCCGCCTATTCATAGGTGGAGATATTTGCCCCCGCCCCGCCCCCCGTTAGTTTTTTCATTATTATTCTGCCAATTTTTCCCCCGATATGAATGATACTCAGGATATACCTTACTAAAATCCATTTAATTTGAACCAGTGTCAGTGACCTTGACCTATATTTCAAAGTCACATGGGTAAAAAATGGCGATTTTTCTAGATTTTCAGTATCGTCGCCTCTAGCGTTTGTGCCACCCGGGACGATCATAGAATTTGCAGCCCCGCAAAAAAACCTTTAACTCTAAAACTGGAAACAAAAGTCACTTTTCTTCGTTATAGATGTTTTGTAGGCAAAACAATTATATCATGTAATTCACTGAAAAGTCTTTTCGCCCTACACTTAAAAATTACTTCCTTGCTAATAAAAACCGAAAGATCTCTCTAACGTAATTAAACCAAGGATGTTTACGACCTGGTTCATGGAGAAGGACAATCCATAACCTGAGAAAATACCATTATATTGGAGGTTACACATGTGTGGTAACATAATTTTCGTCGGCACGGGATTTGAGATTTTATTCCTGAGATAAAATTTTTTAAGATATTTTTTTCTTGTGGAGGTAGCGCCTCCATTTTTGTATTGCTAACTTTACTAAATATGTAAACATGCATCTGTAGAATTCCATTTGGTTTCGGACAAAGTGACAGGGCAGGATCACACGCTTGCTTCCCGATGAGTACTGCACCTGCGGGCTTTGTGAGCGTAATCGTCCCCATTGCTGGGTCATATCACAGAGGGACCCCCGAAAGGCGCACTCGTTTGTGAATGAAACACGGCCGATGGGCACGACCTTCACATTAAGGCAGCAGACTGCTTACCCTGGGTGGGGGCCCACCATGAAATATCTCCTTTGCTCTACCCCTGAGCCAACCATGGTAGGACCTTATTTGATGAATGACATATTATTGACTTCAGAAACTGAACACAAATGAACATCATAACACTACTATGTCATCGGATTTATATATATATATATATATATATATATATATATATATATATATATATATATTGTTACGAAGGCAAATTGCTCAGGGGAAAATAATGGGCCGATCCGGGATTCGAACCCATGTCGGTGGCCCACATGTCCGGCGTTCCAACCGCCGACAGTTCGGTCCGCTTTTATATGTCATCCCGTAACAATATATATATATATATATATATATATATATATATATATATATATATATATATATATATTTATTTATTACACACACATAATATAATACAGCTCTTTTATGGTTGTGCAGCAGGTGAGGCATATAAATCCACTTTATTCTATATGCTGTAGGTTATATCATTTTATACTATATTTTTTGGATAAAAAGTGAAATATTTGGATAAATAATGAAAAAAAGTTGGTAAAATTGTAATTTCCTCGAGGGGAAACAAATTTAAATCAAGACTACATCATTTGAAAAAAAAATCAGCCATTTCATTTTAAAAGCTTCTGAACGCGCAGATTTATTTTATTTCAAATGATTATTAGTAATGAATATCCTATATTAGATTCCAGTTTAAAATACCAACTTAGGTGGCATATAATTGATGTTCGTTGTTTCACATATACCGGTAGATAAAAGTAGCGGTATAGGTAGAGAGGACCTGCTGAACATTTAAAGATAAAACAGTTCAGATTATTTCAGTTTTGAACTCCATAACAAATACTGATACTTGATATGTATATTGAACGTGTGGCACAGCGGCCAGTTGGTCTCCTCCTCCATCACTCCAGAAGTTTATAATGGATATGTTTTACTTACAATCACTTCTGTCACCTTACATATAGAATAACTCATACATAGTACTGGGTGAAAGATAGGCGTTATTCACTTTAAATAAATGGTTAGGTCATGCTAACGCCATATTTATTCACCTGTATTACAGACAAAAAAGAAGGAATTCAGGTGGTCCTACCGAGGGTCAGGATAGTGCAGCACTGCATTTTAACGTGACTATTGTATAAAATACGCAAAAGACATTTTGGTGGTTTTAGGTCTTTTAAAAATTTTTGTATCTTGGTGTATTCATGCAGGGGTATAGACAATCTTAATACATAAAAAAGTAACTTGAATTTATTTTGACTCTACTTTATCATTTTTTTTCTGACATTGCGAGACCACTGATCTTTTTATTGTTTCCTTCATAACCTGCGTAAGTATGAGTAATTTGATCGGCTCAATTGTCCAATTTTTAATGCATGCATGGGATACCTGAAACGGGGCCAGTAAGATATCCTCTCTCTATATCGAATTATGGTTACAAATTATACAAGAAGTCTGGTTATAGCTGCATCTACCAGTATAGTCAAGGCATAATTCTTAAATGACAAATCAGTCTGATGAATGAATTCTCTATCATGGTATACTCCTTATGAATCCAGGGTTTTGTCAGAGTCTCATGAACAAAGTTATATTTTAGCTGTATATGGAGTGAACACAGTTCTGTTAGTGTTCATGAACTTGCCTAAAAACGGGAAACATTGAGATGATCAAACTTAATATTCAATCTCCATAGAGTTCTCAGAATTTCTGACGGAGTGATTCCATTGATTCGACTCGGGTCCTAAACAGGCACGTTATGCTGATTAACAGGTGGTGTTTTTTATTTTTTTTTGGGGGGGGGGATGACATCATGTTAGGACAGACCGTCCATAGCCTTCTCAGCATCTCGTTTACACCAGCACTGAATTGACTAATATATACTTGAAGTTGTAGGTAAATAAACGCCATTCACAATGACAATTACATATATAATGTATGTAATTCAACGTCAGGTCCAATGGCAACCCGGAATCGAGCCAGGACATGAATTGAAGCTGTGTCGAGGTAAACGTTTTTCTTTAGCTTACTAAGTACCAATATTAAGACACATGCTACACTATACTAAGTTTTCACTTCCAATTTATGTCCAAACTGAATCTACTCAACACAACTATTTTATGTTTAATATTCAGGGACTATCGTATGTACACGGAAACGACGGATATTATGGTCTGACCCACTTTGGTGATATCTGACGAAGTCTTACAGGGCAAAGTCTCCTCCCCAGAACCTTTGCGCTAACATGTAAAACCAGTTTAAAACCAGTACTGCAGCTATGACATGCAAAAGGGGATTGGGGGGGGGGGGGGTGTGATTAAATACTGCGGTTTACTTTTGAATTGCGTTTTATCTTTGTTTAATCAAGTTGGGGAACACTGCTGTTTGGAAAAACACCAGTTTACACGAATAATGTGCTACTGAACTAAAAAAAAAGGCAGTTTATCATCGCCTCGATGATTGTTAGCTCGGAATAACGAGATATTACCCATGATTAAGTACTCACGAGGCCAATAAAGCCAATAATCTGTATTTTAGTAGCTCTATATCGTTAAAAGGAGTGCTTGCTGCAAGTTGAAGCAAGTGTTAAATCTGAGAGAAGTTAAAATTGGCAAGAACTGGTTTTCTCTCTCAGCATGTCCTTGTCGTTTCCTTTCGAATGTGTGTGTGCGCGCGTCATTAACAGTCACACGTTCAAGTATCAACCTTGGGGTTTAGGAAGCTGGATATGTGACATCCTCCTGCCCATATATACGGACGATCACAGGACTAGTCTTATTCCGGTCGGGCGCCGATTAATTAGGGATTTCTTCTCGTTTATAAGGGTTAAATGTAGGATATGTTCCGATAAAATACATCAAAAATATGGAATTCAAAATACACAAGGAGATGGATAGGTCTGTGCCGGATAGAGCTACTTTTGCCAAAGTCAGATGCCGAATTAAAAAGGTTTGTCACGGTCGCGTGTCAGTCTATTGATCAGAAGCGGATCCAGGGTAGGAGTCAAGGGGTCCAACTCCCCCTTTTTCAGCCGCCGCCAAATTTTGTAAGGGTTTCAGACCAGATTTTGCGGCCTGAACCCCCCTTTCCGGAACTGCGGACTTTTTTTGATGTTATTATCAGTCCTCCAGAATTTGACATCTTTTTTTTAAACTTGTCGCGCAAACCATCCGTGATGTCCGTCATTAAACTTTTAAGACCCTTAAATTTCCTGGAGTAGACATTCATGGTCATCCTGTTCCTTGTCGAGAGTCCAGTGTCATCATCCTTGGCCTATAAATGATTTTTACCTGTTCTTATACAGTTCAAAATTATAAATAAAGGCCAAAGACTACATCCAAGTACAAGGCCCCGACCTTTACCGAGAAAATGCTGGTAAACCAGGAATGGCACAGGGAACACCTTTGTCTTTTTCAGACTGTAGCTCCTCGTCGACTGTTTCGAACAGTTCGAAATCCCGGGATCTATTACTAGACTGTCTAAGATATATGTGCACACCATGGATGACAAAGGATGGCACCGAGAAGGTCCCAGGATAGATACAGGACATCCTCGGGTGTTTCTTCTTGGGCCGTCCGCCTCTTTATCCTGAGGTCTGAACGATGAAAGAACGTAGAATATTTCCACCCAGACATTTGACTCCGTGACCATGCCGCTGCGTCACTTTATGTTCATCATGCCACATCTTGTCATCTATTGTATCTTAATCAACGCTTCTATGTCATATGTAAAGGCGTATTGCATAAATATAAATAAATTGTAAATATATACTATGTAAAAATATATTTTTTTATATAACTATAACTTTTACTCGTTATATTTTATTAATATCCATAATCAAGTCTGTTGATTTATTTCTCATATGTAATACGTGACACATCATCCATGTTTCAAAAGGGTTTCCGCCATAATATCACGTCCCATTTATAGTCATAAAGGTTGATCATACGGACAGTGTTAAAATAAGCGGGATCGACTGCACTTATACAAACATGACATTAAAAAGGCTTTCCGTTATATCAGTGTATTTCTTATCCTAAATATAAAAGTGTTATTAACCAATATTTGTACTTTGCTATCTGTATATCATATTGACGGAACCATGGCCTAATTTATTATTTTGATATTGCATATATGACGAAAAATAAAAAAATGGTCGACTAATTGTCGCATATAGGACTTTCACAGGACTGGACTGTTTTGATTTTCTGAACAAAACTGATAAAGTTACAGTGCAGCTCAGCAAATTAATTAAGATTGGATAATAAATGAAATGTTCATTTAAACCATAAGTAAGGGGTTGAAAGTAGAATAGAACATTAGTTGCAAATTAATGAACAGTTAATTTCTGATTACTATTCAGCATTAAGCACAGAAATAATGAAAGAAATAATATTGGTGATTGATTAAGCCAGCATCAATTACGTCACTGTTATTTAACAAATTAGACTTTATTTGTTAAATAATAATACATAACATAAATGCTTAAATTTATAATTAAAGTGTCGCAAAAACAATGCACTGGTTAATTAAAAAAGATTTCATTCCTTCCTTTAACAATGTATGCCATCTTGAAATCCAATCAGTGGCGTCAATTCATCTCCCAGGGTAGGGGATAACAAGGACACACACACACTCTCATTCTCATATATATATATATATATATATATATATGGTCTACATGTAACATTTCAAATATATATTCTTAATCACATTTCACATATAAAACAATTCAGTATAAGATTTTAGAAAATAAGGTTATATGTTTCCAGTTTAAGTTAATTCTAAACCAGGTTTAGATGTATTTCATAGTAAACTAATAAATGAAACCAAAGTCTATAATTTCTATCTATAAATATATATCATTTGCAATATATAACTATTATTCTCTGAATAGTGGGGGATGATTACATTGATACCCCCCCGCTAAAAAGTGGGGGGGGGGGGGGGGCGGGTATATATACCCCCCCATCCTCTCCTATATTGACGCCCCTTAATCCAATGGATAAAGTCGCGCGTGGCGTAACGTTTATAAGCACCTCATAAACACAGTGGGTGAATTTGTATTCGCAAGGGTGAATTTTTGCGAATTTAATCATTTACTTCAGGACGCCGACTTTGCGATCTGAAGCTGAACAAGCCGTGTTAGCTTAAAATTGTATAACAAAGAACCATCTTCTGTTTGTATTCTTCTGCAGAAGCCACTGTTTGTGCAGTTATTAGGTCTCCCCAGATATAAAATGTTAGGTTAATATACTGGCTTAACTTAATATGTACACCTACAGATTTTCCTTTTGGTTTTGGACTACGCGACAGGACTTTAGCTGTTTAGCACACGCTTCCTCCCTGTTATATCCAGGGGCGGTAACTGGTACGGGCACCAGCGGGTCCTATAAGTGTATTATCATGCCCATTGATTGACCATGACACCGAGGAGGTCCCGAAAGGCGCACTCCACACCTGTGAAACCCGACACAGCCTTCCCACTGAGCCTGCAGAGCGCTCCACCTGAAATAGGACCACACGTGATAAAAATCTCATCGATCCTCGGCTGAGATTCAAACACTCCAATGCCACAAAAGCCGGTGCAACAGACCCGTGTTTGACTTCTTCGGTGAACAATGGGCTTTTTTTTCAGAGAAGCCATGTCAATTTGAATAACACAATAATTAATTTATGAGTTAAAGTAATGTTTCTTTCACGATGATGTGTATGAAAATCATGCGCATGTTATAGCCAACAAAAAGAAAGAAAACCTTCCGTTAGTTCTGGTGTTTCAAATAAGAAGTCCCCCACAGGGGTTTATACATAATTTGATAAGTAAAATTATATAGAATAAAAATGGAGATGGAACAGTGGTAGCTAACATTTTAGCATATTAAGGGTGAGCAATACATCATCAGCGCCATCGATGGGTTACGCTCCACAAAAATCGGTGTTGCAGTTAATGTACTATAATACATTGGAGGCTGTTGAAATCCATATGCATGGCCTTTTTAAATAAGGAAAGGGGTTAACGTACAGCAGCTCTATTATATTGAAAACTGCATTTTTTCACCGTTGAAAATAAAAGCAAACAATGTACGTGCAGGATGCAGAGAAAATCATTTGATACTGAGAGCTGAAATTAAGGAACATGTCATTCCTGGCTAGCATTGCTTATTAGTGAGCCTTCATGCAATGTTGGAGAATGAAAACGAATGTGGGTTTAAAATAGCTAATTAACAATATCATGATTTTTATGAAGACAGACAATTCCTATTAGAACAAATCCCCACTCACCCAATTCGATAAATGAATAAATATTATAGTCTGATGTTATCCAGACCTGATCCTAATCCGGCTTTACACCATTACTTTCTTGGCGATCAAGACTAAGGTCCTTTCGGACTTTCTTTTCGAGCGATCTTCAATAATAGAAGCACACCAAGTAAGAGACCGCAAATGTAACATAAGATTAATTAAAAATGTCATTAAGACGACGCCTGTTCTCATATACCGGTAAGAATTCAATGAAAGTTTGACTCAGAAATAAACGTCGCTTTCAATTGGAAATGGTAAAAAATATAAGCTAATGCAGCACGTTGAACCCATGGTTTTCTTTTTCTTTTTTGTGTTCATGCAAAGACTCAGGATATAACTAGAAATCTCTATAAAACATAAAATATAGTAACTATCAGGTGTTATACTTTAGAACTTTCATACATTGACCAGGCTATAGGTGGCTATATGGCGGAAAAATATGGAGCACTTTAAAGGTGGCGTGTTGTTATCCGCTACACAGAACATGAAAAGACCACAGTGAATCGGTTGTCATCATATCGTTCATTATTTACCGCTGCAACCAATTCAGACTTCGCCAAACCGGAGTCTGGCTTTAATAAAGTAACACTGAGTATTGCCGCTAGACCATTGTGCATGAAATATTTGTTTGTTTGAACTCAACGTATGACAGCATAACGATTATGAAAGTAAAAAAAAAGGTAAATATTTTATATTATTAACTGCGTATTTTTTTTAACAAGTATTTCTTTCTATTGTGTAATTCTGTATTATAACGGAATAATTTGTACATTGTATATTTTTTTTGAAGCCTTATTGATGGCTAATTTTTTTGTTATTAATCTCTATGGCTTGGGTAATAACAATGGTGAGTTTCTGGGTATAAAGCTGGCTTCACAGTGTTCTACTATAATTCGCTGACCCGTGTTTCTTTTAGAAATAACGAGGGTGTTATTAATAGTCAACAACTCGTCACTACGTATATCTGAGAGGCAAGGTTTTTTTAGGGACGTGCTCTGGAAATATTAAGGAATTCTGTTATCGACAAGTACATTTACTTCAATGAAAGTATATGTGTTCAAAGAGGATTTACCGATGCGATTCCTGTAATTGATTGGGTGCCGTAGTGAAGCTTTAAAATGCAAAGAAAATACAATCGGCAACTTAATCTGATGCAGCCCCGTCAAACATGGGGTTTACTGTAAGTACGTGCAATTCACCATAACTTGCTTAAGTTATGCTGAGTTTTAAGCAGCCGTACGTATTTCGTTTGTGACGCCGTTGCGAGTCTTACTGCTATGCCGATTCCTGTGACACAGTGAAGCAGAATTTGCCATGCTGTTGTGATGAGTCTTGTGAGCTGGTTTATGACAAGAACTGACAGTCAATATGGAAAGTTCAAAACTCCTGCGGATCAGAACTGTAGTGTTGGTGCTATAGGAACAAAGACGGCTGTGTTTGATGACTGACATAAATAGTACACTGTATATAAATGTTAGTTAAACCGTGGGACTATTGCACAGCAAAATGTAGATCTGCTAAGTGTCGGTACAAGTAATTCTTTGTATTGAAACTTTGTATGCCCTATATTAACCTATTCAGAAAAAAATGCAGTGAGAAGTTTATAGCTGCGGAGTGAGGGGGCGCAAAGGCGCCCCCTTTTCCACCTTATAGTGCGGCAGTCAAACCCTCGATCTCGAGTAAAGGTGCATTCGAGTCGGCATAAAATATTTTTTTTGCAGTTCAAGTTCTTTGGATCCTACTTATAAATTTAAGAGAGGGTGTCGCCCTGACACCTTTGAGCATTTTGCATAATTTATAAACATTTGAAAATAGAACAATGCGGGCCTAGTACCGAAAAGCAACGTCCAACTTTGCGGGTCACTACACGAGTCCTCCTCCCTCCACCATTCATTGTACAATTTTTTATCTACCCCTATACTACAGGTTATTTCAAATCATTTCCTGTGACGGATATTCTCTCCACTCTCAGTGGCGTATCCAGGATTTGAAAATAGAGGGGGCGCAGCCCTAAAGTCGGGAAAGGGGGCTGTTCTGCGTCTTTTAGACATGTAATATATATATATATATATATATATATATATATATATATATATATATATATACATATATATAAAATATAAATCATTTTTTAATTATATTGATATTCCACAAAGTCCTATAAGTAGGAAGCGAGCATATTTAAACTTGTTTGATCACACTGCGTGGCAGTTAAATTGTCTCCTACTAAACATCAAATATTGTTAGTTCGTGCATAATTATTATGATTATTATATGTAATTTTGTGAGGTATCTAGTTCAAGTTGTTTATTATGTTAACCGTGGTACCCTCATATATATATATATATATATATATATATATATATAATATATATATATATATATATATATATAAATATAATGCATTATTTGAACAACAGGAAAATACATGCATCAATAAGTGTAGTGTTGTAACTTAATTGTAACTTTTAAGTAGAAGATGGTCAGCACACATGTAAAAGAACTGAAATGGATTAACTATTATATGCCACTGAATCTGTAAGAGGATACTACATCTATTTTTCATGTAGAGCTTCTGATAATGAATTCCATAATATAGGTTTTCGTAGATAAATTATTTTTGCAGAAATTAAGTTCGAATTATAGCCAGTTGGAGTTAAAAGAAATAAAGATAGTCTGACCTGAGGTAATTAAAGTACATAAACACAAGAAATATTAGAAGTGAAAAATACTCATTGACTCTTATTTGCATACAATTTTCAGGTTTATATTATCATTGAAAATGCAGCTTTCTGACATAAAGCCTTGCCATCTAGCTCCAGGGACACTAGCTGGGTATTTAGAGGTGATTTTAATTGCCCCAGAATCAAGAAACCGAAAGCTTTCATATAGTCTCTTGGTGTATTCCAGGGATAAATTAAAAAAATGAGGCATAGCAAGCGTCTAGTGAAAGTACAAATAGCTTGCATGGATGGTTTAACAGTTTTTGGCCATCCACCATTATGTTACAAAACAATCACAGGGTTTGGAGACTTCACTTCTGCTCAGAAACAAAATAGAAAAGAGAGATAGTAAAAAACATGATAGAAATGTGTTAAGATATATATCTATATTTACATTACAGACAAGATCTTTCTTGTTTTTCTTCTTTCTTTTCCATATGGAAATAACATTACCATAACTTCGCATAGAGAAACATGAAAATTTTGTTTTTTTACTTAAAACGCTATATTTTATATCTATGTGTGTGCATACTCAATTGAAATAACATAAAATAAATTTGAGTTAACAAACCTAACACTTGCCAGTAGTTGACTGGTACAAGTGTTAGCCGAATTTTTGACGAATTTGATATTTGCACAGTGTTAATTAATGCTTGGACAAACATACAGCAATAACGAAGCCACTTTTGGATAGTAATGACCTCCAAATTGGCTAAATGTGAGTCTTATCTCTGAATATTTGTCAACATTTCCATTTACGGCGTGATGTAATTCCAAATCTGTAAAATCGCAACCAAATGATAACAAATTAACAGGCAATGAACGTACCATCGACGTGAGGCAATTACTAAATGTTTCTCCTGTAACACTGCTGTAAGTGATAAATCAGTTTGTGAATGTGCAATATAGACCTTTTGCTGAGGTACATGATTAATATGAACTTAACATTACCATAATAGCCCATGATTTCAAATTTTAGCTATTTAGAGATTGATAGGCGTGTGTGGAGATGAGGGTGTCACTAAAGCAAGTGCAAGAGAATTTCAAATTTTCTTTATATAATTATAGAAAATTATATATTTAAATTAGTGTCATGAAACTAGACACCAGACAAACGCCAATATAACACGAAAATTTATGTTTTATGATTCACTCTGCTGGTTGGGGTGCCTTTCTGTTGGAGAAAAAATATTAAAAGCACTACAGATCAGAAGAACTGGACAGATCAAGAACTGAAAAACGGGGCAATACAAAGATAAACAACATAGATAAGAACTGATCTATAAAGATGACCGTAAATTTAGCCTCCAATAACACGCATGAGTACTTTTATTTAATCACTGTTAAGTGCTGGACGATAATAAGTGTGATCTGCCGAAAAACAGTGAATACGATCCAGCAGAGCATCCTTCAGCTCGAATGGCAGGTTCAGACTTACGTCAGGAATATTTAAAACTTTCATGTGCCACACTACACTTATCTATGTGTTTTAGGAACGCGGGGTAAGCGTCTCTGAAGCTCCAACTACCTTTCGGACGCTCAGTTCTGAGGGTCCAAGTGTCCGATCAAGAATTTCTGGCTGTTTGACCTGGAGGATTAAACTTGGGTCTCGCAGCAATCACTGGCCACAGCTGACTCAGTTAA
Organism: Sipunculus nudus; assembly: GCA_026874595.1. Lineage (NCBI taxonomy): Eukaryota > Metazoa > Annelida > Sipuncula > Golfingiida > Sipunculidae > Sipunculus > Sipunculus nudus. The sequence goes on from CM049313.1 coordinate 70,687,455, forward strand.
ACAAATCATACACTACACTGACAACTGACTCTTACATTTCTTGTAATGGGATACACAATAAAATAATGGCACTGTATGCAGTAATGAAATGACCCGGTAACAGTAATATTATGATACGATAATGATGTTGAACATTTAAAGATTATTTGATTTTACATAGCACTTTAAAATTTTACTCAGATCCCCTACCCTTTGGACTTTCTGAAATTTTGACCTGACCGTTCTGAACTCTTCCTTTTTCCTTCCTATTGAATGCACTAAACTGCATCATTAATCATGAATCACCCCATTAAATATACCGTTTAAACGCATGCGCATTTGCAGGTACTTAAGCTGTCAGGCGACACAGTAGGCTGCTACAGCCAGGTGTATATACGGGTGACCAGCATCCATGGACTGGGGGCAGGGCACCTGCAGAATGCAGGGCTATAAGAAATCGTGATTTCGATGTCTTAGCCAGGACCAGTGTGATGTTTCCCCAGGGGGAGCCATCTGCAAGCTTAATCAGAAGGCTGTCCATACTATTGCCGTATATCGCTCACAAACGAGTTCAACTTTGAGTGGTTCTCGGTATATCCTTGAATGCGAAATGTAAAGTGGGTGTGAATACTTCATCCTATTTAGACCTCTAAATTAGATAAGTTGAAACCATGAGCTCGAGGAACGTTGCCTTTTACCATATAGCATCAACCGAACATATTGGGATAAATGTATAAGTAGTGCTATATATATTAAGTACCAAAAAGTCATTGATAAGTACCAAAACCATTAATAAGTCCCATTTTTGGTCATTAATAAGTACCAAAAAGTCATTGATAAGTACCAAAACCATTAATAAGTACCATCCTTAGTACAGTCATTAATAAGTACCAAAAAGTCATTGATAAGTACCAAAACCATTAATAAGTACCATCCTTAGTAGAGTCATTAATAAGTACCAAAAAGTCATCGATAAGTACCAAAACCATTAATAAGTGCCATCCTGAGTAGAGTCATTAATAAGTGCCAAAAAGTGATTAATTAATTGGGAGGAATGCGGACTGGGTGGGAGGGGTGGGGGAGGGGGCCCCCTGGCGGTTGACCGGGTGGTGTTTAACTTTAGTGGAGTTGGCGGGAGGGTTGGGTACCTTTCAAACATACACGCACCTATACATATCCCACACGTCATAAAAGAAAGAAAAAAAAGGCATGGTATAATCCAAATACAAAACTTTAATTCAATACAAACATATGAAACGCTTAATGTTTATAGGTTTGCAGCTTAACTAAAAGTTCCTTGATAAGACTGATGTTTGTTTCAATCTTATTGAAATAAAGTTCAAGTTTGCTGATGATTTTCTTTTCTTCTTTCTTTCTGGCATCTTCATCATCATCAGGAACAACTTGCTGGCGTTTGATCCGTTTTGATGGTTGTTTCTTCTCGGGAACAGGACGTTTACGTTTTTTCTTTTTTTCTGGGGGTGTTGGTGGGGTGGACCCCGTTTGCTCTGTGGTGGGTGGCGGCCCCAGGCTAGCGAGGAATTCGTTGATGTTGTTTGCCATTTCTACCACATCTGGTGCGGGTTCTTGTTCTGCGGCCCCCATTCCGTGATCGGGAAGGGGTAACTCCCCTTCTTCCAGTTGGGTTTGTGGAAACGGGATGGTGGCAGGCACAGTTCCGGGCGGCAGCATTATTTCCATCAAATTTGTGGACATCCAATTCTCCGGTCGGGGAAGAAGTGAAAAATACACAGTTCGCATTCTGCTTTTATACCACTTTTTTACCGGAAGTGATAGTTCCCTTGGTAACAGTAAGATCAGGGCCCAATGTACGTTCTGCCAGGTGTTAATTATCTCCACAGTTTTATATTCGTTGATGTGACCTTGGTAAGTGTAAACGTTAGCCAGACGTAAATGATTGCGAATCACGTGCCCGATCAGATATTTCTTGAACGGTGTTTTCTCGAGCGTAATATAGTCTGTGACCACCCCGCAAAAATTATCTTCACTTTTCCGAGAACACAAGTGATATTCCGTAGGGCAGAATTTTTTTACAGTCCAACTTGGAAAATGAAAGATATGGCGGTGAATGTGTTTTCCTTGTTGTTTATCTTGTTCGTTAGCGGCGTCTTTCACTTGGCCCATGTAGGCGTGCATCATGTAGACCCGGCATTTTTTAGCACAGCAATGTTTATTCAGGAGGAGGTACCGGCTTTCGTATTTTTTCATTGCATCACTAAAGTCAATGTCATGGGTTTCACGTGACAACTTTCCGGTGTTTTACTGAAGCCGACTTCACGATTTCGGGCGTGGATATTTGTCACTTGGAATTTATCTTCCCAGATTTTATGTTGGTATATACTGGGATAATTCAATGTATCAGCCGGTGTCACATGGATGGGAGTACTACGGGTTTCAAAGATCCGTTTCTTTTTATCTGCAGGCACTTTGGGAACGTAATGAAAATTCCTTTCGTAAAACACGTCACAGTCACTGAATTCTAGCACGGAAGTGCGGTAGGCCCAGATTAAATCTTCTAAAGACTCATCTCTGCGGCAGCGGAAATGATCATCATGAAATTCCGACACGTCACACAGTAGAGAGAACAGCTTGGAATTACACCCACCTCGTGGACAGTTGAACGAGTGTCCGTACCAAGCAGAAAAACTGTAATCGTTTTCAGGATACTTGGCTAAATGTGTTTTACAATGCTTGCAAGGACGTTGACGAGATCCCCAGTGCCCAGGCAGACCAAGCTGGTGACGACTATATGCCATGGTTTCTGTGAGGATGCGGGACCCGGTTTATATACCCGACTGCCGTGGGGGACAGGTACAAAGTAGACCGGAAGGGTTTAAAAAAATTTCATGGGGTTCCGGCAGTGTTATGCAAGGATCATAGGCAACGGAAGTACGGGGAGGGGAACCGGAACTGTTTGAAAAAAAATCATCAATTACATGGTTTAAAGTGCAATTGCATAAATATTTTACCTCCGGGGATAAAAATAGCGTTATGGCCTGACGGATGTTTGAATTGAAAGGTCATATCAGAGTACCACCCGCTTAGACATTCATGGTAATTAGTAGTGGTTAAGGGGTGATGGTAGGTGGAAGAAAATAATTCACGGATGCGGCTGTAAGGTTTTCGAAATGAGAGCACAGGGTTTTTATACGTACTTTCAATTAAACAGGCGTCTTCAGGGCGGTTCGCATTGGCTTCGGGCCGGGCGTGTATTGTGGCCAAGACCCGTTCAGGCCCTTCATCTTTTTTAGGATTAAAATCTTTAATTTCTCGGAACGTATCAGGGCGTGTAAAATCCGTATGCACTTCCAGGATCGATTCAATTTCATTGATACGGATTTGATTTTGAGCGACCCGAGGGTAATGTACCTGAAAACAGGCTTTGTCTGTATTTTTCTTGTCATTTTTTATTCTCAAATGCGAATGTAAAACCCGTTCCCAATTTAAATCCATGACATTCCATTTGTTTTTATTTACGACATATGTGGAACCTATAATGGGTTCTTCAATTTCATATTCATATAAATCCCGATTAAATCCAAACATGTGTCGGAGCTTGGGATGCATTTCTAATTTGAAATGATGGTCATAAGTATTATTATCCGTACCAGAGACAACTGACTTACAGGATGTATTGTGTATTCCTGGGAAAGCCAGTCCATAACTAACATTTTCACCACTCTTATCGTTTTTGTCTGTAGTTCCAGCCAAAACACGTTGGACTAAACGTACAATTCCTACTTCATTATTTTCATGTTGGGATCCTTCTAAATGTAATTCTGTTTTTAATTGATTTAATTCCTCTATTATATTTTTTAGAGCTTTTAAAGATCCTACATAGACCATACGATCTAATTGTTTTCTTTCACCGGCCCTATTTTGCCATTTTCGAAAAATAAAATGACGGGGATAATATCCTGGTTCTAAATAGGTTTGTGCGGAATAGGTAGTGGTTTCTTTAGTGGTTTTATGAATTTTAGTATGAACCAGACGTAAAAAACATTCCTTTTCATGAACGGTATACCAAGCGGATGGGAATGTTAATTGGGTTAAATTCACTTCCCACGGGCCATAATGAGGATGCAAGAAAAGTTGGGGGGATAAATTCACTTTAACTTGACCGTTTAATGCAGATTCATTTTCAATGATTTTTTCAATGGAAATAAAAAAATCACTGGTACGGTACGAGGTCGGGGGATCCATGTTCAACTCCCTTTCAAACAGAACGGACGAGGGGTTTTATATACCCCTCCTACGTTTACGTCGAGGTTTAAAATACAATTGCATGAATAAATCCCCACCCGGGATAAAATTGACAGGATAACCGTTTGGATGTTTGAATTGAAATTTCAGTTCAGAATACCACCCGACTCGGCATTTATGATACTGATGAAAGGTGGCATGGTAATTAGTGGTGGATGATAGATATTGGCGAATAGTGCTGTAAGGTACATTGAACCCGATAGCCGCTGATTTAAAAGTACTTTCAATAAAACATTGGTCTTCAGGGCGGTTAGCATTGGCTTCAGCTCTAGCGTGAAATGTGGCTAAAACACGGGTTGCACCTTCATGATGGTGGGCATTATGAAACGTATCGGGTTCAGTAAAATCGGTGTGGATTTCAATAATACATTCCATTTCATTGGGGCGTATATCCAGTTGGTTTACACAAGGGTAATGGGTTTGATAATTATATTTCACAGTTTTATTATCTGTTACATAAACGTCACTATTTTTATTTTCTTTATAAGTTTCTAATTCACCTCCCTTTTTTATTATCCAATCATTAATATCCTCTGTTTTAGACATAACAAATAAAACTTCATCACATTTTTTAGCCGCCCGTTTCTTTAAAACGGTATCTCTGAACCCCATCATATGTGCTAATTTTACATCCATTTCTAATGAATACGTATGATCGCCAGATGTTTCATCTATGGGAAATGCAATTCCCATTCGCATATTTTGTTTTTTATCTTTGGAAGACCTTGACCCACCTCCTGGAAATACGGAATCAAATAACCGAACCAGTTGAGGATCAATATATTTTGTCCCGCTATCACTTTTTTCTTGTTCAGATCCGGTTAAATTTAATTGATCTTTTTGGGCATTTAATTTCGTTAAACAATCTTCTAAAGCTTGCCATAATCCGACCCCTCTAGCTGTACTGAATTCATTATCTTTATCGGTTTCTTTTCCGTACATGAATAAGCGGGGATAATAGCCTGCGGGGACATATTCTTTAATAGAGTATTCATCCGTTTTGGTTTTATGAGTCAGTTTTACCCAACATTCATTTTCATGGATATTGAACCAGGCACTCGGATGACTTAACCGGGTAAGAGCCACTTCCCAATCACCCGCCCGGGGATGCAACATCAATTCCGGTTCGATTTTAAATTTAATTACATTGCCTTTAGTAATGGAATCATACACAGGACCTTGGGCTTTTAAGTTCAGGTAAAAAGGTTGGGTTTGGATTAAAGACGGGTCGGACGCCATTTTCCATTCACATCTCACACACCGTTCGTTTATATAGGAAACAAGACAGGATATCAAAGCAAACATTTTTTTCTTTTTTCTTTTCATAAACACACATGCAAATGATGATCAAGCACAAAGTCAATATTCGTCATCAGATAAAGTCTCTGAAAACATAAACTCAGGATGGTTCCCGCAAGCCACAGCGGCTTCAATATTGCCATGGTCTTCTTGACAGGCAATCAGATTCACAATATCATCAATATGTTTCACAACTTCAGCCCATACGTCGATAAACAATGCTGCTCCAGTTTAACTGGGGAACCGTTTGACTTCTTTGAAGTTGTAGTACCATTCTCGGATGTTGACGATGTTCGGCCAGGCACTTCCGCAGCTGACAGCGACGATCCGTGTATCGGGAAAATTAGGGTTGCCCGGTGATAAGGTGAAGCGGTAATCTTTATGGCTATCGTGGAAAACTTCAATGACAGTGTTATTGACTTTATCAATATTGGTAGCCAATTTACGGAGTTCTTCAGGTGTTAAAGTCACGCCCTTTTTAGCCACAGGCATGCCTTTACTCCAGCACCCGATTTTCACATTGTACCCTTGAGGTGTCGCAAACCACCAGTTGTTTTCACTACCGCCCAGAAAGACTTTTCGGGAAGCTCGGCATTCATCGTGAACCACCATACTTTCTGTTGCTGGTGCGGGCGGTGTCAGCTTTAACTTCTTAGCAGGTCGTGGGTTGTTCATGACGGTAACCGTAGTAGACTGAGTCTTGTCACATGATACCCCTGTATTAATACTGGCGAGGACCGGAAGTGACTGATAAAAATTCCAAGACACCGGAAATACTTTACACAAAAAAAAAGAAACCGGAAATACTTGATAAGAAATAAAGGGTATAAATTTTTCTGGTTTTACTCATCAATAATCAATCATGTGGCGTAACACACACAAATCAGAAGTATGGAACGGGTGTTTAAAATCTGTCTGGACGGATTCCCCGTTTATCGGGCACCGGTACGGGCCTATAGAAGAACCTTTCCAAGTCTTGTCCAGCATCTACTTCAACCGGCAAAAAATCCAACCCGCTACGGTTTTGGCAACCGACAAACACAGCTGTGCCTGTTTGATTTGTAAAAAACGAGCAGCCAATGTCTTAACGGGATGCCACACTTGTGTATGCAATTTTTGTATCAAGTACAGACTGATTACTTTGGAATCCGAAGATAGAATGTATTTGACATTTTGCCCGGCCTGTGGAAAATATACTGCAGTCTTAGGAGTTATTGTGAGAGAATTTTGTACGACCCGCTGTTGCAATGTTCCACCACTCCGTGAAGAGTTCCGGCCATATTTACACCCGGAAGATTTAACGGAAGAGACATTACAAAAACGGCAAGAAATTGTTGATGGGTTTTACGCAAGTTTAGGCAGTGACGAGCCTTTTAACAGTGTAGTGTGTGCACGAGGGATAGAGAGAGATACTCCACCGGTTTTGGAATGGATGAAATATTTTTTCGATGAAGAGCAATCATGTTCGAACCCTGCCGACATCATGTGCCGGGTTTTTCTTCATGATAATAGTGACAGGTACAAAGTTATATATCCTAACCGTGGGATATGGAAAATGTGCCCATCGTGTTACAATGACATGTCATTGGTAGTAAGCCTATTGTTAGCGCATTCGAGACACGTGACCCCCCGGCAATTTCAAACGATGATGCGGTCATTTCCGTTCGCGTTATGTGACAGCACCGTGTGTGTGAAATTGAATTTTTCAGACAGAAGGGAACGGATCCCCGATGACAACAATGTCGACTTTTTATCTTTGGACGACCTCCCATCCGAAGTCTCGCAGTTTTTTATGGGGTATGGGTTAAGGTATTTGACAAACTATCTCCCTTTTCCTTTTGTATTCACATCATGGCAACATAGTTCAGGAGTATTTGATGCGCAGTTTCCGGAATTTGTTGATTGTTTTTTGTACATCTGTTACAACGGGGTGATGTTAACGCAAACGATCCCTGCCCCTCCCAAGACTTTACCGGCCCCCACATACCCGCTGGTCGACTGGAACGGACAAATGTGCTATCTGGGACACCAACTGTATTTCGTGTTAAAGAACTTGAAAGAAAACGAGCATGTACCTTGTTTTTATTCACGCGTGTGTACCAAGTACGTGTTTGACAAATTCAAAATCACGGGGCGGGAAGGAATGATACGCCCGTTAGATTTATTGTCTTCGGAATGTTGGCAATTGATCCATGACTATTTTTCAGAGTCGCGTAAAATCCACAGTGTGGCCATGAACCAATTGATTTTACGGGCGGGGTACGAATTAGAATTGAAACTGACACCGTTGGGCCTTGTAGAATCGGATCGAGTGTCTTTACAAAGTTGGTGTTTGAAAAAACTCCCTCAAGGATTTGAAAATTTAAAACAAGCGTTTGAAGAATACATGGGAGAATACGGCGACGTGATTTTGTTACAAGCACAGCTGGAAAGAGAAGCATCGATGGTCTGGTGTCAACTAGGGGATGGGCGCAAAATCTTTGCGTACGATTCGGCGCTTCCGATTTCGTGCGTTTATCCGAAACCTCCAGGGATCATTGAAACGGAACCGGACCAAATCAATTTCTTTGCCAAGATCAGGAACAGCGATGGGATGATGATTGAAAATCCCCAGTCCATGGAAAATAAGCATGGGAAATTAAATACCGTATCGTGTTGTTTAGTGTTTGCCTGTGAGATGAAAACAGAATGTGCACCCGACAGTGGAAGTCGAATGTTGATAAAAATTCAGAAAACAGATTCAGATGATATAAGTGTGACGCGGTCCATGGGCTTCGGCAGCAATTTAGTGGATGAAGATCATTTTGTTTCCTCGTCGTCTGAAGATGAAGGTGTGTTCGATGATGAACTCAATGAAAATGTTATTCAAGGACAATTGAACGTTTACCAAGTGGGCGATTTCAATGAGTAACAAAGACTACTGAACTGTAAAATGTAAACACGCATTAAGAAGAAATAAAGTAAAGTTAAATAATGATAAAAATACATTCAAAGATAAAATCACTGAGTGTAGTAAAAAAAAATAATAAAAATATAATTGCATTTAGTAATATGTGACGTTTTTTAAATAAAGGATTTTAAAACTTGACGTGATTTGTCTATTGTGATTTCACCATCCATTTCATAGTATGCAATGAGTGTGTGTTGGTTTGTGAGTGTGGTTTCAAATGCCAGTTCCATTCTCAATACCCCTACAATCGGATCCTGAATATATTTTTCATCCGATGCTAATGTCGGTGAAAAATCCACTGCAAAAAAAGGTGTACCCTTTCCTGTAATCTTGGTACGAAATATCCACACCCAAAGCCCCTCTCACTACTCCGACCGTATTTAATGTATCAATATATTCCCGTTTCCTATCCCTACTCCATTTAGGTTCATATGGGAAAATAGGTACAGAAAAATTATTCATGTACACTTGTATTTTATTGGCTTTTAAATTATCGAAGAAATAAGGGTTTTCTTTTTCATTCCCGCGAACCGCAGAACTTTTAACAAACCCAAAAATCATTCGTCGGGGCATTTGACCTTGTAACATATTTACAAGATTCGCTTCGGTGCCATTTGTCGGTAAATCATAAGTACGCATAAAGGAATGTTTTAATGGGTACCGAATCGGTAACCCCTTACTTAAATTAGCTTCCACAGCTTGTTGAAACCGGAAAGAAGGTTTAACTTTACGTATATCCAAATACATGTTAGTTATTTTTAATTCTCCTTTTTGTGCGACATCAGTGTTTGTAGAATCCCGCATAATATAAAATTGTGGATTAGATTGAAAATCAAAAGTCACTTTAATATTAACACCATTAATAATAAATTTACTTTGAGTGGTTAAATCTGCATGAATAGGAGCTTTAAAAGTAATTTCTTGTGAAATTTCAGTATTTTCACAAAAAGGATCATTATTAGGGAAAAATTGTAAAAACCGGTTTAACATCCCGTAATTTTTATCCATCGAAGCGGTTAAAATAGAATATTTAGCTTTATCATCTTTTATTTCTAAACCCACAGGTCCCAACGCTGTAGGAATAAACCGAACTTTAATTAAATTGGAATCTTTACTAAAGAATACTTTTACGTATGGACGCCAATCACTACACACAATTTTATTTTTGTTATTTTTTTCACTACACTCGGTGTTTTTGTTAGCTGCATCACGTGACCATGCATACAAATCTTTGTTTGCACTGTTATCATTATTTTTTCCCCCTTTATCGTTTCTTCCCAATGCGGGTTTTTAGTCTTAAAGTTAGTAGTATCTGGAAACGCATTGAATTTTCCCGGTGTATCTTTAAACCACCCTGTCATGGCCGATAAACCAGTTTCTTTAAATTCTTGATTAAATGAAAGTAAATTTTCTAAATAGGCTCGATAGGCATACATGTTATCCAACGTATTCAATTCCGTTCCTTCCATTTCCATTCTGACTTGTTTCCATAAACTGTGAACAATATTGTTCACGGGAGAAACAAAATCGGCCAGCCATTTTTGACATGGGTGACCCGCCTGCGTGGTTATTTTTAATTTTACGATCATAAAAGAATTGGCCCAATCGATATATTCATTACTATCCCCATTGATAACAAATTCAATGGGACCTCCAGTTTTGTACGAAGGGGTTAAAGAATCGATTTTAACCGTTCGTCCTTGTGAGATAGAATCTTGTTTCGTGCCTCCAGTAAATAATGCCGTGTTTTGAACGAGATCGCCACCCCCGTCAATGATGGAACTAATTCATTTGTGAAATGAAAAATGCCTTTTATACTTTTTAGGTATACGATTTCAATACTTCTCGTGATTGCCCAATAGTCACTTCCCCATCCATTTCGTAGTAAACGATGACCATATGTTGTTCAGCCAACGCTGTTTGGTCTTTGAACCCTAAATCCATTCTTAATACCCCTACAGTCGGGTCTTGAATGTATTTTTCATCCGATGCCAAAGTCGGTGAAAAATCCATGGCAAACACCGTATACCCTTGCCTGAACTCTTGATAAGAAATATCTACACCAAGCCCGCCACGGACCACTCCGATATTATTTAAAAAATCAATATATTCCCGTTTCCAATCTTTATCCCAATCTGGTTCGTACGGCTGTGACGGAACGTGATGGCCGTTCATATACACTTGAACTTTATTGACACCTAAATCTTTTAATTTATAGGGGTTTTTCGTTTCATCTCCAGCTAAAGCTTTACTTTCGACAAAAGCAAATACCATTCGACGTGGCATTTGCCCTTGTAACATATTGGTCAATGTCGCCTGAGTACCACTTACGGGTAAATTATGGCTTCTCATAAATGTATGTTTCAAAGGATAGCGAATAGGCATATTTCTGGCTAAATTCGCTTCAACTGCTTGTTGAAAACGGTGAGACGGTTGCACTTTTCGGACATCCAGGTACATATTCATAATTTTCAATTGATTATTTTTTCCTCCTATTTGCATGATAGGAAATTCGGTGGATCCGGTAAAATCAAATTCAAGTGTCAAATCAACACCATTGGGTAACAGTTTTTTCTGGTTGGTAATATCGCTATGGATTGGGGCTTTAAAAGTTATTTGTTTAGACCGTTCACTGTTCGTGCACAATTCATTGTTTTTAGGAAAAAATTGTAAAAACCGATTTAAAATGCCATAATTTTTTCCTAAAGCCGCCGTTAAAATTGATTCTTTAATGGCAGTATTTTTAGTTAAACCAATTTCCCCGTTGGCGGACGGAATGATCACCGTCTGGTAGATTTCCTTCCCTGCGCTCGTCGAACCTGACGTGGCTTTATCGAACGAGTACTTTTCGTATGAGGTTTTCCCCCCGCCGTCGTCCGTGCTCCAGTCGTGTAATCCGCCGGTGCCGGCGGTGGACTTGCTGTAATCTTTGCTACTATCCATCGCCCGTGGCAATTCATCGAATTTACCAGGTGTATCTTTAAACCAACCTGTCATGCCGGATAAACAGGTGTCTTTGTATCCTTTATTGTACCCTAATAAATTATCCAAATACGCCCGGTACATGTACATGTTATCTTGTGTATTCAATTCAGTCCCATTCAATTTAATATTGACTTGCCGCCAAATAGTATGAATAATATTATTGACCGGTGATACGAAATCCTCAGTGACTTTTTGACACGGGTTGCCGGCTTGGTTGAAAATACCCATTTTCACCACCAGCATGGTATTTGTCAAATCGATATACTCGGACGAATTCCCGCTGATAAAAAAAGTGATGGGGCCTCCGGTTTTGTACGAAGGTGTTAAAGGATCGACTTTGACCCATCGCCCTTGTGAAATAGAATCTTGTTTCGTTCCACCAGCAAACAAGGCGGTTTGCTGGACGATGTCTGTAGCGGCGTCTACCATCTTGATTGACAATGATAAAACTGATACCTTATGCTATTTATACTATTTCATCCATTATCCCGGCGAAATATTTTAAAGCTAAAATGATCAAATCCGTAAATTCTTGATCATGGGTATTTTCTAAAATCAACCTTAAATACCATGTCCGACCCGATGGGTTTTCTAACGATTCTCGAGCCACATCGATGGTTCTAGCATTCACCGATTCCCATTTCCCGATACTGTTGGATAAATTACGTACTGTGTTCGCCGGTAATCCCGTGTGTTTAGAAACGGTTTGAGTTAAATTACGATCCACCCGGTAATACGGAGGAATATCGCCTCGAGAAGCTACAAATTGCCAAAAGGCTATATTATCGTTTTTCAATTCTTCCCGGATACATAATAACGTTTCTGAGATTATAGCTAACGCTAAAGCGATCATTCGAATAAATTCATCGGGGGAAGTGCTGAACGTTTCTTTACGTAAAGTTTGATCCATTAAAATGCTTTTCGGTTGTGCAGCTAAATGTTTTAAAATACTAGCATTCCGACGGAACGATTCTTTAACATCGCTTTTTAACACGTGCGCATTCGGGGGTGGGATACCTAAGCCCGGTCCCGCTTGGGTCCCGCTGTCGATTTTATCCCCGGGATCTTCAGTTTGCGTGGCTATACCTTCACCCACTGTCGGACGGGTTTGAATGGCCATTTCGTTGGTAGGCACTAACGATTGGGTCCCGACTGTCGCTCTCACGGGCATATCTGTTTCCATTTCGATTTCACGGGTATCGGTTTCACTGGATCTTGTTTTTGGAGGGACCAATGGTTGTGCTTTCACGCTCATTATTGGTAACATGGTCGTACTCACTAACGTATTGACCAGTGGAGGAATAGGGCGGATTAACGGTTTCGGAGGAGTCGGTAGCCGTAACGGGGGTGGTGGAGTCGGTGGTTTAGGTGGTGGTTGAGGGGGTTTATCTGTAAAGAGGAGCCGTTTTACCGCATCACTCGGTTTAGGTTTTTTTAATGCTAATTTCATTCGGACCCCGCTTTTTCCTCGCACAACATTGTCTCCTCCGGGGATTTTAGGAACTAAACGGGGTCGGTTAGTTTAAGGTTGTGGTTTGGGAGAAGGTTTTGCTCTGCTTAAAGGAGAAAACCGGGCAAATGTGACCGGAACAGGTTTCTGTGCGACCGCAGGGACAGGTTTGGGTGGGGGGTTTTGAGATGGTGGTAAAGGTTTACCGGGTTGACGTTCTTGAGTCCGGTATAAATTTTCGGTTTCTTGAACAGTACTCCCGTGCAAGTAAAGCTCAATTTCACTGAAATCGGTCGTTGCCGTTTCAATTAATTTTTTAAATTCGGGGCTAGGTACTGGTACCGGGCTGGGTGGACGTTTGCTGACGGTAGCTGTAGGTGGTGGGTAGCGGGTTGGACTTTTTAACCGGTAAGTCATTGGTTGGGTCTGATTTAAAACACGGAAATCCGGCCGGCCGGGTGGTTTTTTCGGTGGGGCTAATTTCTTTAATATACTGACCATTTTCGGTCCTTTTTTCGTTTCAAAGACTAAAATCTTTTTTTCCCGTTCTTTCCTTTTTGGTGATTTCGGGGGTGTTTTTTCTTTTTTCAACGGCCGTCCCCGTGGCCGTTTCAGCTCACTATCGTCTTTTCGTTTGCGTCCACGCGCCATAATTGTTTGGTTTCCCTAAAAGTTTTTGCTTTATATAGGTTGAATGTTATAGTACCCGTCTTCACCGACTTCCCGAGTGATCACTGGTGAGGGACGGGGTCTCGGGGTCATAATCAAGGACGGTTCACGTTCTTCTGTAGCAGTGGGGACATAACTGTCATAAACCGTACCCGCAGTATAAGGTTCACGTCGAGTCTCGCCAGGTTGAGTAAACCGTCCAGGGATTCTACGTAACCATTTTTCTTGCACACCAGTTCTTACCGGACGGTACTCGCCTTTTTGCCCAGGAGTTCCGCCCGTTAAAGGGTTCATTAATTTCTGATACCACTGAGGACAAGGTTCATTCTTGTCAAAACATTCTTTAGCATCTTTACGAATTTGTTTTTTGGCCTTTTCATATTGTTTTTTCGTTTTTTTCACTTTATGTTTTAATTTGCGTTTACATTTTAATTTTGAGTGTACCATGTTCGTCCTCCGTACCACTTAGGATAATTACGTCCTGCTAAATATATATACCCTTTGTCCTTGAGGGTATTGATGCTCGTCAAATTTCGTTTTACGGCTTTGCCTGACGAAAGCTTCTGTTTCTTTGCAGGTTTCATGATGAAACGATTGCTTAACCGTTTCTGTGCTGGCCTTTTATACTTTTTGCTCAATAGTACAATTTTACTCGCTTTCTTCTGACTTCTCGCCGTTCCCGTTTTAATGGGGGTTCTTCCTCATAATCTTCCTGGTACACTAACGGTTCTTCTTCCACAGCACCAAACATCTCGGCCGGGTAAGCTAAAGTCCCGTAAGGCGATTGGTCTTGTTCTTGCATCTGACGGAACGGTAACTGGAAGCGTTCTTCATAAGGCAAATAAGTCGCATGTGGAGCTAAATAATTTTTCTTAAACTGGTTGTACATGGCGGCATCCCGTTGCTGGGCATCAGTCGGAGGACCTACACCCATTCGTTCAAAATCGATCCTGGGTTTTTCGACATGGTAGCCCTGAGAAAATAACATGTCTTCCGGAACTAAAGGCACACTACCTTTTTTCCCTTGCATCGGTAGAGGTTGCGGTCGAATGAACGCTGTATTGGGTTTAATATTTACAGCTTGCATCAAATTGGTATTCAATTTATATTGCCCCCCGCCCAATAAACCGGCCCGTGTTCGTATTCCACGGGTCCCAAACCCCGTCGCTGTGGTTAATCTGGCCCGCATTATTCAAACGGAATACCCGATTCATTTTCCATACCTCTTTTTATACGTTTCAGTTTCGGGGTCGGCATAATATACCCCGCCGAAGCTGATAACACTCCTGCCCAGTATGTCCTGTCTTCCGGATTGCAAAAATTCCCCGCTAAAATAGTTAATGCCGTAATGATTAAAATAGATATGATCGATAATTGGGTAATAAACAACGCTAAACTTTTCGAGCACCACGCCGTTTTTTTATTTTTACCCATGTGCTGTATTTTTCCGGATACCCTCTCCATTTCACCAATTTCCATCCTTTTTTGCGTTCTAATACTTTTTCTTCTACTTTAGCCGGACGGGGTGTACTTACTTTTTGTAATTCTTCCCGGTAAAATCGACCTTTTATAGGTTCTCCTTCTTCGTCTTCAATTTCGTACACGTCCACACCCCCGACTTCTGGATACATCCGTTTTACCGTAAACGTTTCTTCCGTCCAACGGGGAATGTACCCCTGTTCAGCAAATGTATTTTTCTTCACACTGCTTAATACCACTTTGGTCCCCGGTTTAAATATATTCTTATTGGATGTTTCCCGGTGTAAATCTTTTGGATGCCCGTATAAAATCCGCCATACTTTGCTTTGATTTTTCGATGTCACGTCTTTCGGGGCCATGCCATGGGATGTGTGCGGGCGGGAATTGTATTCGTCAATAGCTTGAGGTAAATCGTTCAACCATTGCCGGGTATTATGATGAGTCATGGCTGCAAACAAACGTCGTTTTAACGTACGGTTAAACCGTTCCACTAAACTTGCTTTCACGTCCCGGTTTCTTGTTGCAAACCATGTGATATCATGATCGTGCATTAATTCTTGAACTTGTTTATTCCGAAATTCTAACCCTTCATCCGTTTGTAATTTTTGAGGGATCCTTTTACTGGATTTGAAAATAGATTCCAACCCATTTTTCACATGAATGCCCGATTTATCTTTTAATGGCACCGCCCAAGCATACCTCGATAAAATATCCACGACCGTTAAAATGTACCGGTATTTTTTATTGTAATGCGCTAATTTTTGCATATCAGCTAAATCCCCCTGCCACTGGGCGTCGAGACCTCCTACCAACGTTTTACTTCGCCTGTATTTTCGACGGACCGGTTTAAACAACGTGTACGCATTTTGCCGTCCTAAAAATTCTGCTGCTTTTTCCCGAGAAACGCCAGCTCTTTGAGCTAGTTTTTTAGCATCGCCCGTAAAAGCGTACGGACCTTTTTCAAAAGCCTTCTCCATTGTCTAAAAAGGAAAATAAAAATCCACTTCACGTTTGACGTTACGGGCTTTTATGTCTTTCTTCTCCTTTGTCTCGGGGGTTCGTCCATTTCTTCCCAAATCTCTTCCACGGGAACTTCCTCCTCCTCCTCCTCCTCCTCCTCTTGTGGTTCGGACGTTTCTGAATATTCCTCGTCCTCTTCGTAATATACGGGACGGCGTGGGATGGTATACGGGGCGTACCTCCTCCTCCTCCGTCCCCCTTGGGGACGGCGGGGACGGATCACGGTAGGAATAGGTTCGGGGTACGGGTACTCGCCGTTCTCTTCGTGATATTGTTCTTCGGCGGGGAGGGGATCGTACCTGTCTTCGGGCAGTGTCTCGTAAAACTCGTCTTCCGGATGATTGTTTTTCTGTGAACGGGGTTTCGAATTGGGTGGGGGGTCCTTCTCCGGTTTCTTTGTACACCAATTTTTGCATAATTCTTTTGATAAAAAATCCCGGATTTTACGTCCTTGTTCTGTTTTAGTTAAAACCTTTTACGTTCCTGGTAAGAAGATTCAGGAGTGACTAATGTATCGATATCGTACTTATATAGTAAATCCACTTGCGATTTCGGTAAAGGGACGTTTCCTTTTACCCAATTGTACAATAAATTACAAGCAAAATTCACAGCAGGTTTGTTTAAACCGGAATTCGATGCGTACGAAGGCGCATATTTGTCGGCTTGTGATGTGAAATCCATCTTTTCACCATGCCTTTATAAAATTCGGACCGGGTTTATATAGCCTCCTGCTCAATAGAAAGACGGGTAGCTCATGTCATACGACTGGATCATATCGGACCAATCAGAAGACTCGTCCCAACGACGGGGATACGTGATTGGTTGATAAAATATACTGTGCTTGGGTGTTGGGTTATACCGGAAAAGTAATCCGACTACCACGTTCCCTTTTTCTAACATTAACGTGTGATGGGAATCCATATCTTGCAATTTAAAAATAACGACATTGGTTTCTTGAGTCGGTTGCACCGGGAAAAATTTTAAACTTTTCGGTTCGTAATGTCCACGTGCCCCAGACGGCCAGACTAACAACGGGTACATATCCGCACGGCTTTCTTGATCTTCGCGTCCCCAATATAGCTCGGTGTAATTAAATTGCACGAAAGCATAAACGTATGGGATTCTGACATGTTATTTACTTTTTCAAATTCGTAACTCATCGTTAAACGTTCCCAGTTGGGCCATGTACTTTTTGATGTTCCGTTATTTGCCCACGATTTATTTCGATTTAAAATGACCTTTCCTAATAATTTTTTTGGCACTGTTGTAAATTCCAATACTTTTTCCGGTTCAATAAAATTGCATATGACCCTTTCCGTATTGTATTTAAATAAAACATGATTTTTTCTAAAATGATTTAATGGTCTTGCGTGACACCAAAATAACTTAAAATACCTGACGAACAATAAATCCCATAAATATAATCTGTAAAAATATCTGTTTTATTCACTTCCCCTTTATTTTTAATAAATTCCATCGTTAAAGTTAATTTTTCAGTATTCTATCGTATTTAAATTCAAACATAAAATCACGGGCGTATTTCGGGGAATTATCATTATTTACATCAATTTGGTCGCCACGCATGGACTTTTTTCCTTTGCAAGGTGTATTTTCAAATAATACTTTTAATGCCCCGTTTAAATAATTGGTATATTCTTCCGGTGTAAAATTGACATCACAACCTAAATCAAATGTTACTGTTGGTTCGTATTCCACATCTTCATTGCACGTTATAAATGTAACTAAATCCATTGAAGGGTTTTCAAAATTTAAATTTCGTTTTAAATTTGGAAACAGTTTCATGTTATCAATATCATGTGAACTTTCCGCATCGGTTTTGTATAATGCTAGTTTCATTGTAGCTTGTTTGGGAAAACATACACCTTTCTGTCGGGGGTAGGTGATCATATCGCAAGCGACTTCCCATGACTGTGTCGGATTGTACAAAGGACGGGTTAAATGGGCTACAAAAACTTGCTCGTCTGGATTGAATTGAGAATACGCGTAAACGTGGTCCTGATTCATTTCGCTTTTGAAATACGACTTAAAGTCGATTGCCCTTCATTATATATCTTCAACATGTCGGATGTCGTTCCTGTTCCTATAGGACGTTTTCGAGCCGCTTTTGAACCAATCCGTTTAGCGACTTTTCCTAATGTATAAGTGGTTTTAGGAGCCATAGCTATCGCTTGCTCTACTCCTTGCCCGTACGCTTTAGCTATAGATCGTGTGGTGTTTTCATTCATCCCTAAACCACTCGCCACATCTTTTACCCGTGGTTGTTCTGTTTTTTTATAAAATTTCGTTTGCCTTTGCAATTGTTGAGAAATAATATTATTTAACATATTACCTGCCATTTCCCCAACTTCTTTATCCACACCGAAACTTGTAGCGGCATTTCCTAAAATATCCGGTGCCATTTGTTCAATTCCTTCAATTCCCATACTTTTTAAAGCTTCGCTTTGGACACCCTTTAATATGACTTGTCCTTCTTTACTTTGTACCACTTTTTTCAAAGTCTTTTTCGCTGCTGCTTTATATCCTAATTTTTTAACTTTTTTTATTCCGCTTTGAACTTTTTTAGCTTTACTGTCAATACTGTCTTGCACTTTATCCAAAGCATTTTTTAATTTTTGTAATTCTTCTTTTCCTTCTTTTATATTTTCATTTTCTAAATAATCATTTACCTTTTCTTGTAATTTTTCAATCTTTTTTTCCTGCGCTGGAAATTTACCTGCGGCATCTGATTTTTCTAATGTTTCTGCCATTTTATTGTATCCTTCTGCCATTTGTGAAAAATTTTCACGGGATTCTGCAGGGACAGTGTATTGGTTTCCACCAATAGGAACCACTCCTTGGGATAACATAGCACCAGTTCCATTTGCTGCAGAATTCATTTGCTCATTAGCACCTTGTTTATTTTGATGATCATTCAAATTCATTTTTCCTTGTGTCATCAAATATGTTGATCCAGCAAATACAGCAGCTCCTGCTAATCTTTGCATCCATTTTTTATATTTTTTCTTCTTTTTTTTTCTTTTCTTCTTCTTTTTTCATTTTCTCATCGTCTTCTTTTTTCTTTTTTTCTTCTTCTTCTTTTTTCTTTTTTCTCCTTCGTCTTTTTTCTTTTTTTCTTCTTCATTTTTTTTTTTTTTTTTTGTCATTTTTCTTGTTTTCTTCACCGTCTTTTCTCTTTTTTTCGTCTGTCTTCTCTTCTTTTTTCTTTTGTTCGTCTTTTTTCGCTTCATTTTTCTTCTTTTCTTCTCTTTTTTGTTGTTTTTTCTTTGCTTCTTCTCGTTTGTTCTTAATTTCTTCTATTTGTTGTTGTTTTTTCTGGATGTTTTCCTTTTTTGATGTTTTTTTAGTCTTTTTAGGTTGTTTTTGTTGTGTTCTCGGCCGTTTTCCTTTAGGAGGTTGAGGACGGGCGCGGGTCGATCTGACTCCTCTTTTATTTTTAACAGAAGCCATAGTTTTTTGCCGTTTCGGTTTAGGATGTTGTGATATTATTGGGGCTTTTCTTTTTAATGGAGGACGTCTCATTTGGGCAAATGGAGGACCCCGTTGTAACGGAGGTTTTCTAGAAACAATCCTACTGGGCGCCGGCCGTGCGTGAGGACGAACTAGAAGTCTTCTCCTCGGGGGACCGCTACCAGGCGGACGATGGGGCGGCGGTGGTCCCCGGACAGGCAGCGGTCTGCCCCGGACAGGCGGCGCCCGGGATGGCGGACCCGCTCGGGGCGGAACACCTGGCGGGCGCGGCTGGGCTGGTGGACGTACAGGTCCCGGCGGACGGGCGGGCGCTGGTCCACCGCCCCGGGCGGGTGGTTGTCCAACGGTGGCACGGGGTGGCGGGCGGGCGGGATGAATACGATTCGGTTTAAAATTAGGTCTTCTTAATTTGGCGGCTTGCGTTAAACCGCTGCTCGGACCCGCTCTTTGAAATACACGTTTCCCCGCTGCTCCACTTATTCCAACTTTTGAAAATCCTGAAGCAGATCTTCCTACCGATGAAATACCTCGTGGTTTTAACACGCTAAAACGTGCCATTTTTCTGTATGATCCCGGTTAAATAACTTTCTTTTATACTCCTACCGTCCTTCCTTTCCCCGTGTCAACCGGTTTATTTGGTTCTGATTTTCCTACCGAATACCAGGCTCTCATTTTTTCACGGTATTCTATTCGAGCCCGTTTCTTTTCAGGACTGTCTTCCACTTTACTGTTAACTTGTTGTTTTTTTCTTATTAAATCTAACGCGCGCACACGTTCTTTATTCTCGTGATACGCCGAAAAATTTTTCTTTAATGTTGTCCAATCCCAAGTGGACGGGATTCTCTTTTTCTGTTCGTGTGTTATTAGAATCTCTTTTTTTCTTAATTTCTTTCTTTATTTTTTCTTGTTCTTTTTTCCAATATCCTACATCTTGTCCTTTCCCGTAATCTTTTTCGGGAGCTGGATGACGCCAAAACCCTGGTTGTGGAAAGCCATGCACGAAATACACTTCTGTTTCAAACTGCCATAATTCTTTCAACCAACGGTTTACCCTCTTATACAGTTTCGCCCAAGGTCGGCGCGCGGGATTATGGTCGTCTTCGCGAGTATCGAAATAAGAATATGTACGAAAAAAATGAGTTACTTGAATTAAACATTCTTTTGCTAAATCCAGTTCTGTTTCGTTTAACCATAATTGTCGTTTCATCGTTTCCATTTTTTTCCAAGAAGGGTATAATTCAGGAATTTCTGGTAACGGATTCATCGGATCCCACGTGGGTGCACCGATAAACGGTCGGGCTAATCCCATAATTTCTCCCAACACGGCTTTATCAGCCACTCCGATTTTATCCCGTTCATAAAATAATTTTAAAACTAAATCATATTTTCTTACTTTTAAATATTTACTGCGATATTTTCGGACTTGATCTTCGTTAAATAATTTGTACCACGGGGAATACGACGTATCCAAATCCACGGTTTCGTCCGTTAAAATGTATTCTAATAGCCAATGAATCTTCATAGGTATTTTTCCCGGCATATCCGGTAAATTTTCTACTTCCTGCCCGCGTTCTCTTAAAATGTTATAATACATTTTTAACCCGTGATAATCTAATTGTGTGTTTCGTTTAATTTGTTCAGAAATACCATACTCCGCATGTAATAAGTACCAAGTCCAATTTTGATACGGTTGTAGTTGTTTATACGCTTTATACGTCCGCGATTCTGGGCGGGTTTTATGAAAAGCTGGCATGGATAACAGTTTTGCGTCCATATGAAAACTTTCACGGATTTCTAATAATTCTTGACGTAAATGAGGAGGATGGTAAAAATGGGGTATGGGTAATTCAAATAAGGTCCCGTACTGATCAAACGATACACCCCAAAACGGGTCTCCTTCCATTTCGTTTTCAAACCCAGGGGCGTCAGGACCGTTGATTTTCCACCATACCGGACGCCACAATTGAAACATTTCATTTTGTATGGCTAATCGCACTTTATTAATCACTTTCATCATCACCGTTTTTTTCTTATAATATCTGGTGTGAATATTATAATATTGAGGTAAATATATATTGATAAACGGTTCTTCTATCCAAATCCCATCGTCTTTATGAGCCCAACCATATTTTGTTATTTTAGTACGGTTAGTCGGTGAACTCAAGCCCGGCACAGGTCGGATTCCAAAATCTTCTAAATTTTTATTTCCACTGAACGGAGATTTTTCTAACATTTCTTTTTCTGTTAAATAATTCATAAATTCTTCCCGATATTTTTTACCTTTTTCCATGTCAATAAAAAATTGATGGTACCATTCCGATTTCCCTATATCTAGATATTTTCTAGAGGTTGGGTCTCTCGTTAAACACGGGACACGTTTGCCTTCGGTGATATACCCTTTAACATTTAATTCTTCAATGGGTAACGGGATATCCACGCGCATATAAGTTTTCCCGTTGATACGTTTATGGTAGGCCCAGTAATGTTTCCCGTTTGAATTGTAACGGTCATAATATGTTTGGTACCGTGGATCTTTATTTCCCCATTTTTCGGTTAATGATGGGACGTACCTTGCTTCTAAAGGTTGATTGATTAATGCTGAATACCATAAATGCCAAGGAAATTGAAGGTAGACCAACATTAAAGTATTGACGACAATCCATCGGTCAACAATTTTAGACTCATTAAACCAATCAATCACTTTCTGAGATGTATCCGCATCTAAAATAATCGGTCTCCCCGCATCATTGCTGGTCTGCATACGGCCTTCCAATTGTGATTTTCGCACTTTCACTAAACGGATTTTAAATGTTTTATCTTTTTGTTTGACAAAAGCTAACCTCGTTTTTAAATATCCTTTTTTATTTGTTTTCTGTTTCACATAAATGTCGTGTAAACTGAAAACGTAAGAATCCGGAGGGGGCCAAAACACACGGTAGTTGCCTTCGATTTGTAACCATCCTTTTTTCTGACTGGCATCTGATGATGGCATACCAGCCCTTTTCCATTGGATGTATCTGAATAATTCTTCCACACCCCATTCGATGGCTTGCACGGCCAACTCAATTAAAAGTTCTATCACCGCTACCACCGTCACCCCGGCAATATGTACCGCAAACGGAATCATTCTGGTTGATAATAAATATGTTCTTCGTCAGGGAATATTTTTGTTCTTAACCGGTATTCATCCGGGCACCTCTGCATAAAATCTAACAACAAATACCCGTGCGGTTCTTTTGTAGCATCTTCATAAATGTGACGTAATTCTTTTGCTTTGGTGGGGTAAACTTGACGGGCTAACGATTCAAATTGTAAACGGTCCCGTGGATTTTTCATTAACACCATGTAATGCGAATTTAACGAAATGTCCCGTTGTTCTTTTTTCTGATGAAATAAATTTTGAGCGATAAAGATAATAGATATGTTTCTGTGATGGCTTCCTTTTTCAAATATTTTTGCTGTTTCTACACCGCTTTCTCGCATCAAATCGTCGATGACTAATAACGTCCCGGCTTTTATATTTCTCGGAGGTAACCCTTCTTGAAAAAATATTTTATCTTTTAACATTTGTTTTAACTCGGTATAAATGGCTTGAGGTTCGGCATAACACCACAGCACTCGTTCAGGTACCGGATCAATCATTTCAGTCATATGTTTGATCAACTTGCACACCCACACTGTTTTCCCGGACGAGGTTGGTCCGGCGATCAACATGGTAAACGGATGATGGAATTTGTACCACATCTTTTGAAAAAACAATGACCACACAGATATTTATACACACAAACTTTATTTTGAAAAACCATAAGGAAATGTAGTGTACATATCAAGACCATCGCCTTCACGCCAAAACCGGCGTTTGTCATATACAGCTGTATACATTTTATCCAATTGCATGGATTTCACATTGCCTTGCTTATCCCGTAACACATGGAATTCAATAGGGACATTCATTGGGGTCTGTACCTCACCCTTCAATAAAGCATCAACCATATTCTTTAAATCATAAAAATCCACCTTCCCTTCAATTTGAAACCCTCGGGCTTTCTGACACGCCATTTTCTTCCCGTTTCTGTCTACCCCCAAATACCCATAATTCTTGGGTCCCCCACTCACAAATTCTACAATCTTCCCACCATCCAACTCATCTGTTAAATCCCCCATCAACGGCCCCGTCGGTAACGGTAGGTCGTTGGGCCCTGAATAAAATATCACGGAATCAGTGTCGAAATACAATACCCTTTCCTGCAAAAAATCTAAAATTTTGTACAGTTCCATTCGACCATAACAGGTCGTAAAAGCAGCTATCACCACATTGTTGGTACGGCCCAAATCGTAGTCGTCTTCGGTTTTCTTCCATTCTACTTGCACAACGTGTTCGCCCAGATTCACAATGTCCAATACATCTGCTGTCGGATCATCTAATATGTTGATCAATTCGTCGTAATCGGTCACTTGCACTTTTTTAACTTGCCCGTCTTTCTGACCAAACTTTCCCCACAAGGTGTTCAAGGCTTGTTTGGCAACAAACCGTAATGCTGGGTTATGGGCGACTTTATCAGGATCAATGGTAATGCCTTGTTTCTCTTTCAACAATTTCACATACTCTGTACGTTCCATCGGGTCGTCTGTAGGCCAACCTGAAGCCTGGGTTTTCTCCACATACCATTTCTCGATGTATGGGCCGAAAATGAATTCCCAATTTTCCCATTCCCACATTTCATACCCCTCTATTAATTCATATCCTTTCTCCAAAGCTGTTTTGACTTCGGGAATGCACCAAGACCCTACCAAAACACGCTCGCTTTCTTTATGCTGGCATTTTCCCCTTTGGTTACACGTTTCCGCACATTTCGCGCATAGGGGAAACATCAATTTATTGCACGCACGGTACGGCAATACCGGATTGAACAAATTCTTGGGAGGTAGAAATTTACCACAAAAAATTCCACCCGGGGATTGGTTCAATCTTTCTAATGTAGGTTTCATCACCACTTTCGGTTCACCCACAGGGTACTTGTTGTTTTTTTGTACAAACGGGTACAAGGATGTCACGTCATAATAATCGATCCTTTCATCCGCGTTAGTGATTTTCTTGTACAAACACGTTGCATTGGTCCTCCCTCCGAAAAAAGCGTCTCGCGGTTGTAAATGTTTTTTTACCTCGATAGATTTCCGGGGGACGTACGTGTGTTCCCAAATGGATACCACTGAATAACCGGTCATACGCAATTTCGATTCTTTTTTCATTTGGTGAGCGTGCGCTTGGTAATTGACCAAGTTGGAATTCGGCACCGTACCTTCAGGATCCGTGCATACAGGGCATCCGTGCCAAATACACCCGTTAAATTCATACACGGTGAAGGTTTCAGGGCAGTACCCATCCACGGTTACGTATTTCCCGTCACATAATTGAATCTGACATTCTTTCGCGTTCCAATTGTCTTCACCGCGGTGAATTTTGTACGGCGTGTTCACTTGTAATTCATCCAACCATTGGTTCGCTTTCTCGGATACATGAGTGCGTGAAATCAAAGGCGGGATCATGGCGATTTGATTGGGCTTTAAATAATTTAACCGGTAATCATACATGCAAGCCGCAGGAAGAGTGGAAGAGTGCAAGAATATATCAAACCCCGTTTTCAAATGGTACGTTTCCCGAAATTTCAAACACCCTTGTTTTAATAATTCTACATCGCTGTTACAATACTCAAACAATTCTTGCTGATGGTTCCAAATATAACCTGATTTGACTTTGTCTTCATACCACTGATCGAATTCCGCGTTCCCGTTTTGTTTGAAAAATCTTTTCTCAGGCATCGGGCCTTCATAATCATCATTTTCCATGGTGTTGAACATGTACGGAAAATACCCTTTCTTCAATTCAGTTAAACCGAACGCTTTAGGGAATTTCGCTAATGCGATGGGGATCAAATTCAACGAATCTTTAAAGTCTACCCATTTCGCTCTCATAGTGATGACCCGTAACCCGCGGGCAATGATGTAATCGGCCGCCCATCCTTTTGAAATCAGATACTGTTGCAGGAAACCGCCGTCGTACCCACCGAAGTTATGAGCAAAACATATAGTGGTTCTCCCTGACCAATAACGCATATCGTGGAACATCCAATCAAAAAACGAATTTACATCTTTAAACTGAAATCGCCCGCATTTACAATTTTGTGAGTCCGCGCGGAGAACGTCTTCCATATGAATTTTTTGTAAACAAAATTCGCACACGTAATGGGCTACGATGGCATTGACCGTGTGCACCGATATGCCTTTTTCATTCGGCGGGGATTGCATGGCTTCCGTATCCCAAAATAGGTACGGGCGGGGGAGTTTTGAATCCACGTAATTTGATTTCAAAGGTTTCATGTAACACGAATGGGCCGTACCCACAGCGACATCCATGTGACAAATATTGCATTTGTAAAAACCACATTGATGTTTGGCATCATAAAAAATCTGCCCACAGTTTTCACAGATTTTTCTTTTTTTACACATGCTCGATTTCCCTGAGATGGATTTCTTATGTTTGTTAAAACAGTTTTCCCCGTAAAACCCATAAAACCCGCAATCGCTGCACTTCATTAATTTGTCTTTGTCTTCATTGAATTTACACTTAGGTGCTAAACCGCACATTTTACACACGCCTACACACTGGTGCATTTTTTTCCCCATGTATTTAAAACACACTATACAAAAATCACTTGTTTTGGATAAATGATTTTTGATTTTTAAAATTCCCCATGCATGCCCATCATTAGCCAAAATCAAAACTGTAGGTTTCTCTGACGACCAGTTTGCTGATCGAAACAAAACTTGATCCCCTTCATCATGAAAAACCAAGATGTTCTTGTCAGGAAACAATTCACTGATCCGTTTCATTTCACTGATGCTCACTCGAGAACGGGTGATTTTTGCGTCTTTCTTAATTCTTTTAACTTCTGTGTCCAATTCTTTCAACAGGGCTTTCGATAAAGATCGCGTGCGCCACTGGCGTGGAAATCTGTTTTGATTGTTCCAATCCATTAATATAAAAGCGGCAATAAAACAATCTTCCCGTTGGTATGCACGAGATATTTTCCCAGGATCCAAATAAGTACGTGGGTTCTTTTGCCAGACTTGTTTGCAGGGCCCTCCGACTGATTCAGGTATTTCTACCGTCTTCAATTCCATTTCAAAGTCTGGGGTAAGGCGAAAATGTTCATTGCTGTTTAAAGTTTTCTCTACTTGCGTCATGATGTATTCTAATGTTAAATCTTCTTTGCGCAACCATTTTGTATTGAATGCTTTGTTTTGTAGACCTGGTGAAATCATGTTAACTTGAGCGAAACATTCTTCGGTTAAAGTTTTTTTCCATTCGTCCAACAGCGGTTCAAATATACTGTACAACGCTTCATAAGTTTTCTTCTTTTTCAGCTTTTCCAAGTCAGGCTGTACCTGAACCACCACTCCTTTTTTCTTGAATCTTTTGAAGTAGGCCTGGGTTTTTTCCATTAACGTGTAAGGTCGTGACGTTGCCATGGCTGACGCTGAATGACTGGCAAAGACCCCACGTGACCTCCTATAAATGGAAGTTATTTTGTTGAAAGCATTTCCGGTGGGTATTAATTTTTTCAAAGCATTTCTGGTAGACATCTATAATTTATTTGATACTTCCGGTTTCGAAACTATAAAAGTCGGGGGGCTTTTTAAGTCTGGCATACGCCTCCCATGCCGCAGAAAAATTCCAGCTGCTCGATTTTGTACGAGAGAACAAGCACAACTACAAACTTGAATCTGCCGACTCGCTGAGGTTCCAGAGATTAGGCAAATTGTACAAGTATCGTTCAGAACTTGACTCCTACGATTACTCCGACCCACCACGAGTAATCACATGGTCATCACCCGCTTGGTTTGAAGACGAAATACCCCAAGTGCTTGTTGACAGTATGGAGAAAGAAAAACTCACACGTGAAGAATGGCAAATATTACAAGATCAAGAAGATGCCGCCAGGTGGATGGAAGAAGGGCAAATGAAACCGAGCCCTCTTGATCATACATTTGAAAACAAGAAACCGGCCTTGGACAACCCGCCTTGCTGTGAAACCCATCCGTCTGCTAACGATGTTCCAAGTGCCACCCCCGGACCAGAGACTGGTAACGTGCAAGAACCGGTAAAAGAACCGGAGCCGATGGTCGTTGAAGGACCACCACCCCCCGCCAAGGAAACTGAAACACCACCACAACCCAAGAAATCTCTACCCGATTTCGAATTGTGGCAAGGGTATGCTGATTACGAGAAACACACTGATACAATGACAACCGTGGTCGACGCGCTGAAAAAAGAACAAATTCGTGCTGTCAATGCCATGCTGAAATGCGGTGTACCGAAATCGCGTATTCTTAGTACGGTCTACCTGGTGAAAACCAATCCCCTGGAAAAAGAGGCTACTGATTTCTTAGAATTCTGTCACAAAGAAAAATGGACTCTGGAAGAAATGAATGGGGCCTCCAAGATCTTGCGCCATTTGAACCGCTGTGATGAAACTTCCGTACACAAAGAATGCACCCCGCCTAAAGATATGTTCTGGAGAGCACGTCTAGAAATTGCCGCATTTCTGGATGAAGGTAAAGATTTTATCCTCATCATGCAACGTGAAGCGCTGGTTGATTTGAAAACGGGTGAGAAAACAACCTCGCATCAAACCAAAGCGCGATACTTCCTGGCTGAAAATTGGTCAAAACAACACGCCCCGGGTCAGCTGAAAAACGGGTGGAGCGCATTCACAGTCCCGTCATGCATTTTCCGATTCCTACTGAGTAACCGCGCCATCGAATTGATCACCTATGCTATCAAATTCAATTTCCTGGAATCAAAGACCCTGCCTGATTCCTGGAATGGTATCTACAATCAAAGTGCGGCCATGCGGTATCTGTTCGGCAATGACTGTATCACCGCTGATGTGACTCCCATCTTCCAGATCTTACAGCCCAATGTGGAATGTTTCACCTGGAATCTGAATACTACACACGGTGTAGTCCTGTTCAATCATGATGTGTTCTCCGGCCGACACTGCGCACCCGTTCAAGTACAAGAAGTAGCCTTCTCCGCGCCCAGGTTCTTAGCCATGCTGGTTAATATCGTGGACGACGATGCTGTGCCCGCTAAGATCTTACACGTGCTGATGCCTTCACGCGTTAAAAATGGAAGCCCTCATCTCGACAACAAAAACCGTCACATGATCCTGTGTTCCTGCAGTTCGCGAATGAGCATCGAACAATCAAAGTTCGCAGAAGAAAAAAGGGATGACAGTGAATTCCAAACTATTCTTAAATGACTGAACAAACAAGATGATGATGGACTTTGTTGCATTTTACTGTAGTAAGTTTTTTTGCATTGTTAAGACCAAAAAAATCGTTTTTTTTTAACTTTTTTTATCATTTTTAACATATTTTCAGCACAAATGATAAGAAAATACTTTAATTTACATTATTTAGACTAGAAAAGTTTTATAAATATGTTATAATTTATTTAATTCATATAAAAAAACATTTAATTTAATTTAAAACATTGAATGAAATTTTTATATAATCTTTATAAATGCTTTCCGGAAAAGATTTTATTTGTTTAATTAACTTCCGGTTAGCTGAAAAATCATACTTTTTCTCTATTTTAAGCACAAATGATAAGATAATAAAAAAATTATATTATTTAGAAGGAAAAATTGAATAAAACCGTTTTATTTTAAATAATTCATATAAGAAAACGTTTTATTTTATTTAAAACATTAAATAAAATGTTTATTTTATCTTTATAAATGACTTCCGGAAGATTTTATTTGTTTAATTTACTTCCTGTAAGCTGAAATATCATTCCTTTTCTAATATTTTAAGCACAAATGATAAGAAAATACTACAATTCACAGTAATAAGACCAGAAAAGGACTGTAAAATCATTTTAATTGAAAGAATTCGAGCAATAAACGTTTCATTTTATTTAAAACGTTTGATAAAAACGTAATTTATTTTGCATCAATGACTTCCGGTAATCATACTTTTTTATTTTTTAGGCTCAGATCAATAAAAAATACTACAATTTATATCATTTTGCGTAGGAAAGTGTTTTTACTTTTATTTACTTTTATTTATTGTCAAAAAATGTTTGAAAACGTTTAAAACCAAGTTTCATTTATGACATCCGGTAAGGTTTTTTTTTTGCACCATTTACTTCCGGTTGCTTAAATATCATACTTTTGCACATGTTAAGCACAGATAAACGGAAAATACCGTAAAACATAAAAAATATTATATACAAAAAAAAAAACCCAATTGTTTTGATACAAATAAAACTGTATATATGTTATATTTACTGTGTTGTGAACTACTTCCGGTATGGTGTATACTTGTTCTTTGTATGGCATTTCCGGTGGAATGTTCTAGAAGCTTTGACTGTGAATTATTTTACTTTACTTCCGGGGGTGATAGGATGTATGAAACGTGCGCTGATTGGTTGATCGCTATAGTTTCCCTACCTACCCATCCCCCACGCCTAGTCCATGTTTAGGTATAAAAGTTCATTCCTGCCTGACTTCCCCATTCTCTCCGCTATACATATGAGGTATGAGCCAAGCCACTCGTCGTAATGGGAAAGCTGAAGCAACGGATACAGAGTCTGTTGAGACGGTTACGTCTACGGTCACGCATCAGCAAACCACCGGTAGCAGCAGCAGAACCCACCGTTGCAGACAAGATGGAGATCATCAGTGTTCTCGACGAGATTATGGCCGAAAAAGATGTCGCAGCAGAGCAACCAAATGCAGTAGCAGCAAGCGGTACAGACATCGCAGTCACAGCCCACCATGGTCATCAACTCCAAAAGCCGGTCACTACTGGTCACGTGGAAGTCCACCGGTCTCGCCGATCAGATCTAAGCGAGAAGACAACAGCAGTGGTGCACCCGATGTCGAGCAAACAGCCCCAGACGTCGCCGCCGTCACCGCTCTCTCCACCAGTGGTCCCTGCGGATACCCGAGCACAGACGCCCGATCTCCCACCCCCATATACTTCGATGTCGTCAGGTATAGTGAGCCACCTGCTTCTCCCCCCACCGCCCCCACCATTCCCATGCCTTCCTTTGACCATTGGCTCACCTCTACACCCACATCCACGCCCTTGTGGGGTGGTAGCCGGACCCCCGACTACCCCCCACCGGGTTGTTCCGACCGCACCGCCACTACCCCTTCAGCCCCAACCCCGTCTGTGCTCGGTATCAGCAGGGACAAACTCTTTGAAATCATTGAGAGGGAGTACGACGACCTCGCAGAGCGGCTCTACACAAGCGACGGAGCTGATGAAACTACTGAACTACGGGCGAGGCGTCAGAGCACCGTACGAGAAACTTCCGACAAAACACCAGAAGCTGGTCCGCATCCGGAGCTTCCTTTACCAACATCTGGACGAGATGAGAGCACCGGAAGACAAGCAAATGCTCGTGAAGGCCTGCAGTGCCCTGTGCAGGGACCTATCTCGCTAACGGATTGTGACGTTTTAGAATCTACGCCGTTAAAGGCAGTCATGATGGTACTGGACTTAATACAAGAAGCCACCACGATCGAGGTGGGGCAATACCAGCTTCATGATAGGAAGCGTATCGTGCTGGACTTTGATTTTGTTTAAAATCATTTAAAGAACAGTCTTCACACGCGATTTTAGTTAGGTACAGGGAAGAACATAGCATCAGACATACACTCCATGTGATTACACACACAAACAACGAAGAACACAGGTGGCATACAGACATAAATAATATATCTTTTAGCTTTTAGGTTTTAAGGAATAAATTTGTTTTATTCCTTTTACATCACTGTGTTATTAGTATGTTTAAACTGTGTGACAATGAATGTTTCAGTGCTTGAAAGTATGAGTGAGTAGTCAAGTGTTTGAAAGAGCCCCAACCCACTTTAGTTCCCGCAAACTCCACCAGGGGGTGCTTTAGCTTTTGCCCAGTCCTCCTAGTGAATATTTTAACTCCCGAAATGTCCCAGTAGATAGTTAGATACTTTAATTCCCGAAAAGTCCCAGTGGGGGGAGGGGGTGCTTCCCCTCCAGGGTGCTATAGATTTTAGAGAAGTCCCAGGAAGAGGGGGGTGCTTTAATTCCCGAAAAGTCCCAGTGGGGGGAGGGGGTGCTTCCCCTCCAGGGTGCTATAGATTTTAGAGAAGTCCCAGGAAGAGGGGGGTGCTTTAATTCCCGAAAAGTCCCAGTGGGGGGAGGGGGTGCTTCCCCTCCAGGGTGCTATAGATTTTAGAGAAGTCCCAGGAAGAGGGGGGTGCTTTAATTCCCGAAAAGTCCCAGTGGGGGGAGGGGGTGCTTCCCCTCCAGGGTGCTATAGATTTTAGAGAAGTCCCAGGAAGAGGGGGGTGCTTTAATTCCCGAAAAGTCCCAGTGGGGGGAGGGGGTGCTTCCCCTCCAGGGTGCTATAGATTTTAGAGAAGTCCCAGGAAGAGGGGGGTGCTTTAATTCCCGAAAAATCCCAGTGGGGGGAGGGGGTGCTTCCCCTCCAGGGTGCTATAGATTTTAGAGAAGTCCCAGGAAGAGGGGGGTGCTTTAATTCCCGAAAAGTCCCAGTGGGGGGAGGGGGTGCTTCCCCTCCAGGGTGCTATAGATTTTTCGCCCGCCGTTAAACACCACCCGGTCAACCGCCAGGGGGCCCCCTCCCCCACCCCTCCCACCCAGTCCGCATTCCTCCCAATTAATTAATCACTTTTTGGCACTTATTAATGACTCTACTCAGGATGGCACTTATTAATGGTTTTGGTACTTATCGATGACTTTTTGGTACTTATTAATGACTCTACTAAGGATGGTACTTATTAATGGTTTTGGTACTTATCAATGACTTTTTGGTACTTATTAATGACTGTACTAAGGATGGTACTTATTAATGGTTTTGGTACTTATCAATGACTTTTTGGTACTTATTAATGACCAAAAATGGGACTTATTAATGGTTTTGGTACTTATCAATGACTTTTTGGTACTTAATATATATAGCACTACTTGTATACATATTCACCAGTGTAAAGGTCGGCTAACGTAATCTATTTAATATACCAGTTAGCTGGATTCTATAGAATAGTTAATTTGTTTTTGGTACATGTGTTAAAACACAAAATTTATGATTTCATCTATTTTTTACTTTGTATTAAAAACAATCATCATGGTTTTTTTCCATTTTCCACAGCCGGGATAAGGTGACGTTGGTTGTATTTAAAACACTTATATGTATGTATGTGTATATTTATGTAAGCCATTTACATATGCGAATGTGAAAATATATAAATGAAATTTATGAATCGCATACAAAAGGTCGGTTGCGTTTCGATCTGTACAATGGAATAGACCTAAATCGGCTTAAATAATAATCCCATCACAACTCTCTGCTAATATTTCGCAGATTGTTACACTCAAGATCTTTAATTATAGATTCAAATTATTCTACAAAAGTAGTGCTTAGTTATTATACTTCAAGCTCACCCGCTTCACAAAAGAAAATAAAAGTTCAGTTAATATCTTGATTAATAACTTGTTTTATGCTATTGTGGATTAATTGTGAGCAAAACTCATCAACAGTTTTAATTATTTATTACAACAAAGGGTGTCTTTAATTAAGCTATCAAGCAGATAATATCAAATTAGGCTATGACGGAAACTACGTTAATTCTTTATTTTTATAATGATCTCTATTTTTCAGTTGTCAAAGATTGTGAGCCAGTCATTTATTATCAACGAAGAAGACTACACAACAAAGTTAACACCACGTGAGCACACTTTACAAATATTGCTTGTCATTTGTCACATCATCCAAAGTAATATTCGATTTATAGTCTACTTTTGCACAGATCTTTACACAGGTGTGGCCTATGGTTTGGTCTTTCTTTTGGTTGCAAGGTATGTTTTCAGTATTGTTCGAATGATGTTTGGTCTTACAAAATGTTACTCACGATCTTTGGTTTAAGGAATTTATTGAATTCCAAGGGATTTCAAGAGGAAGAATTATTGGAGAATCCGAACAGCTCAAGCAAAATGGTCGTTAAGCGTCCCAATGGGGTATCTTCGTAAAATTTTGAAAGGTAAATATACGTATTAATTAATACTGAAGTATGTTCCAACATTAGCGTGTCACTAAATGCTTATATATCATGTTTAATATTATTTTTTGATTATGGTTAAAAATATTGGTAAATTTAAAGTTGACAGCGGGATTTCCTTTTAAAATTACAATGGCTCTGAATTGGCTTTGTCCTAAAGTAAAAAAAAAAAAAAAAAAATCGCCACGCGTTCATGAGAAATTTACAGCATCAGAACGCTTATCCGCGTTTTCCTTAGAGTCCTGGTCCCTACAGGCGAGGATAGAAGACAATAGAATAGTGAGGGGAGGTTGGCGTCGGGGGTGGGGGTGGGGGGTGCAACACCCGGTCACAGGTAAACAAGTGTGACAGGAATGCCTGTAGACACATATAACTCCCATCTGTAGCAGGATATGGATGGTATTAATCGTGATTTGTTACTCTTTTTGAAGAATTTATAAGTCGAAAAATTGAGGGGCGACCCCCTAAGTCCGTTTCTTATTCTGGACTTGGTGTATATGTGTTGCAGAAAAAGAAACGACAAGAAGCAATAGTTAATGGCCACAGAGTTTCTCTGTTCTTTAATAACATTATACTAATTACTGTTATTACGTCCATAAAGCAGATTAGTATTTAAACAGATTAGTATAAAAAGATTGTTCTTAAAATCCCTGTAATGGCCGTGTACCATGAGGTCTGAGACCGAGCTTTCCAAGAGGAAAGATTAATTGAAATAACATGATGGAACATTATTCCAGAGTTAATCGGTTTATTTTGACAAAAATATATTCTGATATCTACACCTTCACGAACATTGCCTGCATAAATTCCAGATAACTGTAAAAACATTACTCGGGGTTACATCGTAATGTAGATTTATTGACCACAGCTATCTTGTTTTACGGTCTAGAGAAAAAACTACACGCTGTGGATGAGCTGACAAGTAAACTTATTATGTCGGCTTATTCACACTTATCGATGTAGCTGTGATACGTTGTATTATGACATAGAAGCTCATCATTTTACACTTGTCTTGCATTATCTCGGACAAGTGAATATTTTTTAACTTGTATCCAGCTTTTTCATTCATGATAAATCTTGATTTAATACGTTTGCGTAAAGCAAGTGCTGATTAAAAATTTGAAATTAGATATATAGCAGAAATCGTATTTGACGAATGACTTATGATTTTTAAATGAGCAGGTTTAGGCCAGTGGTAATGTCAGCCGTGAAACGTTCAATACAGAGGGAAGTGCTGAGGTGACGGGGAAAACAAATAAAAAAAACAAACAGGACTGATCATAGGGCTCAGCACAACAGAGATAATATTGCCAATAAAGAATATAAAAAAATACCAGAGTGATATATCTGAACCAAACTTGCTCATGATCAAAGGAGATATAATCACGAGTGTGGCCGTCAAGTATAGAGATAATTAAACCATTTTAATATGGGATTGCTTCGATAAAAATACTGGATTTACATTCAACCATTGGGGTCAGTTGTCAAGGATCACCTTATTCCATTTTGGCTACGTCTCAGTGAATTTACATTCACCCATGCGGCTTACGGTGTTAACGAATTTACATTATTTAGACTTAAACTCATCTGTTAACATTATTATAAACAACTGACTCTCCATATCAATCAGACATTAATTCTTAACGAAATTATCATCTTTAAAGGGCAAATGTTTTCTTTTTATAAATAACTTATGAAACTCACATGTGGTGTATGTATATGATTTTTTTTATACATTCCAGCCTTATATCCGACATGCGACTTGCGATTTCCGGGTTTTACTATATACGAGAGTAGTGCCATATGTTTTCTTTGCGTGAGAAGAATGAATCAACGAGGGGCTGCAGAGGGTCCGGACATATGACATGAAGACACTCCGAAGACAGTTCAAGGTGCAAATCCTTCCGCAAAAAAGAGTACTGGTTTGCTGCCTATTGAACCCGTGTCGGCCGAGAAGGAGCCGGAATAACGCTCTTGGGTGACCAAACTTAATTCAGTGTATTGTGATAAAACTGAAGGAAAGTGTAAAAATCGGCAGACAGGTGGAAGAGAAGAATGAATTTTATCTCTGACACACAGGGGGCTCAGGAGATATTACACAGTAAAAATACACCGAACAAGCTCCTGTGACACAAGTACTATTTCTCTGTGGATTTTCAAAAGCCATTTATAAGCAGTGACCATGCTGCACTTCGTCCATCAGACATTCGGTGAAACAGATAAAAGTATCCTTAAGATGGTGTATAGTAAGGGAATTTTGCTTCATTTGCATATCTTAGATCTAAAATTGGGTGACCTACAGTAACTGTTATTGTATAGTTCACATTGTAATGACTTTTGGGTTGTGAGCTTTGTATATATGACTCCGGGCCAGACGACATGTGCCAGCAAAGGATGATGGGATAGTTGCAATTCCTCCACTCCAACCATCGTCTAAAGAATAAACCAACGCATGATGAACAAGCGTTATTTAGTTGTCTAGATCCTAACCACATTCATCGTAGTCCTACTCGTATTATCGAACGCGTATCTAAACTTAGTTATGCTGGGAATCGTAAATAAATATAATCTATACACAGTGTTCTTCTTCTTGGATGTAGATTGTAGAAAATTTTAAAGAGAGCCTTCTCTAACATAATGTGGTCTTAAATCAACTGAACACTTTTCGTTCCAACACACTTCGCATCTTCCTTTTGTAATACCCACATACTAGAACAAAGTGGAACTTCAGAAGCGAATCCAGGGGCAGGGTCCAGGGGGTCCGGACCCCGCATTTTCAGCCATCACAACTTTTTTTTTTTGAGGGGGGGGGGGGGGGGGGTGTTCGGACCAAATTGTGCGGCCTGGCCTCTCCGCCCCTTTGACGGACCCGGGGATCTGTTTTTTTTGGGGGTTAGTCATTAGCCCTCCTTGGTAGGACACCTTTTTTGCTCCTTAATCCGCCCCCGGATATGTTAAAGCAGACCAAGACCATGAATCCAATCTGTTCATAAGGATTGCATTTCAGATGCTATGAAAGATTGTAACAAGTTTACAGCAACTTTAAGCAAAATTAAAAAAGGTTTCGTTCATCATTGTAAAATTTGTGTAAACAGTTTTAAATTATTTTGAATAAACTTGACAACAACATGTTGGAAGACAAAGTATGAAAATGCTTCTTCAAATAGAAAATAATATTTCATGTTGATTCGTTATAAATGTCAGTAACAGAGCTGCACCCCCTGCGCCCCAAATTGTTTAAAAAGCGGATGGGTTGGTTTCCCAAGCCTAAGGATTTTATGCAATTACGCTTTACAGATTACAGTTTCTTTTACAGATGAGAGCTTTTTTTAAATAAATATGCATCGGTTTAGTAATTATAAAAACCGAACCTTGGCCTTTTATCTTCGAAAAGCATCATCAGACAGTAGATTATCTCCTGCTCAATATTGTATAATTTTGCTGCCTTACACACCATATATATATATATATATATATATATATATATATATATATATATATATATATCTTCACACTTGTTTATATGACAATTGCAAGTACAAAGTCTGGCAAAGGTGATTTCTCAGTGCTCTGGGCTTATTTCCTCGA
Organism: Sipunculus nudus; assembly: GCA_026874595.1. Classification (NCBI taxonomy): domain Eukaryota; kingdom Metazoa; phylum Annelida; class Sipuncula; order Golfingiida; family Sipunculidae; genus Sipunculus; species Sipunculus nudus. Next base: position 70,724,785 of record CM049313.1, read on the forward strand.
GGGGACGTCGTTTATGCAGAGGATTATATAAAAGTCCCCAAGTCCCGGTTTTAAATATAGCAGCGTCGTTGACATATCGACCAGGCAAAACATGTGTAGGGTTTTTGCGGGCAGTGATATAAACGACAGCCGAAAGATGGCATCATCGCCGGTCTGCTGCGGGGAGGCTGGTGAATTAATTTTAGCCTGAGAACCATCCGGTGACTTGCAGGAGGGGGGACAGAACGGTAGGTGGTGAAGCTGACACACTGAAGGCCCTGTTTGATCACAGCGCTGGCCGTAATGATTTTACTACTGTGATAGGTCTCGCTCCGGGATTTAAACCATCGCTCTGGGTTAGTAGGCGGCGCGTCATACACTACAGGTAGGTTGTACGAACGTTATCTCTGTCAAACACTACAGGCAGATGGTACAAATATTATCTATGTCATACGTTACAGGTAGGTGGTACGAACGTTATCTCTATCATACGTTACAGGTAGGTGGTACGAACGTTATCTCTGTCATACGTTACAGGTAGGTGGTACGAACGTTATCTCTGTCATACGTTACAGGTAGGTGGTACGAGCGTTATCTCTGTCATACACTACAGGCAGATGGTACGAACATTATCTCCGTCATACGCTACAGGTAGGTGGTACGAGGGTTATCTCTGTCATACGTTACAGGTAGGGGGTACGAACGTTATCTGTGTCAAACGCTACAGGTAGGTGTTACGAAGGTTATCTATGCATACGCTACAGGAAAGTGGCACGAAGGTTATCTTATCTCTGTTATACGCTAAAGAAAGGTGGTACGATGGTTATCTCTGTCATACGAACGTTTTCTGTGTCATACGCTACAGGTAGGTGTTACGAAGGTTGTCTCTGTCATACGCTACAGGTAGGTTTTACGAAGGTTATCTCTGTCATACGCTACAGGTAGGTGATACGAGGGTTATCTCTGTCATACGTTACAGGTAGGGGGTACGAACGTCATATTTGTCATACACTGCAGGTTGGTGATACAAACGTGATTTCTGCCATACGCTACAGATAGGTGGTACGATGGTTATCTCTGTCAAACGAACGTTATCTGTGTCATACGCCACAGGCAGGTTGTACGATGGTTATCTCTGTCATACGAACGTTCTCTGTGTCATTCCATACCGGTAGGTGGTACGAAAGTTATCTGTGTCATACGCTACAGGTAGGTGGTACGAACGTTATCTCTGTCATACGTTACAGGTAGGTGGTACGAACGTTATTCGTGTAGCCGTTTTACATGTACATTGTTGTAACTTATTTAGAATATTAAAGAAAATTTTTTTTGAATCTTTGAACGCATGGATGTAAACAAAAAGTTCTCCTTATCTGACCTGACTATACTGGATAATTGCTTAAGGGTTTCGAACTTTGGATATGTGATGTATATCGATGAAAATGTTGAATATAACAATAAACAAAAAATCTACCGACACTGGCGGGAAATGTAAAAATGGTGCTTTAATTACAGAGCCAGTTATTTAAAACTTTTTGACGAAGGGGATGTCTACCTATACAAGTTTCGTGCAATAAACAAGTACAAAAGAGCACTATGGTCTTACACTAGAGCTTTATAATTATATACAAATATAGAAAAATCTAGTTTTGTCAAACATTTTTACTACTACGTAGTTTCGTCAATGCTGTCGCACTCATCAGGTATAAAATATAGAGGAATCAAGTATTATCAGACAATTTGACTACTACATAGTTTATTGCAGCATGTTGTTGCACTCATCAGGTATCAGACATTTTTACTACTACGTGGTTTCGTGCAACATGTTGTTACCTGATGAGTGCAACAGCATGTTTCCCGAAACTATGCGTAGTTAATTAAAAATGTCTGACAAAACTTGATTCCTCTATATTTGTATATATATATATATATATATATATATATATATATATATATATATATATATATATATATGCTTTATTTATTTCATATCGTGTATATAAAAGAAGAGAATGAGCATCACATGTCATCACGAAATTTAAACTGAGACATCGCGAAAATGGAACTTGAGGGAAATATAAAAAAGTGAAATTCTCGAAAAAATATAATTTATATAAAAGCTATAAAAAAATAATTCCACATTCCTTTTCTTTTTAACTATTTAAAGCTATCACATACACGTGCCGTTTGTCAATTTTTAATGTACCACATCGGTTAATTGAACGCTAAACTAAGAGCACATATTTCAATACTGGTTACTTTTAAGATAACAGGTTACTCAAGCGTGCAAGTTAAACGTTTGTGATAACATATAGTGTCCAAATATTAAGTATATTCCCAGCGTTTATGATAATTAAACACTTAGAAAGTGTGATGATAACTAAAAATGAAAGTGTTATGTTTTACAGGTGCTCTTTTTATTATGTGACACGGGCGTAACTCCTGTTGTGGCACTCGTGTCTGGCCGCGTATTACATTCTATGTTTAATCCGTACTGGTTGAACTCGCGTTGTCATATTTAGCCTTGGGTTTTCACGCTTGGTCGTAGGTCACGTGATGAGCCTGGTATGTGGAGATACACAGCGCTTTTTTTCTGGAGAATTCCTGAAACGCGTGTAGACTGTGTTGTGCAAGATCTAATAGACTGTTCGAGAAGTGGAAAATTCGCGGCTTGAGGTGTGAAGGTATTAAAAAGGGCTGTGTTTTAGAACGGAAGGGCAGAGAGCAGAGAAGATTCCAGCGGACGCAGAAGCGTGTGTCAGATTCTAGGACCTTACCGACTAATGCGGCAATTATAGATTTTCAAAGACTTTCTCCTGGATTTTATACATTTGGACTTCAGTTTACTTTCTGGGTTGTTGCAAGAACTTTCCACTGGACTGTCAATCTCCGAGAGTTTACATTTACAAGACTTATCGTGGTCACGGTGTTGGTATCCAGGTACTGTGCACGTTATTTTTCTCTGTGATTGTTTTGACTAGTTGCTATACCGCTGTTTTACTGTATAATTGTATTGATTAAGTGTATTGTATTGTTAGGGTTTTAAGAATAAATTATAGTTATTTGTTGACAAAAAACCACTGACTTCTTTATTCATTCTCCTAGACATTTCACGCTGCCAAGTGTTACAGAATCTGATTTTTTAAATCTCCGTTACAGAATTTGTGTTCATCACGCATACGTGATCTGTTTATATTAGGTTCCGTAACATATGATAGTTAGATTATAATGGCACATAATGGTTGAAATCAGACCTTGCGGAACTTACAATTCTTCCCTAGAGGTGATTTTTTTTCAAATGGATATTTTGTTATACCCATCTGTGTGTAGATTGAGTGGTTTTGTATCGGCTTATACATGGAATTTACCATATATTCCACTCTTCGTTATTATTAAAGTATTTAGAGGTCACGTTGAGGCCAAGGCTCAGCACGAAGCCCTGCCATCGTTTAACTGAGGCGTGAGCAACATGTCTATCCAGAGCTACACGCTTTACAGGATGTAAAACATTCCTCGTCCAGTATTATGGCACGTGAGTGATGGGATTTTAACCTGATTTTCCATTACAGTAGCATTTACTTCGGTAACCTGGTCGTGTGCCTAAAGGACACTTGTTAAAAGACTAACAAAATTCCAATTAGGAGGGAATAAAGGAGAGAAGCCTTTTCAATCAAGTGTGCTGGGCCAAAGATGCCAAAGAAGATCTGTTATTTGCTTTGGCTTTTGGGCGAATTTAGATATGGTGAACAGAATGCGCTTCTGTTTGCTTTGATTTATACATCTGGTTTGCTTTGGTTTTATTGTTATGCAGAACGATATTGTTTTATAGGCTTTGACGATAAGAAGAACATTAGCGTGAGAAATTATACTCTTAACGGTTTAGGTTCATGCTACAGGAAGAAGTATAGTTCTCAGGACTAAATATCTTGATATTTGCCCTTTTTTCTGGAAGGATTTACAATGTGTGGTTTAGACTTTCCTTTTATTTCTTTTAATATTCTGGAAGATTGATGACAAATTAGCGAAGGGAGGAATGCACATTAGAGAGGCTTCTCGTAATTGGGTAAATAATTTGGTAATTATATTAGTCTGGTGGACGAATTGCCTTGCATCCGTAAGTGTTTGATGTTTTGCCGAACGGAAGATTGCCATCAGAGATCCGGCGCCACGCCCACTCGCCCTCCCCGACAAATATGTCTATCGACAACGACTAATAGACATCGAGGGTACTCCCAATACATTAGACGTCAAGGCGTCGGCGGGACGGCCCGTCACAGGTGGGGATGGCTTATTGATTACTTACGTCAGCCGGAAGAATGCTACACCGGATTCTATCGTTTCTGTTTCCTATAGAATTGTGGCCGTAGATGCACGAACCATTCCTGTCCATAGATGTGTTAAATCTGTCATTGTGGGGAAGGACGAATCCTTTTGGTCAAGAAATTAATCTTAGGACCTGGAGGTCCCTGGTCCCAACGCCGCAGGCAAAGGCATGATTGTAAAATATCGATAAGAAACTTAAGTGGAGCGTGATGGTGTATGTAGCCAACAATGTGACATTTAGGCCTTTTTAAAATAAACTAAAAGGGCGTGCGAGTCATTATACAAGTCATAATAGAACACCCACTCCAAGGGGCGGATCAAAATATTTGCTGTGTGGTAGTATTTGACATCAAAGGCGTATATCCTTATATGGTTGTGTTTTATTTGTAAAAAAAGAAGAAAAAATGTTGTGACACAACATTTGTGGTTTTACCCTGGCGACGAGAACTGAAGTCTGAAGCAGTTTCGGTTACCGTAGCTTCCATTATCCAGCAGTCATGACGGACGTAGAAACTTTCCGAGTAAAACCAGTCTCATTATTAATAACTGCTGCATGAATACAATTAAGTCAACCGCAAATGTAATATTTATTATTTTTCCCAACAGAATAACGTCTGTATTACCTCGAGGAAATGACAGGTCGAAAAGCAGATGAAAATAAAAAGAAACTGCTAGAAATGGCGTGTACATATACTTATTTTATAATTCATCAGAACCATAAAGCTTGTAGTGCCAGCTCAACGTCTTTAGTTAATTTAAAATCGACGTTTGGGTGTGGCGAGCTGTCGTTGGGTGGCATAATGACTGGAACACGGTTGCTATGACATGGTTATTATCCCAAAGTTGCGGGTGAGCGTCCAGTTCTGACCGCCCTCCGCTTTTAACCGTCAGTTTTTACCACAAGGCTGCTCCTCTCTACCCAGGGGTGAATGGGTACTGATCATGGGCGGTAGGCAAATGTAGAACGAATAATTTTCAAGCACTACAATGGCTGCTTTGGTTGTGTGCTCCCTAGAGTGCTGAGATAAGGTACAAGAATGAACAGTTCCAAGAAACAAGGAATGAACGGTGTAAAATCGACGAGACTGACGTCATCGGTGATATCAGACCATAAACCAACACCTTTTACCAAGAGATTCCTCACATAACCTTCCGCAAGAATTCGTGTCTAGTCATTCGAGGAAAATTCATCTGTTCACAAGTCCTTAGAGACAAGAGCATCTTTATTCATGTTATTTATCTTTAAACAATGCTTTAGTTGCCTATTTTAACGGAAAACATTGCCCTTTTTACTTCACTTTCACCTACGCCGCTGGTATATTTTGGAGCCAAGTGCATTGTGGGAAGGGATTTCTTTATCCATTACCCTTTACCAGCAGAGTCTTACTCTTGTGAGCACGACTCTGCGCAGTGTAATTCGCTCCAATGCCTATATTTCAAAGGGGCTAAATCACCTATCTGACCCTTATAAACTAAAGGTATAAAAATAGGCAAAAAAGTGGATATCCCCGCAAACAAGCTGCTTGATTTGTTTTGTTTTTATAAATGTGATTAAATTTGTCGGGACCCACCAAATAATCAAAACAAATTCAACAAGGGGATCTGGTGGCAAGTCTGATAAGCCATATCTTTGCAAATGGCGTTTTACAAAAAGTGACCTTTCTGCCTTGGCTTATATGCAACCTACCACCTTGGGTTACATGTTTTACATGTTTGTAAACATTGCTTTGTTTTTCATTCCTTCACGAAGGCCTTATAAGAACTTTCACAACCAAAAGTACCCTTAGATCATTAATACATACACAGAGAAAGCCAGAAATCACATATTTTTTTCGTCAAAACGTATTTGAATTACACCTTTAACGGCAGGTTACCGGGAACCTAGATTAGACTATACTTTAGCATTTCATTAATATCATATGCATTCTTTTATCTACACTCACAGACAGTGACGTCAACAGTGACGTCAACAATTTATAAAAAAATGGGACAAGGTGTTCATATCATTAGCCGTCAACTAGCACTCTGTTCCTGCTTCTGACGCAAAGGTGCAGCAAATCAATACAATGTGCTACTATACTCTACAGACATTTCCTCCAACATTAAAATATCAGATTCAAAAGAAGCAAGATATTATATGAACATCAAAGTATGGTACTAATCTTATACCAACACTTACACCATGGAAAAATCAGTTGATGTATTCCTACAGTACACTGGTCTAAATTATAAAGTTCTGTGTCATACCTGTCTTATTTTTTATTTTTTATATGAAACTTGGATCTATTTAATTTAGCAAATTGAAATAAAATAAATATATAATATAATAATGAAAATATTTAACGTTTGTTAATATCATGTCATAAGCCAACTGGAACCACAAAAGTCCTTTCTTTGAACGGTTACAGTTCTTTCAAATTACTTCTCTCTATTTTAGAGCCACTGTTTCCCGTGATATGCTTCAAAATCAATGGAAGTGAGACCCAGCCATTCTTTCATAGCATGAATAGAAATCTTAGGCAAAAAGAAATATATAAATAAATAAATAATTAAAAATAAAAGGTATGGTTCTCAGGCACCGCTCGCGGCAATTTTAAACTCCCGCATCTAAAATTTTTTTTGATTTCAACAGAAACATACCAATTTTGAGCTCAAACCCCTCGGACATTTCTTTCAAGAAGATAAAATCATACAATTATAATAAAATTTCCTTTTTTATGTGGTGCTTTTACTTTTTTAGCAAAATAAATATGTTATTATCATGCTTTACCTTATCATTTGATATTTTTATCGAAACATACAAAAAAATCAAAAATAAATATAAAAAAAAGCCCACCCGCAATAATTTCTGAAAAAAAGTGCCCGAGAACCAAACATTATTTTTTGGCCTAACCTCACTTCCGTTTGCTCGATCCAAAATACACTATTGCTTGCTAGAATCCCGTTAGCTGCATGACGCACGACTATCGTGAACTACAGCTTGGCCCGATTTTAATGAGCTTCAACCACATGTAGGCTGCTCCCCTGTCCTTTTTTTTTCCATTTTCTTTCCTTTTCCACGGACGTGTTGGTTGACACAGGCACCGGTCCTATACCACGTCTCTCATGAGCTTTCAGGAATTTCAATATTTAAAATAAATTATTGACTGTTATTCATGATACGATATGTGCCTACTGGAACCAGCTGTAACTACTGTGACTAGTGTTAAAACAGTCACGAGCTGTAAATAATGTGACTAGTGTAAAAACAGTCACGAGCTGTAACAACTTTGACTAGTGTAAATACAGTCACGAGATGTAACTTCTGTGACTAGTGTGAATCTGTTACGAGCTGCAACTACCGTGAGTAGTATAATCACAGTCACAAGCTGTAACTACTGTGACTAGTGTAAATACAGCGTTACGAAGACAAATTGCTCAGGAGAAAACATTGGGCCGATCCGGGTTTCGAACCCATGTCGGTGGCGCACAAGTCCGGCGTACCAACCGCTTCGCTAGCAAAGTTCGGTCCGCTTTTATGTCACCCAGTAACAACAGTCACGAGCTGTAACTACTGTGACTAGTGTTAATATACAGTCACGAGGTTGATCAACTGTGACTAGTGTAAAATCATTCTCGAGCTGTAACTACTGTGCTAGTGTAAATACAGTCCTGAGCTGAAACTACTACTACTAATGTAAATACAGTCCTGAGCTGTAACTACTGTGACTACTTTAACCAGCTTTAACTCCTTCAATTTCTGTCGCGAGCAGTAACCTTCAATAAGTGTAACGAGCTTTAACTAACCACCGTCCTAAACTGTAACTTCTGTGAACCCTGTCTCGTAACAAGGGTAACTGTACTATACTGTAACTACACTATACTTTACTATACTGTAACTGAGAAATGTCGCGCTCTTTATAACAAGTGCGACCAGCGTGACTCTTAGGTCGCTCGTTATCTGACATTTTATTGATTAAGATAACCTTGATCCAGTCAACAAAATTAAGGGTCATTTGCTACATTAGCGTCGCTGGTACAAATTAAATCGAAATCTAAATCAAATTCTTATTAAGAGTCTTTGGAATTTGAAATTATTAGCCTGGCCTTTGTGTATAGATCTCTTTCACGTAAATCAACTGTTCAATGGCAAGGCGTAGGCCTTATAGCCCATTACAAGGTAGTAAGACTAGTTTGGAATTGATCATGACTTGTAATACGATTATAGCTGTATCATTAACAAGATACTGGCCTTCATAACACGGGATCGGGTAATGAGCTTTGGGATCTTTATATATTTTACGAACTTTGCAGGATTTGCATTTCTGAAGCTCCGCTACTTGGAGATTAAATCACACATGGCTATACCTATGTTTACCGCATAAAAGCCCGGTGTCTCTGGTCATGTTATTCGAGAGCTCCCGGCCGTGGTCACGTGACCTTAGAATTGATAGGGTCCCTGGCATTGACTGGTGCCGTCGCGCTGCTGGACCGGGAAGACACCGTGATTTTATGGATGAGTCCAGCGGGATGGCACAGCTCACGGTTATAGATCACGGACATCCTATTGCTTATCTATGGGGCTGACTCAGCAGATATGGTAAGCCTGGCGTTGTTTAATGGTGGAGTGCAAATTAATCGAATACATCGATGGTTGGTAAATTTCTATCAAAATCATATAAATTGGTTGCATTTTTGCATATTCGACCACACAAGATTATGTTTTCACATTCAGATAAAATATTCTGTCATAGATATAAGAAAGACGGGTCACAAAAAAAGAACCGTTTAAACCTGAACATTGTGCAACGAAAAGTCTCAACGACCCCGGGAATGACCTTGACTCTTCAGTGTCATGAAGAAAAAACTAAATTTATATAGCCAGTATTTTTGGTATAATTTTCTACAACAGACTTTTCGGAAAAGTAGACAGCACAAAAAAATAACCGATATATAATCGATCATTGGTCGATTTTTATCTTTCAATCATCGAATATGTTTTTCAACCAATTCTAACCACTTATATTTAAGTGGTGTTTTATTTAAAGTAATTGTTGATTTTATTAAAACAACACACAGAATAAAAAATAATAACATAAATATATATGTATAGCCAATTCCATGTGACTATACTACCACTATTCTTGTAACTTCCGTTTGCAGTTATCGTGGAAATTATACCTAAATACCATCCTAGAATGAACCGCAGACATAATTCCTATAGCAGTATCAGTGAAGGCGCATAATGCCTCAGTATTTATACCCGAAGCGTTCTCTTCTATACGGGACCTTGAGATAAGGCGTTCATCATTTCGCCGTGTCTCGAGATGTCAACCTTTCATTTAATTTATAACTTGAGGGAATAGTGCTCCAAGCACAAATTAATTTCAAAGTGACTTTTCCCAGAGGACATTAGGTGAATATTAATCAGTTTTCAGCCTGCTTGAAGTCCGGTTGACTCGACTCCTTGCTGGGAATTTCTGTTCAACGAAAAAGAAAAAAAAAAATGGAAAATATAGATAAGAGGTGGCGGTCCCCGCAGCCGAGCGGTTTGATCTATAGCAGCAGGAGACATATTGACGAGGACCACCGTAATTGGAATGGAGACCAAGAGTGATAGTGAACTTGAACCATGTCTGTCGTACAGGGAGTTGTGATGGAGGTTGGTGATATTTCTTCTACAGAACACACGGAAGTTGTAGTATAGATCGAACTTTGATGTCGTCTCACCATACGTGCTGCTGAGCAGGGGCAAAAACAGGATCTTTAAAGGGGGGGGGGGGGGGTCCAACATCCGGGAAGACGTAAACAAATATGCCTGAGGTAACAGTAGACTTTATATTTAACGATCGCATGCTGAAGTAAAGAGAAGAAAATTTTACGAGAGGCAAAATCCAGTGTGACTTTTCGTTATTCAGCGTATATTTTTATATTTCTCAGACCTTTTTGTCAGCGGGGCGCGCGCCTCCTGCGCCATCTATCTATCGGCCCTTTCCTGAGCCCATTTTTGAAAGCAGCGTGTGACGTAGCTACCAGCAGATCACTTTTGTGTCATTAGCTACTAAACTATAGAAAATGAAGGTAACAATACGATTAGAATAATATCTTAATTAGTGAAGTTTCCCGGAACGGTCAGCATATGTCTAGCGCGCTATATTTATGTTTTGCACTGATCGCGATCACGTATCGCGCCCGGTGTATGCTTTTTTCCACTTGTGTACAGGAGTAAGCAAACAGTTTTTGGAACACGGACATATACCATTATATTTCAAGGAGAAAACACTATGTTTCATGATTATTTAATATATATGGTATTGAATAAGTCCGTTTAAGATGTTAGAGCGAAACCCTGAGGTTGTAGCGTAAATTCAGCATCTTGCCATTTGAGATAGTGCAGTCTATGGTGCCTCCGCCAGGAGGTACGATTTTTGTCTTAGTTGGTTAGTTAGTTGGTTGGATGGTTAGTTTTGTCCGTCTTCATCTTAACTCAAGAGTTTTGGATGAATTTTGATGAGTTTTTGTGGAAGGTTAGGTTATTACTCTAGGAACAATCCTCCAATATTTATTAGGTAATCTGGATATAATAGGTAATAAGAATTCTTATCATTGCTTGAGGAAATTGAGTTTTTTAATACACCAGTAATACAGTGATTTGTCAGTGCGGGGGAGAAACGCTGTTAACAGCGCAATCTAGTTCTCTAGGTCCTCCCATTTATAAATTTAACATGAATTGGGCAAGGAGCAAAATTGGTCCTCGGTCAAACACGAGTCCTGGAAAATTGAGTGAAAGCGTTCATGGGGTTCTCAATGGGTAGTTATACCAAAACAGCCGGGCGTGAATAACCACAATGATATAATTATATGCTCTCATGAACAGTCATTATAACCAGTAAATGCTTTCCTGTCTGTGTGTGTATATTTTAAAAACAGAACGCAATCAATTTTCAAAGCAAGTTATTTTTGTATTACCTTTGATCATCAGGAAACATTTCGTTTCTATATGAATACCGAACGGGAATACCGTATTTTTGCCTTTAAATATTGTCCCGAAATCTAGGGTCATCCTTTTCTATCAGTCAATTCAGTTCACATTAGGCGGAGGTTCGGAGACCGTTATTGAATGTTGTTTCCGACTTCTCCTAATGCATCACGGGCACTTGTGATGGATCGACAAGGACTCTGTGATGAAGATGTTCTGTTTAGGATTCTGGGAAATCACACTTGCGGGGATATTCTGGGGGACACTAGCTTATTCCAATTTAAAACTTTGTTACGGAGAATTCGCTGAGGAGAAACAAGTCACGTGATCTGTGTGTGATTGATCGGTGACAGGCTTATTGATTTTCGGTCAACAGGGAGCAAATTTATCTCCAGACATGACTTTCAAACGCCCCGTAAAGTATTTAACGTGTGTTAAGGGCGGGAAAGTCGAAGTCCTTTTGGACCATCTCTAGTCCCAGTGACCATCTACATTAGAGAACTGCTCGGCGGACAGACCAAACCAAATTTCAGGGTAATTGTCATGCTGGCCGCCTGCTAAACTCATGCATTAAAGTATAAACAGTTATTCCTCCAAGTTTCTCTTGTTTATGCAGAGTATTCCAAGGTAGAAATGTCGCAAATCAGTGTTCGATAGAACTGATTGCATATGGCTGACATAAAGATCAATTCTTAACATCACATTCAAGTTTTTAAATATAAAACATGGATCCTAATTAATTATGTTCCTCTGAACAGGTGAAACCTGAAATGCAAGACAAGCCTCTTCTTTCAACCTTTTATCAATTATTTTGACAATTCATGTACACTGTCACTGCAGACGTCCCAGGTATCCTGGTTTGTATAACAGGGTACTCTGGATTACACCACCAGGGTGGACACAGAGAAAATAATTGTAATCAGACCGGTGAGAGTGTCGTATCCAGCCTCAAATTATAACATGAGATCTGAAAAATAAATGAGATCTGAAAGGTCTGTCATATATAACCACTACGCGAGGAGCCCATCTACGAAAATGATGACAATAATTAAAAGAATCGAATACTTATAAAAGGAATTCGCTTTACCTTTGCCCTCAATGTTCTCTGAACCACGATGCTTATGACACTACGCTATATCTGATTTTAAAGGTTATCATTTCCGTATAGTGACATGGTCGCTATAAGGATCAATGTTTATTTCGTGTACACAAAGTTTTAGTGATTTCCCTGCTTTCCACATTGCGAGGAGTACCATGTAACGAAAGCAGCCGAATTTCCTTCGGCAAAGACCGGGATGCACCTAATTGTTATTCACAAAAATCCCCCAAGCACGGGATTAAGCGGCTTCAGTTGGGGTCTATTGTGCATATGAATAACCCTACTTTCTTGCAGTGAGGGATTTAATCACGTTTGGCTCTGGCCCACGTGCGTGGTCATTAAATGTTAAAAAGACACGTTCTTAATGAAAAGAGGGATTCAACCAAGATTAGTGACAAAACCTGATACAAGGTCCACATTTCCGGAACAGGGGTGGGGATAGGTCCAGGCCTCATAATTTGTCTGATACGATAAAAAAAAAAAACGGTTGCTACTTCACTTGGAATCGCTTCTGCTAAACTATCTAAAATATTAGTGTATATCTTTCTTCAGGAAAGGTTTTCTTGTCCTAAACGTAGACCTACATTTAATTCATCTTTCATGTATTCCTCACATCAACTTATTGTACGTCCAACAATCGTAGCCAGTCAAATATAATCGAAAACCTGAATGTCCCCACGCCCACTTCCGGTTCGCAAATGTAAACATTACACACCAAATCATCAAGGTAAACATACCGGTACATGAATTTCTTGATACGAGCACAATATAAATACAAAAAATATTTGTACATATTATTGAGACAGTATCCCACTTAAAATCTTTTTTTTTAATTTCAAGAATAAATAAAGCCAACATTCCTCATCTTAATTCATCTCCTTAACTTCTGTAAAAAGCCCGATATACTTGGTAAAGAAAAATTGGTCATTTTATCTTTAATCTTGCACTTATCGCATAAAGTAGGTTAAAAAGTGATAAAACATATATAAAAGTTTCTCACCCCAGCTAGATAAAAGATATAATGGTAACAAATGAAGTAGGATGCGAAAGCCTCAGCGAATTTGCGAGAAACACCAGACCATAACAAGCGCTAATAGATCTATATCCGAAAGTAACTGATACAGCCCGGGAGCTGTGTTTCATCTTCTAGCCTTTTACGACATTTTTCTCGGGTGTTTGCGACATGATACATTTATATCAATGATCTCTCCCACAAATCACACGGCCTTGGCAGGACAGAGGCGGTTATTAACATTTCACAGATTATCAGTGGCGTCACCTTATCCTGGCAGGCTGGGGTTATTTTGATACAGAATAACGACACACTTCCCAAGGTGAGGGTGATCTATGTGTTTCATTGATTTTCCACTAAACAGCCTTAGCATAGCAGGCGGAGGGAAGCAGGCGGGGAATTACCAAATTCTCAGCATATTGACAAAGTGCACATCAGCGGGATGAGCCGGCTCTTTGTAAGGTGTTTGTGAAGGGTCGACAGCGATATATGAAGGCAGTGATGAACTCCCATTTCCCTCTGATGCGGTGCGCTGTAGGAGTTCTTTTAGGAGTTCTTTTGAAGAACGCTGAAAACGTCGCGCGAGTTTTTGTTCACCGGGGAATGTTGTTACGCATAGGGGAAAATGGGAAGATTTAAAGAATATACTCGTTATCTTTTGATTTACCGGCGACTTTCACCAAAAGAGCAATGATTGGAGCGCAGTTTGCAATCTTCCCTGTGAAATTTATTCCAAAGTCATGAATGTCAGTAAATCTTTGGCCAGCCGAGTTCAGTACACAGATAGGAGACATATTAAAACTAGCGTAATGGAGTAGATCAAAATCTAACGGAATCTTTCCAGAGTGCCATTAACAAACCTTTATGGATATCTATTTCTTAATTTTTCTTAATCTTTAGTTTTGTTGAAATTTTGGAAAGAATATTTTATATAATAATTTTACTGCTTTTAAACGTTATTGATTATATAATTGGAGACGTTGTACTTGTGTTATTTTACGCACAGATTAGCTACGCAACAATGGAACTATGGGCCTAAAATTATAATTCAGAAAAAATATCATTCATTTATTATATATTCATTTTGTTAGAGGAAGGAAAATCAAATAAGTTTGAATCGAGTAAAATTATTTTCAAGATGGCTATTTACAGATCTTCTGTTTTGGTCAATCGCAAATTTGACAAGTTGGGTTATTTGCATACATGATGTAATGTGTTTAACCAAATATTACGGGAACATCTGTGACATGAATATTGATGTCGTTACAGCTTTCAGATTATAAGCTGCAGGTGGCGCCACACCTTTGTTGAACTTTGCTGTGAAAAGTGGCCTTTTTCAAGTTGCATGGATAAGTAAGAAAAGAATAATACTTCTACTTGTATAACATGATAAGAAGTTATGTAGTGCTAATAAAAAAGAAGGAGGGAATTGATTTATTTTTCAAAGTTTTGTATGTATGGAAATTTAAATTTTATGATTGTATTTATAATGTAATGATTGGCTCAGGAACTGCTGCAACTACCTATTATATGATTGGGAAGCAAATGTAAGCCATGCACAGATGGTGAAACCTATGTTGGACTACTGCTGAAATGGTATTTTCACTTCATTTATCCCTGCAGTGACAGAAACAGTGAATATGCAGAGAATCCGTCCGATAATGTTCATTAACATCTTCTCACACCAATAATGGACAGCCATAAGGCGGTAGTTCAATCTGCTCAGGGCTTGCACTGATTTAGATTTTTTTTCTACGTTATCTCAAAGATTTTTTATGCCCTCATTCCAAGAAAAATCCTGCGTCCGTTGATAAAGGTATGATGATCAGTGGCTGAAGTCGAAGCCAGGCCCTTCCGGTCTAAATTACTTTTCAGTATTTGACAAAATAATATTCCGAACTCATTTCAGCACAATCAATGGTAGGCGATGCTTCAAACAGTCTCTGGAAGCTCCCGTTGAGCCTTACTCGCGTCTGATATGAACTTTAAAACTGGAGGACCATAATGGCTTGCTGTTTTCACGTTATATCGACCACTGAAGTATTACTTTGGCAGTACAGGAGACCACAGATCTTTGTGCTGTGTTAAAACAAAATTAAACTGAAAAGTGGCATGTCGTTCATTATGTGTCTATAATTTGCATTTATTTAAAAATAAGAAAGACATCATGATACCTTGAAAGCCTCTCCAGGTATACACGAAGAAGAATCTCACTCTACCCGGCTCTGTGGTTTAGGGGTAGAACACAGCACTTAAATCCGGGAAATCTTGAATTCAAACCCCCAGCCAGACTGAGCGCCTTGCAGGCTTAATGGGAGAACTGGATTCCACAGCCATGTATCATTCACAAACGAGTCTTTGAGGTTCCTTGGTGTTATGCCCAAAATTCGTTATGATTACACATGCAGGTGCGGTAGACACCTGGTCTCGGTGGCACCCGGATAAAAATAACATGATAAGAAGGTAATGCTTGTTCCCTGTCTGGATGTCGAAAACCGAAATGGAACTATGCAGATGCAAAAACTTAGATAAAATAAAACAGGATCAAAGAATGAGGCGGTTAACTCCACCAAAAATCTTTAGAAAAGAAACTCTCACTCTTAGTTAATTTAAAATGATGTGAATATATTCAAATAAATCTAGTCTTTATATCATTCTGAATAAATCCGGTCAGGTATTTCATAACTATCTCCTTTTTAAATGACGCCAAATGGAATATCATTTCATTGTAATGTTCTTGTGTCTATCCCAATACATAATTTATTGTAACCTCTAACGTGTTTCAGCTGTGAACAGTAACATCTAATCAGAAAAATGAAGCAAAAGGAGAAAGGCTGAATCGTTTGGTCGATTTATCGAGGTTTACAGTACTTGTCCTTGAGACTTTCAAGTTTTTCTGCATATATATATATATATATATATATATATATATATATATATATATTCAATAATTTATTTGTTAATAGGCTTCAAATTCATTAGCTGGGCGCAAGACTGTGCACCTTAGTGTTATACTCCTCAAGGATTCCATCAGGACGCTGTAATATTACTAAGTATATACTATATGTTGCCGTCTCGCTCAGACAAGCTTGAATAATACACACTGAAGAATATAAAAAGTATAGTATAATTTGTAGACCTGCAAACAATATTATCTGTAAATGTGTACACCTGATAACAGTAAACATATAAAATAGATCATTGATGAATAATTTACCCTGTGCTAAGAATCCCGTTAATGGGGTGAATTTGCATTAAGGTAAACTTTGTTCATATAACTCGAGTATCTGCGTGTCACACGTACACCGGATCAGTAAGTAATGAACTTAAACTTATAAGGTAATAAGTAAAACAGGTGTGTACAAAATACAATCAGATAATCCTGGCTACAGCAGAAAAAGGACCATTTTTTTCGCGTTGGTGTATTTAAAAGATATCATTAACAGAAGCTAAAAACCTCTTTTAATTAGTTAAACTTGTGTAAAATACAAAATATTGGGATCAAGGTTTGTCTGTCTTCTTCACAATATCCATATATCAGGGGGGGGGGGGGGGGGGAATCAAGGATTTAGGAAAAGTTTGGCTCGAGCCAGAGAGGACTAATGACAAAACCTGATAAATGTCCGGAAGGGGGGATGAGGGTCAAGCACAAAAATTAGTCTGAAGCCCATAAAAAGGGGGATCCTTACTGCCTGACCCCTCCCCCATCGATCCGCTTCTGATGCAATCGTATTAGAAGTGACACTGATGGAATGATATCCAATTAAGCTTCTTTTTAATAAAAAATACCAGTAAAATAGTTACATCAGGATTCACTATTCAACTTTTTGTTCTTCCAGCGAAGTAAAATAAATTGCGTCCCTGTGTCTATTTTCGCAGCGATTCGACATTTGGGGTCTACATTCAAAACCAGTGAAATGGTGCTTCTCTGAAGAGCATGTGCTTTTGAATGCTTTTGTATGTGTTTAGGGGGTGGGCTTGGCATAGTTTACGACAGAACCAAAACGGCTTAGTACCTTCAAAAAAGGAGAAAGGGAAGCCAGTATACATCAAGGCTCATGAAATATTTGTTAAAAAAAGAGAAAAGTTTGATAAAGTCAACCGTATTGAGTAATACGGCAAAGAAGTATATTTCAGATGGAGTGCACAAAGCTGTATTTAATCAAGAATGGATAAAATCTATATTTCAATGTGCAAAAGAAGGAGAGAACGTTTATTTAGAGGAGTTGACCTATTTAGGAATCCCTACAAATAGTAAGTTCTCGTGATAGGTTCTCGATGAGAGCAGACTTCCGGTGAGTCCTTCAGCCTATTTTAGCACTCGACCTTGGGCGTTCCTCAGCGTCTCACAGCCTTGCATGGAAGCAAGAAATGTGACTTTCATTTCCGGAAACCGGAAGTGGCAGGAAAGTAGCAGACGATCCGTGCCTGGATGATGAGTGGGACCTTGACTCCATCATTTAAATATATATACACGTAGCCAAGAATCACGCAGGAAACAGTGTCACTTTATTTGTGCACGTGCTGTCCAAAAAGGCGCAGGTGCTGCGTAGTGGGTATAAAAGAACAATGGTGAAAAGCAAGGCAATCATCCCCAAAATATTAATAAATAAAATAAATAAATTAAAGAAACTTGTATGGCATCGCCGCTCCTTCTTCTTTTCTATGTCAACATTTTTTAGGATTGATCTGGATGTTTTTAGTAATATTGATATTTGTGCCCTTGCCTCTATAACTTAAAATCAAAGATATCACAAAGAATTGAGTAAATATTGAGTTGTTTACATCACCTGCTTTTTAAAAATCTCTTCTTTTTTTAGCATATTTGCATATATGATTTTTTTTTGTCCAAATATATTAAATATTGGCACACGTGAGCAGTTCTTACATTTTTTCTCAGAAAACATTTTTACCCTTCTCAACTAATTTTAGAAATCAGCTTTAAATTCTCTCCTACGTATCAATTATTATATGAGTTTTGAAGATAAAAAAGATCAGAAATAAATTCAGGCAGTGGTGACTGATATATAACAATGCATCACCTGAGGGAAGGACCTGCTATGGTAATCTCTCATGGGATTACGTGATCAAAGTATTTTCATATTAACAAAGACGGACTTTGTGAAAGCCAGGTCAACAAGAAAATTTCCCAATTTAGATATCAAGTCTCAAGATAATTTCATGATACGGGTTACAAAGTGCATACAAATACAGCAAATAGTTTGTTCTCGCGATAGGTTCTCGATGAGAGCAGACTTCCGTCGAGTCCTTCAGCCTCTTTAAGCTCCCGGCCTTGGGCGTTCCTCAGCGTCTCACAGCTTTGCATGGAAGCAAGAAAAGGGACACTCATTTCCGGAAACCGGAAGTGGTAGGGAAGTAGCAGACGATCCGTGCCTGGATGATGAGTGGGACCTTGACTCCATCATTTAAATATATATACACGTAGCCATGAATCACGCAGGAAACAGTGTCACTTTATTTGTGTACGTGATGTCCAAAAAGGCGCAGGTGCTTCCTAGTGGTTATAAATGTACAATGATGGATGACAAAGCAAACTCTCCCATAATAAATAATGAAATAAAATAAATTGAAAAAATCTTGTATGGCATCGCTGCTCCTTCTTTTATCTTTCATAATTTTAACAATTGATCTGGATGTTTTCTGTAATATTGCTATTTGTGCCCTTGCCTATATAACTTAAGATCAAATGTATCACAAAGAATTGACTAAATATTTTGTTTTTTTTTTTTACTTCAACTGCTTTTTAAAAGCACAGGTTTGTGTTCTTCCTTAATTTTTTTTTACTTTTTTTCAGGATGGGGACTTAAAACATCGCAAGCTCGCTCTTTATTCTTCTCGGCAAATAAGAACATTTGATTTTTTTTGTCCAAATATATTTAATAATGCCACACGTGAACAGTTCTTACAGTTCCCTAAAAACATTATTGATCTTCTCATCTAATTTTAGAAATAAGTATGAAATTTGCTCATAGGTATCAATTATCAAATAAGTTTTGAAGATGAAAAAGCTCAGAAATAAATTCTTGCAGTGATGACTGATATATTAGGATTCATCACCTGAGGGAAGGACCTGCTATGTTAATCTCTCATTGGATCACATGATCAAAGTATTTTCATATTATCAAAGACGGACTTTGTGAAAACGAGGTCTACAAGAAAGTTTCCATATTTAGATATCAAGTCTCAAGATAATTTCATGATGCGGGTTACAAATTACAGACTTTCAACAGGGTTTAGAATGTCAGTTGTCTTATAAAAATAATCAATTTAAAGACTGAGTGTAAGAAAAATATCCGATTTCGGTCATAATCTTGTTATAGTAAGCTTTACAGCTATAACCATAGTAGAGAGGAAGGCATTATAAAATGAATTCAGGATCATGACTGAAAATACCCAATCTGATAAGTTTAATTTATATCTTATTATATGTTCTATCTCACCTCTTAATTGATCGATCTAAAGTAACAAATAAAACTGAATAAACTGATATTTAAAATGTTCCATCTATTATTAAAAATGTCACATTTATCTCAATATTTAATATTCTTATGATAATATGTGCTGCCTCAATGGAGGCATTTGCATTTTACTTATTGCATTCCATTTACTAATTCGCTCTTACCTCAGCACGAAAAAGGCTATAGAGACCTTTAACAGATGAAATTCTAATTGGGTACCGAATATTAAAACAAAATTTATTCTAAAATATGTTTTCAAGACCTGTGAAACATTGCACAAAATTGCAGAACAGCGCGACCGTAATGGTTAATCAATTGTAGGTCTAAAAGTTTGGTTCCTCAGGCTCAGCCTCTTTTTTGCGGTTTTGACCCTAACGCCAAAAAGTTCATAATTTTGATTTCATTTTCAGTTTCAGCGGCTCTGACATTTCTTTACAAAAATTATAACATTTCGATAAATTGTCGTTTTGTTATGATGTGCTTTACCTTCTTTAGTAAGAGAAAATTCTGTTGTCATATTGCCCCAATCATATGAAAAAATTTTTAAAAAATAAATAAAAGGTGAAAAAAATCACCCTCCTGCACTAGTTACCTGAAATCCCAACTTTTAATTTGTCTATATTTCACATTCAGGGAAAAAGCCAGCACACAGTCATGTATAATTTCGCGTACGATCTCTTTCTGATAACGAATATGCGAAGGGTTAAATATTGGCTTTTGGATATTGCTGATTACTTTTATGACATACTGTTACACTTTCCAGAGAATGATCAACATGTCATCATAAATTGTACCGAGAAGTAGATACAGAACACCTAATTCCCGTGCCAAGCAAGGTGAGTCAGAAGAGCGTTATAACGTTTATTGAAAAGAATATTAATTTATCAAACTCCCCCGAAAACTAGATCGGCGAGTAAATTAATGATGTAACAATCAAAGGGCCTTGGTATCCATGGTAATAAAGGCTATTAGTCTAACTAATGTGATGAATGGACAATTTGATGCACCGAAATGGTTCTCTCCATCTCGTAATTAGGATTTACAAGGTATACTAAAACATATATAATGATCTGTGATATTGTCCTATAACCTCAAAAGCCGCGCTTCCTTTCAAGATTAAAGTTGGTTTTTACACCATTTTTTACAATAGGAGTTTATCATTTGATAGAATTCTCAATATGGGTAGTATTTGGTTAGTTGCATATTCCGCTTTCATTAACATAGTTTAATAATAAATAATTTTATTGATTTTTCTTACGGACAGTTTTAGCTGTAGAATTTCTTAGTATCTTCCCACGTTATATCCCACTCTGTACGAGAGTAAATTGAGTATATTCCTAATGTAAAGTAGCAAGAACTGTTTTTAGGGGATGTTAGGGAAACTCAGTTTATTTTTATTACTCCTATGTGGTACGCCAAGGCGAGATCTATGCCTTTATATTCATATTTTCACTGCAGTATAATTTTTTTTAACCAACAGAAATCAAGTCTCATCCATTCTACTTGATTAATCCTCATTATCTCAATGGTTTAAATGCACTAAAATTCATCTTTGGATAAACTATTCATGAAAAATATGCACTTTAACCATAAACAGGAAGAGCTTTCTGGGTATTTTGGAACTAATATCATTCAAAAGGTTATTCTTAAGGAAGGAAACCGAAAAACGGGTTCTTTTTGATAGAGGGTGAAATGTTTTGACTCCTTCTGTGAAATTCCTGTGTATGTTAACAAATGTGTCTGTCAACAAACTGGTCAGAAGATTTGCAAAAATACATCCTTATCACTGACGGATGCAGAATCTTAGAACGTTGGGGGGGGGGGATTACTTTGCCCTCTGAAACAAGTATGTCTTTAGTTCTAGTGAAATTCATATATGACTCTCGCATGCAGTAAAAAAAAAGGGGGGGGGGGGGCGCAATGTACCCATTCTTAACCCTCACCTGCATATTCATTCGCCCATTTGCATAAATTATAGACATTTAAAATAAATTTACTTTATATTATATTGTTGTAACTGTTAAATTGAAATAGTTACATCGTGTATGTAGGTAGGCAGTTATGTTACTTGTGTTAATGGCATTGTTTATTAGAAAATATAAGACTACAGCCTTACATTGTATTGATGTATTTGTTTAATTGAATATTCATTGAAATTTTTGGAACTTTGGGCCAGAGGCCTTTTTCCTGAATAAACTTCTGTTCTGTTCTGTTCATTTAAAATAATAAAGTCTTGATAATTAAACGTGACTGTTGAGTCCAGCGACCACAATAAGCTGATTGGCTGTTGATGTATTGACGCCTATTGTCCATATACAAGCTGACTCTGGTCTTTCATCAAGAGCCAGACAATGAAGAATTTTGTACCTCAAAAGCATGTGGTAATGAGAAAACGCTGGCCCATTACATAAACTAAGTGAGCGTCATAAAATATATGGCGTGCCCGACGGACTGGTAATCTCGTGTGGTTCATGTAGGTCAGGGTTTGAAATATGCCACCAATATCAGTAAACATGCATCTTTCTGAACTACCTCCCTTTCTATTAGAACTAAATCAAATTCCCCAACATATACGTGCTATCAAAATTTACGTAAACATGCCTGTGACGAGCATTTTTGTGACACATTTTTTTAAAATGATTTATGGGCACCCTTTTCATTGGGTATAAATAAAAACGGAGGAAAGTCGAGTGTTTAGTTCATCGAGCACTTTCTGTATATAATATATGTTATGCTTATTTACTAAAGTCCCTTCCGCTAGTAAGTGCCCATTGAAATTTGGCGATCTATCTCTTTAACTAATATTAGCACACAGTTTGACCCTAAATCAAATGAGGGACAAAAGACTTAATTTGATTATTTCTGGTTCTTCTGGACCTTATGGCTTCTGTCAATTGTCGGCACCCTCACTTTGACAAAAAATTTTTTAGAATATTTCAGTCTCTGAGCAACAAATTAGAATCTTTCACGTTTAGATGTTTTTTTTTGCATGTGACCAGTGACTTTGACCTTCCTAAATATGGTTGCTATATTGTAAAAAAATATGACTGTCTGTTTACTTAGATATTGATGATATTGAAATATTTTGCAAGCTATGGCCTTAATCTCATTATAGCTTCGAGCTGTGTGGATCTGAGTGTTTAACAGGTTAATGGCCACGTGGCGTCCTGAATACCGCTTCAAAATGACGCTGCCTCAGAGAACTTCCTGAGAGTCGAAATGGGAAAAAAGCTAGACGTTAACAGTGAATGGACATGTAACTAATAAGAAATCGACGTGTAACTACAATAAATGCAGATGCTTCTCTCATATTGCAAAAGGTTTTCAAAAGCCGAACGAAAGAGATATATTTGGTATAGCCACTTTCTAATAAAAAAGCATTCAAGATATATGTTTTGATTGGTCTCTTGGAGTTTGTTATTTTGCATGCTAGCGATAATATAAATGGCAAACTTTTAAAGTCCACGGTACCTTTAATGTATTTACGTTAACATGCCTGTGACGAGCAGAAATCTTGGGCCACATTTTTGCAACGTTTTATCGGCACCCTTTTCGTTTGCCATAAATAAAAACGGAGGAAAGTTGAGTGTTTAGTCCATCGAGCACTTTATGTTTAATGTACGTCATGTTTATTTACTATAGTATGTTTTAACAGTAGGTGCCCTTTATTATTTGGTAATTATTCTCTTTAACCCAAATATTATCACACAGTTTGACCCTTAATCCATTGATGGACAAAAGACCTAATATGATAATTTCTGGTACATCTGGACCTTATGGCCGAGTGTCATGGCTTCTGTCAATTGTCGGCAGCCTCAGCTTGACAATAACATTTTAAAATATTTATGACACTGAACAACCAATAAGAAGCTTTCAAGTGCAGTTGTTTTGGCATGTGACCAGTGATATTGACCTTTCTATATAGGGTTGCTATATTGTAAAAAATATGACTGTCTGTTTACTCAGATATTGATGTTATTGCATAACTCAAATATTTTGCAAGGTATAGCTCTAATTTCATATTAGTTAATTAGGCCAACATTTGTATTTCCCAGTCCTTCATTTCCGCATACCATTTTTGAATCAATCTGTCAGTTTATAATTATTGCCAAATTTCAATGTGCACCCCATCGTGGAGCAGACAATATACTTGTTAAACATAAGTTTATACTGGTATACACGGCTATGAACATTTTCTAGGAATAAGAACACACATATACAACAGCAGGTATGTCCTAGCACAGCTTCTTATTGTTTAATAGGACCAAGGAGTTTATACCAAAAAAATCCTTGATAGGACCTATTAAATTCCTATTTCAAATTCTAATTAATTTATTTATTAATGCATCATTTATTATTTTATTCAATAAATGTATAAGGAGCGTGGTTTATTTCACATAAGCCGCATTAAAGCTTACAAAAACACGCACGCTCGCACATACACTTTGAGAACAAATTAGTTCATATTCACTATGAGACCAATCAGTGTGTATGGACAGCTGCTTTAAGCAAAATGTTCCTTGGTTGTGTGTGTGTCCTAATGTGGCGTACCTATATGAAGACCGCAACAGCAAAGAATCCACATTGGAAAGTAAATGCGCCAAAGATGAATATGTAACAGCCTCTTGTGCCTGTAGAGTAAAGATTTCTCCTCATGAACTGCACCAGGAAGAAAAAAGATTATCCGCCACATATTAAGCCGAATAAGAAAGGACAAGCACATATTGTTACGAAGACAAAGTTGCTCAGGGGAAAATACTGGGCCGATCCCATAACAGTGGCGCACAAGTCCGGCAAACCAACCGCTTCACTAGCAAAGCAAGCTTCACCAGCGAGACAGTTCGGTCCGCTTTTATGTCACCCCGTAACAATATATAATTTTATTTTCTCTAAAAATATTCTCTCAGAAGTGAAGGAAATCAGAATCAATACCACGCTTGAGGTCTTTTAGACAAATATCCCTAGCTCCGAGCTGTGTGGAACGGAGTCCCGGAAAAACCGAGTCCTAAGCACGATTTGATAGAACGTGAAAGTTAAACAGGCTAATGGCGTCCTGAATACCGCCTCAAAAGGCGGCCTCACACAGAGTCGAAATGGGAAAAATCTTGACGTTTAAAACGAATGGATATGTATAATGTATAAAAGAAATCCACGTGTAACAATAATGAGCGTAGATGTAGCTCTAATGTTGTAGAATGTTTTCACAGGACGAATGAAAGAAAAACTTTGACTGAAAGTCACTTTCTAATACAAAAAAGCATCCCAGATATATGTTATCTATGGTCTCCCGGGGGTTTATTATTTTGCATGCTAGCGAGGCATTAATGGCAAAATACTGAAGGTCACGGAACCTTTAATGTATTAGTATTTCTATCCATTGTATTCATCTCCAATGGCGGATTCAGAAATTCGAGAACAGGGGGCGCCGACATACTGGGTTATTGGTTGATGGAAATAAAGCAATATATATATATATATATATATATATATATATATATATATATATATATATATATATATATATATATGCAATATAATATTTTCTATATTATTTATAACAATATACGTATTATATTGTCAGACTGTGAACAAAAATAAAAATATATATATATATGCTTTAATTCACCTATATGAACAAAATCTAAAGCCATGTTCATTTTGAAAGTTAATTACAGGTACACGGGGAAGTATTCGAGGGGCTGTCCCCTACCATGTTGAGAACATTTTCAAAAATGTAATGAAAAGAGGACATCATAGGGTATCGTTCACGAAAAATATGGTGATTTTCTGTTCCTCATCTACTATTCTCTCAAATGACTTTGTATAAGGTTATCAAGTTTCAGAGGGTGGGGCTCATGTTTAGGCAGTTCTTCAAACGAAATATAACTGGATATTAAATGGAAAGTCCAAATATTAAAGTATTTGTAACATGTTGATGTCTACATGTTGAATATGCACAAATATAACTTGCAAAATATCACCGTTCAATTGTAATTCTCGTGGTTATATAAATGGTATGTTCAAGTCGCATGTTAAACTTTACCGACTTCTGTGGTCAAGGCAGCGCACCGGACACAACAGGTCGTGAGTTCGAGTTTCAGTCGAGGAGGCCGTGAGATATTTGAAGGTCGACCCGGATCTGTAAGCTGATGCTAAGTCCTTGCCTCACTCACAGGCGAATGCTCTCTTGGATGCCGGTCACAGGGCCGTTCATTAAAATCCTCAACTTATAAATTAGAATGTAATAAACTGATGTGAATCAATTGATAATTTAATTGCTAGGGAATGAAAAACGATATCTAAAAATGAAAAATGAACTAGAATGGCTTGTTTTTAACACTTGCAAAACCGATGTCTCTCCCCCCTCGTTTGCATATAGGTTATATCAATGAAGACACGATAAGATGTCTGACGCTGTGAGGTCACCATGTTTCAAACTCTTCCAAGGTTTGGGTAGGAACAATAAGTGTTTCATATTTGGGAGGAAAATATCCAACCCTTCAAAAGTTCACAAGACAATAACGATAATTTGCCTGATTTGACCTTGAAGATATTTGTCAAAGTCACCAGCTTTCGAACTCCTTTGAGAACTTTGTAGGACCAAACGGTGTATACCACATTTGATGACAAAATGTGAAATATTTCAAAAGTTATGTGCTTCACAATAATTTTCCATTTCGGCATATTTGACCTTGAAGATGAAGGTCAAGGTCACCCGGTTTCGAACTCACCGGAGATATTGTGTGGGAACCACGATTGTTTTAAATTTCGGAGAAAAATATGCATTCACAAGATATCCTGCAGACGACGACTGACGACGACAGCACTGAAAACAACGTCTCCCCGGGGGGGGGGGGGGGGGGGGGGGGGCTTTCCCTATGGATCCGCCACTGGTCTCAATATACTATTTCAAACTTTTTCATTAACATACTACTTCACAAACAGAACAATAGTGATGATGTGTTTTCTACCTTTCAATGATTTGGCGCCTATTACAACATGTTTGACACATTTTCTTGGTTCTGTACGACCCAATACAGGGATCACACCGCAGGGGTCCTTGGAGGCCGAAGCTTTGAATACTTCAGGGAAAAATACCAGCATCAAGTTAAAATTCTACTGTTCGTAAGAAAAAATTAATTATCCGATTATATTTTTTAAACATATTTTTTTTCAGTTTCATTTGTTACATTTCAAACAATTAAAACAGCTTCTCTAACATTCTAAATATGAAACTTTAATATATTATTTTCATTTCAAACAGACATTATCTGACAGGGCTATGATAAAGATACTTTTAGAGTATTAATAAATGCCATTTAATCATCACATTGAAACGTTTGTATACTAACTTTTAACCTGTTCAATATTTTAGAAATATTTCTTAAATGATGTTTTAATACACTGTTGAAAAAAATGCGCAACATATTGAGAATATCTTATAACTGGTCTTATGAGATGCATGGACTAATAACTGACCACTTTTTCTTTACTTTATCGGTATTCTTTGTACAATTGTACAAACGGTACTGAGAATTAAACTACTGATTATTAAGTGTAATATGTATAAAATGCATATAATTACTAAAACATATGTATCCGTTTTACCTGGTTAGGTTTAAACATTGTATGAATTATTCTTTGGCCATAGATATTGCGCTTAGAAATGACAATGGCAGATATTCCTGGTATTAAGTACTGGTATTTCCGGTCACTTTGTAAAGCCTTAGCTGATTTCTCATGTGTCCGTCATTTCTGTCTGCAGTTAAGAAGATACGACCGTTGCAAGCCCACGCCAGTTGCAGCTGAATGGACCGCGGAGGATGGCTGTACCGAGACACCTATATATTCAAAGACCGCTGCCATACTCAACGCCATAAAAAAAATGTACCAGGATTTGGCCAACAGCAGCCGCTATGAACGGTGCTTCATAAAAGATGTGAAGTAAAGGATTACATCCAGAATACAAAATATATCGACTTCAAAGGAAAAAAGTTATTCTGGGAAAAATACTATATTTGCAATATGTATATGCATTATTTTCAAGTGTCTGCAATCAGATTCAGATTAGAAGATACTACGTCAGCCATTTGTATAAATCACTGCGGGGTTTGATCAAATGTTGGTGCAAGCGTATTCCGTGACTTTACGCTCATATTAAACGTAGTAGGCGTCTTATATACTTGGAGGTTGGGCGCAAAATTGACATCCGTTAAAAGCTTTCGTTGAATTACGTATATATGGGGGAAGATATCTTTTAGATATCTTTTATCTTTTAGATATGGCGCCTATGGTATTAGGCAAGCCGCCAGGCAATTTTGTATTTGATGTCTTCCTGATAATTTCGTGTTATGGTGATATATTGTGGATACGCCCACTGCCTGGTAGGTGTGATTAGCACTTAGTTTCTTGTTGTAAATTTTTGTTCCATTGAGGTGAATGATTTAAGGGGGTGTACCTGGGCATTTTCAGGTGTATTACTGGCATGCATGAGCCATTAAACAGCATAACGTCAGTGATTTAGGAGTGGTAAATAAATCGAGCGGACTTTGGGGAAGCGCACAGTTTTATTCCTTCCCGACTGTGGCATTCTGTTCTCAGAAAGGCACCCAGCATCAATAGAACATTAAGGAACCGTTACAGTATCCGCGCTGCGTCAAGCATCTCCGTGAAAAGAACACATGGATGAAGCATCTTATTTCTGACGCCGTGTCGCTGTCATTTAAAAAATCATGTCAAGTAGACATCTACAACCCTACGCGACACAGTCATGTTAACTCCTGGGTGGTGAGATTGTCTGGCTTGGAGGTATATTTGTGAAGCCGGCAGGATGACACGCGGCGTGCTGTGACTGTGTCCTGGTTTGAGCGCAGCCTCCGTAACAGTGATGACTAGCTATTCAGGGAGTCAGTGACCGCGGGGATGGAGAACGGCGGGGGAGTCTACGCTCTGGAGGCGGACGTACCTGACGCCGTCTTCCCTGGACTCGACTGGGATGTCTCAGATACAGAGGTTGGTTAAATCTTTCATATATCATCCACGTCCCCCTTTCCATCTTTTCTTCTGGTCTTCAAATTTATTGCCTTCTTCATTACATCCTCTTATAAATGAGTAGACTGACGCCTAACTTTAGAGAAGTCTATACGATTTATTATGTACATTGGTATTTAAATCCAGGATTGAAAAAAAACCCGTTAAAGTCATAATAAAAACAATTACGTATGTATGTGCGGAAATATATGGGTCTATATCCGGGACATGATTTATATTAATATTTTTATATTTTTTATATCAGTATAAGTAATTATATAATGTATTTGACACTCTGAGAAACGCATTCCTGATAGAAAGAACAGATCTTCATTACCAACACACTTTCTCCAACGTTATTATACTTCAGGTCATGACCAGAGGCCACGTCTTTATGAATTCAGGCCTCGTGGTTATGGCTTCGAGCCGCGTCGTAAAGACTTGAGACCAGGGGCGTATTCACAGGGGGGCGCAAAGGGGCGCGCGCCCCCTAAAATTCTGCTAACACTTATACCAGTCAACTACTGGCAAGTGTTATGTTTTTTTCACTCAAATTTATTGTATGTTCGATTATTTGCGTATACACACACATAGATTAAGTATGGTGTTTTCAGTAAATAAATATTTCATAAATAAATATTTTTTTTCTGTGCACGGTTATGGTAATGCTATCCCCATATGGAAAAGAAAAAAAAGAAGAAAAACAAGAAAGATCTTGTCTGTAATGTAAATATAGATATATATATCTGATATAATAATGTATATTTATTATCAGTTCTTAAGGTATATTAACCAAAAGAGAAACTAGTTTTGTTGTATTTGTTGAAATTTTGTGAAGAAAGAACAAAAGCTTAGCAAGATAGTGTCTGTAATGTAAATGTAAAGAGTGTCAGACTGAGAAAATTTCTAAAATAAATCTAAACAGTAAAGGGATTATATACTTACACATTTCTCTCATGTTTTTTACTATCTCACTTTTCTATTTTGTTTGTGTGCATAAGTGAAGTCTCCAAACCCTATGGTTATTCTGTAACATGATGGTGGATGGCCAAAAACTGTTAAACAATCCATGCAAGCTATTTGTACTTCCACTTGACGCTTGCTATGCCTTATTTTTAACATTTACCCTGGAATACACCAAGAGACTATATGAAAGCTTCCGGTTTCTTGATTCTAGGGTAATTAAAATCACCTCTAAATACCCAGCTACTGTCACTGGGGCAAGATGGCCATGCTTTATGTCTGAGACCTGCATTTTCAATAATAAAATAAATCTGAAAATGGTATGCAAATAACAGTCAATGAGTATTTTTTACTTCTTATATTTCTTGTGTTTATGTAGTTTAATTACCTCAGGTCAGACTATCTTTATTTCTTTTTAACTCCAACTGGCTATAGTTCGAACTTAATTGCTGCAAAAATAATTTATCTACGAAAACCTATATTATGGAATTCATTATCAGAAGCTCTACATGAAAAATAGATGTAGTAACCTTTGACAGATAAAGTGACATATAATAGTTAATCCATTTCAGTTCTTTTACATGTGTGCTGACCATCTTCTACTTAAAAATTACAATTAAGTTACAACACTACACTTATTGATGCATGTATTTTTCTGTTGTTCAAATAATGCATTATATATAGATGAGGGTCCCACGGTAAACATAATAAACTGGATACCTTACAAAATTACATATAATAATTATAATAATTATGCACGAACTAACAATATTTGATATGTTTAGTAGGAGACAATTTAACAGCCAGGCAGTGTATTAAAACAAGTTTAAATATGCTTGCTTCCTACTGATAGGGCTTTGTGGAATATCAATATAATTTAAAAAAAAGATCTATTAATATATATATATATATATATATATATATATATATATATATATATATATAGATATAGATATATATGACATGTCTAAAAGACGCAGAACAGCCCCCTTTCCCGACTTTAGGGCTGCGCCCCCTCTATTTTCAAATCCTGGATACGCCACTGGACACCACGTCCTTATGACACAAGACGATGTCGTTTTGACTTCAGGGTACGTCGTCATGACTTCAAGCCCTTTTTTATATTAGGAAATGCGGTTAAATGCATAATTTATTAATTATGATAGATTAAAATCTTTTAATGTTATTATTTTTTTTATATTCGAGAAACGTTACAGAAATTATGGCCCCCCGTAAACATAACTATGTTAAGGTGATAGATATAGAGTAAAATAGGTATCTCGCCAAGCTGTGTTACGGATAGAATTAAAGTCAGTGGCGGATCCAGAGTTTGAAAAAAGGAGGTGTCCAAACCCAGGAGGACAAATGAAACCTCTAAAAAAAGTTGCGGTGGCTGAAAGGAGGGGGGGGGGGGGGGGTCCGGACCCCTTGGACCCCTGCCCTGGATCCGAAGTGTAGTCACGTTGAGCAGGGTGTATTTTAAGTCTTAATTCAAGAACTGCACAAACGTGTTATTAACGATTTCCAGTCAGCATAAAAAGAGGTGTAATAGGATCCAGCTATAAAGCAGCACATAGTAATATAAATACTATCACGGAATTATGAATGAAAATGTAAAATATGTATCATTATTTCATAACTATAAGCGAATGTGTGCAATCTCATAATCAAACTCATACCGATATTCGTATATGGGTGATCGATGTAATATTCGATTGCATAATCGTGGGCACAAGAGTGATTATCCGTCGGTGAGTAGAACAATACTTTGACCTTTCGAACTGCACAAAATATTATGAAATATATATTTCAATTTGGATTCCATTTAATTTGATTTAAACATTGAAAAGGTGGCTAACGGCTATGACAATTCAATGAGGCAATATCCTAAATTGTCTAAATATGGATGCAAACTTGAATGATGATTGATGGAAACTATGATGTAACTATAAACGGATTGACAAAATTATCTTAAAATGTAAAAAAAAAATTTATACACTCAAAAGTGAGGGGGAAGGAACATGACCACCTGTCCCTGCTAAAACCAGGCCAATGACCGCCCCTGAAAGGATGGAAATGTAGTCACTGCTTCACAACGATAACCTATACACACATCCGTATTGCTATAAAAAAAAACTCAGGTCTATATCTGTCACTTTAAATTCTGCGTCACAGGATACCAGGATTTCAGGTGTCTCTCTTCGGCAGCTGGACGATAGCAGGTGTTGTTTGAATGGATATATGGTACAGAGGACATCGAGAGAACGGTTTACATACAAGACGATTACATATACAAATATGAATGTTTTAAAGACTAAATCATGGAAGGGCTTCAGAATGCTGTCCCCGATATCGTAAAATATGTGGGCCATTTGTAACGGGCCAATGAAAAGGTAGCCTGGCAGAGCCGCATCTATTTCCTCGAAAAAAAAAACTCTACAGCGCCCCCTGTAATATTTATTATGAACTAAAATGAGCTCCCCAGAGTAAAAGTTATTAACCAACAACGTTGAAATGACAAAACGATCGAATGACGTTTATAGTGGGAGATTAAAAAATTGTTCCTTTTCATTTGACTTGTCCATGACTTGTCTTGATATAAGATTGAGAATTACGTACCAATGGACTTGGTTTACTTGTTAACTTTGAAAGACCTTTCAGCCAAAATGATCACGGGATTATATTATTGACCAAAATCATAAAACAAATGAAAATCCTTTACCAAATGAGGTTTCAAACTATGCTAAATATAGTTAAAATTAATTCGTCACACCTACCATTTGATTTGTCTCATGTCGTTGGCATTACACAACTTCTTGTACATAACCATGGATTTCCTAGCGCTAGATCGGCCCTCTGACATTACGACCAGATTACTGGCTGTCAGAGTGCCTTTGGGTCTAGGTCTGGGGAACGTATTGTATGGCCTCATTAGGATGTAAATATTTTGGTCATTTTTGACAACGCCTCATTGCCTACAGATACATTATCAGCATATTGGTAAACCCTAAGACTAATAAGGAAGGAGTTTTGCTCAAGGCAAAGACGTTAGAAATAGTGGCTTATTACATCATTTGAAATGGCTTTGGTCTGATAATATTTTGGGATCGCTTTTTACAATATATTTATGGGTATGATTCATTTCCGAATATTTTTTATCCTGATATTTGGCCTTGCTACATGCATTGACAGCAAGCACACATAACTGAAATCCCTCTTCAGTTTTGAATCTAAAACATTCGTTCACCAGCGTGCCCTTGTTTTAATGCAGTGTAGGCATCTGCATTTTAGTGTTGAATTTATGTATCATATGACATTGTCAAATAAACTTGCCAAAGGATTAGTAGGTCTATGCTTACACATTCTCATTGGACACTAAAATGCCGAAACGCAGGTATATCAAAGATTGGCCACAACCAATGATGCAGTAGTTAAAGAGTCATATCCTAGAATCTAAGTGAATCATCTTTAAGCTTTGTATTGACATAACGTAGGCGCTGTGGCATTATCAAAAGGTATAATTGTATCACGTCTGTCTTTAGATAACTTTACTCCCTGCCTGTATACCTTATCAGTTTAGAATGAAATTTCGCTTTGCTCTACGCTCCTCAGACAGCGGTTATACACTGAAGTCGTCCCAGACCCTTGTGCGCACCCCGGTGTTCTTACCCAGAGACCCTTGCCATACAAAGCACCAGTTACACGAAAGGATGTATGGGACGACAGCAGTAAATTACCGCTGTATGAGGAGCTTTGCACATCCCAAGGGCGGATTTGGATGTCAGAGTATTATACATCAAGCGACCGGCAATGGTTTATCTGATTTTTTCTCAAAGTCTAGATTGTACTTTCATATAAATATATGATTGCATTAACTTCAACAGGTCTCCTTTGAGAATATACATTGTTAGTATGTACTTTTCTCATATTCAATATTTGACGCGATGTAATTAATAAATATAAAAATTGTTTTTAGTAATTACGGTAATATTATAAGTTATTGTTCTATTTCGTTTGAAGCCTGTACAAAACTGTAACGACAAGACGCCCAACGACAACCGGACCCAAAGAGGCGGAGTCACGAAGACGCTTCGACGACGGCGGGCAAAGGCAGGACGGGTAAGTACTACACTCACTTCCGGTTCCGCGCAAGTAAAATAAATATTACAATGAATATCTGACATTTTTGTTGGCAGATAACTTTAAGGAAATACTGTTTAGGGAACTACTGTTGAGGAAAATATTTTATCATAATATTTCATATAATGCTAATCAAACCCGCCCATGCAGTTCCTCATCGCCCTCCCAAAAACGGAAGTTATTATAACCTCTAATCAGCTCCCTGTCAGCTACGCCACCGTTCATTAGACATTTTGTAGTATCCATCATCTAACTGCTGAATTGTCTTAAAGACAGAAAACGCATTATATCTGCTTCCTAGGTAGTAGGACCACATTGTATATAACCTTTCTCTCTATTCTAAATCCCAACGTTTAAGGATAGATTAAATATTATATAAACATTCTAGGAAAAGGCGATATTGAAAAAGACCTCAAGGAATCGGTAACTGACAAGAAGAATATCAAAAGTGAATTCACCTGTCGTTTATATGTCTCGTTTAAATTTATACAGCTGTGTTGTATTGAACCCTTTAATGTCTCAGACATTTCTTGAATCCTTTGCAATAATATAATTTCCAAGGGGTCTTAAAAATAAAATCAAATACAGGTTATAGTGTACCTAATTTTTTTCCTGATGATCAAAAAGCTAGAAGCCAAAGGAGAAGGCTTTATAACATTCTCAGTACTAATTTGAGAAATATTGTTGCTGCCCTTAGGCATAGGCGGGAAAGGAAAAATCAAAGGCTGAATGGTATCTTAATTATACTGAAAAAAGTTAGTCTTTCGGTAAATTCGTGTTTGTAAAACAGGATTTCCATTCGTACGATAAAACATCCGCGGTCTCCTCTTAAGAGCAACAAAAAATGAAATGACATTTCATGAATAATTTATGACAGAGACCTGGCTTGCTTAAGTACCCAAGTGACATTCTTCTCAATTCAGAAATATTTATGATACTTAAACAAACCAGAAGGGAAGAACATGCAACCCCAAGTTATATTTTTTTCATGATTTATGTCCCAATTGTTACTAGTAGAAACAAAAGACAAAGAGTTTGGGAGCCAACAAATTATCCAAGTGAATATGTAGAGAACATGACGGTAATGTCACTGACAATTCTAAAATCTTGTTTTATGGGATTATTGAATTTCGCGACATCTGATACCAGTGGGTTCTTGTTAACGCGTAGCTTTGGTAATGACAGGCAGCAGACAGTGACGTCATGTTACGACTCAAGGTATTACGGATCACATGGGGATAGCAGGTTTATTCTTCTATAGCCATGACGGGTGCATGGGGCAAACGGGAGTCCTATAGGTTTTGTGCCAACTTTGCGTATCTATAAAGGATCGGATAACCAGTACCCAGTGGTCTTATTAGAGATGGAGATGTCACCCAGGTGTCTGTTGAGCTGTTAATGTCGGAACTCGGACATATCACAGGCAAATATAATTTTTAAGTTAAAAAAAAAATATTTTCTGAGAAGGTTCTTTGTCTTATAATCTGCTGATATATGGTTTGAGACATAAATCGATAATTTAATAATCCTCTTTTATTTAATAAATCTTTCAAAGATATAAGGGTTAACTCATTGTTAAGAAATCGGGGATTGCAATATTCTAAAATGTTTTCGAGTAGAGACTAATCCTTTTAATTTGAATTAATTGTTACTAAGAAGTGTATGAAAACTGTTCAATCGTGATGTTGTATTGTTTGTCATCGTGAAGAGTAATAATGCTTGGGCGTTACATTTATTTCAGTACCTTTGCTAAAAAGCCAGCTCCGTCATGTGTTGTTCTGTTGTTTATTATTGAAATGTTTTATAAAATAATTTAAATTGTAACCTTTAAATACTTTTTCGCTTTTAACTTTGGTAATCACTCTGCTTGTGGTTTTGGATTTTTTTAGAATTTGGTATTGGATGATAAAATCTATGTGAATTCTTCATTGCGATTTCTGTAAAGCTTATACTCTCTTGTCTTTAGGTACAGAATACATCTTACACAAGTGGATTCTACAGTTTCGTGTGCCTTTCGTAAATGTGTAACAATTTGGCTATATATTTTACTGAATGTAGGGCTTGACCTGTGGGAATACTGTCTACCAGTTGAACCTTTTGGTAAGCGTATGTTTATTTTATTTACAGACCCTTAACAACAAATAGCAATTATTTAAACATTTTGGTCAATCACTGTGGTCACGCTAATTTTACTACGTACCAGCCCATGTAAACGTATATATCTCCTCGTATCAAAATCCGTTATTATACTAGTGACATTTTTTGGCGATCGTACCAGTTGCTTTAATTAAGGAAGTAACTTCTGTCCTGTAGCCAGACAATAGCCCAAAGGAAAATATGAAAAAGACAAAGAAAAAAAGGAGAGTTATTCTTCCGACAAATCCCGGCCCGCCTGTAATAAAACTCTGCCCAATTGGATATCGATTGTATTCTATATGCCGCGGGCCGTACGACCGTTCTCGCTGATTATAAGTGTACCTTACGCAGTGCCGAAAATGGCAATCCACGTATTAATGAGCCGTAATGATCAGACTTTATGGTCACTCGCTCTAAAATACAGGCGACACACTTATATTTGGAACAATCTGCCAGGAATAGTGATGGGCCCCTTCGTTCAAGAAGAAACTACATCCTGCAAGTAATTTCCGGAATCCCAAAACGGGGCAATAAATCTAAAATTCCAAGGTAATCCGTATTCTTTTTACTGTTTGAGATAATTAAAAATTCTTCAACCACATGCATCACACAAAAGGGTAAAACAAAGTTCTTTCATTACTTGAAATGTGAATGAATCCATCTCAACTATATTTAAAAATAATGACCTTTATCAGTCATGTGTTCAGAAAAAATAACAATATAATAATTCATTTGATACTTAAAAGAGAATTCATAATGAAAAAACAAGAGTGTCAGAAATCATTCAGACTTTTAAACGGATAATATAAAAAGACTAGACACGCGGTCTGTTTTGACGACCGGTGTGAAAACCTAATGCTACTCCTATTTCATTTTACCCCGGTATAATCTCAGTAGAAAGTCGGCAGCGGAATTTGAATCTGAATTAGAGAGGGCGCCATTGCGCCCCCTTTTTTGGAAACAAAACATTGGGAATTAGATAAGCAATACGTGTTTTATGAAAAAAAAGTTTGTCAGAAAGAGATTTAGGTAAATATTCCTTGGGTAATCCTGGAGGTACTTCTCGTCGTTAAACATAAAGAACTTTTTGATCAAATTTAAATGGAAAAAAATAAAAATAGTTACTGTCTATCGATAAAGATTTTAAATTAGCAGGTGCACAATAACAATCGAGTGTGTACACTGAGGTTTTTATTTTTAATCTCCATGCTTCAGTAAGAATATCAATCCATGCTTCAGTAAGAACATCAATAATTGTAACATCTGATTGTAAGTGATCTTCAATCAAATTATCGTAAAGTAATAGCATGAATAGTACGAACCCAGAGCCCCTTCCTCAGGATCCCAGCCCTATGTTATCTGATACATATCGAAATGTCTACTACGCCGATAATGGCTCTGTAAGCGGTGCTTACTACCTTCATTTTGCATCAGAGGATACAAAACAGGAATGAATAATTACGTCATCATTCTACATTTATCTTTCAACAAAACCCAAAATATGCCTCCATTATGTTAAATCTTTAAATATGTGGTATATACAGTAGTTACTTCCGGGCATACTGCTTGCATAGGCATCGTTTTCTCATAATATTTCTTCAGGGACTTTGCGTTTTTTTAAAGAAATAACGAGAAAAAATAATATATTCAAATTCAATAATTCAGCGGTTTTTTTTTTAATTCTTTTATTAAATCTTTTCTTGAACATTAAAAAAAAAGACTATCAGGAATTTTTTTTTCAGAAAAAAATCAGAAATAACTTAAAAAAACCGGAGGAGTGTATGTATAACATAGTCCTCAAAAATTTGTATTTCTAATGTACATGATTACACCAAAATGTAAAATACACTCAATAACAAGGAGATAACAGCCGCCTTAACTACACGAGAGAATCGGCGTATGTGGCAATTGGTTTCAAAGTAACAAAACCGGGAACACATTACGAAAGCGATGTTCACGAGAAAATAACGCACAACGGCTTTAACTTTATTCCTCTTCATCTGTACTATGCTTCATTACAAGATCTAACACGGTATAGTGTTCATACACATGCTATATATAACCTTTCTGTAACCAGGCTTAACTGTCTACTGAAAAGCGTGATATTAGCATCACGGCCTGATGTAGGCTGTATCTGTCCCAAGATTAAGCGCCTTTTACAAGTTGTAATATGACCGCCACCACGACTCCAAGAAGGCACTTACCAGCCAAGTTTAAATGGCCACGCAGAGTCGTGATATGACTGTCAATTTGACTAATTAGAGTAGTGATATGACTGTCAATATGATAAATCAGAGTCTTGTTATGACTGTCAATATGACTGATTAGAGTCGTGATTGGACTGTCAATATGACCAATTAGAGACGTGATTGGACTGTCAATATGACTAATTACATTCTTGATAGGGCTGTCAATAAGTCTTATTAGAGTCGTGATATGACTGTCAATATGACAAATTAGAGTCGTGATAGGACTGTCAGTATGACTAATTAGAGTCGTGATATGACTGTCAATGTGACAAATTAGAGTCGTGATATGACTGTCAATATGGCAAATTAGAGTCGTGATATGACTGTGAATATGACTAATTAGAGTCGTGATATGACTGTCAGTATGACTAATTAGAGTGGTGATATGACTGTCAATATGACAAATTAGAGTCGTCATATGACTGTTAATATGACTAATTAGAGTCGTGATATGACTGTCAGTATGACTAATTAGAGTCGTGATATGACTGTCAATATGACAAATTAGAATCGTGATATGACTGTCAATTTGACTTATTAGAGTCGTGATATGACTGTCAAATTGAGTAATTAGAGTCGGGATATGACTGTCAATATATCTTAATAGATTCGTGATATGACTCTCAATATGACTAATTAGATTCTTGATATGACTGTCAATATAATTAGAGTCGTGATACGACTGTCAATATGACTAATTAGATTCTTGATATGACTGTCAATATTACTAATTAGAGTCGTGATATGGCTTTCAATATGACTAATTAGAGTCGTGATATGACTTGAATTATGACTCTATGAAAGCTTTGTCTGTAAATGTTTAAATGTCTTCTGAGATATTACGACCAGGCCAGATGGTCAGGACATAAAGTGCTGATTTTCTATAGTTTTACCCTTTTTGTCAAGCCTGTAAAATGCCCGGTTGTAGAGGTGGATTGTATGATTGAGGGAACCGTCATATTTGTGTGGAATGAACATTATGTTTCGTTGTCAACACATCATTTCTTTGGTTCTCAAGGAAGAAAGTAACTGCATATACCCACCAGTAATAGAAATAAGTTAATCTCTTTTAAGGTAGCGGCGGAACCCCCGAGAAGCCAAAGGACGGGAAACACCTGGACATTAATTCAAGTACTATTATGGTTAATCACAACAGACAAATTGAATTGTTGCAAAAAAAAGAAATGAACAAAACAACGGGGTTCCAAGGTGTAAATGAAACGTCCTTGTTATTTGGAAAGATACATCTACAATTATTACCTATACCCCAATGATCCTGTTCAATCGGGCTACGCATCACAGAGCACATAAAGGCCACAATAGTCCATCCCACATTTATTTTTTTTTTAAATTCGCGTTTTTTTAGTTTAAGTTTTGCTGCATCATTGGAATATTTTTTAATGATTTAAATATGTCCTAATTATGCAAGGAAGAATGTTGCTGACCGTGACCTTTCTCCTTTTTCTTTGGGATGGCCAAATCGACATCAGTTATTTGTACCATGATTTCTACGGAAAGACCATGTTGGGATACCATTATTACAGTGACAATTTTGATTGTATGGTGTTACATATTAGTGTAATGGTCATAAAATTATAAACTTTATAATTCTAGTTTTTCTTGTTATTTCCATGTAACAAATTGCATATTTGTACCCAAATATCCTTTACAAACCAACCCGGGGGTCACACAGGTGTCTAAATATGGTTTACTGATTGCTGAGTTTTTTTTATGTTTTAAGATTTCATGACGTCCAATAAGGTCATAACGTTATGTTATGTAATGGCCCCTGCTTTGGATTGAAGATAAAATAATTTGTGGTGCGGGTGCACTTGCATTCAACAGGCCGAACACCTGGCGGACGAGATGAATCGAAATCGCACCCAGTCGTGAATGATCCTGGCCATAAATTAAAATTATATTTCATGACTGGTCCTGAAAAATCCGTACCAGTCCGTTTGTGTCCGCTTTGTTTGCGGCGCTTTAGGACCAGATAGGATCAGGACGTTAGCTAAATTTATACTAGCGCGCTAGACCGGTCCAGTCAAATGTAGAGCAGGCTACATTTTAACTTGCGTTCACACGGTGCCGGGCCAAGTGACTATATAGAGCGCGCTACCATGTCAAGTTAGGCCGCATTGCACTTGGCCCCGCCCAGAATCTGCAGTGCGTTTACGCGCAGATAAATACTGTAAGCTAGCGTGGTCCATATTGGATTCCCCCTTGCGCTCATGGGTAAATCCGGCATATGCTATAAGCCAGGCAGCTGGTGCATACTTAACGGGAACATCTGTCGCCGTTTCCAAGGAATAAAACTCAGAGGTGGACTGTCAGATATCGGAAAATCAAACTCAGTTGTGCACCTACTACATAAATAACAGTTACCATTGTATGAAACATCCCATGAATACAGAAAGTGTGTTTGTCATTAGTATTTAAAGTAGCCTATCTAAAAACTCAATATGTGAAATTAACTAATTTCCCTAATTACACCATAAATCATACCACATATACATTTATATTATTGGTTAATATATATAAATATATATAAAAAAGCATTATTATATTTTATAAATAAAAATATATTAATTACCATACGCAAGTTTAATTATTTATACAACATTCATACATGTTACTGTTATCGGGTGACATAAAAGCCGACCGAATCTCTCATTAGTCAAGCTTGCATAGCTAGCTCAGTGGTTGGTGCGTCGGACCTAAACGCCAGCGACCTGGGTTCGAATCCCCAATCAGCCCAGGATTTTCCGCTGAATAATTTCTCTTCTTAACATTATACTTCCATCATATTTGTATGACATATATTGTCGGTACTGTTTGATTAAAATATTTCATATCTTATTATACATTATGATATGTTATCAAACAATAAAATAAATATTATTAAATATATTTATATACATAAAAAATACGATTGACCAGGTTATTATATTATACAATATTATATTTTATATTTTAACCCGTGAAACACGGAATTCCTAAATTATGTACCTGTAAGAAGCATCCCTTGTCGCTTTACTATCATCATATACAGCTGGGCTTCAGATGCCTGGCTTAAATACCTGCTAGAAGCAAGGCATCCCATGTCGCTTTCCTATCATTTTATACAGACGGGCCTCAGATGTCTAGCTTAAATACCTGCTAGAAGCCAGGCATCCAATGTCGCTTTACTATCGTTTTATACAGACGGGCTTCAGATGCCTGGCTTAAATACCTGCTAGAAGCCAGGCATCCCATGTCGCTTTACTGTCGTTATATACAGACGGGCTTCAGATGCCTGGCTTAAATACCTGCTAGAAGTCAGGCATCCAATGTCGCTTTACTATCGTTATATATAGACGGGCTTCAGATGCCTGGCTTAAATATCTGCTAGAAGCCAGGCATCCTATGTCGCCTTACTATCGGTATATACAGACGGGCTTCAGATGCCTGGCTTAAATACCTGCTAGAAGCCAGGCATCCCATGTCGCTTTACTATCGTTATATTTAGACGGGCTTCAGATGCCTGGCTTAAATACCTGCTAGAAGCCAGGCATCCTATGTCGCCTTACTATCGGTATATACAGACGGGCTTCAGATGCCTGGCTTAAATACCTGCTACAACCCAGGCATCCCATGTCGCTTTACTATCGTTATATATAGACGGGCTTAAGATGCCTGGCTTGAATATCTGCTAGAAGCCAGGTATCCCATGTCCCTTTACTATCGTTATATAAAGACGGGCTTCAGATGCCTGGCTTAAATACCTGCTAGAAGCCAGGCATCCCATGTCGCTTTACTATCGTTATATATAGACGGGCTTCAGTTGCCTGGTTTAAATACCTGCTGGAAGCCAGGCATCCCATGTCGCTTTACCATGGTTATATATAGCTGGGCTTCAGATGCCTGGCTTAAACACCTGCTAGAAGCAAGGCATCCCATGTTGCTTTAGTATCATTTTATACAGACGGGCCTCAGATGCCTTGCTTAAATACCTGCTAGAAGCCAGGCATCCCATGTCGCTTTACTATCGTTATATATAGACGGGCATCAGATGCCTGGCTTAAATACCTGCTACAAGCCAGGCATCCCATGTCGCTTTACTATATTTTTTATACAGATGGG
This sequence comes from Sipunculus nudus, assembly GCA_026874595.1. NCBI lineage: Eukaryota > Metazoa > Annelida > Sipuncula > Golfingiida > Sipunculidae > Sipunculus > Sipunculus nudus. Next base: position 70,767,275 of record CM049313.1, read on the forward strand.
CGTCAGATGCCTGGCTTAAATACCTGCTAGAAGCCAGGCATCCCATGTCGCTTTACTATCGTTATATATAGACGGGCATCAGATGCCTGGCTTAAATACCTGCTACAAGCCAGGCAACCCATGTCGCTTTACTATAATTTTTATACAGACGGGCGTCAGATGCCTGCATGGCTTAAATACCTGCTAGAAGCCAGGCATCCCATGTCGCTTAATTGTTGTTATATACAGACGGGCTTCAGATGCCTGGCTTAAATACCTGCTACAAGCCAGGCATCCCATGTCGCTTTACTATCGTTATATATAGACGGGCTTCAGATGCCTGGCTTAAATACCTGCTAGAAGCCAGGCATCCTATGTCGCTTTACTATCGTTATATACAGACGGGCTTCAGATGCCTGGCTTAAATACCTGCTAAAAACCAGGCATCCCATGTCGCTTTACTATCGTTATATACAGACGGGCTTCAGATGCCTGGCTTAAATACCTGCTAGAAGCCAGGCATCCTATGTCGCTTTACTATCGGTATATACAGACGGGCTTCAGATGCCTGGCTTAAATACCTGCTAGAAGCCAGGCATCCCATGTCGCTTTACTATCGTTATATATAGACGGGCTTCAGTTGCCTGACTTAAATACCTACTAGAAGCCAGGCATCCCATGTCGCTTTTCTATCGTTATATACAGACGGGCTTCAGTTGCCTGGCTTAAATACCTGCCAGAAGCCAGGCACCCCATGCAGCTTTACTATCGTTATATGCAGACGGGCTTCAGATGCCTGGCATCCCTGGCATCGGTCTAGCAGGTATTTAAGCCAGGCATCTGAAGCCCGTCTATATATAACGATAGTAAAGCGACATGGGATGCCTGGCTTCTAGCAGGTATTTAAGCCAGGCAACTGAAGCCCGTCTATATATTACGATAGTAAAGCGACATGGGATGCCTGGCTTCTAGCAGGTATTTAGGCCAGGCATTTGAAGCCCGTCTGTATATAACGATAGTAAAGCGACATGGGATGCCTGGCTTCTAGCAGGTATTTAAGCCAGGCAACTGAAGCCAGTCTTTACATGATGATAATTAAGCGACAAGGGATGCCTGGCTTCTAGAAAGTATTCATGCCAGGCATCTGGAGCCGTCTGTATATGAAAAAAAAGGAACAACAGATGCCTGGCTTTTAGCAGATATTTAAGCCAGGCAACGGAAGCCGGTCTAAATATAACGATAGTAAAGCGACATGGAATGCCTGGCTTCTAGCAGATATTTAAGCCAGGCATCTGAAGCCCGTCTGTATATAAGGATAGTAAAGGGACATGGGATGCCTATAGCTTTTAGCAGGTATTTAAGCCAGGCATCTGAAGCCCAGCTATATATAACGATAGTAAAGCGACATGGGATGCCTGGCTTTTAGCAGGTATTTAAGCCAGGCAACTGAAGCCCGTCTTTAATAAAACGATAGAAAAGCGTCATGGGATGCCTGGCTTCTAGCAGGTATTTAAGCCAGGCATCTGAAGCCCGTCTATATATAACGATAGTAAAGCGACATTGGATGCCTGGCTTGTAGCAGGTATTTAAGCCAGGCATCTGAAGCCCGTCTTTACATGATGATAATTAAGCGACATGGGATGCCTGGCTTCTAGCAAGTATTCATGCCAGGGAACTGGAGCCGTCAGTATATGATAAAAAAGGGACATCAGATGCCTGGCTTCTAGCAGGTATTTAAGCCAGGCATCTGAAGCCCGTCTGTATATAACGATAGTAAAGCGACATGGGATGTCTGGCTTCTAGCAGGTATTTAAGCCAGACATCTGAAGCCCGTCTTTACATGATGATAATTAAGCGATATGGGATGCCTGGCTTCTAGCAAGTATTCATGCCAGGGAACTGGAGCCGTCAGTATATGATAAAAAAAGGGACATCAGATGCCTGGCTTTTAGCAGATATTTAAGCCAGGCAACTGAAGCCCGTCTGTATATAACGATAGTAAAGCGACATGGGATGCCTGGCTTCTAGCAGGTATTTAACCAGGCATCTGAAGCCCGTCTGTATAAAATGATAGTAAAGCGACATGGAATGCTTGGCTTCTAGCAGGTATTTAAGCCGGGCAACATGCGCCCGTCTTTACATGATGATAATTAAGCGACATGGGATGCCTGGCTTCTAGCCAGTATTCATGCCAGGCAACTGAAGCCCGACTGTATAAAATGATAGTAAAGCGACTTGGTATGCCTGGGTTCTAGTGGGTATTTTAGCCAGGCACCTGAAGCCCGTCTTTGTAGGATAATAGGAAAGCGACATGGAATGCCTGGCTTCTAGCAGGAATTTAAGCCAGGCAACTGAAGCCCGTCTGTATATAAGGATAGCAAAGGGACATGGGATACCTGGGTTCTAGTGGTTATTTTAGCCAGGCATCTGAAGCCTGTCTGTATAAATGATAATTAAGCGACATGGGATTCCTGGCTTCTGTAGCAAGTATACATACATACATGAATACCTTATATATATATATATATATATATATATATATATATATATATATATATATATATATGGTATACTTATAGTGTATTAAGGTACTTTTCTATATTGAGTTCTCAGATACTTAATTATTACAAGTACGACTGCTGGTATTCAGGTGGTGTGGCTTTGTTACTCTTACAATGTTATTTTTTTAATAGATGGGTGCATGCAATGGTTTGATATCCGATGTCTAACAAGCTACCTCTGAGTTTTATTCATTTGAAAACGGCGACAGATGTTCGCGTTAAGTGTGCACCAGTTGCCTGGCTTATAGCCGCAGCCGGGTAAATCCCAGGTACAGCCGAGTCTTCCTTGAGCGCGCGATATAGATAGCGCGCACCACTTCTATTTACACACGATCGAAGCACAAAGCTCCAGACCGAAAATCCTCGAAATCTAGCGCGTTTAGGGGACTTGGCGCGCTAAACGATGTACTCGATCTGTATATAGCAAAAATAATCTGTTGTGACACCCATAACAAGTTAGAAATATGGTTCATTTTATATATATATATATATATATATATATATATATATATATATATATATATAATGTACCCATAGTGCTACAAATGTATTCTTTAGTCACTTTCTCAGAAAGTCCATTATGTCACGGACTGATGTCTCAAGAGCATGTTTCCCTTGCCTCTACATTGTTGTCTAGTATAACATTCATGCAAGAAAATTGCGTTTTCCTTTGTTTTCAATTTTCTTCGAAAACCTCTTTTTGGAATTGGCTGATTATGTATGGCTACCAGGCAAAAGAGAGTCCGGTCCGGTCCGCTCTGTGTTCGACCAGACCGGTCCGGCAGCGGGGAAGGTGGGCCTGCTGCTGGTGAGCGAACCGCACACAGACCGGAAGAGACTTGAATCCGGCCCGGTCCTCTCTGTTTGTGGCACTTACCGGACATAACTATTTGTACGGCATCGCTCCAGTTATGGCCATAAAAATTGTGTGATATGTCAGTACTGGAACTGAATAGTCCGCTCTGTTTGCGGTGGTTTAGTGACTAGCCATATCTCATTCATCATTGACCAATGAGAGCAGTTGTATAATGAAAAGGAAAAAAAAAATGAAAAAAAAAATGAATATGATGAATTCCGAGAAGGTGATCTCTTTTGCGATAAAAATAGAAATACTAGCAAAAAGAAACTGCTCACTTCATCTCCATTATTGCAATTATCTCCGTTATTGCAATTCAATATAGAAATAACAACCAAAGATATAATGATGTTGACCAACATTTTGATAGTTAAGTATGATTAAAACCGTGGTAATGATATCAATATATTAAGATTATATAGACCAGGTATAATTTTTAATGGAAGTACTACCCGAGATAATGCTGCCATAATCTTTGTTAATTTATATATATATATATATATATATATATATATATATATATAATTCTTTAGTGGATATCGGTTAATGCTTAACAAAGTATCTAGTTCCGAGGAAAACGTACAGAACAATTAAATGCTCAGCATCCTGGACATGGTTTGGCCAATTCAGGTATTCTCCTATAATATTTTCGGAATACTTGATTGAGTACAATGTTGTAAGGCTGATTAAATGTAATTTCCAATGGAAAATATGGCATATGGGGAAATCTAAACAATAGTGAATAGGTTTTGTCAATTTAAAATTCCTTATATACAATGGCCAGATGTGATTTCATTTTCTGAGCTATTTCATTTTGTCACGGCCAGGCATTTAATTAATTATAAGTGTTTCCTCTATCTATTCATGGCAAAAGAATGTTAAAATAACTTGAGCGTATCCCTTTGTGTTGATTCTTATTAAGAAACTTACTTTTTTTAATTTGCCGGCGGAAAGCATGTGGGAGTACCAATAATGTATAAGGGAATCCAATCCGGTCCACTCTGTGTGCGGCCCTCTCTAGAACATGAACGGTAAGATTGCTGAGGAATCTCAGTCCTGATCTTTCCGATCCTTTCTCGTCTCGTCCTATCTGTATGGAGTCTGCTTAGTGTATGTCTCCGAACAACTTTCCCGGAGTCCAATTTTAGTACATTTTGATATGTTAAGCTATAGTCCTATAGTACAGAAAATCTCCACAAAACAATTACTTGCAATTTGTTGGGGTTTGAGCAATAATGTCCATATTTTGACTGTCTATAGGTGTAGTTTTAGGTGTTCTAGCTGAATGTTCCCAGTTCAAATCCCGCCAGTACTTAAAAGGCAAATCGAAATTTATATTTATTTAAATTTATATATATATATATAGATATATATATATATATATATATATATAATAATTGATATGATAAATCTAAACGACAAGTCATGATTTCCGGATTATTTGTATTCTCTTTGTAATATATCATTTTAGCGTAGAGTTGGCCTTCAACCCTAGTCATCTGCCAACACACTAAGGATTTATCCTTTTAAAATGAAACAAATTTAATCCTTTTAAAATGAAACAAATATAATGATTCAAACTCCACGCAAAGACTAAGTGATGTAGTTACAAACAATCACAGTTCAGAATTCAATATCTGTATACCACAAAAGCACCTTAAACAACCTGTGGTTGAAGAGTACTTGTTTTACTATAAACAGATTTAACTGTTCTAAACAAGCCCATTATCTCGTTAAGAATGAACCTGTCTTGCTCACAGCTCACACATTTGCCTGAGTAATAACTCAAGATATTTAAAAAAGTCAAGTGGAAAGGCCTTGAGGTTGTCCAAATGGATAACCATGTTGCTAAATTGATTTTATAAATGTATATATATCATGACTTGTATTTTGATATAAAATGCTTTCAAAGGGGAGAAAGTCAAAGTAGCGGAGGTTAGTTTTTTCTTAACAAAATTAATTCAAAATTTAAAATAACGAGGGCAGCTTGAAGAAGTTATCTAGATAGGTTATATCTTGATATAACTCCGGGATTTCGTTTTAGGACATCTCCGTCTGCACATTTCATTATGCATAATTGTTTACTACTTCAGTTAGTTTGTTTTAGAACATTTCCATTATAAATATTTAATGTAGATTGTTTTTTTTACGCCAATCGAGGACGGGATGTATTATGGTACACCCATGCACGGTCCATCTCTCGGTCCGTTAACTTTTAGTGTCGCTGCGATAATTTACCAAGGCTTTGACGGTTTTCCACGAAACTCACTACAACTTTTTACCGATATATTTTCTCACCCAGGTTAGATTTTATTTAATGAATTTAATAAAACTCATTATAAATATTCACTCTTAGAGTGTCTCGCCCCTGAATTAAATTCTCGGCAAAAACACTCATATTTATTGAGATCAAATGTCATTAGACACACGACGGGCCTATAATGTCACTTGCCGGGCTCTTTTTGATATTCTTACCTTTAAATGTCTTTATATCTTATTTATGCTAGTTGTTATTCTAGTTCATTGTTGAACTTTAATCGACAGTCTGTCTATGTCTTTTTGATATCTGCCATTTAGACATTTATCATAATTAACACATTTCTAACGTATGAATAATCTTACGCTCCTCGCGCAATGGTTACACACAGCATTCGTCCCAGGTCTCTTGCTAAACCACTGCTTTGTAATTCTTTGCACTATACGCACCCTGGTGTTTCAACCCATAAAATCTTTCGATGCAAAGCAGCGGTTACAGCAAAGAGAACGGGGACGACTGCACTGCGTGAGGAGTTTATAGAATATTCTAAAAAAAAATAAAAACAATATTAAACCCATCACTGATTTCTTGAATTCGATCGGACGAGTACGCTCAGTTGAGATTAAAAGTCACAACTGACAGGGTTTTCATTATAACACTGAGAAATATAGTAATAAAAACAGTGAAATTTAGTGCCAGTGTGTGTTTATCTTATTCACATGAATTGAACCACTCACTGGAGAATGAAGGAAAATTCGCAAATGTCAGAGATAGCACCTTTAAGAGTAACGTTAAATGTGGGAACTTCTAAATACAACACGGATTATCGACAAATGGCGCCATTCCAAGGCAGAAAATTAGCCAGGCAGTCAGCTGTAAATCAGATTAGTTCCTACCAATAGATCAATTTATCATGGTGAGTGCGGGTCTGCTCTGTACTTCCTGTCCTTCTGCCCGACTGAATTAATCAGAAGATCAGTCTGTGATGGCCCAAGGTCACTGGGCTGTTGGTTTACATACTGTACAGGTTGTCAAACTGTGAACACGGATAATGTATAAAAATCAGGGACCAGACTAGCAGCCTGATCTGATTTCACTGTAGCAGAAGAATTTGCATAGAAGGTTCATAAGCCAGCCGGCCACAGACGTCCAATAAACAAGCAACTAGTGACAAACTTCATATATCACAGATGGTATGATCATCCAACCTTTAGTGTTCTACAGATTTCGTTTCTATTTTTCAATGATTACTTATGCTTCCACAAAGGCCTGTTTTGTCAAGCATAGCAATTATGTGTTTACAATAAACATATGTTTAGGCAAATGATACATACATGTTGAAAATGGATTTGGGAATTGGTAAAAAATACCTTAAAACACTTTTCACGAAATAAAAACAATAGTTAACCCTAGTCTGTTACAAGTATCGGATTGTATGTAGAATTCAAGTAATTATCAATATCTAAGCTATAGGTCTTTGTCTATCATTGGCAATAGTCTATGTAAGCAGTTTATATACATCTTATTGTTCATCTTACTGTTCATCCCGAACTAAAGGATTTTCGCACTGAACTATGGTCTGCTTCATCCCCTCATGTCTACCTCTTATTTGCAAGTAATTTCTATAAGTGACATTTCAAGGGAAAAAATCATAGTGTGTTAGGTAGAGGATTAAAGAACCAAATTAAATGAATACCTACCTTACACCATATTTAACAAAACAGAATTAAAATTTTATTTTACAACATATCAAACCCACTTATGGCGGCCAAGGTCATTTGTCACATGTAAAAATAGCCTCATTTGGCAGCTGCTACTTGGATGATGTCATATAAAAACTCTAAACATATAACCAGCTGAAACAATGATGGCTACTCGTGCAGGGAAAATCTGATCTGTTATATCATTGTGAAGAAACTAAACAGTTGTGAAAAATAAACTGCATGGAGATTTATTGTCAAATTCTTAATTGCTTTATTAGGCTGTCACTTCCATCTGCAGTTTTCTAGGATATTATTGAAAATATAAACTTTTAGGGAAAAACATCTCCAAAGAACAGGTAGACAAGGTTGGTGGAACAGAGTATAAGACATAAAATGGATATGATAACGAATTTCTCCGCTCTTTATTGGTGCCCACTTTCCTACGACTTGCTCCAACCTGTATTGACTTCATCTTTATCATTTACAGTGAACAAACCTGAGATGGATTACAGGTTTGGTTTTGGAGAACAGCAGTAGCAGCAACAGAGGCGGGGATTTTTTTTTTAATCTGGGAGAGTTGTTGTTCAGTGTAAAGGCATTATCCAAAGTAAAGTGTGTTGGCTGAGATGTCCAGCATCTCTTATCCTACTGTAATTTGCGGGCAAGGGTGCGGTCATTTAGAGAGCGTTCCTCTGGCCTCTACTTGTAAAAAAGTTTAACCATATTCTCCCCTCAAATTAATTCCCGTCTTGAGACTATCCTTGGACTACTTTCATATATTTCCGTGCCCTCATCAAACCTGGCCCCACAAAAATAATGAAACCCAGTCTAAACCTCGGTTGTCAAGAGTCACATGTCGGAAGCAAGGGTAGATCGCTAGTGTGATAAATGCATGATTGGAAGTATAGAAACATTCCACTTATCCACAGAGGTGGATTTCAGATTGACCATCAAGGCTTTTTTGTCCCTGTAGAACTAATATATGTACCTTCCCCTCACTCCCCTCCTCAGAATGGTTCTCATACATAAGGCACATCGTCAACAATTAAGACTTGAAATACGCTTTACCTGAAGGAAAGAAAAGCGACAGTCTTTCCGTGTGAACCTCGGAATCATTAGCAAATGCGATTTACGCGGACTGTATAGGGCTGAGCATGAGATTTTGAGTTAATATATTAGCAGATAATATGGAGTCCGTAAATCATTTAATAAAATGTGGATTGTATAGCCAGCTCTCTTCATATTTTTATACTTGACCGTTACCATTATAGCTCTTTTAACATAGCTCCAGTGCTGGAAGTCGAGAGCGCTCCAGTACATGTTAAACATGCTTTCCGTTGTATACTCTCTAGTTGGTACGACTGACAGAACAATTGTTAAATATTAAAACACCACACTCCAGTACCAAACCTATTAATGATTTGTACATACGATCTAAAACTTTCATAGAGAAATGGAATTTATATTTTTTTTTCAAAATTCCCAAACGCTTATTGGCTTTCAAACATATCATGTTTATGTGTTCTTGTCAGGAAAGCGAATCCCAAATATGACATGAGATACCTCAGTTTCTGTGAAGTTCATTTCACCTAGTTATAGTTCATTTCATCTATGAGTAATCTGCAATTTAGCATCATCGTCAAATGGCGATTGAGAACTGTAACTGTAGTTTCTTTGTGAAGCAAACTAACTGTAAAAAAAATTCAGCCTGATCGGCTTTGTCTATAATAATGTTCCCATTATGCCCCAACGATGATAAGGTAGGTTGTTGTTTATATACCAGAGAAAGCCTTTTCCACCATGCACGGCAACTGGGTCTGTGAGTTTCATATTTATATCCTTTAAGTATCGCTTAAAGTCCTTTCTATTTTCAATATACAGAGTTCCGAATTTTCCAAGGTAGGAAGTCACGGAACTGTCGGAAGGCGCTGGGCTCCATTTTAACAACCGTGTGTTCCCGCTGAAACTGCCAGCCTGAGCCCAGACTGAGTCGATGTGTGCTTGCTTCTCATTGGCTAATAGTTCGTGCGCACGAATTAGTAGCCAATGAGCATTTAGCCAACAACATAAGAGAGCTTTTCTCATTGGTCACTAATTCATGCGCACGAATTAGTAATTCGTGAGCATGAATTAGTAATTCGTGGCCACGAATTAGTAATTCGTGCGCATGGATTAGTAATTCGTGGTCACGAATTAGTAATTCGTACGCACGAATTAATAAATATTTTTTCCACTTTGGAAATATATTTTTTCACACCTAGTAATTCATGCGCACGAATTAATAAATATTTTTCACCATGTCGTCTCCCGGGCTCCGTAACATAGCAACGAGTGATGCACTAATCCAAGCTGCCAATTTGAGCAGGGAAACCACAAACCGTTCATTGTTACAGGACCACAACAACCTTTGTAAACAACTTGAAACAAATTGGTCAGTTCTTGTCTCAAATATGTCACACGATGAGGCGGCCGAATTCACTTAATCTAAATACCTGCAGAATATACGAAACAAGATGGCATCACAAAGTCAAGTATCGCAGGACATAAAACAATGTGACAGTTGGTTTATTGCAAATAGAGTATACAGTTCGGTTCAAGAAAAGCTCATAGAAAATCATCACACAAACCATCTGCAAGTAGACAAACCCGTGCCGACAACAGTGTACACAAAACAGATATTAATACTGCTCTACCGAGTGTAAGTACAACCATAAGTACAATAACCATCCTATGGTACAGTGCACCCTCTGCATCGCATGGTTTCACTGTTCATGCATTGGTTTCTCTGAAAAAAATTTTCCCACAGTGTGGACCTGCATAACATGTCGCGACATGCTCTCTTAAAAAAACTGTTGAAGTCATGAACCAAAAACTTAATGAACTCTTGCAACTACACACTGATCTAATGGAGGTTGTGTCATGGGTGTGACAAACTTAGTATAGAAAATGCTCAACTCAGACAGGAACCGTTGAATATTTCTCACATATCTCAAGATCTTAATTCCTCAGTCTACTATGTTACAATAGACCGTACATCACATAGTTCTGAACAGTCTGTATCTGATATTTGTGTTATGAGTCTTTAACCGTGGAAACTGACCCAATCAGTATTTCTGACACTTCTGAATATGAAGGTGTCATTTCGCTACAAGTTGTTGATACCTCTGCATCTGATGTTGAGTATCTAAATAAACCCCGGGTTTCACATGTCAGCCATGATAAAAAAGAGCATGCACAATATTAACACACCAAAGACACCCGATCCAATAAAAAACAAACACTCGAAGTTACAACACTTGGTGACTCAATGACAAAAAGACTCGATGATGCTGCACTCGAGGAAGCTACTGATGTTTCTATCACACAAAAAAAAACTCAGTGTTATACTATCCAGCATACCATCAGTTGTGCCGCCAATGTCGTGATCCTGTTATCATACATGTTGGCACTAACCATATTGAACATGAATCCGCACCAACTATCATAAAGCGGCTCAGGGATTTAGAGTCAGTCTTGCGCAACATAAAGGAGGTCACCAATGTCATCTTTAATTCTGTGATCAAAAGAAGACACATAAGTGCTGAGGATAGATCTGTTCGACTGATCAATGCTGCAGTTGAAGTTATCTGCAAAAATAATAAATGGTCATTCTTGGACAAGACAAATATTGATTCCCATTCCCATTGGAGTTCACCTTAACAAAAAATGTTTTATAATTGTGCAGAACAGTTTCACAACACTTGTATATATATTCTTAACAAGACTACTTATATGAATAAACTTACCGAGTCCTTAGAATTTGGTTAGAAGTCTTGATCCCACGTCGTCTAATCTACCTATACTTGCTTTAAATTTTAAAAAAATCTCGTTTCAATATTATTGATGCCATTTAAAATTCGTCTTTCATATACAAACGAAATTAGTTTACATCTAAAGGCACGTTATAAGCTCAACTTAATGTTCGCAGCTTACTCCCAAAATTTCATGAGATTCAGTTATAGTAAAAACCGCATGTTTTTAATATTACTGAATCATGGCTCAATAAAATATAAATGACTCTGAAATTAGTATTGATAAATATAATCTTTTTAGATTTGTCAGAAACCGCAGAAGCGGAGGTGTCATTACCTATGTATTGAATTCCTTAAAACCAGAGCGTGTTTTCTTTAAATACAAAGGTGTTGAAAGAGAATGGTTATCTATATATAAATATCGGGATGAAAGATTTTCTCATTGGCTCCGTGCATCGACCACCTAGTGCTAACATATATTACATTGATAAACTGTAAAATATTGTTGGCCAAGCTGTAAGTTGTTATAAGCATGTTTTCTTATTAGGAGATTTTAATATTGACTACATGTGTCCTGAGAAGGTTGATGGCAGCAAAATAGATTTGTTTGAAAAAATATTAACAAATCATAGCAAAACCGATTCGAATAAATCCGACTTCATCTACGATAATAGATTTAATATTTACATCCGAACCTGACATGTTTTCAACTGCAGAAGTTCATCTTTGAAGTTTTAGTGACCATTTCCTCGTTACAGCAATCATAAAGAACCATCAACAAATTAAATTTGCTAAATTAATGTTGTCTCGCAGTCTGCGTAATTTCAATAAAATTAACTTTATACATGAATTACTCTCTTATGCATTTTAACTCACATTTTACATGTTACGGATACAAATGTTGTATGGCAGATGTGGCGATATGAATTTGTTATGCAGTAACAACGCGATATTTTATAACCGTCGTGTGAGATCAACTAACAAGAAATGGCTTACAAGTAAAGTACTAAATATGATTTATTCTCGAGAATCGGCACTCAAGAAAGCTAGGCAAACTAATAATACCCGAGACCGGACATTTAATAAACGTCTGCGGAATAAAGTTACCAAAGAAATAACTAAAGCTGCTCTACCTATACCATACTTACTTAATCAATCTGATTTATTCATATCCAAGAGGTATCTAGAAAGCCTTAAAACAAATATTACCTTCTAAATCGTCAGCTAATTATGCTACATCCGACATAAATCCCGATATATTCAGTGATTTATTTAGTACAGTTGGAGCGAACACCAGTAACAATTTTCAAAATGACAACCCTATACTGAGGGTGTGCACATGATAAATACCCATGAATCCTCAGAAATCTTTTCATTTCCTTCTGTATCAACTACTCTGTTGTAACGCAATTATTGAAAATTAAGCTTCGTGTCAGTGACGACATTCTTGGCCTTGAACCTTGTCTTGCGTATTTGTTGAATCTTTCTCTTCAAAGTGGCGAAATTTCTGATGAATGGAAAACTGCAAAGATCGTTCCTATATATATATAAAAGTGTAGGTGAACCGAACAATTATCGACCAATTTCTATTATCCGTCATATACCTTAAATATTAGAAACTTCCGTCAAGATTAACTTAATCTCGTTTTGCAAGAAAATCTCTTATTCTCGGATAAACATTTCGCTTATCTTGCGAATAGATCTGCACCTCTAGCATTACACACCATTGCTGATGAATGTCTATTAAATATTAACAAGCATTTGATTACAGCAGCCTGCTTTATGGACATAAAAAAAGGAATTTGATAGCTCAAATCAGTTAATTTGATTGCGTAAGTTGAAACAATAAGGAATTAGAGATACTGAACTCATTTGGTATAAAAATTATTTATCTAAAGACGACAGTCAGTTTACGCGAATGGTGTACTCTTTAAAGCGTGTGTTTTGAACAACGGAACTCCGCAAGGCACATTACTAGGACAAGTTTTATTCCATGTGTAAGTTAACGACTTAACGAAATACCTAAACGAAAAATGTATTATCTATGCTAATGATATCTCATTGTTTATGTCCTCAGATTCACCTGTCAATGCGTTAATCCAACTTCAAAAGCAAATTGACATCGCTCTTCACTAGTTTCAGGATAACCGACTTCGTATAAACCTTTTGAAAACTACAGTAGTATTCCTACTTGGAGTCATCATCGTATCTAAGATGACGTGTAAAGAACATATTAAACTTTTGTTTGAAAAATTGAAATCTAAGTTAGGACTACTCTTCCGACTTAGTAAAATAATTCCAACTTCCAATTTAAATACTATATATTAAGCCACATCGATTACTGTATACCTGTTTGGGTCAATTGTTTCAAATCGTATTTAAATCGAATCCGAAAACTACAGAATAAGGCTGTACGCATTGTAACAAAAAATTTTGAGAGCAACATATCGTCTGCGTCTTTAATTAAAAAACTAGGTTGGATGACTGTGGAACAAAGGAATCGCTTCTTTGCGTGTACTTGTATATGAATGTTTGTCTGAAGACGTACCTGAATATTATAAAATGCTCTTAATTATCAAGAGATTCAATACAAAACATAGTTTTCTGCTAAACACAATTTAACCTTACCTATGCCCTAAAGTGAATTTTTAAGTCCAGTTTTTGTTACGCTGGCTCCTGTCTTTGGAATCACCTGCCATTTTGTTTGACACAAATTAGCGATCATTTCTAAGCACTTGTACAAAAGTGCGATGAACATTTTATAATTATATGTATTCTTACCTTATATTCGCCATTTCATAAGAGTTCTCGTAAAATTAGATATGCGCTGTAATGATTTATTTATAGCCAATGAGTTCACCTTTATCATGATTTGTATTGTCGTTTATTTGTTAAGTCTTTTTTTAATATCCCGCTCGCTGTCTTGAATCAGCTTTTTTTCAAGTCAGCTTTGGTGAGTAAACATTTTATTATAAGATGTATACTTACACATTTATCTGCTACATTTTATGCTTGCCGCTGTCTTAGGGATCAGTTGCCACGTTTCGTTGGATTTCTGACTGCGACAAAGACTTTTAAGCTTTATACAGAGTTTAATGTAACAACACATTTTAAAATTCATGCATACTCACCTAATATTTGCCACTGTCAGTTTCTCGTTTGCATATTTTTGTATATGTTTTAGTTAACATCCTACAGTGTACAATTATCCTAGACTTCAATGTAAGTATTCGCGTACTAATCATGTATTTATCTTCATGCTGTATGTTCGCATTTTACATTTTTATTCTACATGTGTCCCATATTCAACGTGCTCGCTCACTCATCCCTAAAGAGAATCCGCTCGCTCAGCTGCTCTCTCACTGCTATGCATGCAGTGCTGAGGCGTGGGTCATGGCGTTGCCACTACCTCATGGCGAGTTTGTTCAAGCGCTACCTTATAGGATGAGTGTAGTAAAGTTGCCTTTTAGGTGTATACAATTTAATTGTTTATTGGACACGGGACCCTATTGAAAATCAGCATATTGTGCTGAATAGGCCATCCAGGTAAATCTTTACCTCAAAATATTGTTTTGAAACCGTTTGCTTACTCCTCTAAACGAGTGTTAAAAAGGTGAACCGGGCGCGATCGTAGGTGTCAACATAAACACAGTGCGTCGGACCATAGGCTGCGCAGAGCCACAACACGTGCCAATCAGGGATGCCCTGACTGACTTGGCTAAAAAAATATAATACATGTTCCCGGTGGCTGAAACACCGCGTGGTGCCCCTCTTAATAGAACCTCCGGTCATGCGGCCTTGTTTTGGTAAACAGACTGTGTTTACCAACACGCAGGGCTATAACAATTATGTGTTAAATAGTCGTATTCGAGTAAATGAGACGGTGTGCTGGAATTATTTTGCTGGAAAACTTTTGTATAAAGCAAAACAGGACTGATAGTGTGAAATAATAGGCATAATATTCCTCCTTATTATGCCTCTTTAAAGCAACATATTTACAATGGTGCACAATCCTTTAAAAGGCAAGTGAAAAAAAAATCTTTATGAATACATTGTAATCCACCTATATTGTATAGCAGTTCCAATAAACTTGTTCAATAAATTGACTACCCAAGTCATTCGTTAGATCCTGTATCTGATCTCTATGTTTGGTAATTTAATCCTCCGTCTTCATACATATGCTGTATTGAATTTCACCTCGGCTCGTTTGTTTTTCCAAGCGAGCCTTTTAATTATTTCTTGGACATCTTGCATAAACCTTTTGGCGGGTCGTGCATATTCATAATGTACAGTATTTTAATACTGCTAATGATCATACTACCTCTTATCTGCCATATATTGTTAATTGACTTCCTCTCCACAAATTTAGAACATTCTTCAAATTTGACAACGTCCTATAAAAATTATGTTCATGTGAGAATTTATCATTATATGTAAAGTGCACCCCTAATATTTTCATAGATCTGTTAACCAAATTTATCTAATCAAGAATAAATGGATCATCTGCTTTGTTTTCCCATTTTATAACCCATGATACTTCTGATTTGCCAAAGTTAATCTTTAGTGAAGAAAATAAAGCATATTTATCAAAATAGACATAACAGTCTTCAATGAATTCAAATCCTTTAGAAAAAGAGTAATATCATCTGCATACATACACATTTTTATTTCTATGTTCTTTATCTTTATTCCCTTTACATCGATATTACATCGGGTTTAGGCTACTAAATTTTCTACAGACATGATAAACAGGTAGGTGGCCAAAGGGTCTCCCTGCCGTATACCTCTTTTCAGTGTAAATAAGTTGTACATAATCCAATGTTAACCACAGTCATCTGAACATTGTTATGTAACAGCTTAACCCATACAATGAAAGATTGACCAAAGCCATACTTCTCTAAAACCGCAAACATGAATTCATGGCTTCAATTATCAAATGCATACTCAAGATTTGCCCCAAACATAATGCCTTCCATATTCTGGGAATCTGAATAATGCAATACATCAGAAATCAAGCGTAAAGGCTCACCAATGAATCTGTTTTTCACAGATGCACACTGATCAATATTGATAATATGTGGTAACAAACCAATTAATCTATGAACAAGAAATTTTACCTATTATTTTGATATCAACATTAAGAAGACAATTTGGCCGCCAAGATTTCATCAACCTTGCATCCTTCCCGTTTTTCTCCAAGTGAGTTATAACAGCCTGACCCTGACTGACAATTAAATTATCCTTTATCATAAGCAGCATTTGTTCTATATACCAACATAGCTCCGATCACTGGGAAAAATCAAAAGAGAATTCTTTTGTCAAACCGTCATTACCTGGCACTTTATCATTTTTCATTTTTTAGAGCTTTCAATACCTTTCAATAGAATTCATGGTCTCTGCTCCATTGTTGTATATTTTCTTCCTCTTGTTTAAAATAATCTTTATCTTCAATCAACGAATTATTAAACTTCCAAAATGAAGCCTCTGGCGCTCCTGTTGATGGGAAATAAAACGAATATTTACAGCAGAGTTATCTGTTCCGAATGCTAGAATTATTTGGCAAGTTTTTGTAAATGACTGAAGGTAGGAAGATAAAGAAAAAATCAAAACGTCTTTGTTCCAGTGGGCAAGTAGCACGCCATGTATATCTTTTAATCCTCTCATTTCTTATGCACCATATATGTCACACAAAATAAACTGTGCAATGGATGACAAAATAATATCTATAGGCATCTTTTTAAAATCTAAATCCGTTAAGTAGAATTTAAAATCACCACCCCATATACGTTGTGTGTCATTTTCTTTAACAAATGCGCATAAATGTTCAAATACCTTCTGATAAAAATAACTTGTTGTGACTCTGTATTTGGAGCATATATGTTTATTAGTGAAAACATGTTACCCTGTATCAGGCAATGTATAATTATGACTGTTCCATTTCGATCAATGTATGCTTTCAATTCTTTAAATCAATATTATTTCCAACAAGGGTACAGACACTAGCACTTTTAGAAGTGCAATTGGTAAAAATAAATTTTCCTCTCCACTGATATTTCAAAGCATTCATATCTGTATCAGTTGAGTGAGTTTATTGTAAATATGAAATACCTTTGGCCATCCCATGCTTATGTAACCAGTTAAATAATTTTCTCCTTTTAATGGTAATCACGAATACCTCTAGTGTTCAAAGTCATAACTGTGAAATCTAAGTTAACGTCACCTACTGACAAGAACGAAAGGATACTTTATGGTATACGTAGAGTGCATCCACCCACGGCGTTTTACACATAAAGCGACAAAACATGCATTAGCAATGGAACAAACATCCTTGAAATATATTGACAGACCAATTAGGAATTATTGTTCTGTGTTCGCAGGATGTGATTTGGCTGTTTGTGCAAGGTCGACAGTTTCTTGACATCTCTGTTGCAACATTTCATCCGCTCTTTCCTGTTTGCGCTTGATCTCCAATAAGGCTCATTTCGAAAGCTGAAATTCGGGCACAAAATTAGTCCTAGGCCACAGATTTGCATCTGATATGTATTTTTGACCTTGACCTTATTTTCAAGGCCGGAAACTCCTGAGCCAGTTCCCCATTATCGCTCAGTTGCGGCGAGCCGGGAGGAGGCCTCCGGTTATTGCTTTGCGATTACATACATCATTATTTCCTCTCGTCCAGTGTCATGTCTTATTCTCCATCAACATCATCGGTGATTCCCCAGAAGGGAGAAAACGAACTAGAATAAAATAAATAAGAGGTGGTCTCTGTGTTCTCGCTATTATTAAGCTGTTCTAATTGTTTTCGGAGACGAGTATGTATGGGAAAATGAATAAATTGTTTGAAGTAGCGCTTTTGTTATAGTGCCTCGGTCCTCAGGGGGTATTTAATGTTTTTCGCTGCGTGTGTTTGTGTTTGTTTATCTATCCGTCTATTTGGTAATAGTCTGTGGCTTGTAGGTCAGTGAGACATGAATTTTCTATTCTGCGAATGTTTCAGGGTGAATTGGTTGAAAAAAATAATGAACCCCTAGGTGGCGCAAATTTTTGAAGGTTAATTGTGTACACAAGAAAATGGTTAGAGACAGCAAAAGGGATTCGCGCAAAGAACCGTTATACCATGATATAATATTACCAAACCTTTATAAATCATGCTTAGGGACATATATATTGTGATATATCCTATACTAATAGTTATTCTAATGCCTTTATGACTAAATAGTCATGGCTTTCAGACATCCTCACAGGAAAGCCAAACTGATTTATTTAACGAAATTAAGTTTCCCTGGTTACCGATAGCATCTCGTCTAAAGTTAACCTTTTTAGTCACAGACAAGGCCCTACATGGGATGGCATCTTATTTTGTCTGAACTAATCCGGCTGTACCAATCTATAGTCATACTCTGAGGTTAAATATTTAATAATAATAATCAGCTTATGCAAGTAGTGATCTCAGCCTCTGGCCCAGCTTTGTGAATAAGATGCCCAATTAACTAATATCAACAAGAGGATATGATGCATCTGCACAAACGGATTAATTATCACATCTCTATGAACATTTTTTTAAACAACCTAATGGATGGTGTCGTATCCAGCTCATACAAAATAATAGTTGTCAAAACATCGACTGTGTCACCAGTCATTAAACAATGGGTATTATATTAATAAGTGATGTTTTGTGGAATTTATTATTTCATAATCAATTATAAAACTTAGATTTCAAAGCTTCTGTTGCGAAAATGAAACCCTTGCGAAATGTTCAAAGTGAAGAAATGGCGAAACATCAGCCTCGTGAATACGAAGCCAACTGACGCCAGATCGGCCCTCTGACATTACGGCCAGATCACTGGCCTACCCTAACCGAGTCGTGTTTGTCACGGCTAGAAGCCAACCACAGTAAGTTGCCAAACTATAATAAAAGATGTGACTCACTATAGACAGATACTGAAAAGCGGAGCCTTTTACGCAAGTTTACAGCAAAATTTTGTTATCTTTGGTGAACCATAAACGTTATATATTTCTTGTTAATAGGTTATTTTTACAGTAATAGTTATAATTTTGGGATGTTTTACGTTTCTTACTGAGTTTTCGTATTTGCCTCATTAGAACTATTGCGTGTATAATGTATATTTATTGACATCCGTATTAAACCGTCGTGGTGTTAGATCTTGTCTTTATAGGGCTCACTGTACTATTTCACTGATCTTGTGATCGGGATCAGAGCGGGATCACGAGGTACGTATACATGTGCTCTTATAATGTGAATCAATTAACTATCGGCAATGTTGGTGTACTAAAGGTGGGTTAACACCACGAACGTTTGTACCAGCGTGAGCCAGCGTTTACAAAAGTCAGAGAAATGAGCCAAGACTTCGGCGAAATTACGTTACGAAAAGGATATTTTTTATTCACACTGTACGGACGTTTTGAGTCCAGCACATATCCCCTTTTACGATCGTTTGCTAACGTCGATTTATTTCTTTTTATTAGCACCGACTTAGCAGAACTTAGGCAAACTAACACTCAGCCTAGGTCAGCTGAAGTCAGCGTCAGGCGACGCCCCTTTAAAAAAGTAGAGCGTTTGTTTACGCTTTCTGGCATTCTGGAGCTTTTGAAGTGTATGTTAACCACTATCAGCGTTTCATTCGACGTTCGAATATTTTAACAACTTATCCAAGTTTTCAGGAACGTGTACAAACAGAGCACAAATTTCACCATTATTTATTTCCATGCGTCTGCAACTTTTCGGCATGTGGAAAATTGTCAACGACCACGACGTTCTCCACCGTTCGCCAACGAACATCAACGTACATCAATTTTCATCTACTTTTACCTGCCGAGGTGGACGTTTGCCTAAAGTCGGTAAACATCGGTCGAGGGGCGGATCTAGGATTGAGGAAAGGGGGAGGGTTCAAATCCCTAAAGAATAATGAAAATCCTGAAAAAAAGGTCTCAATGTCCGGAAAAGGGGGGTTCAGGCTGCAAAATTTGGTCAGGAAACCTTAAAAAACTTGCGGTGACTGAAAAGGGGAGGGGGGGGGAATCCTGGGGGGGGGGGGGACTTTCCGTTTATAAGAAAGACGCATATTGTGCAAATGACACTGAATGCACAAAAATTGCTTACCATAGCCCATTCTAAGAGCTGTCAATCAAATAAATAATTTTTTTAAAATTATTTTTTTTTAAAAATTAAGGAAACTATTCTATATACAAGTTTTCTTGTGATGCGATTTATTGAGCTATACATTTATATTGAAATTAAGACAAATAATATATTATTTTAAATAAACTTTATTTAACTCTATGAAAAACATGTTATTTGGCAATACAGTAAAATAGGAAGTCCTTGTGTAACAATTTAACTCGGGCACATCTGTCACAATATACCCCGGTGGGGCAGGAATATTCGTCTGATAGTGTCTAATTAGCTGGTCGGGGACCGTAGCCAGTTTCCTATTTCGCAAGTATAAGTTGCCAGACCATTTCGATTACACGCCCCTCATTATATATATACGGGGTTTAATTAGAAAATCAGGGGAGCATCAGCCGCCCAGACGAAATGCGAAACGCCAACGACAGGTGACCGTCTCCTGGTCCGGCTCCAGAAAACCCCAGTACGGACGACGCGACGCGAGGATTGTAATAGACCGGGAGATCAGGGATTCTCGTCCCACATTTATTCCTGGTCGTCTTATAAGTGTACACCTGGCACGGCCTGCCATGCAGTGATTATTTCAGAGAGGTTATGTCTTCACCCGTATCTGTCATGGGTTTTATCTTTCAGATGAATGTATTGTATTATATATGTCAGCGTATTTATCTGTCTGTAGTTACAAGATCTCTGGAACGTTGTAAGATAAAAATCGATATATAAACCGAAATGTACACAGTTTTGTAGAAATATAGAAATGGAAATAACGGTTTTCTGCGGATGAAAGAAGTATACATGTGCTCAAAAACTTGTTAGCAAACAAAATATTATATATACTGTATATACTATATGAACCTTATATATATATATATATATATACATATATATATATATATATATATATATATATATATATATATATATATATATATATATCACAATTACCGAATTTGTTTGTCATCTATATAATGAGTTTGCCATCCACATTCTTAGAGTTGAGCAAACTTTGATGGCTTTGATAACTTTTAAAAAGGGTACTTTATTATTTGTCATAAAATAGGCTCTAATTTCAATTGGTGAAATATGAGTTATTTACAAAATGTGTGACAGTTTCCTCAATTATTAACCAAAAGTAATCTTAAAATGATGACTTACTTTATTAGAATGATGACTCACAATGTGGGATGATTCTCTCGTTTCAATAATATTGTTGAACCCAGGTATTAAATCATAAATTAAATAATTAATGCAAATTTTCATAATTCAAACAAGAATGTGGGACTATATGCTCTGAATTCTGGAATATTTTAGGCACATATACATGACATCATGACTCAAGGGACGGATTTCGGATAAGAACTGGTACAGTTCTATAAAGTTAATGATTTAATATAATCACCATGGGAACTTATTCCTTCTGTTGATCTCTCAAAAGCAAGTCAGTTGGTCTTGTTGGGAAAAGAAGCGATATCACAAAGGACCCAGAAAATTGAAAGATCATTACAATTCTTTCATAAGCAATTTTAGAAATCCATCTTTTTCTTACAGACTTTTAAGAACATATGTTTGTCAGAAACAGCGCTGTTTGAAAAGCTTCGATGATATTCTGTATCATAAAGCACGGTAGTGAGACCAGTTTTTGTGTCTCTGGGTGTATAACAAAAACGGTATTTGGAGTAGTATAACGACACGGTGAAATCAATAACACGTTATTCTTTTTTTATATGATTCTAACATTCTCTGGATATGATTTTTCTTACCTTATGGGTGAGGTCACCAGATGCAATAAAAGCAAAATATAAAAAATAATTTCTTCACAAGGACAGCGCGCCTGAGCCACGCTGATGGCATGCAGGGTCCACCATTCATACACACTGCGCGGATACAAAACAAAAACAAAGTTCAGAAAATACAAGGAAAGCCGAACAGGAGCTCGTATTGTGTAACGAGGAGGAATTGGGACGGCTATAAGAAGATAGAACTAGTTAAAGAAGATAATTTCATTTCCTACTTTGCCGGACTGACTTGACAGGAAGTGACAGGGTCGGATAGATACATCATTTACTGGCTGATCCCGGTAGCTTCAACTGCCCGGGTATTTCCAGCACTGAGATTCCTTGACGCATCGAGAGATGTTCAAGAAGGTAGCTTTTACTTACTGTTTTGCAGTATTTTTACTCTACTCTTTACGCCAGGTTTGGTTGTTGAAGACTGCCTTGTCTAATATTCATTACTTCCTTTAGGATATAAAGAAAACGCATTTGTCCCACGTAAAATCAACATTTGATTTTATCAACATAAAAATATAAGAACAAATCACTTACAACGTTTTACACTGTCTCTTCGCAAAATATTAATAAATTCCATCAGACACGTTAGCAGACGTAAAAATGCCATCTTGAATTGCCATTAAAGAAAATTCCTGATACCAAATAATGATTCTGATATTATATTCCATAGGTAAATGCACTTAAAGGTGCCCATTCACCAACCTGTTGAAAAAGAATTTATGTGGTTTTTGGTTTCCTCTGTTTAGGCCTATATATTAATGATCTAAGGGTAATTATGATTATGAAAAGTTCTTATAACTCCTTCGTGAAAAATGTATGGAATCGTTAATCGACAGCATGTTTGTGAACACAGCAATGTTTACAAACGGAGAAAAACATGTAACCTAAAGTGGTAGGTTGCGGAATGAAAGTCACTTGTTGCATGCAAACGCCATTTGCATCTGGCTGATCTGACTTGCTGTTTTGAATATTTTGGCGGGCCCTTATATATTATAAACACGTATATATAAACAAAACAAGGAGCCTTTGTGCGGTGATATCCACGTTTTCTGGCCTATTTTTATAAAAGCTCCAAGATTAACTTTAGTGTATAAAGGTCAGATGGTTGATTGGCCCCCTTTAACCACAAAACTTCCATTTCGTAAGTGTAACCAAATCAGTTTCACACTGTCGGGCGATCCTTTGTCGTCACTGTTCAATGCATGTTATGATTGCTATTGCACAGCATGGTGTTGGAAGCATGGGTTATTTAGGATTTCCCGATTATTAGTAAATTCCTTAGTAAAAAACTTAATTGTAATATCAAAAGGACAGATGTGTGACAGGATAACCCTAATTACATTATAATAATTTAGGGTCAGGTATTCACCTTCTATTTCTTACGAATTTATGCGATTTCTGGCTTACTCTGCGTATATTAATGAATTGTAAGAAATCCTTTCACAGAAAAGTTTTATAACGCTCCAGTGAAGGATGTTTGAGGTTATCTACAAGCTGTAACAACATGTACAACATGTAAATATGTTTGCAGGTGCCCATACTGACAACAGAAAACCATGTTACCCAAGGTGCCTGGTTGTATATGCGCGGTAGCTGAAAGGTCACTTGTCGCAAAAACACACTTTGCAACACTCTGGTCGTCGCCAGATATCCTTTGAATGTATCTGGCTTATTTTAACAGCCCCACATGTTATAACACTTTAATATAAACAAAACGAATGGCGTTTAACGGTCTATTTTATAAAGTGTTTTATAAATGGGACCTTAGAAAAGGAAGAGAGGGCTCATCACTAGAGACTGGTAGGAAGTGGCCAATGGACCATGACGCTCAGCTGTATTCAAGGAAACTAGAACAACGGATTACATGACTCCAAATGTGCTCAAAATCACGCATTTTGCAAATTGACCTTAGATATAGGTTACAGTGACCTTATTCTACATCCAGATGTTACGATTTGTGCCTATCTGAATTATAGTGTTTAAAACCATGTTCTCTCACACAGCTTACGGAATATGGGTCCCAATGAAATTATTTCAGGTTTTCCAAGATCTTTTAACAGGAACCTCCCTGGATCGTAATCCTATTGGAAGATTCATGGTCAAACTGTTACCAATCATGTAAATCTGTCCTATAGAGTGTAATCACATTCTTTCATATATCTTTCCGAATTTAGATCACGATGACTTAATTTCCGGTTTTCCAAGGAGATTTGCCTAGGACCTCCCTGGATGTACAGTTAGATGTTTCTAGTTCTAACGTTAAATTTGTACCTTACTAACAGCCAGACTACTTCATTTGAACGTTTTAATAATAGAGAAAAAAATGCCTAACAAATAAAAAAATACAGGTGGCAACACGTGTCTGCAAGAACTTATGAAACACTCTATGATCAATATGCATGCAAAGAATCATGGCGATCAATGCACAAGTTATTCAGATACTGGAGTTTTGTATCAGATTATTAATTATTCTCGGGGTACTTACGAGCCCAATACCTCGGAGATATGGGTAACAGATACCTTAAGTCACCTTGGCTAATAAAAGTTCCCCTTCGCCCATCCTTAATCCACCCCTGGAGTAGGCCCAGCTTTGAAATTCGGAAGCCGTATCTATTAATGATGCGCCTCTCGTGCTGAAGATCTTACCACCTGCCGTCAAAATAAACAGATTACGATGGCGGATGTTCCTGATGGTTGGTCGGCCTCCTGATGAAAACCACAGGGGCGGATCGAGGAATTTGTAAAGAAAAGGGGAGGGTCCAAACCAGGAAGACTATTTAGAAGAACCCATGTCCCAAAGTCAGAAAGGAGGTCAAGGCAGCAACATTTGGTTTGATACACACAAACAATGTGTTGGCGGCTCAGAGGGAGAGAGGTGTAGGGATCCAGACCCCTGGACTCTCCTCATCTGAATCCGCTGCTGGACGGGCCTGTACTGGGACTGGCTTCAATAAATTATCCCGGCCCTTGGACAGGGAGTAGCTTCGTCTGATATTAACAAGTCTTGTTCCCGTGTTCCTTGGCGGTTTTTTGGCTGTCAGCTGTCATCTGAACAAAACGATGAATGCTAACTGGGTGATCTGCCAAGCTTACTTAGAGACAGATTGCATAGCCACGTCCGAGCTAGTATGCGATGGCAAACAATATTAACAAAATTCATTCACATAATCCAGTTGGCTCATTTAATTTCTATTAATCGAATTCTTTCAAGGGGTATCACGTCTTTCTTTCGGGGGAATAAATACGACCGGATACACTGAATAATTGACGTAAACGGGCCGGTCCGGTTAACTTGATTATATTAGAGCTGTCTTGTATTATCCACACTCAGGTACTGGCGTATTTACTAGTGCTGTTTACCACCGGAAACAATTTGACTGTCGTGTAAATGTCATGGGTTTCCTCCGATTCGTACAACAAAAATTAGGAAAAACTCACAGAAGATACAACTTGTTTTTCTATCAAGCATGCTATATTTAAAGTCTGTAAGGCCGAATCTGATAAGAAAACATGTTCTCATTAAGTTTAACTTTTGTTAATTTTGTCCCTCTGACGTAAAAGAGTCTCCAGAGATGTTGAAGTCGCCCAGAAATGCTGTGTCGAAAACTCCACTGAAAAAACTCTGGATGAGAACTCAAATTGTTCCTAATTTTTTGACAGAGCTCGTCGCTAAAATATAGTGTCACAAGAAATAAACAAGACCAAACGCTTAATATACATATTTACTTTCTAACAAAACTAACGAAGTGCAAATGAGTAGAACTCAGTACCTTGGGTAAACCTCCTGTCATGGTTGTTGGATTTCTGACCGCATACAAACATGTCCTCCAAGGGTTCTGTGATTGATAGTTAAATCTTGCGATAGTCACGAATTGGCGCTGATAGTGATGGTACTTATGCTTTTGTTTAAACATTCAGAAATATTCTATTTGTGTTGAAACCTGTTGTTGAGGTATAGGCTATTATATTATAGCGATATTATTGTGATACTATTGACCCCCATTGCTGTGCTATCGGGAAAATTATAGTTCTATATTAGATTTAGAGGGGCCCATTTTGATATATGAGATGTATCTGCAGAAACCTTTCATGAAATCAATAAAAGAAAGCGCCGACCGTACAGGCATAGGTTATCCATGTTGTTTATATCCATATGCTGATAACATGTTGGGACCCCCTGAAAATGGCCACCAATTTAACTCAAACACATCCAAGGATAACAACAGTGTTAAATCAGGCGAATCAGAATTTTGCGTATGATAAAAGATAGTGTTGTTGACATATTTTCACCTAAAAGTGAACATTCAACCGCCGCGGAACTTGCTACGGTCGCATGTTTTTTTTTTTCAGTTTGGAGACATGGGCACCTGTTCCTTGTTTACTATAAGCAAGCTTATACACCTGTCATAATGGTGTTATAAAAAGTGTTCTTTGCAGAGAATCCCAGCAGCTTATTGACAGTACCTAGAGTGAAAAAGAAAGACTGACAGCCTTTATCCTGTTCGTCAACACAATGAATATATTTTTTATTGCTCACAATCTTTATTCACCGTGCGGCGTGCGTATGTGTATGTGCAATTAAGAAAGATGGTGGCCGTCAGAGAAAGAGACTTTGAAGGTTGGTTACCCTTTTAGCACGTGGTGGTGTTATATGCATATATACGGAGCTTTTCATCCAAAACAGAGACCGGGCCCTGTTATGATTGGCTGGTGCAAAGCGTGACGTCAGAGGCAATATTTAGAAATGATATAAATCTAACAATACATGTTGTTTTTATTCTTCCCTGAAAATTTGAGGCTGACATTGTCAGAAATACTAAGCTTAGGATGAGATATAGAATTTTTAGTCACAGAGGATTTCCCTGTGGACGACGACACTGCCGCGTTGACAGTGCTCATGATAGGTGTACCAATAGTTTCTGAACAAATTTCACAACCATGTTAAAAGTAGTGGCCCAAGGGCCATGACGCTCAGCTGAATTCAAGGATTGTTGAATTGGATTGCAAGGTGGAGAGGATCTATATACATGCTAACTTTCAGCTCAATACATTGAGCCATTCTGAGATACCGGCTGTTATCTAAAAGACACCCAGATTCAGACTGCCCAGAAAGGATTGCAGGTTGTGCCACCTGTCTTTGTTATGCACAACTACATAGGTGAGGGAACAACTATGCCGGGTTACGGAAGAACAGTCCAAGGGTCTCAGAGGAGTTCTCCAGAAACAAACACCGTTTTTGTATCACATTTTTAATTATTTCGGGGGTACTTATGAGCTCAGATAGCTCAGAGGATATGGGTAACAGAGACCTAATTTCAGATTTCCATGAAGACTTTTCATGGAGCTCCATAGATGTCAAGTATGAAGATTCTAGGTCGAGTGGTTACGATTTGTGCCCTGTTACAAGATGAGGCTTTATTTGAAAGTCTCAAAATGAGAAAAAAATGCGTACAAATTAAATAAAAATAGGTGGCGCCACCAGTCTGCAGGAACTGATGACACACTCCATGATCAATATGATGCAAAAAATCATGGCCATCAGTACTTTAGTCATTCAGATACTGCAGCTTTTGTATCATATTTTTAATTATTCTTAGGAGTACTTACAAGCCCCATAGTTCGAAGGATATGGGTAACAGAGACCTAATTTCAAGTTTCTATAGAGATTTTTCATGGACCTCTCTTGATGTCAAGTTAGAAGAATCCAGGTCCAGCGGTTACGATTTGTGCCCTGTTATCAGATGACAGCTTCTTTGAAGGTCTCAAATATATAGAAAAAAATCGTAAAATTGGAAAAAATACAGGTGGCGCCACCAGACTGCAAAAACTGATGAAACATTCCATGATCAATATCCATGCAAAGAACCATGGTGATTAATACAATAGTTGTTCAGATACTTGAGCTTCTGTATCAAATTTTCCATTATTCTGGGGGTACTTCAGAACCCCATAGCTCAGAGGTTATGGCTAACAGAGACCTAATTTCAGGTTTCCACAGAGACTATTCATGGGCCTCCCCGCAGGTCAAGTGAGAAGATTCTAGGTCCAGTTATTACGATTTGTGCCCTTTTAACAGATGACCACATCTTAAGAGGTCTCAAAAATAGAGAATAAAATTCGTGAAAATCGAAAAAATACAGGTGGCGCCACCAGACTGCATAAACTGATGAAACACTCCATGATCAATATCCATGCAAAAAATCATGGTGATCACTGCATTAGTTGTTCAGATGATTGAGCTTTTGTATCAAATTTTCCATTATTCTGAGGGGTACTTCGGAGCCCCATACTTCAAAGAATATGGTTTACAGAGACCTAATTTCAGGTTTCCAAGGAGATTTTTTATGAACCTCTCAGGATGTCAAGTTACAAGATTCTAGGTCCAGCAGTTACAGTTTGTGCCCTGTTAATGGCCGGACGGCCAGACGGCCAGACGGCCGGACGGACGACAGACAAAGAGTGATCGCTATAGCTCAGATGACTTACAGTCAGCTGAGCTAAAAATGTTGTTTTTTTCCTCCCGGAATTGGGTTCTTTCTATGTAAAATCTATTTTAATATTTCGTCATAGGCAATTGTGTTATATGATAATAAAATGAGATTAGGGATACGTTTGAAATGTTACGTCAGATTTTTTATGCCGGAAAAGAACTAAATTACAAATGATATGAGTGTCAGTTAACGTTCACTAGCGTCTAGTCGCGCCATTAGTCTTTCGAATGATATATGCCTAGTTTCAAACGATATGTTTTTACTACATATACTTACCCATAACCTGTATATAAATCTTAATTTTTTGTTGGTTGATGTTGATTGCATCGTTTAAATTATGATCAGAGGATATCAAGCTTCAAAACGAGACTGGGGAGAGGGCTATTTATAGGTCACCATTCATATTCACCATCCTAAGTTTGGTAGCAGTATTAGACATTTATGTGTTATATATTTTTACGGATTCGCCGCTCCTATTTTTTGAATTGAACCTTTTTTGCAAATGAGGACCAGGCCCTGGTAACTTGCTAATTTGTTCCAAAAATTACCAAAAAGCACTTTAAAGATATGGAAAATGAATTATGTGTTGTTGTTGGTCGTATACACCATTTCAGGAACTGGATTCTTTTTTGTATTTTCTTGGCTAGTTGGCAAAATCCTAAGGATTGTTTCAACCTATACAAAAATATAATTCGCACCATATGTTTTGGTCCTAGAGTCCCGCAGAGCAATTTTGTGTATGTGTGTGTGTGTATGTGTGTGTGTCTGTGAGTGTGACCTTACTTATCCTCACACGCGCCCTGTTAATTGCTCGGTAAACTGTCGACACACCGATCAGTAATCGAACCAAAATGCAGAAAACTTTAGTTAGTTAAAACGCATAAATCTATCAAAATTTTAAGCATTCCATGGTTCCAGTTTCTGCGATATACTGTGGGAAAATAGTTTTGTTTCAAAGCGGCTACGTTTCCACGCTGAAGCGCCATCTGGTGGTTTCTTATGGTACCAACAAAAAGTAGCGCAACACCTTGCTACCAGAGGCAGCGTTAACATGAAATGATAACCGACAAATGTTAAACGACATGGTATTATTGACAGAGGTTAGGTTTAAGAAATTAATATGAGATATATTCCCATGAATTTTTTATTTCACCATACATAAAACATTTTACCACAAATCATTTATTTCTTCACAGAGAACTCACTTTTGCAGTTTATAAAAAAAATATAAATATAAATACATGACCAAGGGTCTTGGCCAAATTAAGAAATCATAAAAAAATAGATAGTTAATTTATGCGTGCAGTACTGAGATAATTATTTAATGCTTGGAATACTGATGGCAAATATGGAAATATTTATCATGATAAAAAAATCTAGCAAAAAGTAAACTTAATAATTTTCTCCTTTTGAATGAAAGGAAAGTTTGTTTTCAACCTATTTTAGGCGAATGAACTTTTTAAATATTTATATTTTTAATGCCTGCGAGCATATTTTCATCTGTTGCCATCACACAGTCAAACCTATCTGTAGAGATCAATCAACTCTTTTTTTCTTTTTACTTATAACCGCAAATATGCAAGAGAGAACGATTAAACTTACTGTGCCCTTATTTCAATCAATATCTGAGGTAGCGCGTGACGTCACGCAAGCAAGAATATATTTACTATAACAGGCTAATTTCTAAACCGATGCGTCTGGCTGCGTGCCATGATATACAGGTTCAATCAAATATGGCTTAGTTTTACTTTTGGGAACCTATGAAGTGAGCCCTCGGTATTACTGAATTCATTTAAGTGTTATAAAGATTGTTCTCCCTTAATACGCTAGTTGAATGCATCTTCGTGTGTGACATATGATATATAGAATAAATAGATAGAGCGATTGTACATTCTTTTTTACATGGTGGGTAGCGCCATCTTTGTGTTGGCATTTGAACTACTCTGACCATCAATATCAGGGAATTTTTTATTTTTCAGTTACAACAGGTGAACTTATCTTTGACCGGATATGGTTATAAACGAGTACCCTTCTAGCACTCATGTTGGGTCATATATAAGTTGCACTTAAATTTCGAGTACGCCTATCAGTAGATAAATGAAACAAGACGCTGACAACATATAAGTGATAGAATATTACGAAATAGAGACAGCTAAATTTGCTAAGCTAAAAAGTTACCTACATACTCAATTCTACAAACATAACTGGTCACATTGATGTTTCTTTATAGGCGTCCAATTCATTACCGTCAGTTCTGGAGTGATTCAAGTAGATTTTTCTTCCTTTGATTAAGTATATATGTGAATTTCTTTAGCCGGCATTGAACAAATTACTTTAATTTCCAATCTTAGTGATTTTTGTGAAATACAATACTTTTATTATTTGCGTGTTATGTGCGCCATCCTTACGATTCGTGCGACTTCAAGTTCTGCAAACAATTTTAGCGACATTTGTATTCACAATGATTACACTTGGCCACAATAATTTCCACTAATAAGAGGCAACAACGGGTATTTATTTCAGAGTGTCATCGTTTATTGAGCTTTTGGTGCAAGTTAAATTCCTGTACTGATGTTCTAAGGCAGAAACAAGGTGCGTGAAATGCTTTTTAAGGTCTAATGGTCGCCTTAAAATCATAAAATGTTAATGTTAATATGTGTGAACTACAAGATATACACACCTTGTCACAAAATTTGTTATTGAAATATAGTTTTTTTTACTGAAAAATAGCATTTTACTTGACGTGTAAACCCCACGCTGAGTGTAAACAAACTCACATGTACGGCCAAAGAGAACCACCACGTTCTTCAATTGGTAATTGGCTGGCAAATTGACTGAAGATCAAGCGATATATGTGGTTGTGACCTTCAGTAGCAGGTCATTAGAGCTTGAGCACTGCTAAAATGTAGGGTCATAAGCCTCCCTCCTTAAGAGATTTAAAACACAGTATGGACTGGATTAAAAATTTCTTCCTTTAACATGAAATATGTTTAAGAGTAACTGAAGAGGGAGAGAACTATATATATTATAAATCCAGTAATTATGTGGATTCAATTTATACAACTGTCACTTACATTCAAATTTCTTTAAGCAAATCAGGACAAAATTACCCGGTTAGATCAGTTTTCAATCATTTTCTCACAAAAAGAATTTCAGTCAACAACTTCATCTTCAGAGGAATATTTCTCCTACACCATTAGGAATAAAGCTGTCCAAATTTGCCCATAACCTTGAAAACATGTAAAAAAATGTTCTTTTTTATTTCTTGCTTCATAATGCAGTTACAGACCATTTTTGGTTAACTATAAATCATTGGTTAATTTTTTATATTTACAGTCATAAAACTACTGCAGATATTTGTATGCCTTTTCAGAAAATGCTATTGCTGATTGCATACTTATTGTCAGAGGCAAGATATATCACACTGAAAAATGAAAATTTTGCTATACAATTTAAAACCTTCAGACCCACAAGAAAATCTTTATTAATAAGGGATTGATCAAATAGCGGATATTCTGGGGATTCTAAATATATCTTATTGGGGCTAAAATTCATGGTAATACATGTATGTATTTTAAAGCTTAATTGAACAAAGGTAGTTTGACGATCAACACCTTAATGAAAAAAGATAATAATAATAACTTATTCTTATATTCAGCCTTATGATTTTTTTTTTCTGAATAGGTTTCTTCGGTTGCTAATTTGTAGTCTCTTACATAGAAACACGGTGGCGCTCCGGTATCCCTGGCGGCGAATCTGTGGAAGTAGATAGTTAATAAGAGAGTTCGTGACCCTTGAGATTACTTTTTTTTATATAGATTGAAAAATATTTGTATAAAGATTAAGGTAAAGGAAAATGGTATATTTAAAATTATTTCTGTGTTAAACTATGACAATGGTAACATATGACTATACATAATATTTCACAAATTATCGAAATTTTGTTGTAATATATAAAAAAACAGCTTTAAGGGCATAATTACAGAAATAAATGTGTACATGCAGGAGTTGTTCACTGGATCTATATCAGTATCTCTTTATGATAACCGAGGCCATGGTATTAGGCTATCTGTCAAGCTCGGATATTCTTGAATTATTAGAGAAAATAGAATATAAAAAGCATTTTAAGTCCCAACTGATGTGCAGCTGAGGAGACGAATATCCTAGCAATAGTAAGGACCTATCATTACTACCCCCGCATAGTGTATTTTAATATTTGCTTGAAATAAAACGGAAATCTATGACAAACTATTGGCATATGCAGACAAGTCATTTCGTAGACAGGGCGTCGACCTGCGAAACTCGGCAGCATATAGTGATTTTTGTCGTTGTAATATATCAAATGCCAGGTATTTATATAAAGACGTTTCCGGAAGTATATAAAAAATGACGTTACAGAAAAAATGAACACTTGAGTAAGGGTCTTGAGTTCGTCCTGGATAATGTACCAATATAATCTATGGCCCCTCTCTCCTTCGTCTTACCGAAGGAAGCTGCTCCTAAAAAGCAGAGACGTTCCGCGGTCAATGTCCTTTTGGGAGAGATTTTATTCCAGTAGATCCTGCTCTGAAAGTAAATTAAAGTATGGTTTGTGTCTAATAAGTGAATAATAAATGCACTTTAAATGGGTTTCAGTTTTAATTCATCCAAATTTGCATTTAACCATGTAAATAATAAATGGCAATGGGTGTTATTCTCATTTAATAATGTAAATAATAAATGGCAATGGATGTCATATGAAATTTAAAATGCATTTGTAATCTATATATTTGCATATTTTCAAACAATTTCTTTATTTTTATAAATATAACTCATTTGATAAGCTCTCTGCTTTTCCAAAATATATATCTATAATGCTATTTAAAGAATACTAAATATAGCAAAACCGTTCATAATATAAACGAGAGAAATAATAGAGGTATATTATTTGATTGCATTTGGATTGGGCTTAAAGGCTACTCTCTAGTTCAATTAGGAATCACTTGTACCATAATGTGCATTATATTTCATTTTATGTTGTCTATATAATCTAGTAAACCAAGTATCTGAAATACTGGTCTACGTGAAACATCCTACCCGTTAATATGGATCCGGGTGTTGCATCTGATTAGCCGCTTTGTTCGGATATGTCGCCGTTTCGATCTGCTATTTCATCATTTTCAAGTGCATTAGAATGCGGTTAGATCAAGATCTCGGGATTACTATGACGTGTGAAATGACGTGTTTTGTTGTGTCTGAGATAAACATCCGCTGGCCATGTAAGACACGACACCATTTGTTGAGCAACTTGAATTTTTGCGCTCTGGATGCAAATTTAATATCAATGGTAGGCTCATGATTTTCTCACACACCTTTAGTGTTTTGCGAGTGATTTGCTCCAGAGGGTATGCCTTTAATAAAGTCGAATAATTGACCTTAAATGATATCACGCTTTTATATTTTTATATGTATTACGTGTTGCTATTCTTTGTTCGTGACTCGGACCTAAGTATTCTTCAGGCATTACTATTTGTATTAAAGTGTTACATGCAGGGAGTACATGTATAACATTTCGAAAAACATATACAGCTGTCGGTACCCCCTCCCAGGAATATATTTAGGAATTCATATCCTTATGGGATGGGCTGAGTTTTTATCCTTATGGTAAGACTGAGCTTTTAAATAAACAAAAGGAACAGAAAAATAAAACCATCATATACATCTACCAGAAAGGCTACTTACAATTTATTAAGGCTCATAAAATATTACCAAAGGGAACATATAGAACAACAATAATAAAGACATTCACTTGTAAAAAGTACATCAGTTAAACCAAAGTCACAGAACAACACATTGACTATGTTTCAAAATGTCACGTATGCAAATTTCAACATATATATGCAACATAACACTGATATTTTTCTTTAAAATGGAAGTCAAAATACTGAGTAGAAGTACAGAAATTCTTGATTAGCAACTTTTACTTAGTTCTGTATTTAAAATGTATTAGCAGCAGTTGCAGCACCAGCAGCACCTGTAGTAGCAGGAAATGTCAGAAACGAAAACAGTTGTTTGTTTAATCGTTACTTCCGGTTATGTTTTTCCAGAACACCCTACAGGTATGATATTAAAACCTCAGGAATACAGAAAAACACTTTTTGCGAACTTGGAATTCTTTTCAATACTTCCAGACGGACATATCATGTCCTTCTTGCACTTTGGATACTCATCGTGGCGCTTACAGATGGCTAACATGTCTATAGGGTCAACAGTTGGTGTCAATATATCTGTCTGGACTCGAGTCATGCCTTCTGATATGAAGAGGTCTTTGCGGTCTTGGACAAGACATTCATCCAAATGATTCAAATATCACGGCCTGGCTTGTCACTACCACTTTATTACCGTCACCAAAAACTGATTAACCATGAATAATTACGAAATATTGTTTTCAGTTCATTTACTAATCTCAGTATTCATAAATTCACTAAAACTGCAAGATTGTATGCATCTCACTCCTTACGAAAAATATAAAGTGTTCTTCCCCTTAAAAAGCTAACACTTCATATTGCCGCGAAGTGCAAGGTCTTGACTTTTGTTCAACTGTAAAACGTGTCATATATTGAAAACTGTCTCAAACACCGACCTTGAGCTCATGGTTCTCTTCAGATGAATGTCGAAACCGACCTGATCCCTGATCCCTATCCCGGACATAGCGCTTTCTCTACACTCTTTGGGTGGTTCATTTATAGGCTCTAAATGTGGAACTTATCACGAGCATCTTTTTTTAACCTATCGCTTTGTTTTCTTTAGCTTTTCATCTCAATCTCTATAATTCTTCATTATGGATGTCCATCTAGGCATAAACCTCTTTGGGGGATGTGCGCTTAGTGTTTACAACTTTCTACGAAGATATCTATTAGTGTTAGGATTTGGTTTTAAAATCATAATTTGATTGAAAAAATAAAAACGACCAATGATCAATCATTGATCGATTATTGATCGATTATTTTATGCACTTACTTTATTTCCTTGAAATCTGCTGTATACTAGTACCTGAAATGTTCACCCCAGTAAGTAGTCTTGAATGTACATCGGTATTCAGTCCACCCGCATCCAAGATGGTCTTGCTGACGGATGATTGTTGGGCGTGCAAAATTCCGTTTTGATGCTGTTCGTTACTTTGTGTTCGTATATCTCTGACAGGGTTAGATGCTTTGCATGTGCTTATTAATCGTGTTTAATCAATTATGCAAAAATGCAATCGATTCTATCGATTTTGAAAGAAAACGAACAATCATCGATTTCATCGATTAATCGGCACACCCCTTATATCCATACGCAGCCCTTGACGTAATCATACGGCCATGTGTTTGTCATACACTGGGACTTGCACACCTTAAGACTTCTATATAGGGCTTGTCAAACAACCGTATTTGTGTCCCAATTGGTCTGTCTCGGACTGACATAAACACATTGGTGTCTAATGCATTTTAGATCTACGGTGAATATTTTAAAAAGGATATTCGCAATTTATTTGATTGAAGGATTGGATTTTAAAGTAACAATATATCTGTATAATTGGGTAATAGATTAATAGTGTATTTATATAACAATATAGGATAATATAATAATAAAATTATTATTTAAGCGCTTATAAAACAATTTAATCAAGCTTTCAGCTTAGATAAAACAGTTTTTTCTTTAATAAAACCGAGCCGTCTACGACTGAAGTGAAGTCTCGGACAGGTGTATAATATAAACCATTATAATTATTAAATACCATTGGCAGCTTCAGATCAAAAACTTCCATTCACTGAACAAATTTTACTTATATATAAATTCTACCAGGAAATCGCCGGACGTAGATAAGAACTTCTGCTGACGGTCTCTACATCTTTCTGGGGGCAAGTCACCACAGCACGTACTATATTGATGACCTTACAAATATCCAACTGTTCCTCATTATGTACTTTACCTACAATCCTTTAGCTGTTCAAGTTTGACTCGTTAATTTGTCCAACTGTCACAGCAGCAGGAGTGGAACCTGCTGATAATACACTTATCGTCCAGTTTAATCTTCACTTGCCGTTTTTATGCCAGGAAGCCCCAAACGTATGATATTATAGCGAAAGTCATTAGGGGCGTATTGTGTAAAAGCTTGGAATTATCTTTAACATCATAAGCTACGTCCGTCAGATGTATGATAATTACCCCAAGCCTATAGTGCTAGGCCATCATAGCGACAGCGCTCAAAACCTTTTCAACATTATGGTTTAATTTTCACCATCACCTTTATTTCGCCTCTATAAACTGATCAACTATTGATATTCACGATATTTTATATCAGCATTGTTAAACTTACGCAGTATGTATAAATAAGAACTGTTACACTGTTTGTACATGTATTTCCATCCTAACGAAGATGTAGAGCGTTGTTCCCCTTGAAAAGTAAGTCTTTCCTCCCATTTGCCTTGAAGCTCAAGGCCTTGTGATAAATTGTTCAACTGAAAGATTTGATATAAATTGAACACTGTCTGAAAGACTGGCCTTGAGCGCTTGGCTTTTTTTAAGGGGGGGCATTATGAAACCAGCCTCTGATCATCATTAAGGCGTACATAGCATCTTCTTTGATCATTTCTGTGAGCCGCGTTCTTGCACCCATAATAATGTCTGCAGAGATTCTTTAGTAGGATCTAAGAGAGGATATATATATATATATATATATATATATATATATATATATATATATATATATATATATATATCACAGCATAGTATACTTTTTATCATATCGCTTTTTTTATAAGCGTTACTTCTTATGCTCTAAATATTTCTTCTTTATGGCTGACCATCTGGGTGAAACCTTCTTTGGACCTCATACACTTTTGTACTTCCTTCTATAAATATCTCCATAGACTGCTCTTCACGTGAACCTAGCCACTTTGAGGGCAGTTGATTAGTGATCAGCATACACAGCGACCTGAACACTTTCAGACTTCTATAGAGCTTTTCTAATTGTCCTTGTGTCAAGTTTCACTGAATAATATCTTGAATTATTTAGAAATAAACACATATCGGTATCTAATATATTGCACGGTACGGTAAATATTGCACAAGAGGATATTCATTTATTTCAGGAAATGATTGGATAATAAATAAATATGTTTACAACACTATATGATAATATTATAATAAAATGTCTAATATTGTATTTTTTTTAAAGGGGAACATTCGCTACATATTTCATGGAATATATGAGCATTTATAAAACAATTTTGTGCTAACAGCTTTGCAAAACAGCATTTATATAATAACGCAAAGCTGTACACACGCATACCGAAAACCAGACATCGTCTGTTATTTCAATATTTCATGTTAAATCATTAAAAAATAATTTACAGCTATTTACAACAACATTTACAGAACAATACACAATCCTGGCCACTGAATCAACTATGTACAACATAATTTACAGATCCAAAATACAAAATCCTCTCTGTATCATATATTTAAATTGATACCGCCGATTTGTACAAATAATACACATGTACAAATAATATAATTGACAAATAAAAGAAATACTGTTTTAAATATATTTTAGGTAAGCCAGGTTTAGGTTGAGGGATTCTTGTGTCATATGTATTTAAAGGTCACCGAGTGTGTGTTTTTAGGCGGCTACATTATATCGATTTTGTTCCTTTGAATCCATTGTTGCATAATGTTATTCCCTCGGTCACGCTACGTGTTTAACCATTAGTCACCCGCACACGTATACTGTAGTGTCAAGCTTACACATGTCTCAATGTTGACTATTTTATACGTACAGATAATAATTAATGTAAGACGCGTCCATTTCAAACTTTAATCTTTGTGATATTCCTAAGACATTCGATCGACTAACAGGTCTGTCACTTTTTAAAGCGATTCGGACAACTGATCTAGCATAGTCTCACAGTTTGAATCTGAGCGAATTTGCAAAGTAATTTTTCTGCCAGCCCCTGTAGTAGTTTGGTTTTGGTATTGAACACACAGGAAATACAAAGAGACTGTGTGGACAATCGCCATAAAGAATACTTGCCATAACAAATGTTACATCTAAAATATTTGAAAAAAAAACTTGCGCCAAAAATATCAAAACCATCGCCATGATACAGAATTCTATATTTCTGGTTTATGACTAATGAGAAAAAGTTAACAAAAAACATGACATAGACACCATGTTGTTATGAGACATAAATAGATACCAGATGGTTTCAAAAATACATACAGTAGCATCATATTTTCTATTGATCGGGCTGACAATACACGAACGCTCGTTGGTCAAAACGAACAAATTGCACATAAGTGCTGAATAAAACATGTTCCGCCTTGTCTCTCGCCATCAATACGTGCTTTAATTGTTGTTCTGACTGTAGTTCCTAAGTGCAGTCACCAGCCCGAAACAGTATTAAATGTTTGTCGTAAAATATATATGACTTCTGCACGGGAACGGCTTATTTGGAACTTCTGTTAACAGTTAGTAGTGAAACTGCAAAGCCTGACTCTAACAACCCTGACAAGGCCAAACAAGGTAGATATCGTCATGGCATATGTGGTTATGACTGCAAATGAAACGGAAGTGGACCGTTGGGGATAACATTACGACATCTGTTATGACTAATTCATAAACGACATTGAATTGTTACGATAAGCCCGTAAAGGACATTTATTGAGAATGTTAAGACGTTCAGCTTTGTCCATTGAGGAGTCCCTGGTTCAGCCCTGTACCAGCAGGACGCAGGAAGACATTGGCTGTGGATTAAGATCCAGCACTGATAACGACCGACTGGTGGACGAGACAGCCATGAGTGAAGGAGATCTGTCCATCGGAACATACGTGCCCTCTGATGCAGAGGTCAGCGGAGAGGTCAGGCTTGATTTACATACATCCTTTTACCCAACTTTTTTTTATAAGTTGTGCCTGCTAGAACATTACATGCATACAAAAATGGTGGCATTAGCTCTTGAAAAAACTTTTAATCTGCTTCATTAAAATGACGAAGTTCTTTCGAAAGTAAACAGCTTTTTGGAAACGGATGATTGGCGTCCCAAAGCCTTCCAAGAATTTTTTCGAAACATTTTGAATGATTAAGCGCGTGTTAATAAATACTTTAAAATATGCATATCCGTAGAACTCAAGCAAACTTTGCCGTAAACACTTAAAGATATAAGCCCATTCAAGAATATATCGGAAGATATAATGTAAGACAATACGAAATTTTATTTTCATCTGAACACTGCACCGAGTGTTTGTTAGGACGGTGGAACGTTATGTTTAAGCCTTTGTGGTCGATCTTTTCTACACCTTCTAACTGTAAAAAAAAAAACAGGTTAATAAACTCTTTCTCCGAAGTAAGCAAGTGAAACCAATTTTTTTCAATGTAATGTATCTCAAGCATTTTCTCAGCTGTGGCGTGTTAGTTAGTTATCCCTTTGATGTATGTTTTTCACCAAGAAGATTAGATGGTATAATTGAGGTCACATTAGAGCTCCCATAAATAATGGAATCTCGCTACACCTGTGCTGAGTAAGATAGCATACTTTCCGATCACTTATATGAAACATACCTGCCGAGGTTTTACTGCAGGGGGTGTGTTTCCTTTGGGTAATGAGTTGATTTTTCTGGCCTTTCAGGGCAGCCGTCTTCAGCACCTCTGACTGGGCAGGTTTCTTAATGTGAGGCACTTGGTCTGTTTCTATAAATCGGGTTATACTGAACCGGATTACTAATGTCTGAAAGCAGGTCGCTTTACACAAGTCTCGTTTGGTTTATATGATAAAAAAAACGAGTTTGCTGTCCGAATGTGTATGTTAATCCGAAGGGGCGTCAATACAAGGGCCGCGAGTGTTGGTATATCCCCGTCACCTTTTAGCAAAGGGGGATGGTCAATGTTATCCCCCCCCCGATATTAAGAGAATAATATTTATATATTGGAAGTGTTATATATATTCTTAAATCAGAATTATAGACTTTGGTTCCATTTCTGAGTTACTAAAAAATATTGTATATCTGAACCTGGTTAAGATTAACATATACTGGCAGCATGATACCTGATTTTTTAAAACTATATTGTAATATATTTGTAATGTGTCACACAGACACACACACACACATATATATATATATTTATATATATATATATATTTATATATATATATATATATATATATATATATATATTTATATATATATATATATAAATCGCCTTCGAGTCATCCCCCACCCTGGAAGATACGCCACTGTTGATCCAGTTAA
Source organism: Sipunculus nudus (assembly GCA_026874595.1). Classification (NCBI taxonomy): domain Eukaryota; kingdom Metazoa; phylum Annelida; class Sipuncula; order Golfingiida; family Sipunculidae; genus Sipunculus; species Sipunculus nudus. The sequence continues at coordinate 70,808,125 of CM049313.1, forward strand.
CTGTGCTGCTAAACGAGATGTTTGGCGGGAATGATTGGGACAAATGGTAGCAGAACTGGCCTCACGAAGTTGAGAAATTTATTTTGCAGTACCACCAGGACCGGGTGCACTGCAAAACGGTATACAGTAAACTGAGTTACTGTAGACCCTCTTTCAAGCGGACTACTGTAGACTAGAATGATGCAGATAACTGGCGCGGTGTGTACAGGGTAATCTAGCTTACGAACCGAATTATTTGCTAATGCGGATACGGTCTAAGATTTGAACTTAAGAACGTGTGACTCAGATTGGGAGGCAAACTAATAAATAGAGGATTACGGAATTCAGTGGGATTATTTCGGAGCAATAGAACGGCAAAAGTCCATATCACCCGTCATCTGATATGCCGCTGTGACTTGAACAATTTAATTTTTCATAATATTTAAAAAAAGAGCTACGTTGTTGAAGCAATAACATTGAACCAGAACTCTTATTTATTGTCGTTAACGCACGAACGAACTAACCATCGGGCCAGCTAACAAATCAACCAAAATTATTACTCAATAACATATACCGAATTATCGAAATTTAAATTGTTATTTATTCAGGGGAAAATTGTTTTTCCGGTGTCAGTCTGTAGTTGGCGGGCATGTTTAATCAAGAGAAAGCAGATACCGTAACACGTGTGATGCACCGACAGTGAAGCGTTGTGGGGACAGCATACGGGCTTAGGCTGCGGGTTAATATAAAGGTTAATTGCTTCAGCGAAGTGATTTAATAAATTGCTCTCTCATGTTGTGTTTGATGGCCAGCTGATCATATTCCAATTGTTTTATACACTGTTCTGATTGCAGGCAACCACGATTTAAAAATGATTAATTAAAAGTGTATCCATCCCGCGGTTTTAATGGACGGTCATAATATCGGAATCAACTGCATAATTGTCTTGAGTTCATTGACATTTGTACAGAGTAAGCCAGACATTACTTAAATTATACAGAAAGGATATGAGAATTACTGTTTTAAAATGGGATATCCCTTTTAAGTCAAACTTTTGTGTTACAATTTCAGATTAATCAAATCTTACGTAAATGTTAAATGTATGTACCTTTGTTCCTCCTATCGACTTCCGCGCCACAAAATGAGAAGCACCGGTGTACCGATTTCAGATTACCCCCCTTTCAGATTACGGGGGGTGGGGGGTGGGGGGGTGGGGGTAATCTGAAATCGATTTTAGATTACCCCCGGTAACTTGAAACCGATTTTCAGATTACCCCCGGGGGTAATCTGAAATCGCTTTTCATATTACCCCCTCGAATTTCAGATTAACCCCCCCCCCAAATGATTACTTATGATTATTTAGATACTTATCGTATACATTACCTTAAGTAACCTGAAAACAACAACAAAAAAAAAAACAACTACTTCTACTACTGCTACTACAATAATAACAATAGTAAAATTAACGATGATGATTATTATCATCAAATTGTCATTATCCCTGTAGTACAAAAGGTACAAAACATTCTCTCTCTCTTTAAATTATAAAAACACCACTTATAAATGAAACGTGCAGTCTTGCACATTAACTGGGTATGATAATTACATCCATAATTTAAATGCTATCTTTCGTGATCACGAAATACGGCAACTGGCAAGCATACTGTAGCCACTTCCTGTCTGGTTAAGTGTGGTCGTTGAAGTCAGACATTAGGTTTGTACATGTAAAAAATTGTAGAAAGTTTATTTTAGTTTTAATTTCAAAACGATAACTTCTTTGGAAAGACAAAATAAAAAAACCGGTAAAATTCGATCTGAGGAAATTTTGACGAATTTAAATAACAAAAAATGACATAAAAACTCATAGTATTTTGTCATAGTAGAGGACCAATTTATATATACCTTTATCACGTGTGATATGTATTTTTAATATGTCATGTCTCTATGTTGTAGTGAACCACTTGAATTGTTTTCCTTCTTTTATTTTAACTTAAATCAAAGTTTAACATATAAAAATATATTTATATTTGTGTTCCAAAGCCACTAAAACATTAATAAATTTTAATTTTAGACTGCTGAAAACATCGGAAGCATTTACTCAGATGTAATACAAAGTATAAATTTTACAATTACAATTAAAATGTCTTTAAATTTTTAGATGTTATATGTATAATGCCCTAGGAATTGTCTGTTAAACCGAGCAAGTTATGTTCTACATATAATTTTAATATGCTTAATCCATTAAAACTTTTACTACACTGTGTTTCTGATTTTAAACATAGAATTTTCATTCTTTTTATATTTTTTTATATTTCAAGTTTATTCAATGTTTCATTTTAAATATAATACAAGTAATTCTTAAAAATAATTTTTGCCTCTTTATTATACCAATATTATTTACATTGTTTCACTCAGCTGAATCTCTTCGTTTTATCATTACAATTCAAAATTTTAAAATTTCAATGTAAAATTATAATCATTGAAATTATTAATAAATTATTGTTATACAGTGTTTGCGTTTACGCCTGTATAACACCAAATTTCAATATTTGTGATAATAAGGCGTAATTTCTATATTTATATGTAAATGTTATGTGTCATAAACATAACATACAAAATTTCAGTCCCTAATACATTTGAAAGTCTGAATTGAAATAAACTATACCAAAATATTTGCATATACTTTAAAAACAGCATTTGTTAAGCCTAGCATATACTCTTCCCTAATAATCTTTTTATGCAGCCAAAATGTATTTCTGTGATATATATTTTCAATTTTTTGTATATTAAAACGAATTACACTGGTTTTGACACGTTGTTAGTATTCTGCGTTTCCTGAATTAATTATAATCATTTACACTGTAATCGTTAAGTATATTGATGTTTAAATATTTAAATTTATTGTTAAATGTTAAAATCCACACATAATCCAATAAGAGTTATATAGTATATATTTCATATCAAGAAATACATTAAAATTCTTTAAAATCCTGAAATCATTCATTATACCTGCATTCGTGATTGACTGTATTCATTGTTTTTAATACAAAAAAAAATGTTCTATACAACTGCAACTTCGTCATATTGTCTTAAACATAGGCTATGTGACTGTAAACACTGACTGCATGTATAGAGAGGGGCAATCCTAAAAGTATTGATGATTGGGGTGTCAAAGGTCAGTTGGTTGGTACTTATGCAATTTATAACGTAAAATCCAACAAGCAATAGGGGTTATTTCGTATCTCCTATAGTTAATCAGATAGTTTGCATATTTTGCTTAATGACCCAATTATTTTATTCATTATTTTTTATTAATAGTAAGGCGTTTATTGTATATGACGATACGTTTTTTTTCACCAAAACACCACCGAGTAGTCTCGTGATGACCTCTGACCTCATTAAATATGCTCGGATATTGCAGAAATGGGATGTGAGTAACGTTTTTGAGATAATACGTGTTATGAAGAGGTTACGGACAGAGAGATCCATGTACGGCCCGACGGAGCTTACCACTACATCACCAGCCAGCTGAGGATGTTGTAAATAAATATATCTGGAGCGGTGAGCTCCTACTTAAACAAAAAGTAATCATATTAGCTTGATGAGTGAGGGGGGTAATCTGAAATGTGGGGGGTAACCTGAAATCAGGTTCAGGCTACCCCCGGGGGTAATCTAACATCGATTTCAGATTACCGGGGGTAACCTGAAAGGGGGGGGGGGGTAATCTGAAGTCTTTACACCGGTTTATAGATTAGCAAGACAGTATAAACGACATGAACAAATACAAATGACTAAATCCAGACATACAGTAATGTGGTCTCACAGCGTGACATCTTAGTTGTCCCTTTGAAGGAATTTTGAGGCAAATGAAATAAAAAATGTTGTGTCTGCTTGAATTATGTTTCTTCCTGTAGTGCTTAAAAGGTTTTCTTTCATTCAGTCTCTTGGTAGTTTATTAATGAAACGTTGATAAACACAGAAAATATCGGTTCAGAAGAGTGACGTCATCATCAAGTGTGTGGGATGACCCGCAGGCTAGTGAAAGATAATATATATATATATATATATATATATATATATATATATATATATATCAATCAGTATATGAGTTACAGTTGATGTAACAAGTTGCTCAATACAGGTAAAACACAGGCGCCCAGCTATTCCTAAACAGAGCATGATTTACTGAATGTTAAACACGTTAAAGTTACATCGAGATACTACTCGCTGTTTTCACTGACGGCAGCTAGTGGTTGACTTTATCTATAGTTATTGTCGTTGGCTGATGAATTTTCAATAAGATATAAAATTGTTCATTACTATTTAATGAATGCCACATGTAAAATAATAGATGTGCTGAATTCCTTTTCCTGTGAGTTAGTAAGTAATACAAATGATTTAAATGATTATTCTGTTGTCCATTTCATAGTTTCCCCTAATATCGCACAATCACGGCCCATTGAAACGACGAGTAATGTTACAATAAATATCAAATTTTAAACTGAAAACTTTTCGGGTGAACTATTTAAGAAACTATCACGTTTATATCGCGCAAAGCGCTACTATTGACATAGCGATCACGTTCCAATGTATGTGACCACGGTTACCGCGGCCTGGCTTTTCATTGGCTTAAAAGACAAGGTCCATGTAAACCCATTGGCAATGCCCTGGCCGCGATTATGTAGTATATTTATTCCGAATATTGTCGACTTAAAATGCGTGCACAAAAGTGAGCCATTTATAATTAACACGTTAGTTTCACGGCTAATTTTCAGATAAGTAAAACTTGTATCTTGTTAGCCCTTTAAGTCGATTTCTGATTTTTTACAAATCCAAATAGTTAGCACGTTGAATGCCGAACAAACCTCTTGTCACAAGGCCGCTTCCGCGATTTACAGACCGTTCATATGATTACCGGTACCGCCATATAATTGATTTGAAAAATTAAAAACTTTCGTGTGGACGGTCCCGTTTGGGGTTTCTTCCGATCACGTGAAGGATGATCCGTCGCCGTAATGTGATCAGATGTTTTTACTGCGAACCAGTGAATCCGTGGCTTATTAATTCCTTTGTTAGGCTCGGGCCGCTGGGGCTTGTTTGTCCAGCACTGACTGATCGACCGTGGTACAGGCGCACCCTGTGATAAGCATCTCAGTCAAGCCACCGTTGTTTAACCTGTGTATGTTCTCGTCTTCATTGCCTTGATGTAGATATATGAATTAATAAACCACGAACTGGTAACATTTTGCATTATCTTCCCACGAATTCAAATACCCCACGATATGCGTTTTGTACAAAACCAAGATATTTTAAGCTCACGATATTATCTGTATCTACAGTATTTCGTTTTTCCCGTTTTATTACATTTTAGCTCACTTTTGTCCGTCGTCCGTTTGCCGTCCGGTCTTCCGTTAAAAGGCCCAGGATATTTACACTTTACATGCTTACTGCTCAAGATAGGTCGTTTGTTAAATATTACATGTGGGTCACTTTGACCTATAATTTCTGAGTAAATGGGCGAAAAAATTGTCCATTCGTGAATAAGTCGTGACTTCTCCATACCTTAAAACCCAGGAAGTTTAAAGCTTCACTTGGTATATGATCCAGGCAGTTTTGAAGCAAAAACCTCTTATGCTAAGGACTCAGTAAAAAATCATTAAAAAAGAACTGTTTGATGGTTTACATGAAATTCTTAATTTTTATGCAGTTTTACTTGTATTTTTGATAATTACATCGGGGTATCCTTTAGCTCTTTGGCACAATTTCTAACTTTACATCAAGACAAGATGAGATTGCTCATGATTTCTGAAAAGAGGTGGTGGAAAAACACATATTTAGTTCTTCAGAAGCTCAAAAATGTGACCCATAGTCAGGCATTAATTCTGAACATTAAACCCGAGGAGTTCAAACTTAAAAATGTAGACTCCTCTTGGTAAATGTTTCTTTGAAATAATGGATGAAGTCATTATTGTATATAAATATGTACTTATAATGTATATAACTTGATGTTGCATATGTTTTTGTCAAGTTTGATACATCAATTGTTTTAATCATGTCCTTCTACAAGACCTTGATCATCAAGGTCAGATTAGCTGAAATACAGGAATATTGTAAACCCCTTAACCTTTAAACTATTGCATTCATGTCATGTTTCCTCAGGTTTGGGGATGGGGCCAATACAAGAGGGGTGCGAATATCTGGATGTTTTATTAAAGCCATTCTAGCCATTCGTGTGAACTGAGTTATAACAGTTTTCTTTAAGAACTCCTACATTCCCCTGATCACAAATTTTGACATTTTCAAGTGTATCTTTTGTATGCTACCGGATATCACATTAACTACTTGGGCTACGGGCATCGGATTTCTGGGGAATATTGAAACTATGACTGGTATTTCAGTGTGAGCTGCAGGTAGAGCCATTTATGTAGACTTATTTTATGTGAGTCTAAACTTTCCTTCTATTTCTCCCCTTCTTGCAGTGTTTGATTCTGTGCTTGCATTGTCGAATACCAAATATTGATCATTTGGCTTGTGCGAGTGTATAAACTACAACTGTTTATTATATTATTAGTAAAGAACGTAGGTGAAGACTAATTACTGTGACACAAGCAGATATTAATATTTCAAAAATAAAGCATACCGGAATCATCTAAATTAAACCATATCTTAAATAAAGGACATGAAGTTTCACAAAAATCATTTACTTTGCTCGACCGTCTTAATGTTTAAAGAGAGCTGATATAACTGATGTTATATGTCCGCTGCATATAAACCTTCCGAGACCGGGGGAATCACTGGAGCGTATTACCGTCATATGGGCCGAGGTAGAACGCTGAAAATCGATTTATGTCCGTGCCTTGCCCGCAAAATGGCCCCATGGGTCTCTGACTGGTTGTGATAAAAACCTGAAGAATTGTGCACCTTCACGGAGCGTTCCCAACGCTCTGTTTATGAGAAGACGGGTGAACGCCAACACAGCCCTTTATAATGGTGTCACCGCTTACTTCATTTTCAATTATGTGTTCGTGTCTCGAAGGTCTATTTGTATCAAATACCTGTAATGTATTATTCCAACTGAGCTTTTTAATGATTTATAACTCTACTTACATGTCTTTACAGACATATAAAAAAAGTCTTTATATGTCTGTAATAAATATGGGACGAATATATATCGGAATAAACAATAATTCTTTAAAAGGGGACTTTGGACGATGTCATATACCTAGCGCACAATAAAAGGCACGGGATGGACAACGATCGGAGTCAGAATTAGTCACAGGTTAAGATGAGTGTGGAAAATACAGAGTCAAGGAAGTAATTCTCTTATATACTTCTGTCAGATAAGAACATAGGGTTGATATGATTGTTTTAGAAAAGAACATCTTAATTCAAGAACCTATGTTAGCCAAGTATATATGTTAGAAAAGTGCATAGGTTGATATGAACGTTTTAGATAAGACCATGTGTTATTCAAGAACCTTTGTTAGACAACTACATGTTAAAAAAAAAGAATATAGATTCTAGAACATGGACCTTTTACAGAAGAAAATGTTATAAAAGAACCTACGTTTGGCAAAAACATAAATTAGGCAGGAATACAGGTTTCATATGAGCGTTTAAGAGAAGAACATGTGTTATTCAAGAACCTATGTTACACAAGTAAATATTGTAGCAAAGAACATGTTTGACAAGGACTGTGACACAGGTACATATTATAGCCGCCTATATTTCATACAGTCGCTGGTTATATTCACCTAACTAAAAGTATGTTGGTTAACACGCCGACGGTGACACCAGATTTTGTTGTTCCAAATTGTTCTAGTCGCCGACATTACCGGACGTTGTTCTTGCAGCCAAAATCACAGTCTGCGGGTCTGGCCGCCAACCATATAGGTCGTAGTTCTTTTGCTGTCTTTGAAACAGTCTGTTGTATTCCGCTTAGGTTTATAATTTCGGTCGTGGTTTCCTGTTATACCTAATCCGTTTCTTTAACTATCTAAATTAAAATGTAGGCTAGGGAAAAAAATTTTTCTTGGGACACAGCCATTACTTTTTAGCGATACTGCATATGAGCTTATGCGATGATGTGGCGTCGTCCGTCGTCTGTACGTTAACCCATACTATATCAAAAAATGGCAGGAGTTAGCATCACCAAATTTTTTTTGCACAAATTCAGTCATCTATAAAAAAGCTTTCGGATCCTGCTTACTTTTTGCTATCTGGATTTACATAAATTTCGAAGGGGAAAATAACTTAAGGGGAATTTCTTCTCCGAAACTGTTTAGCCAAATAGTCCAATATTTAAAAAAAAATGATCCCAGGAATAATCGCTCTGAAGTGTGTTCGAATGGTACCAGTCAGGTGATTTTGGCCGAGTTACAAGAAGCTGAGCTTAGTCATTTGGCGAAGAATGCACGCAAAATTACAATATCTGAATCGGCTGGAGCTATCATCACCAAATTATATGCAAACGTTGGTCACGAGTCATTTTTTTAAATTGAGGTATTGGTGGCGCCACCTGCATCGAACTTTTTTATACATGGGTCATCGGTCATCACTACGTTTGCCCATAATTGTCCAGGAAAAACAGGAGCTAGCATCTCCAAGTTTTTCGCAGAAAAATCAGTCACATATCAAATGTTGATGGATTTAGCTTTCTTTTGCGCCCCCTGCATCAACTTACATTTTACAGCGGAAAAGTTTGAAAACATCTTAAAATCTTCTTATCCGAAATCATTCAAATTATATCAGCCAAATTATTCAATATTTGTTTGTTCAAATGGTTTGGGATCTATGGATTTTGGCCGAGTTTAGTCATTTAGCAAAGTAAGCATACTAACATAACAACTCAGAAATGACAGGAGCTATAGCATCACTCAGGAGTCTGGTAGGTCCAGTGCACCTGACACAAGAGAAGTTTGATTTATCTGGCCGATTTTTTATGTCTGTCCATGCATCTCTGATGGCTTTCTCGTACACAAGACAGGTGTCGTAACCTACAATGATTTTTGCACAGTGTTTGTCCCTGCTCATTTCTCAGGAGAAGTTTAATATATCAGCCTGAAATTTAGCAAATCTATACATATCGGATAGCTTCGTCGTATATAAGACTGGTGGCGCCACCTACAAAAATAATTGCACAGTAAATGCTCTTGTTTTTTTCGCAGAAGTGAGTTGACATATCAGCCTGAAATTATGCATGTCCATATATCACGGATGCTTTTGTTGTATACAAGACTTGTGACGCCAACCTACAATTTTTTATAGGAGTTTCATGCAGCTGTGCACATAGCCCAATAGTGGTATGAAGTATCTGCCTGATATTGTGCATGTCCATACATCTTCGATGGTTTTTTTCGAACACAGGACTTGTGGCGCCACCATTAATTATTTTGTGTTGTTTACGTCAATGCAGTATTTCAGGAGTGACCTTTGTGTAATTGGTGCTTATACTCAGGTTCACAGTGTTTCGTACTTGCATTGTTCATATGCATATATACATATTCATATGCGTGTGCTTGAAAAACAATGGTCAGGCATGGAGGCATTATACCTGAAGTATATCCAACGCCTTTAAGCCTTGTTAAATGATGAATTTGAAACTTGAAAGTGTGATAGAAACCTGGGGAAAATAATATAAGGATATTGTTAAAGAATAGGTAAATACTGTGGAGATACGGTAGATGAATAAGAATTAATTGGACCCAGGATAACCACGCCGCTCGTAAGCAGTTATTTAAGACAGAGTGACAATAAAGGTATATACGAAAAGGGGTATACAGGAACAAATGCTTTAAAGAAAATAAGTCTGTTCGAAACAAGACTGTCATATACAATGGTATAAATATTTTATAAGTACTGACGAGTTGGTTCATTGCTAAGTTTTCTGCTAATGCACTTCGTTTCATTATGTTATAAACGGCCCTCCTGGGGTTCAGATACTCGACAGTCATTTCAAGCCAATTCAACTCATGAGTAGACTAATGTGAAAAACCTAACAGACGGAAACGATGAAAAAAAAATAGCCGATATATGTAAAACACTTGTTATAGTTGTTCAATGTTAACCGGGAAAGCCTGTTGCCGGTCGTCGCTTATAGCAACGTCGTTTTTAACATATCGACATGGGTCGGATAGACTCTCATGGTTCTTAAAAATGATAAACAATCGGAGAAATTGTTGTAATATTCCATCATGTTTTATTCCTATTATGTTCGCCTGCAGACAGTCACTGGAAGCGTAGCAACTCTGACAAATCCAGACCGCCCACATGATCATACCGCGGGTCATCGAGGCCTAGACGACATAGGATTCTTGCTAGCTTTATTGCCTTTTCTTTACCTCCAACTGAAATCACTTTTGACTGTCAGATTGAAGAACAAAAAAAAAGACATGGCGTTCATGTTCGATTAAAGCATGGATGTCCCTTGGCCATTAGAATCGCAAATAAAACATTTAAAAATTAATCTTTTCTTATTTGAAATAAAAAGTCACTTCAAATTTATGAAAAACAACGTGCATGGATTCTCAAATGAAATGTACACGAATATACAATCACTGAAATTAATATTTATAGAAACAGGTGGTAAGACAGAATAAAGATATACATACTGAGTGACAAGGGTTATTAGTCCATCTGGTCATGGTCTGTATATAAATACAGACCGTGGCGTCGGCAGCACCGATCATAAAAAACCACAACGGCAACAATTATAAATAATTTGTGAAGCACCTTTCCCGTCGGCAGTAATTGATATCGCCGATAGGCAAAATACTGGAGGGGACTGAAGCGTGACACGCATACATGCAACAGTCCGAGTCGGGCAGATATAATCCATATCCCGCCAACAACAAAACCATTAAAACGGAGCGCGGCCGTTTTAATAATGTATTACAAACCGAATAGCACTAGCAGAGAGAAGTGATTTGTGAAATAGAAGAGAGTTTCCTATTTGACAAGCTCCAAACTGATGTTCTTTCTACGTGGAGCGGTAACAAGCCTGCGCCAGTACAGTGCTGGAGCTTACGTGTGCTTGCTAGACCAGCATCTGTCGGCTAACAATGGCAGCTGTAACAGTGCTGCTACAGGTTATGATGAGGTGCCAATAGACTCAAAGGCAATCCGTGCTCCAGCGGCCATCCAGTGTAAATAATCGCTCTCAGAGTAGCGGGTATTTTTGGACCGGTGCTGGGCATGGTCCCTATACGTATAACAGCCGGCCGGAGACCACAATCGTGGGATTGCATATCAACACTCCGCCTGCTTCAATGACCTCAAAGTTCACACGGTAAGCTTTAACCTTCCAGGATTTTGCACAATCTTCATATAAAGAGAAGATTACCAAACAATAAATATCTGTAAAGGCACCGTAGATCATCCGTAACCTTGGCTACAGGAACGGAGCGCTCTCCTTTCCCGCCGAATTTTCACGTGCTATAAAAAATTGTTTTCAAGGTCTTTTCAAGTGTACCTTGTTTGCTTGACTTGGAACGAAACTGTCACTGCAAGATATCGAGATCGGAGATAAAAAATCCTTTTAGGATATGATTTATATGAGGAACAACACGTCAAGAATCGAAGGGAATTTCTAAGACGAAATATAATCCAAGAATGAAGACTTGTCTTGTGTGGAAAAAGGACATCTTAGTTCCGCTGTCAAGTCAATATAATACAATAATATACAGCAATGTGGAATATTAATCAGGATTATCTTTTGATAAGAAAAGTTTCATGGACATGTGCCAACTTGAGACACAAGTAGTGCAATTAGTGTAATAACATATTATGGATTTCTTCTCCTGATCGGATATTAATAAAAAATTGAACTTCACCTATATTTATTCTTACAAAAATATATTATTATATTATTCAGTTGGCCTTAGAGAGAATAATTTGGTATTGCACCATCTGGCTGAGAACTTGCTTTTTCTAAACGTGCAACTGGACACCAACAAAGGGCTTAATATAAGACCCCGGTTGGCCTGATATAAGACTTCCACTGGAAATAAAAGTCGGTCATTCGTCCTCGGTAATGACCACGTACTTCTTACAACTCGGATGTTACGTCGGGAAAGCAGGGCGAAACAGAAAAAAAATACATATATCCAAAAGACCCAGGTGTCACCATACGTTCTGTTGGCATAGCAACTACGCACACTGAGTCCCCCTGGAAATCGAGACGGCTCGGCCAGTCAATGACCTGGGGTAGTTCCTGAAGGCCGGAGTTGAAGATCAATAGAATAATAAAAGCCAGAGCAAAACAGCGGTGGAATGACGGAAAAACAGAAGCGAGAATATGAGGTAAGTTGAACTGATTAATACCAGGTGTCGCATAAAAATCTAATTAGCATCAAGCGGCCTTGAAGTGGTCATCTAGTACTGTAGGATCGTTTGTGTCGATAATTATGGCTGTCATTACTCAGCTCGCTGAGTGTTTAATCGTGAGACAAAAAGCGAGCCGGACCTGCCAGAGGCGGCTTCCTCGCATGTTAATATTGATATTTCCTTCAAGTTTGCACGATATCTTAATTAAAAGAGAATTATTGAATACCTGGAGAATAATAAGTTTTCGTGGACGAGGAGGGAGTGCACTGCATTCCATCTATCTCATTGCCTAACATTTACCATATATATATATATATATATATATATATATATATATATATATATATATATATATATATATATATATATATAGTCAGTAGATCTATTAACGTATCTATAAATCTATTAACGTATCAACCTCATTGCATGTCAAATATGAGGTGCATATGCCATCTTTGCAGTCAATTAACTTACCATCTTGAAATGTCTCTTAATTATTTTTATATTGAGAGTGTCGCATTTATACCATGAATGCGCAACTGACTTTCTTGATATCGCAGATTACCTCCAAGTCACCAACTGATGAATAATGAGATCTTTTTGTCAGGAATTTTACAACGTCATTTGCAACATTCTGCATTGTCGAGTTGATCTTGATACGTTTGTTTCTATTTGTTGTCCGGTGTAAATGTTTCCCAATAAATTAGTAATTTTTTTTTTAAAGATTCTTACGAAAAAAAAAACATCTTTGTATTCCTTAATAACATTATTTTGGGGTAGGGATAAGGTAGCGCATGTATGCGCTCGGTAAGTGCTGTCATGTTCATTAGGCCAGTTATTCCCACACTCTTGAGGTTTAAGGCCATCTCAAAACCGAGGAATCCGTCCATTTCGTGTAGTTTAATGTTTCTAGCTTCCTCGTTTTTTAGGCGGCATGTAGCTCAGTAATGGCAATGAATCACGCTAAAATGGTGACAAGGATTCGCCCAGTTCTTGAATAATGGGACTACTTGAGGGTTATAGGATACTTGTGCATATAAACCTGAATTACCTGAAAGCTGTAACATAAATTATGGCCATCAGGTTGTCTTCTCACTCTCTTAATAGGGAATTCCATTACTTAGCGAAGAGCTGAAATAAAAAAAAAAATCGTAATAACCGTCGGCAGATATTACAGACTTTGTTTTGTTTTCTCTATAAACGCCATCTGCACTGTGGCTGATCTGTTGATACAGATGGCATCAGGGTATGTTTAAGAAAATTTTACAACTGTACTTCATAGCTGGCTATAATGTAACAAGTTATGGAAGTTTGTACATATATCTTCGAATGTATTCTTTCATTTTATTGCAAAACTTAACTGGGTTTGATACTTGGTCTTGTTTGATATTTTAAATATTAGCGTGAATAATATACATGCATATAATATATGATGATTACAAAAATATAACATCCTTGTGCCTTAGAGCCTACTGTGGTTGCCTTTTTATTCGCAATGGTTTTAATTTTCGCCAAATTCGGAAACAATTGGGAATATGAATCCCTCGGGAATAAGCTGTCCTTTTATCTTAAATGAACAAGATGGTATAATGCATCTACACAAATGGATTAGTTATCACATATACCTCTGGAAACATGGTATCGCAACCTCCGCATGCAGACATGCAATAATAATTACCAAAACATTGACTATGATACCGGTCATAATACAATGACTCTAACGGTATTGAGTGAGGTATTGTGGGATTTATTTTTATTTTATAACAAATGCAAATACTAATGTACTCCATAGATTAGACTCCATAGATATTTCATATATTCTGAATCAATCTAAAAAATAAAACCTCGCGAAACGTTCAAATTAAAGAAATCGCGAAATTTAAGCCTCGCGAATATAAAGCCAACAACAGTATTAAATTGCGTATAACCTTTATATTAACCATCCATAAACGTAGATTATTTACTCAAAGGCAAAAAAAGTGTTTTTAATTCTGTGAATTGAACAAAAAACATTAAACGTTAGAACCGCTCAAATCCAGAGTAACATCTACACGTCTTCCATTATAACCGTATATTACATATTAACCGCACATAACAATATACCAAAAAGACGGCTTCTATAAGCATCAACAGAGGCTAAATCAGCAGCTGATAAATTTCCTCCCATGAAATTATCGGGATATAAACTTGCCAGCCGAAAAGGATAGTCTGTTCGTACACGTTCCCGTAGTCACGTGACTTGTGCCTCCTCCCGCCAGAACGTCTTGTACTTTTAAGTTGATCATCGTTTATGGCTTCTGTTTCCCAGCTGTTTCTTTATTCGATAGAAGAAATGTCCAGGCGTTTTCTACAGGTTGCTATATGTGGAACGCAGATTAAAATTTAATATTTGCTCTACTGTATTACTACTCCTTTAGTAGAACAGACACGCAGTGGTTGTAGCTTCATACGGAAAGTCGATGTTAAGGTTTTGGTTTAATTTAGTACAAAAGTTCCATTCTATACTTACCAATCCTATGTCGCTAGGATTCTGATTATCAGAGGATTTGCAAACTTAAAAAAAAATCACAAAAAAATCAAAGAAGGCGAATTTACACATACTGGTGATGTTATTATGATATTATTTATTGGGAGGTATTTGTGTAATTATTATCATAGTATCTGTATTACGATAAATATCTGTATATGATTTTGTTTTTCAGTGGGTATGTATAGACATTGAAAATAATTTACCGTGGACCTGTGTCCTTATACTTTCCTTTCACTCGCAAAATTCCCCCAAATAATGCCATGTCCTGTTTTTTTGTTCATGTTATTACAAAGTTCTGTGACATTTGCTGAAATTACCTTAACATCCCTTTTTCATGCCACGGTACACCAAAGAATATCATTATTGTGCCCCAAACGTTGCATATAGGTATATCCTTCAATCATTCATGTTGCTGGCGAAAGATCGGGGATATATATATATATATATATATATATATATATATAGCCTTATATGTCTTTATATATTTCGATACAAAAAGTTTATCATTCTAATTTATTAATCATTCAATTTTTTTCTCTTTATTTTTATATCTGATAATTTATGTTCAATAGATTTCCTCATCAGGATATTATTCTTGAAAGTGCATACTAAATCCCAGATCCCTTGATTAGGTTATTTTCATATACGTAGGTATCGTTATATTATCTACTGATGAACACCTATATACCAATACTTACACAGTCTTTGTTTAAAAAACAAGGGGCATATTTTATAATACTACGTGATCATGGGAAAAAAATGAATAGAAATATAAAATCTTGGACGTGAATTTTTTCACTCGTGTATCAAAGACTTACTCACTTTTCGTAAATATCTGTTTAAGTGATATTAGCGCAAATACACTAAACCCCATTTTTTTGTTTTGGCGAGGGATAAACTACTGTACCCATTAAACCCATGTAAATAATTTTCTTTTCATTTGTATTTTAATACTTCTGCGACTCGTTAAAGGAATTCCCACCAGGCTTTCCATGTCCTTTGATATTGTCAACAAATGACAGGGCAACCGCTGACGTAGCAGCGTGTCTAGTATACATATTAAAGTTAATAGAACATAGTTAATTCAAATTTCCTAATTTTTCATGTACATCTGTTTTTGTGTAAATTTTCAGGATTTATGTATTTTTTTGCAGCTGATATATCACTATTTTTCTTAAAATCTACATATAAATAGGGGATGTACATTCTGAATTCCCGGCACCTGTACACAATATTCGAGACCAGACATTGCTTGGCATTTAATTTCAGCCCAAATATTTTTAGTTATTGTTAGCAATCACAATATCATGTAGGATACGAACTTTATAATAAGCAAATAATTTACATAAACCAAGAGCTGTTTAATTCATCTCACGACGCTGACACCTAATATATAGAATAAAGGGTAACTACTAACTTTCTCTGAACCGTGATTACTAATTCTTGTATATAGTTTATATATCTCTCTCTGTATGAATGAGTTAGAGATCAAAACATGATAAAAACTACTGTAAATGCAATTATTGTAAATAAATCCTTATTGCATGCCTGATTCGATAATTGATTGGTGACTGGCTCCGATTGAATACATGCTTTTTTTTATTTTTGTGGAAGACCTCATTTGTTCCAACTATCTTAAGTTCGTAGCCATCGAGTTGTTGTATGAAATTTATTATATTTATTGTGATAACCTGACACGATATCATTTGGTTTTCTAATAAGAAAATCGATGTAAAAGCTATTTCCCTATAGGTTTACCGAAATTATAGTGACGTTGTGTAAATATTTTAACCGTTTTCAGTCACTGGCCATTCTATTCGAAAGTAAGAGAGAAGGTATAACTTGTTTTTTTTTTTTTTGGTGCATTTGCTTGACATCATTTTCTCAACATATCCATAAATTTACTTTCTGTGTAGGGCTTCATTATGTTAGGCAACAATAAATCAAAGTTTTTTCTTAATCTTATGATTTTACCAAAGGTGGGTAATAGAAACTTATGTTAACCAAAACCTTATTTATGCACACACTAAAAAGTAAACATATTTTGTCGTTAACAAATTCACTGCGGGGAACTTGGAGATCAATATAACTAACTAGAGGGAAGACGAACAGTGCAGGCCTGCGGTGTCTTGACACGGCGCCATCTGCAGCCCGCCATCATCCCCCGCCTTATCCGTGGATTCAGGATGTTTATCGAGGTCTAAACCCTTACGCCATTAATCGAAATAAAATGATCCTCTCACGTTATAAACAACAAATACAGCTGGCTGCATGACTGAAGCCGGGAGTTAGACCATTGCCCAAGGGACTGGGCGTAGATCCGCTCCATGCGACACTCCATTTGGTATAATTCTAGGCGGTCACGTTTTATTTTTTACAAAAAAATCTTTTAGGTTTAAGGAAATATTTGGTCATGACCAGAGCCTTAAATGACACTGGATCAAGCATCGTCACTGACATAAACAGAGATTACAGCTACAGCCGGTATTTATCATCTCTATCCGTTGAGTTTTATTCTTTGATAGCGGCGAGTCGGGGGATCAGCCCTGGTTTGCATTTGGTTTTCACCTTTATGCGAAAAGTCATTTTTAACCTTTTGACTTAACAGAGTGTATCGTCTGTCAGAGTGACAATGTTGAGAACCTCTCTGTAAATATGGATCATGATGCAAATATTTTCATTATTTTTTTACCACGCCTTTTGTTCTACAGGTGAGCCATCATTTAAAACAAACCAACCCAATCGTTAGGTTTCCAAGATACGAATCTCCCTGTATGTTTGTTTAATTTCAGATAGCATACAAGCATGTCTGTCACAGGCTCTGTGATTGTTTGGACACTTCGTGCGAGGGGTAGGGAATAACGCTGGTCTCTATAGAGATGGCATTTACATTTTGTGTGTACATTCATGTATTATTTTGTATTAATTTAGGAATTTTATTAAGGAACTCAGCGGAATGCATTGTCACCCGATAAAAGTTACTCCTTACCCTGCCCTATAGGGAAAAAGCTGCCGTTACCAAGTGACAGACCGGGTTACTTTTGGTTTAACGTGGTAATGTAGAGATGGCATTTGAAAGGGCACTCATCTTATACACTAAGGGTCTTAATAATTATATATATTAAAATATATTACAAAATATTGATAATACTCAGAAACCATGCATATCTTCAATTGCCATAGCTTGCAGGAGCAGAGCATGGTTAACAACGGATAAATGAGTCTTACAAAGCTTGACATTTTAAAAGAAATGTCTCAGTACTATAAAACATCTATCCGGAATGCCGTGGAAAAACATCAATTTACCTAAACAGAAACTTCTGAGACCATGAGTCTGCACGCATAATTACAGACATATTGTGCAGAATCGGACTGATAAGAGTATGGTTTACGAGCATTGAAATTTGTTTCGGAGTGACATAAAAGCGGACCGAACTGTCTGGCTAGTGAAGCTTCCTTTTCTAGCGAAGCGGTTGGTACGCCGGACTTGTGCGCCACCGACATGGATGCAAATCCGGGATCGGCCCAATGTTTTCCCCTGAACAATTTTTCTTTCGTTACAAAATGGGGGCTCGTCCGGGATCGTCAACAAATGTCTCAGGTTTGAAATCTGCCATGTTAAGATGTCAAAACTATAAGAAAAAACACTGAGATAAATCCTATAAACAATGTACTGTAAACAATATGTAATCTTGTAAACAATGTATGATAAAACAATGTGTCCAGGTCAAGGCCTAATAAATTTGAAAACTATTAAGCATCCCGGACGAGCCCCCATGTTACGGGGTGACATAAAAGCGGACTGTCTCGCTAGTGAAGCTTGCTTTTCTAGGGAAGCGGTTGGTACGCCGGACTTGTGCGCCACCGACATGGGTTCGAATCCGGGATCGGCCAAATGTTTTCCCCTGAAAAATTTGCCTTCGTAACAAAATGGGGGCTCGTCTAACGTGACGGTTAACTTTGTGGCCCAGGGAATAAGCTCATCAAAGTGTGACTCCTGCGCCACCGACATGGGTTCCAATCCGGGATCGTCCCAATGTTTTCCCCTGAACAATTTGCCTTCGTAACAAATTCAATTACCATGAAGCACCGGGGCTTCTACATACACCAACGGCGTAGGTATGAATATTGTGAAGTGGGTAATAACGTCCGTTCACACATGTTGGATATGAATTGTTTCAAGGCAAATAACATAAACGGTATTTTGCGGTAAGGACTTCATGGAATAAGTAATATTAAGTTAGCATGCGTATGTGAAATGTAAACATAAGGTGTTTCCTTGAAATATGATTTCTTTTTAACGTCTGACAGTTTGATACAAGTAGTCCCAGCCTTCCCGCAGTGCCTAACTGGAAGAGGTTCGTTTTAAATAAACATGACCATGCACTGGGTGTGTGTTTTTCTCCTTACGTGAAGGTTTGTATCACGGATCCTCTGTGATACATGTATGTGTAAATATATGGGCTTCGTGCAGACTATTCGACTCTTGTGCAGAATTCTCTGAATTGTACAAGTGAATATAGATTTAATCTTATGAAATACATTTTCTATTTTTACAACAAATTTTCAGGGTGACTTGTGTATCATTATTTTGGTTTCTGTGTCATCTGCAAAAGGCCTAGGGGTAGCTCTTAGTTACAACGTGAAAGCGAGATAATTTTTACTGTTTAAAGATATGATAAAGTAGATAGGAAGTTGGAGCTATACACCTCTACCAGATTTCAAATAAAACTCCTATGCAATTATGTCAGAGACGGATTCAGGATTAAGGAAAAGGAAGGGGCCAACCCAGCAGGACAAATGATATGGCCTACAAAATTCCCCAGGTTCGGGAAAAGGGGGATCCACACCCCAAAAATTGGTTTGAACACCTTAAAAAGGTGCTGGTGGCTGTAAAAGGGAGCCCCCCCCCCCCTTGGATTCGCTTCTGATTATGCGCAGTGCCATTGTTTAACGAACGGGTTCAGAAGGGCCACTATTAACCTATTCCATGCGCGTTTGTTGTGTGATGGGAGGATTTCATCCAGAACCCAGACTTTGTCCTGATTTGATTGGCTGGTACACATGTGACATCATGGACTGAGTTTTATCAACAACTCAGATCTAGTAATGCATGTTGTTTTTATTCTCTGCTGAAATTTGGGATTGACAGAGGCAGAAATACTGTGCTTTATTGAGATCTAGAATCTTTAGTCACAGGGGATTTCCCAGAGTGTCACTCTGACGTCACTGCCGAGTTGACAGTGCTCATAGATGTGCCAATAGTTTTTGAACAAATCACACAACCTCATGTTTTTAGTGGAAAAATATATATAAAAATGTTTTTCCTCTAGGAATTGGGCTTATTTTATGTAAAATCTATATTAATTTTTTTTCATAGGCAATTATGTTATATGATAATATAATGAGATTTGGAATACGTTTGCTTGACCTATAACAATATTAAGCCGCTCCCAATACATATTTGATGGCCGTATGTAACAAAGATATAGAACTTGTATATTAAAGACATATGATGATGACCAAGATTACCTGAAAAGTTTTATCGAATTTTTTTTTTAGGTTTACCTTTATCCTTGGCAAACTTTCATTTGAATCAGTTTATCAATTATGTTCCTTAAAAAGTAACGAAGTAAGGAACAAAAAAATCTTCAGCCCCGTCTAAAAAAATATGTAAAAGAACCTGGGGACCATCCGGCGTTTCTGAAAAAGCTGTTGGTCTTATATAGATGATCCACACGGCCTCCAGTCGGGTGTGGCCGCCTCTTCAGAAAACCTGTCATACCGGTCCGATCAATAAAGGACAGATATGAATGACGACAAAACATGGGTAAAATAACAATGATGTACTTTGATTGATTTCATATGATGATTCATTTACCTTAAACACCGAAAGGCATATCTGATTTTATTATCAAGAAATGAATGATAATTCCCATGTAGACAAAAAAAGCATGTGCTTTACATATTGACACCCTCATATTTAAAACTGGCTTCCTTGACGATACATAAAGGAACTTCCTGCTGGGCTTGTTATTTATGTTTCTTTTTACCATTTGAACCTCTTCTACAAGCTTTTGGGTATGGTCTTTGGTAAGGATTTAAGAACTGCGCAAAGTCACAAATATGTAATTAAACGCTGCCCGATCATCGTAAAAAGAGGGTTGTAACTATAACGCCTTTGACGTCAGCATAAACAGAGGTCTTTTATCTTAAGTTAAACCATTGCCATGTAATATCACGTTAGTTATCATTAAATCCTGAAACCGTATCGGATAATTTATTCATAAGACAGAAACTTAATAAACATTTTAAATAAATTATGAATTTATTTATAAAATATATATATAAATATATTATGATATTTAATAATTTGGGAAATGAAATAGAAATTTTGTCATATGCTTTATAACCTTAATTCGAATGATTGATTGAATATATTTACTCATGTTTTTTTTAAATATATTTACTCATAGGTTTTTAAATCTATGACTAGACAAAATTTTTAATTTCAGAACCCCACAAATCCAGAATAACAACTACACATTAAAATTCCAAAACAGGGGTAATCTGCATATCAGAACATCTATTGGGAATCTTAAAGTGCCAGTCGTCTTGTCCTATGATTCGCTCTATAATACACTTCTGTTTACATATTGTGTGTATCATGTTGGAGGAGTGATTTCTTTATTTTCTTTACAGGCCTATGACTGTGTTGCAGAAAAAAAACACTCATAACATCTTAATGGCTATCTGTATATTTTCCGGTTCTTACAAGCTTAGCAAGATATTTATTATCCCTGTAACAATTATAGTCTCTCGTTATTGTTTTTGTATGCTATACATTACAGCCATGCACAATGCCAGACTATACTAATGCAACTGGAAGTACTGGGCGCGATGGTATTAGGAGCCCTACAAAACAGCATCTGATTAATGCAAAAAAACCCTCGCTCGCTTTTCATCTTAACAGTTCGGGGAGTACATTGCTGAAATTTAATCACTGGCTAAAAAGACTGAGGCTGCATTTTCTGTACACAGGGCCCGATTCATATAGGTTGCTTCACGTGATTAATGTCACTACAGCTTCCATGGACAGAATTACAGCATTCCGACCACAGACTGCCTTTTTATCATGACAATCCCTGTTTTAACGGGACTAAATTAGAAAGCACTCACAGAAAGCATTCGCCGCCAATATCTGTACCCACTTCAAAATTTAATCAACCCCTATCCCAACATTTAACATTTATTCACTGAAATACATTGAAAACATAAGGTTATATTGACGATTAACACAATTTGAAAAATGTTCGTATGATATCTGTTCTGTTGGCCGAACGAATGCATCTAGACATTTAGATTTTTTAAGCCCATATTCAAACAAACGTTCATTCAAGAATTTAGTGAACACGTTGGGAGATTTTGTGCTGTGAAAAAAAGATGAATAGTGTCTGTCGTTTTGATCGGCTCTGGCTGACTAACTATGAATTTGTACTCTACTTTGTGGAAGATGGCGCGTTCATTTCAAGATCGTCCCTCCGGCTTCACTTGGAAGATATGGGCTTTTATCCATCAAAGTATTTCCCACCTTGAGACGGTTCATTTGTGGACTCTCCTGTTGTATTACCGTGCCCCTGTAGCCCTCGCTAAAATAAATCAAAACCACTTGTGGGGGCTGCCATTTTGTGTATAAACTAAATCCCGTATGTCTTAGGTCGCATATAGGAATTAATAGTATACCACTAGTTTAAAGAACGATACTGAAACAATACTAGATCCCGCCTCTCACAAAGCTCCCTCCGCAGGTATTATTTGAGGAAATGTTTGGACTGCACAC
This sequence comes from Sipunculus nudus, assembly GCA_026874595.1. Taxonomy (NCBI): domain Eukaryota; kingdom Metazoa; phylum Annelida; class Sipuncula; order Golfingiida; family Sipunculidae; genus Sipunculus; species Sipunculus nudus. The sequence goes on from CM049313.1 coordinate 70,830,798, forward strand.
ATTTGTAATTAAGCGTGCCCCTTCAGGATTACTGTGTTGGAATTCTGTAAATATATGGTTATATTTCTTAGATATCAAACATTTGAAATGGTTTTTTTTTATATTGAATTTACATACTATTCTGATTGAGTTAATTGAAGTGATGTATAGCATGATATTAAAGTCGCTGTTAGTAATGTTACCAGAGACTTTGTTCTACTAAAGTTCATTATGATTGAATAAGCTAGCTTTAAATTATAAAAATATCACACATTGCATATAATTATTATTACTTATAATCTGATAACCATAGAGCTATGCATTTTACCTTCTCATCAAAAAGGGGGGTTGGGGGGGGGGGGGGGGTCGGGGGGAGGGTATTATCCCCCACATTTTATTAGGGGGGGGGGCAAGGTTAATGTATCACCCCCTGCTTTTCAGAGAATAATATTTATATATTGGGAATGAAATATATTAATAAGAAGAATTATAGAATTTAGTTCTTTTCTGGTTTATAAACTGGAAACTTAAAAAACCTTATTTTCTAAAGCCTTATACTTAATTGTAATATTTTTGGAATGTGTCATACAGACGCTGAATGGTATATTTATATTATTTTATATTATATATATATATATATATATATATATATATATATATATGTGGGTGTATCTGCGTTTGTGTGCGTCATCCATACCTTACCCACCATTGAAGATAAATTGCCGCCACTTTAACTATATAATTCCAATGTTTTATATGTGCGTGAAAAATCAAAGCAAGAGCGGGTCATTTAATGCATTTCCTGCAAAATGATGTCTGTCCAGTTCTTCGAAGGACCTCTAAATCCCACAGATTGCTGTTCTGCGGATACCTTTGTTCAGGAATATACGCGCCCATGGGTACTGAAGTATTTTTTAACGCAGATAATATCACTTTAATAATTACGTCAAGTACACGTTCTAAATCCTTCATCTTAATGGTTATAAGAACATAATATGAAGTTATTGATTTGCCATTAAATTAAAGCAAGATAATCAAACAATACTCGACCTTTACGTGAGGTCGTGCACCCGGAGCAGGTGTGCTCTGGTCTCCAGCTGATTGTTTCCCTCCCTGTTACCAGATGTCGCTAGATGATCGTCCGTCGACGATCATCGTGCTCTCACGTATGCTGGTCTGTTATTCTTTGATTTCCTGTAACAATGCAGCCAGTAATGACTTCTGTAAACACAGAAATGTCAGATTAAGAACAATGAATAAATAGGGGAATTAAAATGTTATTACACGAGTCTTTGTAATTAAAAAAATAATAATTTGTGAGGCGTCAGGCAAAACTTTCAGTAAAATAATGTGCATATTCATATACAAGATGAACAAAAACACTCTACGAAAAAGTGTTCTTGATGGTTATTTTAAGAATCCAAATAGTTCCATTTAGATCTTACTTCATCCATGTTCGTCCGTCATTTGTTTAGAACAGCACAAGTAAGATATTTTAACAATTTATGTTTAGTGCACAAAGGCCACACCGTTAATTCGACTTGCGACTTGCGACACGCATTCTGTACAAAGGATGACGGCAAAGAAACATGTTTGAAATGTATACGAGGAAATAATCAATAAAGGTTTGATATTAAAGGATATAGGAATACAATAGGAAGTTCCCCAACAGACAGTCTTAAGACATGGATCTACCCGCTGAGAGGGTATTTTTTATATTTTTTTGTTGGATGTAGCCGCCTCCATTTTTTTAATGCTAGCTTAACTTAACGTGTACATCTGCAGAATTCCATTCCTGTTTCGGACTCCGTGACGGGGCAGTATCACACGCTTCATCACATTCCTCTAATATCCGGTGCGCGGTGACTGTTGCATTTGTGAGCCCATGGTGTGTACTCTTTGACACTGATGGGTCATACCACCAAGGAACACCCGAAAGGCTCACTCTTATGTGAAACACAGCCGTGGGGTACGGCCTTCCCATTAAGCGAGCGGGCCACTCACCGTGGGTAGGGGGGGGGGGACTGTAAAAATCTTAAGACCTCGGCTGAGATTTGAACTCACGATCTCCCGGCTTTCTACCCCTAGACCACAGAATCCGGTTTTCACGGAGAGAGTTTGGTGGCCATTGGACCCGTATCAGCCTAGAAGAAGCCGGAATAACGCTCTTTGGAATCCACGCCCATTTTTAAAAATCAGAGTAGGATCATTGATCACCCAATTAACAGGAAGACCTCAGGTAATACGGCCATTTATGGTGCCTGAAACGTGAATGCTGTGTGAAACGAGTGTTTAATATATAAGGTTGGAAAATAAAGAGAAAGAAATATATTCAGTAAATTTATTAAGCCTCCACTGGGAGGCTTATAGGCGTTGAGCTTATTTCTAAGTTCATATTTGGATAAAATATGTTTTTGGTTGACATACTTAGGTCTCCCCTAATGCATTTTTTCTTTCGTCCGTTATTTTCTGTTTGCTTTAGATCTTCAATATGGATGATTTTCAAAAGCTGAAATTTGAGCACAATATTAGTTCTAGGTCATATATTTGCACCTGATATTTATTCTTGAAATTGACCATAATACCAAGGTCGTACACTCCTCACCCGATTCCTTAATATCGCTCTTTTGCGGGCCTCGGGAGGGGGGGGGGGGTTATGGGGTTTGGGGGAGGGTTCTAAAAATTATCATTTGATGATTGCATGCATCTATTTTAAATTGTTCATTGGTTGCCAGACCACACCAGGATTATTTATGTGGAACCTGTGATTAGTTGATAAAAAACACCACAGTGGGTTTAAGCAGCTGAGCCATACCCACCCTCAGTGCTTCTTGGTATAGACTTCCCGCAATCAAGAGACAGATAAAATGGACAACAGGGTAAAAGGCCACAGACAAAAGGCTGCGGCGAAATGTTACCTTTTTCTGAATAAAAGTTAATGTTCGTTGTCATGGTAACATTGACCTCTGGGATTCATTTATACGTGTTCGTATCTGATACTGTATTAAATCATTCACACTCTTTCTCAACAGTATATATATATATATATATATATATATATATATAATGACCATCGACCGTGAGACCCAAAGAGTTTCGGATAAATTAGAAAGGTAAATATTTTATCTATAAAGCGTTACTTTAGCTTTTCAACATGACTATCAAGGCTTCAAAATCTACACAAACATAAGGTAAGGTATTTACAATTAGACATTTTACATTCATGTGATATAAATATCAAATATGGCAACTATTATTATATATCTTGGTTTTAATGTATCGATATTTTTGCCTAACAAGTTATTTTCATTTTTTGTTTCAGTTACACACAGGTCACTTGCTGTATCAATAAATTCAGTGTATCAAGATGCGCTGAATATCAGTTTTTTCATTGCTGTTTCAAGGTTCATCTTTGTAGGGAAGGTCAGGATTAAACTTAATGACATGTAGCTCTTTACAATTATATCTATGCCCAATTCTTATATATATATATATATATATATATATAAAACTTTGCATGCAAGTAAACGAAAGTACATTGGTGTCTCAAGTCAGGACCTGGTAAGATTAAAAAGCAAGGCCGGATCCAAGATATTGGAAAGGGGAAGGTCCAATCCAGGAAGACTAATAAGAAATCTTAAGGCCATCTTAAGGCCTGAAAAAAATGGTTTGAACCCCTCAGAAAGATAGTTGTTCGAGTTCATAAAGGGATAGGGCTGTCTAGACTTGATCGACTACTGAACATTGATAGTACCAAACGAAACGGAGTGACAATTACATCTGCTCTGGGTCCATGCCGCCGGGAAATCACTCGTGCCCTCTCTAATACACAACAATTTTCACCAACATTTCCGCACGTTATTTCGGTGGTAGGTTAACCACACTGACAAGATTTACCCGGAGGTTGCGCTCCATTTAAAAAAAAGTGTTCCGGTGAAGACCGTCGTTGTGAATAAGTTTTTTGCTTACTTGGAATTAGATTGCTATTGGAATTTTCTCGAGAAACAATAAGAATTATATTATCTCTTTCAGTATTTGTATCTTTTTTCGTTGTTTACAGTGATTTACAATCACCGTCAGACAAACGAAAAACATATGGTGTACAACTTCTCTGGAGCCATGCGTCTATTGCGCCTATGACTCCCATTCTGCGGAGGTTTGTTTATATATAGCCGTGCAGTTGGCGGGCGGTTATTGTAGTCTACGAGAACTTTTACTAGGCATAAACTGAATGACAATAGTAATGTACATTTCCCCACCTACTAGCCGTCCTGTTCGTCGGGAGTGTATATGAAAATGTGTACATAATGGTTGACGAATAAATATTGATATAATTCATGAAGTAACCAAATATCGGTATTCATTTGTCTTTAGCGGTTTTTCTCTTTAAACAATGACTTGAGTGTGCTTTATTCACATTGTATACTCATTTTAATCAAATTAGTTCAAAATAAGGACAGAATCACCAAAACATATTTAAAGGAATAATGTATTTTTCCAACATTGCTTGAAAATGCCATCGGTCATATAACTCATGTGAAGTAAATGCCCAAAAAAATCTTATGGCTTAGTTTTGTCAGATAAGAACAATGTGATGATTAATATAAATGATGTTGAACTATTATTCTCATTGCATCACACTGAATGAAAGGGTCGTTTTGTCAGCAGTTTGCCGGGCAACTTTCCCGCACAGCTTACCAGGCAGTATGGTCTCTGTTGCCCAGATTATTTTCTTCAGTTTCCTCGACCTTCGCCAGAGGTCGTTCCTACTCAACACGCATCCTCTTCCGCTGAGGCACTGTGGTACGGCCGGGACGACTTGTTTCAACTGTCAGACGTTATAATGAAATTTGTTACATTTGTCACAAATGGGAATGTGCAGTTGTTATTCTGGATTTGTGACGTTCTGAAATTCAAAGTATTGTTATGGTCACGGATCAAAAAGATATGCGTAAATATATTAAACAAAAACCATGAGCAAAAAATCTTTAATCAATCATTCGTATAAAATGTTATAAAGCATGTAACAACATTTTATTACATTTCTGAATGCTATACCCAAAAGATCGCAGATGAGGGTTAAAAAAAAAAAAAAAAAAAGGAACAAACGGAAGTTCTCGTCAGGGAAGCCAGCTATATAAGAGGGTGTCAATATGTAAATCATAAGCTTTGCGCGAATATAGTCATGTCTACGTGGGAATTATCATGTATTTCCTGAAAATAAAATCGGAAATGCTTTTCGGTGTTTAAAATATATGAATTATCATGTGAAATCAATCAAAGTGCATTATTGTTATTGTACCAATGTTTTGTCGTCATTCATATCTGTCCTTTATTGATTGGTCCGGTATGACAGGTGTCTGAAGAGGCGACCACACCCGACTGGAGGCCGTGTGGATCATCTATATAAGAAACCCAGCTTTTTCAAAACGGCCGATGGTCGCCAGGTCCTAATACATATATTTGTATTTTCATGGATATTAAGTGCGATTTGGTTGGCCATATGCCAATACCCACAGGGAAGAAAATTTTCAATGGGCTAATTTCTTTTTAAGCGGAGCCGAAGATTTTCTTGGTTCTTTATTTGGTTACTTTGTAGGCAACTTAACGCATAAATGAATTAACTGATTTTAATTAAAATTTGCCGAGGATTAGGGTAAACCCAAAGACACAATCGATAATACCTTTCAGGTAATTTTGGTTACCAACTCATATATCTTTCATTAATAAATTCTAAATCTTTGTAACAATCGGCCATACATACGTATTGGCAGCCACTTTATATTGTTATAGTGCTCACGTATGAACTGGTACGGTGAACTATGACATATGTGCTTTGATAGTACGCTGGTGAAGATGTGTAGCTCCGACTTATTTACTTTTTCCGTGTGGTTAAGTTAAACCATGGCTATTTAAGATTACGCATTGGTTACCTTGGTTCATTCACAGTAAAACAAGACGACGTGGCAATTTCAAATAATCTCACTTTGGGTTGTAACTAAAGACTACCCATGCACAGGCCTTTAGCAGACCAACAGAATTATACAATTTTGCCTTAAAATTTATTGTAGTATAAATATGTTGTAATAATATAGAAAAGCTCATTCCATTAGTTCAAAGTTCACAAACCCAGCAGAATCGTTCTCTAGAGCGTCCGATTTTTGCCAGTGAACAGTTTCTTAGGGGGTCTCTGTTAGCCAGAGAGTTCCACTCAGCTACCGGAAGTTGGAACACTGATGGATAATGTGCCCCGCTGCACGACATTTTTTTTCACTCAGCCTCAGACATCATAGCAGGCCAAATAATATATTCATAATTACATGTGTCCAACTGGATTAACTACTCTAAAGGATGTATTTCTTCGCACATAATCAAAATGAATATGAACACACTAGTTTATAGATACAGGCCGATTTTAATTGCTGTGATGTATTTCATCACATAGCAATTTGGTACGAACTGAACATATACAGGCAGAAAATACAATTTAAAGCATAAAAAATGTGCGTGTTTTCTTGGAATATAAATGAGTTAGTCATTTTATGTCACTTAAACAATTTTAGAAACGCATATTTTACAGGCGAGGCTTGTGTAAGCGGATTACAGAGCTATACCGCTAAGGTGCAAGTGCTTTCTTCGTAGTTTACTGGACAGCCGGTGTATTGAATATTTTATATTAATAACTTTGAGGTTGGAGAGATGGTTTACAACATATAGCAAGTGTATGGCTTTAGGTCCACTTTAGTACACCGTGTATTCAGTCACGACGGGTGATGTATACAGTTGTTGGTCCAGAGATTTGACCAGGTCTTATCAGACCAGAGTTGGTCTGTCACATTATTCATCCAAAAGCAGGTACTCTAAGTGGTGCTTACTGTAACGGGCAGTCCCTATCTCAAGTACAGCTATTTTGACCGGTGTTTTATTTATATTTTTATTTATGTTATTTAAAATAATTTATATTTCTATCTGAAAATAATTACAATATATACAGCCTAAATATTCCAAAACGTTATACACAATGGAAGGAAGATACTTATACCCTCCCCTTTGGCTCTCCACTCACCGTGTGGCACGTGAATCCAATTTGCACAGTTGTACATAGAAATGTGCAGTTGTTGTTTGTTTTATTATTATTTGTACAATTTTAAAATCCAAGTCACAGACATGAAAACCACTTTTATGCTAAAGACTAAATGTATATTAGTTTCATCGACCGCTCATATCCAGGCTATACACTATATACCTGGCTCTGCCATGTTTGGTACGTGTTAAATTTCTATAAAGGGTGCATCATTTGATACAGGGTGGGAGGAAGGGGGGGGGGGGTTTCAATACTGTCTCTGGAAAAAAATTACAGGTTTGTGCTAAATCACAGGTTTATGCAATACTAAAATGTCCTTAACACATACCCGGGTAGGAGCTTCACCTCTATTTTAAAATCTGATATCCCTGCCTGTTAAATATACGGAACATAAAATAACCTGTTCCACGAGCATAAGTCGTACTCATTTATCTGCTGACCTCTGTTTGGTTCAGCCGACTGAATACCGAGGAGAAAACTTTTAATGAGCTTATAATGTAAGGCAGTATAATACTTTCAGAATTTGAAAGATGATATGGTATGATTATCCTGCCCTGGTGTAGCTCGGAAAGGGGTGTGACCGTTTCTTTCAATTAACTCTGATAAATAAGAAATGATCTAAATATAGGTGTAGCTGTCACCTTAATTTTGTTTAGTCGCTTGATCTTAGGACAATTGCCACCTTGGGGTTTACAATATTTTCAGTGATTTAGTGACTTCTTTTCTCCGTACTCACATGACAATAGAAAAATCTTCAGTTATTACACAAAAAAAGATGAATCTTTGCTATGTGGTTTTGACGGCCAAAATCAATCATGAACTTAATTTAATTTCCTGTTGCCAGTGTAAAGGTTGATTACAGCATCATCAGTCTCAGGTGGCCGTTGCTTTCACTCGAAAAGAGCCACCCTGAAACATTTATTATGGAAGAGGGTTTAAAAAAAACAAAAGCTCTATCAAATGAAATAAAAAGAACTAGATCAATGAGAACAGCTCCAGATTTATTTTTTGCACGAATAGATAGTGCCTCAAGTTATCATATATATTTTTATTCTGTTTATTTCGGTAAATATTAAGAAAGAAATCTATTTTTTTTTTCATGTCAAAATACATAGGTGCACAGAAAACGACGTGTGGGTTATAAGTTTGCATCCAAAATAAAGGATTGCTGCAATGATGGCCTCCGCATGAACATCACGGGACATTATTTCTCATTGCGGACATAAAACATTAATCTTGAGACACGCGAAGGAATATAAAAATGTAAATCAGAAGCCTATGTATCAGCTGGGTACTTGGGAAGCCATGTTCTGACTAGACTATATGGCCTACGTTTCCCAAGAGCGCCCAATAAATTTTTTTTTGCACATTGTCAAATCATTTCCCATCTTCTTTGTCGTTTAGTATTGATATGTCGTCATAATATTTTTAAATGTTTGTAACCCTGCGAGAAGCTAAGGGTTTTGTTTTCAGTGTGTATGTATCCCAGCATAAATAACCTTTTGATGAGTTTTAAATGGGGTTTGCAACACTGTTTATTACAAGGACCAATGAAATGTGACCACACGACCACCTGTGGAGCGTGTCGATGTCCGCTGGGACGTCACTACACGCGACGTTTACTAGAAAAGTAGTATTAACTGAACGTTCAGCAAGGTCATGAAGGTTGATCGCTGTGTATATAATCTATGATACCAATATCAAAATGACCGGCTGTGTTTTTCAAGACACTAAAATAAATCCAAGGAATAATACTATTAAGAACAAAACATTTCAGGTAACCGTTTGGGCCTGTTTTCATTGAGCACCTTCTTCCGCGCAGGGTTTGAGTCTCTGTATCAGACTCTTTTTTTTAATTAATATTTTTAATATTTTTTATTATATACCCCATTTGGTCAAGTCTATGGCACTGAGGAACGATCGTAAAATAATTTTAATTTTCAACGTAAATAACCAATTTGTTCTGGCCTCTGATTCATGCAGGTGGTCCACACATGCCCTGTCTGTTAGAGATAAACATTATTCAATTTTAATTCAAATATATATATATATATATATATATATATATGGGTAACAATGTATCCATGCTTCCGCAGGCACATGCAGACTTTACCACCACATATTGGTATTGCAGTTTCAATGTTATGTGTTACAAATTGAGCACTTTTCTCTGTTCACGTTAATTGTTTTATGTTAGTTTTCTACAAGTGTTATTTAATTTTTGTAACGGATATAAGTCAAACACTCGATGGCATGCGGTTTTAAGTACTATGGCTCCATCCGATACTTCAGTGGCCAGCGCGGAGACGTTCACGGCTCTAAAGTGCTCGTAATTTATTAGACGTATGATTAAACACAGGGAAATAGTAATTGACTGTCTTCACAATACAGCGAAATCATCAATAGCTTGGCGTCAATTAGACTACCAATAACCCATAGAGTTAGCGGTCGTTGTAATTAGTGAAGGGTTTGGCTCGAGCAATCGAATTAGTGTTGACTTATCGCCGAAGGGGACTGTTTGATCGGTTTTCCAGGGACGTTTCGTAATTGTTAATTTTTGCCGCACTTAGTGATACCAAACAAGTTTTTGTTGACTCAGCGAAAACAAATGTTGACCGATTTGATGATTTTTCGTACGGTGAACGTAGTTATTGATCAAGATGTATTCAGCATCCCCGCAGCTCCCAGTCTGTTCATGCAGTCTGACATTTCCAGTGCCGGTATTCTCATGTCACGCCCCGGGACTTCAAATTCCTATGTACTCCTTGTGTTTTTAAAACAAGGAGCCGACAAAAAAGCGAATCCTGCAAGCTGATCTGATTATTAACATAAAAGCCTCAAGTCCATCTACCTGGTAGTCTGTTTGTTTTGTAGAATCTGAGGTTCGTATGCACCGGAAGTCAGATCTGACTCCTCGCAGAACGGAATCGCGAATTCATCTGGAAATGGGAAATGAAAGACATGAATGAACCAGAAATGAATTTACATCTACATCACTCCTTTTAAATTTTTTTTTACAAATAAACACTTTTCCTTTTTTGTTAAAATTTATACTTACCAAACTTTTAGAAATCCAGTCAATATTGGGCATTTTTTGAGGTTGTCATTGAAGCCAATACAAACATTACACTATTTTAGCTCAGCTGACTGAAAGCCATCTGAGCTATAGCGATTACCCTTCGTCTGGCGTCCGTCTGCCTGTCTGTCCGTCTGTCCTTCCGTTAACCAGGCACAAATCTTAACCACTAGACCTAGAATCTTCTAATTTAACATCCTGGGAGGTCCATAAAAAATCTCCTTGGAAACCTGAGATTAGGTATCGGTTACCCATATTCTTCGAGCTATGGGGCTCCGAAGTACCATCCAGAATAATGGAAAATTTGATACAATAGTTCGAGTATCTAAACAACTTATGCATTGATCAACATTTTTTTGCATGGATATTGATCATGGAGTGTCTTCATCAGTTTCAGCAGACTGGTAAAACTACCTTATTTTTTCAAATTTTTATGCATTTTCTTGAGACCTTCAAAGATGTGATTGTCTGTTAGAAGGGCACAAATTTTAACCATTGCACCTAGAATCTTCTTACTTGACATCCAGGGAGGTCCATGAAAAATCTCCTTTGATACCTGAAATTAGGTCTCTGTTACCCATATCCTCTGAGCTATGTTTAATTTGAATGGGGATATCGCCTACAAAATTTGGCATTGATAAAATTCCTTTTGTGAATGTTTTCCTACCCAGCTGAGCGTCATGACCCCTGTGTCACTTGTTAAGAACATGAAAAAATGGGGTTGATTTCTGTTTGGCTTTCGAAGTTAATTCTAGCTTAAAGGTAGGGACGGCTGTTTTACAAATGTACTCTGATTCTCAAAAAGTAACTAGTTCACCTCTCTGAATAAAAAAAGAAATCCACCCTATTAAATATCATGTTCTGTAACACTGCTATGGAATAACTTTAGTACGCATACAGTTAACGGTCAGATCTGGCATCGTTTACTCTACAGTCACCAGTGGCTACTAAACTAAAATCACCGGGACACAATTCAAACAGAGTAAGGTGCTAAAACACCGACAGACAGATTGGATTTATATCAGGGACTCGGCAGCCAGGGTTAGTTCAGGCTCACATTTCTGTAAAATCCTTTATATATGCAGGTCTGTGTTAAAGCGCCCCCGTTACTGATCTGATAGCGAATAGGTGATCCTGCCTTGGGATACAATACAGGAACCTAATTTCACTCCAAAGCCCAAGAACAAATTGGCGTTTCATACTACGTAGAGCAATAAAAAAGAAAGAAAACAGACACCAGGGGTAAGACCCAAGACGGGCTGCTTCTTCTACAGTATCTTGAGTTCACTTTGTTTCAGGGCTTGCTTTCCGAATGCCAAAGTCCGGTTATCCCGTCATTCGGGTAAATGCATTTTCATGCAACGTATGTTCTTAGGATGACTAGAATCATGTCATTAATCTCTATACAGGACGGTACACACGACCATCTATCCTCACCAGTGTTCAAAACATTATTCTGCACATCTGACATTTTCATTAGTATAATTTCAATAAACTAAGGGTAATTTGTCTTTTGTCAGGTTTTCACGAGGGGCACTGGGCTTTTCTCTTCCCTATCATTCGACACGTAATGAGGATAACTAATCGAAAATTGGGACCTGCTGACCGCAACTGCAAACAGATAATATTTAAAAACTTATTGTGAATTTTCTTTTCTTCCTGTTGTTTCGGGCTTCAGACAGTAATGATCCTGAAGATTGTTTAACCAAATGTATCACATTATTTGATAAAGAAATTTATTTATTAGTATTCGCTATTGATATTTAAAATCGCGAGAAAAGATTCCATGTCACGGGGGTATATAGGCTATTAATAAATTTTTGATCTGGTTTTAAATATATAGTTATCCGAAATGAAACCTTTATATACAAAAGGCTTATTTGTATATCCGTTTTACGATGATTTAACTTCTGATTTTCCCGCCGATGTTTTAGAACTCTGGCTGCCAAACCTTTGCCATGTAAAGGACTTTCCGGTCGATTTTCACCGAACAGAAGAATTAGTAGATGTGATGACGGACCAGGCAAAAGGACGTTTCATAATTCCTCCCTTTCCTTCTTTCATCATACATGACGTCAAAAATAATCCAGCGGACAATACCAGCAGTAATAAATTGTTCAGAAATATCTGACGGATTGCATTCCAAATCAGTTGTTGTGCGGGTATGTGCTGGTGAGACATTAACGTAACTTGCAGATTTATTCTCGGGAGATCAGCGGCAAAAAAAGGTCGTTACATGGGAGACCGACCTGTATGGGCGGACTGGCCCACAAAGACACCGGGAAACCTCTTGGTGGGCCGATGGCTAAACATTATATTGATGTTGAGGACCGATGGTGAGGATAAACATATTGATCCCTGCGGGTCAAAGTGCTGGGCAAAACACTCAAGAATTGCTTAAGATTGTCGAAAAAAAACTTTTAAGTCTACGTATTTTAAAAATTCGATATTTTCGAGGATATTTTCGTTGCAATTTTACTTTATAAATACCTTACCAATTAAGCCAAGCAATTCAAGGAGATGGTCAGCTACACACCACGGTTAGCGCCAGATCGGCCCTCTGACATTATGGCCAGCTTACCTGCTTACTGGCTTGCCAGAGTGGCTGGACATCTAACTCTGAGGATCGCATTATAAGGCCACATGTGGATGCAAATAGTTTCGTCATTTTTGACAACGCCTCATTGCTTACAAGTATCGTGTCACTTCAAATAAACCCCCTAGACCTTTTGATAAGTTTCTTATCTCTCCAACGACACCTACCATGTGTGTGAAATATTCCGTTATAACCCAATATATTCGTATATTTTTCTGCTTGTACGGGAGATTCCTGCCTGCGGTCTGCCTGCTGACTGTATGCGGAGGTACGGTTATAAAGCGTGGCGTGGACTTGCACGGCGGTTCTTAACTGAGTCGTGTTTGTCACGGCTCCACCACGGTTGACACAGTCCCCTGCGAGAAGGTTACACATTACCTTGCTATCACGTATACAAGTTACCCTGCTATGTAGTATACAATATCACCTGCAATCAGATTAGCACGCTCTCAGACAAGTAGGTTTTCACGGTGTCCTGTAATCAGGTTTACACTTTCCCCTGCTATCAAGTTTTCATAACGCACAAAAGGTCACTGTAGGATTCCTAGTTACTCCCCATTGCCACTCACTCACTCGAGTCTCTCCCTGGAAATAAACCCAGCCTCGTATTAATAAGCCTTTTTAGGAGATGGTTGTCTACATGGGGTCCCATTATACACTCTTCCTCTGTCTGGTCTGTTAATATAGTGAGGGGATTTGGTATCTTACAATGCTTTTTTTTTCACATTCGCCAAAGCGATGTGTACCTTGGTCGAATTGATCATTCGTGTAACTGGTGAATTAATCTACTTTTGTACATCTGTAAGTTAAGTGGAATCTCACATCTGTTTTACACATCCGTTTTACACACAGGATTTTCAAGCATATGTCCAGACTAAATTTTGTCTAAAGCCTCCATTTGAGCTTTAATTAATTAATTGTATATGTTGCCGTATTTGTAATGTTTAGCGTTTTTTAGCGTTAGCGCTATACCACTCCAACTGAAAATAACGTGATATAGTCGTAATTTATTTTTTTTTTCAAATCTCGTTGAGCCTAGGATAAAAGTGTAGTGTTCAATAAGTGGACTGTTCGTTTGCTTAGTTGTATTATCACAAATGTATATTATAATTCATGGTGTCACCATTGGACCTTTATCATGGAACTCCTCTGTGACTACCCTTCAGAAATGCTCCTCTTTAGTCTTAAAATGGCTGGATGTGTGCCGAGCGTGTAGTAAGTTGTTTTCACGTTTTAACGTAAATGAAAGAAATCATTTTATCACAAAGTGGCCATCGCAACGCCATCATTCGGCACCTACGCAAGGGCTGAACTTGCAGCGCCATCTGTCGTATTTGTAATGAAACTAAACTGGTCTTCAGGTGTAAAATAACGAACGGTCATATTCCAGTATTGCTTAAATGTATGCTGAACAGGAAACGAGAATAGAGTATGTTGGTGTGCATTTATTGTTAATTATACGACAATACCAGCCTTTTTTAAAATGCTTTTATTGGGCAAAACGATTCGTATTGTAGAAGTCACGAAATCGCCTTGATCTAATGGACTAAATCGAAAACCAAAAACGTTGATGGAAATTTCAATTTACATTATTACAAATAATCAGACATTTGACGTTTCTAGCAATGAACAGAATGTAAAGTGAGTGTTTAATCCACTTAGTTGTGATGATCTGTAAAACTAGCCGGGCATGGGGCTGAATGTTTAATTTCAAGATGGAATTGTCCTTGGACAAATTAGATCTCGGCCAGCCTGGCGGGGATACGTTTTGCCTCAAGCTTCTTATCTTGTATCTGACATAAAACATGTTGACCAGAAGTTTTTCAGTCTCATACCAGCATCTGCCAGTCCCTGTACAGCACCAGTACAGGCAGGTGCCTGCTGATTGCTTTTGGAGCAGTGGACATTTGACTTAAGTCGTGTCCCAGCTTCAGCAAGACGCCGTTAACCACTGCTGAATTTGCAGCAGATCTGCGGCTGACTTTCAATGGTGATCTGCCAAATAGATCCAATTTATTCCGTGTCCAACTGCATGTGACTGCGTGTATTGGCTGATGCGCTGACAGTTCTGACTGGCGGCTACCACTGCTTATACGGGGCTACTGATGCATTAGACCTTTTCATGTTAATGCCGAGTTATGCACTCAATACTCACTTGCTGGTATAATACCAGATGCATTCGTGCGGTTTTACGAGTCTCATATATACCGTGACGTGATGGCCTGTCTGGCTGGATTACGTGTGGGCACCTTTGTTTAGTTATTGTATATGGTCACTTGGATTTGGGTTCTTAAATTCAAACATGAACTACAGTGGAGCTGGCTCGAGCCATGTCGGCTCAAGTTCCAAATCCAAGAAAGGAAAACAGCAGCCAGGACAACCCGTAGACCTCGAGGTAGGTGTTTGTATGCCTAATGTGTATGGTGAATGGTGAATGTAAAGTTGTAGTTAAAATTCGACTGATATACAGATTTTATGTGAATTTGTTAAAAAAAAAGAACTGTGTGTATATTCAACCCTATTATGCCCTTATTCAATTTAATATTTGAAGCAAATAAATAATATGTCAACTTGCTTTAGGGTAATCTCTAAAACATTGATGTGGATTTTACCCAATGGAGCCTTATTTTGCATAAGTCAACCCCTGAGGTAGGTTTACATGTGCAACTCTAATTCATGAAAAACCGCCTGAGCAAAAGCTTATGGGGCGTATATTTCTACGGAGTTTTCGTTTAGATGTTTGTATACCAAAACCATATCAAACACAGCTAAACGTTGACTCTACTAAAAACTCTACAGAACAGTGGTTTTAACAAACCTGCAGAACTAGTTAATCTGTACAAAACATTGATCACGCTGACCTGCGACCATATCTGTGAGTACTTCAATCTGAGAATTATCTTGAAGTTCCGGTAAAAATTACAATTGATGTAACCTGTGTCAAACCTAGATGTAAAACCAGGGGCGGGTAGAGGATTTAAAGCGGGCTCATATAAAGAGGCCACGAAGATATAGAGGCGCGGGGCAAAGTGGAGAGAGAGAGTGAGAGAGAGAGAGAGAGAGGGGGGGGGGGGGAGGGTGTCAGAAACGTAGAAACATTTTTAAATTTTAGACTCTTATCGTCCAATATGAGTTATTTTAAAAACATTTGTATCTATATATATATATATATATATATATATATATATATAGAGAGAGAGAGAGAGAGAGAGAGAGAGGGAGAGAGAGAGAGAGAGAGAAAGAGAGAGGGGGGGGTTAGAAACGTTAAAGCTTTTAAAGTTTTAGACTTTAATCGTCAAATCTGGGTTATTTTAAAAACATTTGTATCTATATATATATATATATATATATATATATATATATAGAGAGAGAGAGAGAGAGAGAGAGAGAGAGAGAGAGAGGGAGAGAGAGAGAGAGAGAAAGAGAGGGGGGGGGTTAGAAACGTTAAAGCTTTTAAAGTTTTAGACTTTAATCGTCAAATCTGGGTTATTTTAACAACATTTGTATATGTTTTTCGATAATAAGCCTCGAAAACGTCGGATGAAACAAGTATTGATTAATGTTCGTATACAACCATTTTCTTTACGGTTTCATGTCAGTCAGCGAGATATTGCACGACATATTTAGTATATAAAATATATAATATTTCTATATCTGTTGCCAATCAAACACTACACCCTTAGTAGGGTTTAAATATATTTTTAGCACAAAAGTACGCTACCGCAAACTGAACGCTGTTCAAAATGAACCGAATAATAAACAGGATTTTAATATTTTTTGCCCTAAGACAAGATTGACAGCGATATCAGACATGATTTGCCAGTTGTGTAATTGAGATTAATTGACAAATTATGTTCGTATCCACGTCATGATCGGAGTGAAGCCACTCGGCAGTCTGTGCCATCTGAGAACTGTCCCCGATGCGGGGTTCCGCGTAGGTAAAGATGTCCGTCACGAATTGGTGACGGTGATTTACAGGCGCTGTCTGTACGCTTATCATCAATATTATATAGGGTCCATCATGCACAGACCGCCAAGCAGACATGCTTTGTTGAAGAAAAATTCAACAAACAAAGCTGAAACCCTGAGTTATACAGTCCCGACATGTAGACAGGTCGGCCATCTATAAGATGTTTGTTTTTACCCCATATACTAATACCGTAATAGCGTCCTCTAGGAAATAAGTGAAGGACCGGCTAATGCATATGTAAATCTAATACACTGACTCTTGAGGCCAAACGTCGTCTCCTTTGGAGAAACTTCGCCTCTCTGTGTTATACAAGTCAGTATTGCTGACACAGCAGACTTCGAGGCTGTCCTTATACACATTGGCTGAAAGAAACGCCAGAGACGCGGTGTTGCTAAAAAGCCAGAGACGCACTGCTAGAAAAACGCCAGAGATTCGCTGCTGCTAAAAAGCCGGAGACGCACTACTGAAATTAACGCCAAAGACGCGCTGCTTCTAAAAAGTCAGGGAGGCACTGCTGGAAACACACTAGAGACGCGCTGCGTTTCTTGCTGTACCGTGGCTGTTTGACCCGTATGGTCGGCTCATAGCCCAAAGTACGTTATAAATCTGACATATCCGCCAGAGACTGGCATGAGCATTTATTAGATTAGACAGGCACAGTTGAGCCATTAAGTATCAGAAGCGGATCCAGGGGAAGGGGGGGCCAGGGGGTCCGGACCCCCCCCCCCTTTTTCAGACCTGAGGACCTTTTTTTTTAGGGTTCACATTTGTCCCCCTGGGTTGGACCCCCCCTTTTCCTAAATTCTGGATCCCCCCCTAAGTATAGATGATGACTGAGTTAAACTGCTAAAAAGTTATTGTAAAGATGTAGCCCTACATTCTGTAAAGCACGGGTTACTAACTGATATTTCGATTAGATAAAATATACGAAAAATGAATACCAAGATTGTATTTAAGCTTGCTGCGGGTAACCCGAAAATTTTCCACGACATTATTTCCGTTGTATATTGGTTTTTTATTACAACTTCTTGTTTTACATAAAGAAATGTTGCTCGTTATTGACATTACCTTGGACCCCGCATTTTAAATATTAAAATAACCGGCTTCCGAACAGAATTGGTCAACCCTTTTACAACAAGCAAAACAAGGATTTTTTTATACATATTTTATTAGGCCAAAGCAATACCTGCTTGTGACGAGGGCAAAAAATGCCGATAATAGCAGGATTTTGTGTTACAGAGGTGTCTTTACTTTCCCGTTTTATAGTTAATTCAAGGTAAAACGTCTTAGGCAACTATATTAAAATTAAATAAAAAAGAATGAACTTTCTCTCGCAGTACTTTGCATTTAACATTTTTTTTATTTGCATTTAACTTTTAAGATCTATCTGTTTTATTATGAGAGGGTTTACACTCCCTTTGGAGGTCTGAAACTTTCGTTTCAATTTAAACAGTGTATTAATTAATTTCACATTTTATATGCAGTTACTTCTAAGAGTGTTTTTTTTTTTAATTCTACAAAACTTAATTGAACTGATATCTAAATCATCTTCTGTAACCAGTCTACAAAAATATGCATCTCCTTGTGCACTTACAAACGGTGATTATAGTTTCTCTCCCCCTTTACCTTAAGCGAACAGGGGCGGATCCGGGATTCAGGAAAAGGAGGGGTCCAACCAAAGAGGACTAATGACAAAACCGAAAGAATGTCCCCAGGTCTAGAAAAGGAGCTTGTAGAGGGGGTCCAGGCGGCAAATATTGGTCTGAAACCCTTACAAAAAAAAAAAAAGATTGCAGCGGCTAAAAAAAAAAAAAAAAGGGGGGGAGGGGGTCCAAGCCCCTGGACATCCCACCCGCACCCGACTACGGGAGTGCTAGTTGCAGTAGTAACTCGTATCAACTGGATATGGCACTCGTACTTCAATATTTGGCATTGTGTGACGTCTTGCACGTGGAGAGTCATCGGGTGTTCCCTGATAAACAATTATAGTTATATTATAACATACTCTCCTCAAACAGCGATGTTGCGGTGCTTACACCGCAAATTATTATATAAGTCTCGTTTAACATGTAATGAGAAAAAAATTAAGTGGGTATATTGTTTACAGTCTTCATATCTCTCCATACACGAATAAATTTATCATGCATCAAGTATTGAGTAGACAGATATGTCTAAATAATGTCATAACACAGTGAATGCAGAACCATTGTCTCGCCGCTAGTACAGTGTTTAAGACTTAAGCTCAACATGTACATATATCTGTTTATTTTAGATCTTTAATATCACTTATCTTCACTTTGTGATTATTAAAAAAACTAATTACCAAATAGGTTTTCCTCCGGGTCACTTTACGATTGAAGCAATCACTAATCTGCATAATATTAATTCCTTCACACATTTTTGTTTTAGTTGGGACTTTCACTAATTGCCATATCGTCCCATTCGTGATCAATTTACGAATCATTTTGCCTTTGTTAATTGGCCAATCTACAATAGTAAATCTGTTTGAGATACAGAAATAAAAGAAAACAAAGAGAATTACAGATCTTGTTTCGAATTATTATATTTGCGTCTTTAGTAGGAGACTATCGTATTCACCACCGTCAAGTGTAGCGATTTTAGATTACCCCCGCTTCGGATTACCCCCGGGGTAACTTGAAGTCGATTTCAGATATACCCCATTTCAGATTAACACTTCAAAACGATTGTTTTTCTATGATTACTTACTGAAAACTCATATAATTTCTTTCTTCTTGATTTCCCAAATTATTTTAAATATTTGTATATCTGTTACCATGTAATGTGCAATGCGCTTTGGGGTTATTGTATGTAATGCGCATGCGATTTCAGATAACTGGTATCTTGAAATGGGGTAACCTGGCGTCTTTATGCCGGGACCTATCCAACCAGTTAGTCATAAAATTGGAAGGGTCAAGTTAATTAGTGAGCTTATACCACCGGGCGTTATCACATTCTCAGAACACCCTTCAGCTTACAGCTTGAAGTTTGGTGGACATTTAATTTCATTTCCCAAAGACCACATTTAAATATTCAGTTCTCCCTTCCCAGTAAGAGACTTTGGCAATCAAGAACGCAGGACCTCCTGACTAAAACATCAAGTGCTCCTAAACCCGTTTGGTGAAGAGAAAGTTGTGGAGTTATTCTCATAATAAAGACGCGTCGACGTGTCCTAAATGTGCTGCTGGAAATAAAAGGCAATGGGCGAAGCGAACTGATGGTAGTTTTGTATTGCCTGTACCTGTTCTCAAGATAAGGACAAAACATTGAGGTCAATTAAGGGCAGTCGCCAGTCCTGCGCCAGACGTTTGCAATAAACTTCCGGAACACATCAAACGCAAGACATTATTAATGCATTTAAAGCCTAATCAAAAACACATTTATTTATAACTGCTTATCATATGTAGTTTATATACCAATCATAAAAATATGTTACTGTCATCACTTTATATATTATTTAATTTTAGTCTCTTTTTATATCAGGTCATAATCTTATTACGGGGGCCTGGGCAGCTGAGTGGTAAAACTCTCGGGCTTCTCCGCTGCGACCCGGGTTCGATTCCCGGCGTGGCTATGAGGGTAGGTTGTAGTGGCCGGCCCTAAGTCGGTGATTTCTCCGGGTCCTCTCCGGTTTCCTCGGTCCTTAGCGACTACCATGCGCCAACATCTGAGCCATGGAGAGTGCCTCGTATTAGTTATTAAAACTAGTGGTACATTCCATGTAAAATAAATTAAGTTTATATTATTATATTCTGATTTTATTTATTATTATTCGTTTCGGGATCATGTAAATTTTATACAAGTTGTTCATGTTTTATTGTAGCGCTATATAATTTTAATAAACTAACATTATTATTGTAGTTTAAAGGACTTCTACCGAAGGTTGTTGTGCGAAAACTAGCCAAACCGGGCTAAAACATTGAAACCTTATAGTATTTTGTGTCAAATTATTGAATATTCGAATTTTATGTTTTAAATTGTGACATTTAATCATGTACGTAAATGATACACCCAAGTTTGTTGGCGCCATCAATAGGATTCTCATGTGAGGGTTTACATTGACACCCACGGTACTGCCATGTCAGGTCACAGGTGAGGATATAGGATTTTAATTTAGGAGGATGTCCATAAAGCGAGGCCTGGGGGTGGGGGATGAAACGGAAGGTAGCGGTGTAGATTTGTCTTTAATTAAGGCTGAAATGACGCAGTATAAAGTAGCTTAAAACTGTTAAAAAATCAAAATGCGACACCGTTTTTCGCTATAAGGCGTTTATTGTTTGACTTTGCATATTTTAGGTCAAAATGGGGGAACAAGCCCCCAGCGCCCCCTTCGCCACCATCCCAAGGACCATTTGGAATTTATGGTTCTGGTAGTATGTAGAAATTTGGGTAAATTTTGGGCAAATGCCCGTCAACTGGTGCCTGCTTTAAATTGCTATACGAGGTAGTTTTATCTTGAATCAAGGTTGATCACGTTTCTGGTATCAAACCTCAGCATCAGTCTCAGAATAGGGGAACATTGTACTGGTATGTCGCGTGTACAGTATATAATATAGGCCAGAATTCTTCCAGTCGTTTATCAGGTTTATCCTTGTATTTATCTGTAAGAGACTATCGTAGTTCCTCCATTACATCGTCGCTGCAGAGCTTCAAGTAAACTTTGTCAGGTTATATACCACCTTTAGAATTGTCTGCCCCATTACGCCTTCAGCATGCAGAAAGAGCATATATAAAAGCAGAAAGCACTTATATGCCTCGTGCGAGGTCTTAAAACACGGACTGATGGTCACTCCTTCTACTTACTAAGCTTGATTGTAGTACATGGGACCTGTACTGGGGTATTCCAGAATAACACATCCATTAAACACAAGTATAGGCAGTGGAGTAGGTACTTGAATTAACACAAAATTATTTATATATATATATTAATATATATATGTGTGTGTGTAAATATACTATAATCTTTGATTATCTGGCACAATATGCCATTAACCTGAACAATCCCTATGGTTTATACGCTGATTGTGTTCAATTTTATTAAATTGTTACACGACAACGCTTTCCGAAGCACCTGGCGCTCCATCCAATGAGTGTATATATTGAACGTCTGTTCAAATAAAACAACATGAAACCAGCTGGTAACGCTCATTTCCATAATGATCCACCTGTAATAGTTAAACTCGTACTGTTGTGGTATGTTTAATGATACGGCGGGCCTCGCGGAGTATAATGGAATAATATGACCAACAGAATGCGGGATTCCTGGTTATACGCAGTGCCCGCATAACGCTCATCAGATTTGAATAAAATATAACTCTAACATTTTTACATATCAAACAAAACAAAGACAGGCGTACAAACAGACTCATGTAACACAAAGACGTATAGCAACTCATAAATAGTCATTCAGGGTTCGACAACGCCCAGGGCTCCAAAACACCCGCCACCCTGACTGAGCGACAATACCAGAACTTTATTTGAGAAATCATATGGAAACCATCATGGCCACCGATTATATTTCTTTTTAATGTGTCCTTTTAATGACGGCAATAAATGTACATATTTTTTGTTGGCCTACACGAAGGTTCAATCGTTCCCAATCATTTTTTAAAGATTGTTAAAGAAGATTTACTGACAAGAAACGCTTGAGATCTAAGAAATAATCTCCTTGACCAAACTCTTTTGGCCCCAGCTGCTCAACTGGCAAAATTATGCAAGGGTGTGGTATGTATATGTGTCGGACTCAGATAATCCGTTGTATGCACGCACAGCAGCACACCGGGATCAGCAAATGAAAACGTTGAAATAGCCGTTAAAATGAAGAAACCACTTATCCTGTTGCCACACGAGCTTATTAAAATAGCGTTCAGGTTGAACTGTCATCACAAATATACCAGGTACAAGGTTTACTAAAGCATGTGAACTTGATAAGATAAAAAAACACACGCGTGATGGGTACAGCCGATTGTTATGCAAATAGACAATGCTTCTTTAATAGACCAGATATACAACTGCCCCATGCAATGGTACGGGAAGACGCAGGATACGTCACTTCTTAACCGTTTATATTTGCCAATTAATGTCCAAAATTTCCGCCCTGAAAATAAAAAAGACACATAATACAGAAGGCAGAAGGTCAGTAACACACGGAAGAAAAAGTAACCCCAGATCAACCCGGTAACAACAGCCACGCCAATAGGATCGAGGGATGGTAAGTCGTAATGGCATCTGGTTCTTCCAGATTAGCGAGTCTCTCTAGAACATAACATGCATGTCACCGCCGGGAAGACGACAATGACAACGACCTTAGGTCACGGCTGGCTTCGGCACGCTCCTCAACCATGCCGGAATCATACTTTCAGACATGGTGTCACACAAAGTCCATAGATTCACAGCATGTCTTTTTTATATGATATTACACAGACCTATTAATGTGAAACAATATAACGTAGATTATTTAGCTTAAACATTTAGAATTGCGTCCTCATATATTAATATAGCAGTCATTGTGTTGAAACACAGCACGTAAAGCATATTGCAAACCGTATCGATGAAGCGTATCGGTTTTCCTTTTATGAAAATATTTAATAAAAATGTTAATTTTTTTTCATGACTTGTCATAAGGCGTCTTTCCGAAGGGTGGTGCAGACGATTGCGTCTAAAATACAATAACGTCTATATGATCAGCGTTCATTTTTATTCGCACGATATACAAAATATGATGTAAAACATCACATTAGTATTGAAAAATGTTTTATTATATTAGGTCTCGAATCTAAGTAAACAATATACGGAGGCGTCTATAATACGATGGTCTCTAAGACATTTTTGTTAGCATCCATCTTCAATCAAACGATATACAAACTTAAAGGAAATATATAAAATATACAAACGCGGCTATATATATCTTGTATTTAGGCGTATTAATGAAGGGTGTATAGGCTTATTATACGAAGGCGTCTATATGATCAGCGTCCACTTTAATGGCGTCCAAATGAACATCGTCCAGATGATACAATGGCGTCTATCTGAACAGCGTCCATCTGAGATGATCCCGATATATCATTATATTTATACAGCCCTAGTACTAACCGTATCTGTATTACCCTTGCATGTGATAACCCATAAATAAATTTAATTTTGAATTTTCGACAACTTACGATGTTGTGACTACAAATTCTCATACCCGGTACCTGCCAGACTACGTGAAACTCGGACAACCATTTGCGAATATCTTTGCCCCCCCCCCCACCATATTGTTTAGTCCCCGACATTTGGAAGATGACACCGAAGATATGATGGTGTTATTGATTTCCTGATATCAGGTAAGAAATCAATTTCGTAAAGGGTAGTTAAGAATTCATAAGTGTAATATAATTTATAAATAATTTTTCAGAATTTATCATGTTTATCATACCATCAGAACTTGAGAAATGATACACCGTTTATTCCTGCCGTATGTCTATATCTTCTCGTTTCCCTGTGGTAATCACAAGAGCCTTGGGGTTTATGAGTTTATTGATATTTTTAACGATGGTTAAAGGGTAATTACTGAAGCAATCACAGGAGAAACGGTCAATCACCCAACCGGCCTCAGGGCACTCCCCTACTGGGAATGATGACTCGATCACAAAGCCGCGAGACAGCAACTGAACAACATAACCCGGTCAGATTTCACTTATCCGAATTAGGAAACATCTTCATGTTCCTGGCATTCATCCAGCATTCTAAGCATGTTTAGGGGGATCCACTTACTGTTCTCTGGCATAAACTGTGATGATTTGCTGTCATTTAAGGGAAAGGGTCAATACCCTCATCTCAATGACAAACAGTAAGCACACCCTGTGATATCAAAGGGTGGGTTCCGCCGGCTTCTATGGCCTATCGGTAAAGCATAAGTTTTAAAGCAGGGAGATCGTGAGTTCGAATCTCAGCCGAGGCGGTTAGATTTCTCACGCTCGGATCCCACGCAGGGTGAGCGCTCCGAAGGCTTAAAGGGAAGGCTATTTCCTACGGCCGTGTTTCACTTTCAAACGAGTGCGCCTTTCGGGTGTTCCTCGATGGTATGAGCCGGCAATGGGAAAGAATACACACCCGGGGCCCGCAGGTGCAGTAGTTACCAAGCCGGTGTGACATCAGGATATATAAGGAGAGGAAGCGCGTTCTACTGCCCGGTCATGTAGTCCGAAACCGGATTGGAAGTTATAGAATTGAATTAAGCTAGCAATAAAAATATTAAAAAGTTGAATGCCGAGGTCATTCGGGCTCCTTGTCTCTCCGACCCCGAACGACCTGCATACTTAACAAATTCCCAGATAGAATAGAATCTATCATATTTCTCACAATACTAAAGTGATTTAGAATTTAAATATAAATTTTCAGTATAAAGCTTTTATAGTAAAGGTATTTATCATTTATCGAGATCACCTTCTGCTTTCATGTTGGTTTTCCCACCACCTGCGAACAGAGGGCGCAGTCTTACATCTGGCGACCTGAACTTCTTTAATAGTTGTTGAAAAAATGTTCTTTTAAGTGTCTTGAGGATCTTGATGTACTAAATGTCTTAATTTTTCTTATCTTCTATTTGTATTCGGATCAGGATGCAGGTCGGCGTCTGCTTTCTGTTGTTTCTGGTGACATCTATATTATCATGGATGGTGTCACTAAATCGCTGTCACGAAACTCTTCTGTTCCCACACACCGCTAAGTACGTTCTCGGTCCTGTAGTGTCGGGAACGATGACAAGTGTGTCCTAAGGGGGCTAATTTGCTGTAGTCTCCCATTGATCCTGAGGAATAAGACATTCAGAAAATTTGCGAAGGGTCTATCGCAGCGCCATCTGTCAGAAACTACGCCAGGTATCAAGCGTTCGAACAGGTCCCGTTGGGAGTCCCGCTTACCCGTCTAAATGCAAGAACTGGTTATATGTTAATAGTATATGCTGACAGTATGTGGAGAAATGTGTCATTTACAGAAGTACAAAAATTCTCGGTTTGTCTGATCTATTTGCCAAAAGTAGGCTTATCATTGCTAACATCTAAACCGCCGATCGTCAGTTAAACTGAATGCAGTGTATAGTTTCTTGAACATCTGTGAAAATCATAAGAAATATCAAATATTACGTAACACATGTAATCATATATGTTATAGGTATATATATATATATATATATATATATATATATATATATATATATATATATATATATATATATAGAAAGGGTATACACAGAAAAGTGGTTCACTGGCATCTATAAAACAATGAACCAGCATGGCTATTCATACATACATACATACATACATATATATATATATATATATATATATATATATATATATATATATATAAACAGCAATGCACGTTGAGAATACTTGAGTATAAATGTTGTAATTGCAAGGATCACCGTAACTAACAATACGTCCTGGAAAGGTGACATGACAGTTTTATGGGGAATAGTTTCACTGTTTCCAGAATAAACCTTGCTTTGATAAGAATCATTCAGTTGTTTTCTGCATAACCTGGCCCTTGGTTAAAATGTCCAGATGATAGTGGAGCACGGCATGACGCCACTAGGCAGTGATCGATCCACGAAGTCACAGGACACTGGATCTGAAAGCTTAAACTGGCCATGCAGTATACCTAACGAGGACACCATGGGCTAATTGACCCCAGTCGACCACGACCCCTGGCCGCTCGTGAGGTTACATATAGGCCAGACCCCCCGGGAAAGGGTTTATTGGCCCTGAGGTGGGCATGGTGCATGAATATTCCTTGACAATGAATGTTTTATCACTATTAAGAACTATATCTACCATAATCTCACTGTCATCCTACAGACAAGGTCCTTATCATTTATTTGCGTGTTTACACATTTTTACTGGAAATAATCGGAAGGACACTGGACAACTGATCACATCTTACCTGGATGCTTGCTGATAATAAAGAGCTTGGTTTGCTACCGGACGAATGGACATAGCCAGGTTAGGTAATTAGATACAGCTGGGTAGGACCAGGGACGACGTGATTCAGCTTGGTAGGACCAGGAATGACTGGGTACAGCTGAGTAGGACCAAGGACGACTGGATAATGCAGGATAGGATTAGAGACGACTTGAACAGCTTGGTAGGACTAGAGACGACTGGATACAGCTGGGTAGAATCTGGGACGACTAAGACGACTGGAAACAGCGGGGTAGGACCAGGGACAACTGGATATAGCTGGGTAGGACTAGGGACGACTGGAAACAGCTGGGTAGGACCAGGAACAATAGGATACAGCTTTTCGGACTGTGGCTGTGACTGGATACAGCTGGGTAGACCGGGGACCACGGGAAACAGCTGGGTAGGACCAGGAACGATTGGATACAGCTTTTTGGACTGTGACTATGATGGATAAAGCTGGGTAGACCAGGGACGTTTCGATACAGCTGAGTAGGACCAGGAACGACTGGATGCAGCTGGGTAGGACCAGGGACGACGGGAAACAGCTGGGTAGGACCAGGAACGATTGGATACAGCTTTTTGGACTGTGACTGTGACTGGATACAGCTGGGTAGTACCAGGGACGACTAGATACTGCTGGGTTGGACCAGGGACAACTGGATACGGTTGAGTAATACCAGGGACGACTGATACAGCTGGGTAGGACCAGGGACGACTGGATACAGCAGGGGTAGGTCCAGGGACCACTGGAAACAACTGGGTAGGACCAGGAAAGACTAGATACAGCTTTTTCGACTATGACTGTGACTGGACAGCTGGGTAGTACCAGTGGCAACTGGATACAGCTGGTAATGCCAGAGACAACTGGATACAGCTGGTTAGAACCAGGGACGATTGATACAGCTAGGTAGAACCAGGGACGACTGGATACAGTTAGGATCAGGGACGACTGGATACAGCGGGGTAGGACCAGAGACGACTGGATACAGCTGGATAGGACCAGAGACGACTGGGTACAGGTGGGTAGGACTAGGGACGACTGAATACAGCTGGGTAGGACCAGGGACGACGGGAAACAGCTGGGTAGGACCAGGAACGATTGGATACAGCTTTTTGGACTGTGACTGGATACAGCTGGGTAGTACCAGGGACGACTAGATACTGCTGGGTTGGACCAGGGACAACTGGATACGGTTGAGTAATACCAGGGACGACTGATACAGCTGGGTATGCCAGGGACAACTGGATACAGCAGGGGTAGGTCCAGGGACCACTGGAAACAACTGGGTAGGACCAGGAAAGACTAGATACAGCTTTTTCGACTATGACAGTGACTGGACAGCTGGGTAGTACCAGTGGCAATTGGATACAGCTGGTAATGCCAGAGACAACTGGATACAGCTGGTTAGAACCAGGGACGATTGATACAGCTAGGTAGAACCAGGGACGACTGGATACAGTTAGGATCAGGGACGACTGGATACAGCGGGGTAGGACCAGAGACGACTGGATACAGCTGGATAGGACCAGAGACGACTGGGTACAGGTGGGTAGGACTAGGGACGACTGAATACAGCGGGGATAGGACCCGGGACGACTGGATACAGCTGGATAAGACCATGGACGACTGTGTATACCTGGATAGGACCAGAGACGACTGGGTACAGCTGGTTAGAACCAGGGACGACTGGATACAGTAGGGCAGGACCAGGGACGACTGGATACAGTAGGGTAGGACCAGGGACGACTGGAAACAGTAGGGTAGGACCAGGGACGACTGGATACAGCTGAGTAGAACCAGGGACGATTGATACAGCTGGGTAGAACCATCGACGACTGGATACAGTTAGGTAGGATCAGGGACGACTGGACACAGCGGGGTAGGACCAGGGACGACTGGATACAGCTGGATAGGACCTGGGACGACTGGGTACACCTGGATAGGACCAGAGACGACTG
The DNA here is from genome assembly GCA_026874595.1 of Sipunculus nudus. Lineage (NCBI taxonomy): Eukaryota > Metazoa > Annelida > Sipuncula > Golfingiida > Sipunculidae > Sipunculus > Sipunculus nudus. The sequence continues at coordinate 70,859,421 of CM049313.1, forward strand.
GGTACAGTAGGGTAAGACCAGGGACGACTGGATACAGCTAGATAGGACCAGGGACGACTGGATACAGCTGGGAAGAACTAGGGACGATTAGATACAGCGGGGATAGGACCAGTGACTACTGGATACAGCTGGATAGGACCAGAGACGACCGGGTACAGATGGGTAGGATTAGGGACGACTGAATACAGCGAGGATAGGACCAGGGACGACTGGATACAGCTGCATAGGACCATGGAGGACTGGGTACACCTGGATAGGACCAGAGACGACTGGATACAGTCAGGTAGGATCAGGGACGACTGGATACAGCTAAGTAGGACCAGACTGAAGACTGGATACAGCTTGGTAGGAAGAGTAACCACTGTATACAGCTAGATAGGACCAGACTGAAGACTGGATACTGCTTGGTAGAAAGAGTAACCACTGGATACAGCTAGATAGGACCAGGGACGATTGGATACAGCTAAGTAGGACCAGACTGAAGACTGGATACAGCTTGGTAGGAAGAGTAACCACTGGATACAGCTAGATAGGACCAGGGACGATTGGATACAGCTTGGAAGAACTAGGGACGACTGGATACAGCGGGGATAGGACAAGGGACGACTGGATACAGCTGGATAGGACCATGGACGACTTGGTACACCTGGATAGGACCACAGACGACTGGGTACAGCTGGTTAGAACCAGGGACGACTGATACAGCTGGGTTGGACCAGGGACGACTGGATACAGTAGGGTAGGACCAGGGACGACTGGATACATCTAGTTAGGACCAGCGACGACTGGAAACTGTAGGGTAGGATTAGGGACGACTGGATACAGCTGAGTAGAACCAGGGACGATTGATACAGCTGGGTAGAACCATCGACGACTGGATCGGTTAGGTAGGATCAGGGACGACTGGATACAGCGGGGTAGGACCAGGGACGTTTGGATACAGCTAAGTAGGACCAGACTGAAGACTGGATACAGCTTGGTAGGAAGAGTAACCACTGGATACAGCTAGATAGGACCAGGGACGATTGGATACAGCTGGGAAGAACTAGGGACGACTTGATACAGCGGGGATAGGACCAGGGACGACTGGATACAGCTGCATAAGACCAGAGACGACTGGGTACAGATGGGTAGGACTAAAGACGACTGAATACAGCGGGGATAGGACCAGGGACGACTGGATACAGCTGGATAGGACCATGGACGACCGGGTACACCTGGATAGGACCAGAGACGACTGGATACAGTTAGGTAGGATCAGGGACGACTGGATACAGCTACGTAGGACCAGACTGAAGACTGGATACAGCTTGGTAGGAAGAGTAACCACTGGATACAGCTAGATAGGACTAGGGACGATTGGATACAGCTAAGTAGGACCAGACTGAAGACTGGATACAGCTTGGTAGGAAGAGTAATCACTGGATACAGCTAGATAGGACCAGGGACGATTGGATACAGCTGGGAAGAACTAGGGACGACTGGATACAGCGGGGATAGGACCAGCGACGACTGGATACAGCTGGAAAGGACCATGGACGACTTGGTACACCTTGATAGGACCAGAGACGACTGGGTACAGCTGGTTAGAATCAGGGACGACTGATACAGCTGGGTTAGACCAGGGACGACTGGATACAGCTGGGTAGGAGCAGGAATGACTGCATACAGCTTTTTGGACTGTGACTTTACAAAGTTAGATAGTACGCTTTATGACTAGACAGGGCTTGGTAGGATGACCCAGTTATTGTTGATGAGGACGCTAGATGCCTGGAAGCAGTTGGGTAGGACGCCGGACGATTTGATAAAGCTGGTTGGACTGTTACTTGACAAAGGTGGATAGTACGCTTTATGACAGTGGATACAGCTGGGTTAACAGCTGGGGAGGACGCTAGATGACTTGGTACAGTTGGATAGGACCCTGGGCGACTGGATAGAGCTGGGGTTACGGCTCGGGAGGACGCTAGATGACTTGGTACAGTTGGATAGGACCCTGGGCGACTGGATACAGCTGGGGTTACAGCAGGGGAGGACGCTAGATGACTTGGTACAGTTGGATAGGACCCTGGGCGACTGGATACAGCTGGGGTTACGGCTCGGGAGGACGCTAGATGACTTGGTACAGTTGGATAGGACCCTGGGCGACTGGATACAGTTGGGGTTACAGCTGGGGAGGACGCTAGATGACTTGATACAGTTGGATGGACCCTGGGCGACTGGATACAGCTGGAGTTACAGCTGGGGAGGACGCTAGATGACTTGGTACAGTTGGATAGGACCCTGGGCGACTGGATACAGCTGGGGTTACAGCTTAATGACTGGACACAGTTAGTTAGGACGCTTTTTGACCGGGACTAATCGGAACAGAACAGTCGGTGACTCTATACAAAAAATGCCGTTGTTGACATATTTTAAATGTTTATTATCATTATGCTTGTATTGAGCTTGGTCTAACAACTTTTTATATTTTTGTTGCAGGTAAGTCCATGGTTTCTTAAAATAAGCCGTTCACACTTCACATGCAACTACAGGTAAGTTGCATTACACAGAACCGGTCATAAATAAATGCAGTTATGGTTGTGCGTTGAAAAACCAGGTACGTGTTCGGTTAAACAAAAGGTAATGTAAGGGATGTATTAAAGTCACGAGCACAGGCCAAGTGCTGTTACTGTTCATTTCACAAATAACTTTGGCCATAGTGCCAACATGTTGTGAAAAAACGGTAAAATGGATCAATTTGGACAAAAACCCCCGCTAAGTATGTGTACAAATTTCGAGAATGACTGATGGTATACAATAATAAAGACCGGACTTGAAATTACATTTTTTCTGTTTGCCTGTTAAGCATAGCTCCTCTTGTTTAACACCTTTGGAATCATCCGATTTTGATAGTTTATGGGATTAAACGAGTATTCACGCTTTGAATAAAGCATTACAAATGTCACTTAAAAAAAGTATGATTTTGAAAATTGCTTTGTTTAATAATTATTCAATTTTTTGAGGTAAAACAAATATTCACACTCCTTCATATGGTTTCTATAAGATGTGAAGCGACTGTCGTCTTATGGCTTATGCCAGTCTCTGTTAATGCGTTCTGTGATATCTGCAGGTGATCCGTTGAGGGTTGTATATAAGGTTAAAGGCACCTGAACACGTAATAGGCAAGTTATATATACACCCGAAATATAGTATTTTTCCTCCTCAAAACATTATGGTATCTGCTAATATTTCGTACTAAAACCGTTTGCTTGCTTTTGTACTCATGTGTGGAAAAGCGTGCATCGCGCTGGTGTAAAATATGAACAAAGCGGACACGCGACCCGACGGCCGTACCGCGCCACTTCACAGAGTAACTGTTTCCGCCAAAACGAAGTTTTACGGATACTATGTTTTTGACCGGGTTCCGCCGCCGCGTTCGTTTACGGAGAACTCCTCTGAGGCTACTGGACGGATTTTTCCGAAACTTACACCAATTATCGGGTCACATGTGAACTGGTGCCTAACCAATTGGCCTTGACCTCTGACCTTTCCTCTCTGCCCAGCGTCCGTTTGTGCGTCTGTTTCCCCACATAAACCCACATATCTCGGGAACCGTTTGACCGATCAGGAAAAAAAAATGTACAAAAGTAGCCCTTTGATAACTTAATAACATACACAAAAAATTGTGGCGCCACCTGCAACCATGTTTGCACAGTATACATCTGTTTATCTGCCTTGGGTTAAAATCACTCATATCTTTGCAGTGGTTTGACTAATTCACCTGAAGTTCGGCATGCGTATACATCCTAGATAGCTTTCTTGATTTTATGACAGGTGGCGCCACCTACATTCATGTTCACGCTGCAAACATTAATGCTCATATCTCGGGAATCGTTTGACCAATCAGGAAAAACAATTACACAAATGTAGCCCTTGGACAGCTTCATAACATATACAAAAATGGTGGCGCCAACTGCAGCCATTTTTGCATGGCGTCCATCTGTTTGTCTGCCTTGGGTTAAAATCACTCATATCTCTGCGGTGGTTTGGCCAAATTACCTGTAATTCGGCACGCGTATACATCCTGGATAGCTTTCTTGATTTTATGACAGGTGGCGCCAGCTCCATTCACGTTCACGCTGCAGACATTAATGCTCATATCTCGGGACTTGTTTGACCTATCAGGAAAATTGTTTTACACAATGTAGCCCTTGGATAGCTATATACCATACACAAAAATGGTAGCGCCACCTGAAGCCATTTTTGCACAGCGTCCATCTGTTTGTCTGCTGTGGGATAAAATCAATCATATCTCTGCAGTGGTTTGACTTTTCCACCTGAAATTTTGCATGTGTATACATCTTGGATAGTTTCTCATTCAAATAACAGGTGGCTCCCCCTACAATCATGTTTACGTGGCAGACATCCATTCTAATATGTAACACATGTAACTCTATTTCCCCTTGCAACTCAATCCATGCCTCACTTCACCCGTCTCAGTCTGATTCTGGCGGACACACGTAGTCGCTTGTCGACTACCCGTATTCTAGTTAGTCTCTTCTTTCAAATTACTTTTTTGTTTGGGAGACGTCGCGCAAGCGCAAAATCAGACCTCTGTTAAAATAAAAAGACGCAAGTGGACTGTGTTTGTAAGTTCGTGTGTCGGGATGGTTTCGCTAGGAAAGTCTTGTATTCAGCAAAAATGAGCTGATAAGAATAAGGCATATATTATAGTAAATGTTCATGTACCTGTGATTGTTGGTACCTTGCTATGAATGACTACTTTTTTTCCAAATGTGTAGACAATACTATGTACAATATCCTTAAATGTGACCTGCATAAGTTTAGCATATATTCTCCGCAACTTGTCATTAAATTGGTCTATGAATAGACTGGTTGCGGACGTTAACTTGCCGTATCTGCTCTGTAAGAGAGTAAAGTCGATTGTTTTGTGTTGTGTGTCGCTTTATTAAGTAAAAAAGTAGAATTCTTCATTCTAACGAATGCAAGCCTCCGCAATGTGAGGGTCACTATTATAAGATACTCCGAAAACCGTGTTTGCGTTCACATATTCAGCCCATATTCCAAGGTTCATCGTTCATATAAGTAACTTTACATTAATTTTTTTGAATATTCCTTGATGACGTTCCTGAATGCGGATCATGTGCAGGAACGACAAAAAAATCTAATCGATTCTTCATTCGCCCGAAATGCCCTGAAGATTTCATAGGGTCCCGTTCATGTTTGCGTGAATGATGTTGTGAACAAACAGACACACGCATACACGCACACATGAACGCATACCCACCCTAGCGGAGGAAAAAATGAAAAGCAGATCGCATCTCCACTCAGTATATAATCCAATTTTTTTTTAATGACTAAGAATTAAATTAAGTGACTAAATCTAACTGGCTGGTTTGTGAAAGTTTATGCATCCAGTGACACAGGACAGAACCTTGATCCATCAGACCATGACTAATTACATTTCATAATTTTTGGTCAGTAATTTCTGTTACAAATATTTAAAACATTGATCTTGATGGGTGCTTTAAAGTTGAAACCATGGTGAGGACTGTACTTAACTTACTTTCTTAACTTTGTCATATTGTTGTTTTCTCTTTCATTGGCAGTTTTATGGAAGTAATGATACGTGTCTAGGTATTTTATTCTTATAACGTACACACAGGGATAAACAGGAATACTCAATTCTTCCAGCATTCAAAAATGTTCAATCCATGTTCGATAGATGACCACGCACTCTTAAACTACTGAGATAGGGATCTATTCAAGGCCCATGAGAGGTATTATAATAAATGCTGGTATAATATAAACGAACAGCCAAAGTTCATTTTCCTCATGAACATTAGGACATTTGTTAATGCTATATACATGACCGCTGTGTACATAATGCAGAAAACCGCACTGAAGTATCTTTTATATAACTTTTGCTTATGTAGAAATTTGAAACGGATTAATTTTAATAACAACCAGATTGTAAACAATTATCGGACAAAATGCAGAGGCGGAGCCAAGGGGGGCCTCAGGGGACCATGCCCCCCTCCGATCCAGTTCTCCCTGTCCTCCCGGAATTTCACCTAATTTAATTATAATAAAACTTTCTGACCACAATCATGAAATCCTTTCACTGACTTCCGCAGATTTTGGACTTAAAGCATTGCACATGCAGTAATTAATGTATTGTTTATTGATAATTCTACATGTGAGTTGTTATAAATATATATATATATATATATGAGTTGTTATATATATATGTATATATTATATATATATATACATATATATATATAAATATATATATATATATATATATATATATGTCTATTTTATAACGGAGGAAGGAGAGGAAATTAAACGGCTGTACCGTGTCTTCTCCCTCTGGGTTTCAGCCGAATTGGACACCATAACGACTGGTCAGGTCAATCAAGATGCCACCAAAATCGACCTGTTTCCTGATTGACCAGTTCCGTTGGGACATTTAATTATGTATAGCTGTTCTTGTTGTGATGGTAAGGTCAGCGCATATACAGAAACTTTAGTCGATATGTTCGGTCAAAGGAATGTGTTGTCCAATTTTTAAACTGTATATTACGTTCTATATATATATATATCTATGTCAATTTGTACCAATGGAAACCGTCACCCCTGTGTCGACGTGTCTGTTTAGACGAATCATGTTTGTGATGATTAAAACGCAAAAAAATATGTGCACCAGGAAAGTGCTGATCGTAACTAACTTAAGAATGCTGCGGAAAGTGCACAAGAGAAGATTGAATAATGAACAAATCTATTTTGGAAATTTCACTACCCATGGCCACCTTTTTTGCGATAAATTTTGTTAAAATGCACAAAAGCTGACCTTTGATTGCCTCAGGGGTAAGACCTACAAATGTGGCGATTATCTGACAGCAAACTACTACTCTCATTTGTATTGATTTCACATAATTAAGTCAAAATTAAATATAAGTAAATAGACATACGGAAGACGTCACAATAGTGTTTGCAATAACTGGTATCGTCATCCATACGTCACTCATACATGACATTTATAGACAGGTATGGCCAGTTCAAATGATGCCATCGTTCTTGCAGCGTTATATGACAAGTCTACCCTATCCCAGCCTCGCAAAATAAAAATAATTTATTACATATTTCTTTAAATTATCCTAAATCTGCAGAGATAAAAGCTGAAATTTCGCAGATAACAATATAAATTTGAAAGTAAAAATTCGATAATTAAAATGGACAGTGGTGTTGGAACTATATAGTGTCATCGAGTGATTCCGTATACCCACAAGAACGTTTCGTTCCCTCATGTCCTTGTTTCATACTGATGCTCCTATTAAAGGAGGGACGGACCGTAAACGAGAGGAGGCGATATTTTATTTTTTTTTAAATTTTTTCTTAGGTTACGATCCAAGTGTCCTCTGATCAGGGAAAAGCATGAAAATAACGGAATTTCTTTTTGCGAAACATGTAAATGCACTACATAATAAAGGAAATCCTATCAAAAATTATCTATTTTTTTCTCTTGAGAGATGAAAATCAAATTAAATTTTTTTAAGTAGGAGGTTAAAATTGACGCGGACGGTGCCTTAGAACCATACCTTTAATTTTTTTGGCCTAACCGACAAACATGTGTAGCCCTTGGGAAATCGTATGATTCGCTAAGTCCACACTTCATTCACCAATATGACACCAACCCTGGTGTTTGCTTCAAGGGCGGTAAACTAGAACTGACTAATTAGATAACTCCACTCTCTGATAAATATTTAATGTGTTGCAAGTAGCGGGGCCCTCGTTATATTTGACACCAGTACCGTCCCGGCCAGGTAATCTGGTAAAAACTTGACCAATCATATGAAGCCGTGGTACTCCTACTGTACATCCATAATTATGATATGTATCCGGTCTGAGGGTCAGAGGGAGATGTACGCCACTGCGGCTTACCAACACATTTCGACCTAAATGCCTGATAAGCCCATTGCAATTATTTAATTAAATAAAATTTGTTGTTCTTCTTATTCGCCTCTGCCTTTTTCCGTGAATCAGATTTTTTTTTTTGCAAATGAAGACCAGGTTCTATCTAATGTTGCTAATTTGTGCTACGGCAGAATCTCTAAAAGAGTTCTTAAATGTATAGAAAATGAGCTACCTTTTGTGTTGAGCATTACACAATTTCAAGAAATGGAGCTATTGTTTTGTCTTTTCTAAGCAAGCTGGCATAATTTTAAGCATTGTCTCTCGATCGGGAAAAATTTTAGCAGCATATTTTTTGTTCCCAGATTAAGTAGAATAATATATTTGTGTGGTTTAAATAAAAGAAAACATGCTTAATAAACAAAAACAGTGCCGGAAATACATCAGACTTTCAAAACTTTCAAATCGTTTCTACACCATTGCAGGGGAATACGCCATACAAATGCCTTAGCCCCCCCCCCCCCCCCCGCTTCACTGGCTCGCTATATTAGCGCCTTTTTACAAACTCCCTATCCGTCCCTAAGGAATTTGGCTATATTACGTAACTTACGTTTATACAGAAATCACTTGAGACTAGAAACTTGCATTTTTTTACGAATGCAGGCCACCGCCATGTCTTTAATGTTTAATGAACTTCGCAACCCGTATTTTCATTCACTTTATATTGGCCAATATTACCAGGTTCATTGCTGCACATGTTCCATAACAAGTGTTCCGCAACAACTTTGTAAATATTCCGGGACGTCGTTCCTTGATTCGGATCAAACGCCTGACCCACACCAACGGGATGCCCAGGTAATTTTATGGGATTTAATTCGTGACAGCGTGAAATATGTTTTGAACAAACGCACATACACACTAAAACTGAAATGAACGCTTATGTTCCTGGCGGAGGCAAAACTCAGGCATCAGCGTTTTTCCTATGTCGATAAGGAAGAACTTCTAAGCGTACTGTACTTTTTTTCTGTAAACAAACTAGTTATTCTTTTCTGGATATAATGTACGTATTACAGATCTCATGAAATAATTTCAGTACACCCTAAATATATAATGCCTATATTTGGTAAGTGATCGAGAAATGATTAGTGATGGACCTAAATTTGAGAAAAGAAACGTGAAATGGTGTAGCACGGGGCATAACGTGTTTAATTATGTAAAATAGGGAAAAGCCTTCAAGAACGAAAACCTGGCTACCACATATGAATGACACACGACTCTGGAAAACTCCGTCACTTTTTTTTCAATTTCTTAAACCTGAGTTAGCCTTGACATTTTCGTTATCTGGGTCTCATGTTTACTCAGGGCGATGTTGTATGACGCTAGCTGACGAATAAATAGGGCATTCCGGTATACTGCTGAATAATCTACGAGATTCAGGAGTCTGCTTGCAGATGTAAACTGGTAACAGAGTAATACAAACACAGCATACTCTGCCACTGTTCCTCGTGTAAACATATAGAAAAAATTCAAGTTTAAAGTACTTATGTTATGTTTTGATTCTTGTGTGTCCTTATGTATAACTACAGTCTACGGGAGTTTAATATGCAGACTTTCATTTGTCAGTATTGTGTAATGTTTATAAACTATACTGTATCATTTTCAAAATAAAATTTTTCTGGGGATGTAAATGATAATCGAGGAGACAGAGTAACGTGGTAGTGTAATCTCACGGAGACAACTCCCCAGAAAAATTAATGTGAAAAAAAACATGATACACAGCAAACACAAAAAAAAGGAGACATATGAACAGTAATGAGAGTTTCAGGGCCTAATAGCGCTTGGTAGCAGTCTATGTCATGATAGGACGGAGATACGTCCATTTGTTTTTTCATTAGAGGATAGGGTCACGATGATCATATCAGTTAAGCTGGTCCATACGTTGTAGCCAGAGTATGTAGTACTCGTTGTACTCTTTATACCGTAAATCCTCGAAATTACGACCACCATCGCTAACTCGATAAAGCGGTCGCATTTGCGGGGTTGTCTTATATAGAGCAAATAAGAATTGGGACTTGTAAGCGCTCTTTGTTGTTAGGTTGTCGCTAAACCCAGGTAGTCGGTACGCGTGGTTGTACTATATAACTAATATATGACAAAATAAGCGCTCAGAAGTAATTTTTATTTCGCCAAGTAAGCTATCTGTGTACCACCATGCCATTATGTATAAGCAAAAGTAACCGAGGAAGTTAAAGTAAAGCAAGAATTTGCTAACAGCAAGTTTTTCATGTTGTTAACGCGCTGCGGATACAATATACAAGCTACGTGCAAGTCAGGGCTTATATCGGTAAATATTGCAATGTAGGTATCTTTGCAAAACACAGGACTTTTTATCTGCTCTGACTTCGTATCAAAAGACATCAAGGCTCTTCTAGAATTAGCTTCATTATTCCATGTTATAAATATTTTCATGCACTTCCTAAATTGATTTTCTTCGTTTGAAAATATTACAGTTGAAGAAGTCTCATTGTTATAGCTCCTATCCTTGAATCGTTGGTTGGTTTGTATGTTAGCAACTTAACGCAGAGAGTTATGAACAGATCTTAATGAAATTCTATGGAAGGTTAGAATAGCAAACAAAGAACAAGCCCTTATATTTTGGAGGTAATCTGATAACTTTCAGATTATCAGAACTATATGCCATTGTGAAAAAGGGCAATACCTATATTCATGGAGAGACCGCTCCATTCAAAGAGATAAGGGACTGTGGAAGTACGGGAACTTGATTATGGGGACTCCGGTTTTGGGTAACAGGTAGTCGCATGATTACACAGATCTATAGCTTTCTTTGTGCATTCCAACAAAGTTAAGACACAATAAACGAAAACAAATTACGACCTATGCTATACATGCACGCTGTAGCAGGTAAATTACCACGCCATATCACGGGACTTAATGAGTGTATGTAATGGAACGGTTAGGAGTACCTAGAATCAGGATGTAGATGGGATCCTTTTACCAAATCCTTACAAATTGTTTAAATAATGCGGAAATCTACTATTGCTAAGTAACAGTTTCATTCTTGTTCTACAAAGAATATGAAATAAACAAAACTGCTGCGCCAAACTTGTTTCTAATAATAAAAAGGAAACTTATTTAACCTTTACAACCTAATCAGCCGTATTGATGGCCATTTGGATAACCGATTTTGATGACTCCCTAAAATTGAACCCCTATTAGGCTAAGTGCAAATTAAGGTATCTGCCGGTGTTTTTCTTTAAAAGGCCAGATGTTCCTTGTGTTGTTAAATGATGGTTGTACTCGCTGCAGCTGGAAGATCGTCAACCATGGGTGCTCGTAATAGCGGGATGGTCGTTAAAACGAGTTTTCTTTGTTTCCGACCACAGCTTTAATCTCTTGAAATGTTGTGGGCAGCTTTCCTTCATATTTTGATCTGCTATGGAGTCGGTTGCATGGAAAACACATAAACACTATTTTCTTTTTTCAGCAATGGTTCACAAGGCCAGTATAAAGTCTTATAGTGTAGACGGGGATGTATTTCCGCAGGAATTTGATGCCCAAATTGCGAAAATGACCGATTTAGCATAAACAGGATAAGAACTTATGAAAAATGTTAGGTAACAAATTTTCAGATCCCTCTAACACCGAAAGTCCAAGAAGGCCGGCTTCACCATTAGTATCATTGAGTGTTAGGGATAAAGAGTACTTGCATGTGTAACAGAACGACGTTTGCTTAGAAATTGAATAAGATAGTGCTTGCTTTCAATTTCTTTGCACTTAAGCTGATGAATGAATGCAGGTTATTATTTTTTATGAACCCTGTGACCCAAAGGAATCCAAGATGGCCACCACTGCAGTCTTAACATAGAGATAATACTTTAATACTGTAATTGTCGCATAAAACTTAATGATATTAGATAGATTTATACGTTTTTTAATGTGTTCTGTTGATTGCAGCTAAAAAGGAGTTTTTATGAGCTCTCTCATCCCAGGGAATCAAAAAGGGCGACCATGGCAATCTTAACTTAAAGATAATGATAAAATAGTGCAATTGTCGCATAATTTATGTATTAATATTTTAAAGCATAAACACATCTTGGGCACTTCATTGTCTCATGTTATGTGATATGGTGATCAAAAGGAAATAGACCTTATAAAATTGATGCTCATAATCTCTTTTTTATATTGCTGATTCTCTCATAGTAGTACTATGTCGTCAAGGTGCCTACCATATTACAACAAAACAAACATTTATAATCAATTTGTTTGGTTATATGGAAGATTCCAAGATTCCAAAAGCCTTTTTTTATAATTTTGTTTTGATGGAGGTAGCCGCTACCATTTTTTAATGCAACCTTAACTACATATATGTAAATCTGTAGCTTTCTTACGTGACAGGGCAGTATCACACGCTTTCTCTCATTTTATATCCTGGCATTAACCAAGCCCCAATGACTTCTGCACCTGCGGGTCCTGGATGCGTGATCATCCCCATTGCTGGGTCTAATCACCGAGGATCCTCCAAAAGGAGCACTCGTTTGTGAGTAAACCAAGGCCGTTGGGCACGACCTTCCCATACGCCTGGATGGAATCACTGTCGAGTGTGCATCGACCAGGGGATGCAAATGCCCCCCCCCCCCTCCCCCCCGGGCCGTTGAGCGCTCTCTTTTTATTTGATTCTTTTCCCATTTATTGGTGATTATTTTTGTTTTCAGATTTCATTTTTCTTCCCCAGCAATTAAATTATTTATTGACTTATGTATGATTTGCTGCGTTAGGACATCTAAATAATTGTAAACTTAGGAAGGGGTTCTTTCCTTAATTGCATTCTGGGTGGTCATAACTCCAGGGTATAGATCCCTAAATTGCATTCCTGTCTAAGTGAGGCACACCCTTCCCGTTAGTCTGTCAATTATTCTACCACGAACATTAAATTTAGGTGTTGATATTTATGAGTGATTAACTTGGATGCGCATTTTCACCGATGAATCAACATGTAACATACAACTGAATGTATTGACCGGGGAGTTTATATCCTCAGGTTTAACTTGCAAAAAATATGAATATTAAAGCTAAGCCCCACTTTTAACCATATTATCTAAATACATTTAAAGGAATAAAAGTTGAGGAGCAGAAAATCCTAATATTTCTTATGTGAATAATGCCTCAAAGTAATCCTCTTTAAATTGCATATATCAAACTTTCTCCCTATACAGGAGGCATTATTTATATCAAGGTTTCATATCGTGTGCACAGAAAAACCCTGGAGAGAAAACTTTTGAGGCTTTTATCATGCAATTATACTATCGTGTTATTACAAATGTTTTGATTCATGAATTGACAACTGATTTCAACATATTTTGAATTTCAATGTTTTTAATCCCCTGATATTACCAACGACATGACCAACATTCATAACAGGTATGTAATAATAAGTATGATCATGCAGTAGAGTGTTTTCAAATTAAGTAGGGAACCTCCACCAGACATCTTCCATTGTTTCTTGAATTCAAGAAGAGCTGCACAGAAAGCCCAATTTAACACTGAAACTCTTACACAGCATCATCGGCCTCCGTAGTTGCATGGTCAACGGTTTCACCAAATAATTTATATAATAGGACTGTTGCAGAGAAACAAGTATTTCCGATGTTCCCACTGAATGTCTTTCAGGCATTGCTGTGCCAAAGGATTGACATATAATACATAATTTCAACCATGTTCAAGATAAATCCATGTTGATTTTACCTACATAATTTATATGGTCATTTGAAACAGTTATCCTTATATCATATATTCCACTGCCCATATCAATATTATTTGAATACGTCCTAAGCGTGTCTTATATCTGGCTGCTGTGGCATTCTGGTTTTCTTATGCACGCGCATCTTCTGGCCGATGCAAACCTGATAGTAATTCCTGATATTATCATCCATGGTAGGGGTATCTTAATCTTGAGGTGCTTGGTCCCGATTATCCGACATTAACCTACGGTGTTCCTAATGGTACATGTATTTGAATTCGCCAGATGGCATTTACATGTACACATTTATCATTTTTTTACGGACAGCACCAGTATGACCCTGGGCACGTGCAGATGTGTTGTCTTCTTTCGTTGGCCGCCCTTTTTGTCAAGCAGCATATTTTTTTCTGTTTCACTCTTTCAATCTTTTGTGACATTTACAATAAATGCTGATCTTTTTCCGCCCATATTCAGGTAAAGTCAAAAGATATTCAGAAAAAGGTTTCTACTGAAGCTCCTCGAAGTGTACCCGGCGTTTGGAATAGTTAACATGCTATAGATGGTTCCTGTTTTTTTTACTAACCATCCAAATTGATTTCAAAATAGATGTTTAGCATTAATACTGTCGAAGATTAATACTAAGCAATAAATCAGAACAGAATCAGCAATATGTGAAATATGTAAAAGGTACATCAATATCATGTTTTAAAGGGGCCAATTAAATCACCTACCTGACCTTCATAAACTAAAGGTAATCCCTTTGAGATTTTTTACAAAATAGGCCAGAAAACGTTGGCTGCTTGTTTTGTTTATATCAACTTGTGTATGATATGTGGGGGGGGGGGGGGCGCCAAAATTTTGCAACAAATAACCTTTCTGCCTTCGCATATATGCCACATACCATGCAAGGTAACATTTTTTCCCCTTTTGTCAACATTCATTGCTGTGCTTACAAATATGTTGTTGATGAAAAAGTTCTTACATCCTTAATGGAGGTATTATAAGAACATTCCAAAACCAGAATTACCTTTAGATCATTAATATATATACACAGAGAGGCAAGAAATCACAAATTTTCTTTCAAAAAGGTAGGTGAATGGGCACCTTTAAGGTCCGTTTGAAAAACATATGACAGTATCTAAGTGTGATGTATTTTAATATCGTCCCTATGACATTATTATGCCATAACAATTATTAAGACAATTATTTCAAATGTTGATTATTTGAAAACCATATTACATAATATATGACAGCGTATTACCCAAGATGTCTAATGTTATTCTTAAGATAGAAGGTTTGTAAATAAGTTTGACCTTGACCTAGAATACCCTCTCTTACCTTTTAACAGCTCCTGGAGTAATTGTAATTACCAGGACCCATTCAAAATCTTATAAATCGATCCAATTTTATTCATTTTGATACGATAGTTACATATTAAAGCATTATCTAGGCTTTTTATATGATGGCGGCCATCTTGGATTTTTAGGGGGTCAAAGGGTTGATAAAATTTGTTACCTAACATTTTCCATCAGCTTACACCTAAATGAGGTGAAAACAAGTGCTATCTCAATTTGGGCATTCAATTCCTACGGGACTGTGATTTTGCTACATGGGCGACTAAACTTTTATATGCCTGTTGATCGTTGGACATATCCGGTAAGGTTTTTGAAAATATGCTGGCCACCAACAAGTTACTTGTATTTATGTGTTGTAATATTAAGTAAATATGAAAATGTTAATGATACAAACAGTGAATATAAATCAAGGAGGAAATTCTGAAATAACACACACAGTGCGTTGTTCATGCTGATGTCAATATACAATCGGAAAGACCAGTCCTTCCATTTTCTGGCATATTCAGTATCATTACCATTGGGAACCTAGTCGGACAGAGGCTTTATTTTAATTCCATGTATCTCTTGTCCATCTTTCGTTTTGTTTGCCTGCCTGCGTGTCGGAACACAGAGTATCTCAAATTTATTGAGTTGATGTTAATGCAGTATTGTCTAGCTGTGAGTAGCGAGGCTCGTGTGAAGGTTATCTACATGATCATAAAAAATAGTTTATATTTGTGCATTACCCAAGATGTCATACTCATACGACTGTTCATTTTTGTTGATTTTCTGAGCTCGGGGATATCTCGGCAGCTATAACAGGCGCTGAAAGTTTGTTTGGTCTATATATTTGCCTGCCGCCCATAATCCGTATCTATTCACTCCTGGGCGGAGAGAGCGTACCCTTCTGGCAAAGATGTCGGCAAGGGTTTCTTAAAGAATGAGGTGGTATGAACTAGACACACACCACCAACCGTGCGGTCACAAGGGTAACGCAACCCACGCCCCACATCAGGCGTTTGTATGTGCTTTTATCGAGAGGTGTTAAATTAACCATTCCGTCATTTGTGTGCAGAATATTTCGGAATCATTCCTTTCCGAAGGATATTTTAAAAAAATATCCCAAAGTTCAAAATTAAGTCACTAGTTATTTCTACTTAGAATGAATATTTTATGAATTTTATGAAATGTAGAACCCAAAGCTCTCAAGTTATTCCTCCGCGTATTGCCCGAAAGGACTTAGCCCTGCGGCAGTACTTGTCCCAACGGGGATTGGTAAATGGACATCACTGTAGCAGATGTTCAGCTGTGTCAGGAGGATAAGGGGACTGACCGGAGAAGATAAAGAGAAATGTGAAGAAATATGCAGATCCACGCATATTCTCGAATGATAACGTATTTGAGGGGATATGTTAGTCGTGAGGGAAAGGAATAAATTTTAATTAATGAATAAATAGAGTTAAATATAGATATAAAAAAACAGTAAAATAGACACAATATACCCACATTACACACATACATGCACATAGATGGAGTCAGGCTGAATTACCAGAATGATTAAAACGTCGGTAATTTAGTTGAACATATGCTGTATGAAATATGTTTTCCCAATGTGAAACGATTAAAACACAGACCAGAGGTAATTTTGTCCATTTAATGGTCTCACTGACAGAAAACACTTATCTCCAACTGCTTGCGTTGTGTCATCCATGGCTTTAATATCTTGATATATTTGCCTTCACCCACTTTTGCTTATTCAAACATTATTTGCGAAAGTGATGGGAAGTGATATTAATATCGAGGTGCCTGCACTTAATCACGTGACTGCCACCTGTGACACTGAAATGTACAAGATTTGTTAGTTTCAGGTCCCTCGAGAATACAAAATTTCCAGTGGCTGGTATAAAATTTCACGGAATCTTATGAGATTAATTTACACGAAGGAGGGGCATTTGTCTTCCAGTTTTACCGTTTTGTGATTTTTTCTTTGCCATTTGTCATCTGGAGTACATTTGCTAAGCACCTCGACAAATCAAATTAACGATGATGCTAATATGTCAGCTGTACAGTTGTTTTCAAAATGCACTAAACTGGTTACATTATCGAGTATTCAACCAGAACTAAATGAGAAATTTGTTCGATTCTGTCAGATACATAAGAAAGAAAACCCTCATAGTAGCAAACAATGTTATAACTTACCTGATTCCCATCCACCTATCCACTAATACCTTGGCCATCTTCAGTTCCGTGATATACGTGTTGTCATTGTTTGTTTGATTGCAGTGCACAGCACTAAATTACAGTCAGATTCTGTGTGTTTTATGTGATTTGGCGGCGGCAGGCCCATGAATTACACATAGTTGTGAAGTGATGTCATGACAGGTGAAGGTTATCTAAAAGATAAAAGAAATTATTAATAGTCTGTTCCACATTGGGGTTGCAAATTGTTAATTTTAATTAGAATAGTAATTCTAAAAAGCAAGTTTCAATGGAGGAATGAGGCACAAGTTTTATTTACCAGAATGAAATAACGGTTTCATAACAACAACCATACTTTGCAAACCAGTTTGGAAATGCAATATAATCAATAAGACGTGGATCCAGGATTTTTTTGCAGGGAGGGGTCAACGGGTGTCATGCATAAAAATTGTCTAAAAAAGGTCGTTGGTTAAGAGTGAGCGGGGTGGGGGGAGGGGAGTGGTCTCGACCCCAAATCCACACACCCCTGCATCCGCGTCTGTCAGTATCTGAAAAAAAACCAGTCTATATTAAATACATTTCAATGCAATTCATCATGCTAAAGTTCACTGTACACATGCATAAACAACAGTATTTAGGAGTCCCTGGCTGCTTGTTTCGTGTTATAAAATATTCTAAAAAAGATTGATGTATCAAAGTGAGGCTGGCAACCCATTTTGACCCTTGTCACTAGGCAACAAGAAGGTTGTAAAAAATAACTTTTTTGTGAGCAGGTTTTTCATCACACAGCAGGTGTTCAGTATCCCGTCCACTTAGGTGTCTCATGTGTTTAACAAATATATAAATAAATGGCGCAATGTCAGAAACCCGATGGACAACCAGCAAAAGGTGTATATTTAGGAAAAAAGGATTTGTTCGGGTCTGTGTTAAGGTAGGTAGCAAAAAAAATAAACACTGGAGTTCAAGTATCATCCAAAACAACGCCATGAAAAGCGAAGTCTGGGGTCAGCTGAACATGGCTTTTCTGTTGATAACGGCATACATGAATACATGACTATAATGTGGACACTACTGTCCGCATATTGTAGTAACAACAGAGTGCTATGTGCCGCATGTATGCCGGCCACAGGGAGAGGTTACTATCTGTTTCGCTGATAAGGAATTCCTCAAGGCAGAGCACAGTGAGTTATGGTCCGTTTGTTCGAGTCTTATGTGCCCTTTGGGACAGTTGTACCGGAAAAACGTTTTATCTTGTTTTCTGGTTTTAACAGAAAAAAATATGCATTTTCTTGACATATAGAGTTTACCAATACTACACGGTTGTTCCTTGGTGGCAGCTCTTCACTGCGGGCCTTTTTATGTGTCCACAATGATATATGGCGCCATCTATTGGACATACCACTAACTGCTTTTTCAGACGTGACTGGAATATGAGACAGGGATGTTCAGACGCAAGGAAAGCTTAATTGATGGAGGAGGGCTTTCTGTTTAATGTGATCTCTTGCTTGTTCAGATTTTGTGATAGGCAACCTGTTCAATATAACATAAACCATTTAATATTAAAAGCACCAAATGATAATTTATCAACTACATTTGCCGGCATTTCCTTTACAATACGCATCATGACATGCAGTCTGATTGACGACGAATATTATACCCTCTGATACTTTTACGGGATAAATTTGATAATAAGTTGATTAAAAAAACATAAAAGGTAATATTTCTTTGGAATAGCTCTATGGATTGCCAAAACATTCATTATGCCCATTAATCAGGGATAAATTGTACGAATTAACAAGACTACGTGCGCAATTTACTGTTTCATCGTTATTATATTTCTCCTATTAAAAATAATGTGCGGAAGAAATGATTTCTCCGGATATACATCACAGATTATTTTAAAATGTATGCTACACGTCAAATGACTGTGCAGAGCGACGGCCGTCGTTGGTGGCTGTTCTATTTTCCTTGCTGGTACATGTATATTCAACACCTTACACATCCGATTCATATTAGAGTTTTGGCAGTGGTTGAACACTTATTTGTCCGGCTGTATTACGTTAAAGCAATATACAGAATGTGAATTTGAGTATCGTGACCAACGACTGACTGTAGTCCGTTTCACCATCCCTGTCTGCCTTTTTCTGGATTTTTATTTACGAGGCAAAGAACGGAAAAACTTTTTGCCCCTATAGGGCAGAAAGAGGAAATAGGCCTACTTTATGTCATTTCCCTGTGATCAAAACCATTTTTTTAGTAACTACGAACTTGTTAATTCTGTAGCCACATCTAGCCACTAATCTATTAAATGAGAAAGGCAGGAAACAGTTATGACGTCATAGTGGACGTGACGCACAAAAGAGGCACCTTTTATAAACACGACTTGCCGAGTGCCGACTCCTGTTTACAGTGAGCTTATATAGATTCTCCTCGTGCACGCGTTTCACGGGGAGGGGGGGGGGGGGGGGGGGGGTAAGTGCAGGCTGTTATACTATATGGTACTGCGTATTGAGAGGGAGGCTATAGTTTGGAGGGCGGGGATAAAGATGGTCCTGAACAATGTGAATTCGACGTAAATAGTATGATAAAGGCCTGTAAGGAGAAAATATTGACTGTATACCAGAAAAATACTAATTCTTATATTCAATGGAAAGAGGTACAATGGTAATTGTTTCATTGGTTTGCCAAAATCAGTAAACGCTAGGCCGAAGGTAGGGGAGACTATTAATTCGACTACAGTTACACCAGGCGGTGATACCGCAGGTGTGTTGGAACAAATTCATTATTGCGGGAGGGGGGCACACGAAAGGGTATGCGTATGAGAACACGCCTCGGGACGACCGGCGGGGGGGGGGGGGGGGATCTTTCGTTATGAACAAAAATCTAATAGTAACTAGGATACTCTCTTGGCTAATATTGTAATATTGTGTTTTCGAAAAATTTCATTTGTTCAGGACTTTAATTTAAATTAAAAGTATTTGAATTTAAAGCATAGTTTGAATGCACAGCTATTAGAGTGTGCCTTTCCTCAGCTATATATAAATTTGGGAGGCAGTAGGCCCCTCTGCCGTCTGTTTCCTACATGTACCACTATCCTATTTTTCTTTCCCGGCTGTTAGACACGTGGTTGTTTATGTACTGAACATGTCCTTCGTAGGAATAGCCGGTTTCTTTAGATTCTAGCGTCCTTGACGTCTCTCTGTTACGTATTGTATCGTAGGACCGGTGACTGTGCTTCGGGGAGCGAGAACAGACCTCCGGTGAGTCCTCATGGTGATAATCGAGTTTCAACAGAGAACCTCTAGCATCCGGTGTTCATTGAATGTCTCCATCTGTAGTGTATTTAGTATCTGAATGGCGGGACCCGGCAACATCCGGGTCGTTCTGGCGGGACGCTCTTGGTAATTTTGGATTTCCGTGGTTGTGACGGACACAACTTGACAGTCCTTTGTTAAAGATAGGCTGCAGGGATGTGGCCAAGCGGTGTAGATATTTGTTTCGAGAGCTCTCGTTCTGAATTGCTATTCATGTAGATGAAAAGATGTCACTTGCGATTTTAAATGTGTGCTGATGCGTTAGCAGGGCATGACAAGTCCAGGTTTTAAGATCTGTATATAGGTCTATATGTATATATATCACATAAATTGCCGATGAAAAGCATTTAATACATTGGAGAGCCCCGACCGGTTTGGACACAATTATATTTGCAATATATGGCGTGTATTTTGGAACAGGTGAATTTTATTGCACATCAGGACCTTGAAGGAGAAGGGGGGGGGGGCGCGATGTTCAAGTAAATATCCCAAATGTGCTGAGAGGGATTATTAGAGCCCCAGGAAAATATGGAAAAATTGAAGAAAGTAGATGCCACATCCGGCAAGCATCAAACTAAACTCTTTAATGATGAGGATTCTTTTTTAGGGGGGGGGGTTAAATTAAAAACAATATGCGGATATCTGTTGATATCGGATTTAAACAAATAAATATGCAAATTGGAAGCTTTTTGAAACACCATGGTTTGATCATACTAGCAAAAAAATTGTTACTTCTGGTTACCAGTGTTATCCAAGAAGAGTCTTGTAACTTGTTTTATATTAGATTTACAAATCTAAGGATGTAAACTGCATGGACAAAAAATGCGTAGGACTACTTTAAAAAAAGCTAGAAATGCAACCAGACTGAGGACGGGGGTCCACTACCAGATTTGATTTTTGTAATTTCATGCGGTTATTGCAAGTGTTAACTGTGATCAGGTGATGGTAACCGGCATATAACGAGTGCAATCTCATTTTATAGCGTCTTTAATTTGAATAGTATAGTGTGAGAGGAATCTTCTTCGTTCGGGGAGAGAAGCATTCGGATAGTTCAAGAGACATCCCCTCCCTACGATGTAGTAAATATATGGTCCCACTGGAAAATTCGAAACTGGTTTCGTTTCCGGGAAACCGTGCACTTTATAATAACGAAACCAAAACCGAATTCGGCAAAACCATATCCAGAGCATATTTCGGTTTCGCACAAACCGTTCACTCGATAATTATTCCGGCATAATTGAGACTTTGGATCAAAGTAGTGCAATTGTTTTATTGATTATTTTAATAATTGATCCTGTTGATGCCTGTTAAAATGAAATTGGGCAATAATTGTGGTATAAACAGTCGTTTGAATTGTCTTGCATTCAATATTCCCTACCTGTGGCCTTGTATATAGCTAAAGATGAGGCACTCAAAAAGAGCCCAGACTTCTGTTTCTAAATTTTGACAACATTTATTATGTTACCATAATTTGTTTGGATAAAAACCGAAACCGGCTACTTATTAATACGAGGCTAAAATAATACGGAACCGGTTTTCCTAGGAACCAAAACTAGTTATGTATTTTCGAGTGTGGCCTATATAAGTGTGTATATAAGCGGCACTTTAGCGATTAACAAAGCTACTATGAATTTTGGATTTTTTCTAGTCGATGCAGAAAAAAACAAACAAACAAAAATTACAGAATTGAAAAAAATGATATAAGATAATTCAAAAGCTTTTGTTGGCCTTCACCATCAGAATATCAGATGTTAATATTTGAAAAGCCAATAAATACAGAATCCTGTGTTGGGAGAGCTATCTAAATATAAACTTACAAAACACGGCCTACTTACAATTTGTTTTATTTTGAGGATTGGTCCGTGGCGTCTTGCAAGCTTGATGTCAGTGCCTGTTGAATGGGGTGATGAAGGAAACTATATGATAAGAATAATATGTTATTATCACGGATTCTGGATTTTAGGTTTTATATGCATAGGGCTCGAAATAATCCAGCATTCTTAACCTGCCTGCAACACATTTGTGCAAATTTCAAAGGTTCTTTCGGGATTTTTAAATATTTTTCTCTTTGACACTGAAAGGATTCGAACGGCAGGCCCTTCATTGAGCCTACTCTTTCTGCATTTTTGTTTCAGGTCCACGTGTAAGTAAGAGTGATATGAAAAAGATTAATTTTTCGATTAAGAAATCGCAATAAGCATTCACTATGCTATTAATAATGATATATATATTATTTAAAATATGGAACTATGAAACATTTGGGTGTTTTTAACCTCTTATTGTAGTTAGCTTCCTTCTTATGGTTAAGAGAACTATAGTTATATCATTTCAGCCACCGATCATATAGATGATAATCTAAAATGCCTGAATGTGTAGGTCAGAATTTCGAAAGCTCATGTCAGACTGTGAAATATCCGTTATCCTTTTTAAAAAAAAGACACTAAATTTTCACTTGCACATATAAATGCAGTTGGGGGTAAATGTGCTGCCATCTGATGACCGAACTAAAAATTATTCCATGACTTTCCGTCAATTTATTTTCGCTTTCAAGACGCATGTAAGACAGTTATTCTAGTATTAGCTTTAAGGCTATACTTGCACAGGGGAGTAATACCTACAGAAAATCGATGGAAAAGAAAGTATTCAAGTAACCTGCTGGTAATAAAAGAAAGCAACTGGCAGGCAGTAATATAAACGGTCTGTCGCGTATGACGTCGCATTAAGTGACGTCATCAGCAGTCAGATCTCCCTGTTCTCCAGTGAAGTATTTTGTGATATTCTGGATTTTTTTCCTCATACGAACTTAAAACATGAGTATTCCCTCGACAGTCGGCCTTATAGCTCCTGCAATCATTAGCCTAAATCTTTTTTTTTTTTTTACTATGTAGATTTCCTTTGCATAAAATATATCCCGGATAAACATACGGTTAGAGTTACTGGCACAGACGACATGTATTTTGTTTGGGAAAGACGGTCAAATTAAACAATTTTTTCGTTTGTCAGGTGATTGACTATTCACAGTGTCAAAGGTTATTTGATTGGTTGCTCGCAACTGCTTTGCTCATGATTATTCATTGAATGAATATGCGATTAGGTCACATAGAGTTCATTGTTAGGTCAATTCTTCTTTAATTTCAGGCATTTCTTTCATTCCTTTGACATATGCCGTTATACATCAAGCTTGATAAAAAATGAAAACATGCCATGTCATGAATGCAAATAATACCACATCACTTTGGACTCATCATGGTTATATCTCGTCTCTATATGAGTCACAAACCCCAATTTTCATTATATTTTCAAAACTGAAAGGAGTAATATATTCTAAGGAGAGTTCAGAATTAATGCTGGCCCATCGGATAGTGAATATTTGTTGTTTTTGTTTGTCTTTCTTTAATGTATTATTTATAGCCTTCTTAAAGCTTTTCCCACTGAGCTATATCAGTTGTTGTAGTTAATGACAGATGGCACTGCGATAGCTACGAAATCAATGTCAAATCCTTCATGGAACATGGCTCCCAATAGGACCCACTTGGTATCATTCCCGACACTTCAAGACGGGTATTTCCGAGGCGAGACCACAGGGGAGTAAAACTCTGTTTCCATGCGTGAATATATGCGTGAAACATTGCTTATATGAATGTGTAAATGTGGTGTTTCCACCACATGCGATTTCACGCACAGGGTCTGCGTAAATTAAGTGATTCTAGATAAAATGACGTCACTTCACAATCTGTTTGTGGAAAGCCTGTTACATCCACTGTACAAACGCATATACGCACACATGGAAATACTCGTTTTGACACGCATATACGGGCACCTGGAAAAGCACGTATTTTTCAGTCATGCCCATGGAAACACATGTTTTAATGCATATACGTGCACATGGAAACACATGTATTTTTCACGCATATACGCCCACATGGAAAAACAGCTTGTTATGACCACGGTTCCATTAATAATATAGAAAAATTGACCTTGACACATCAATGGCTGACCTTGGTAGAGGAAGGCTTACCTGGTAGAGTTGACTTTTGGCTTGTAATACTTTATCTGGGAGAGCATTTGTCAGTCTTTGTATATCAGTTCATCAATTATGCAATATCCTAAAATGTTGCGGTTATTTTACATTTAGAGGAAATATATGCCTGGTACAATAATATAAACTGACTTACATTGATTTTGATATGCATTATTAAAATATTTTATGTTTAAATATAATGTGGTATACAAGAGAGTTGGATTCAGCACACTTAAATTATGTTTATTCTATTATATACCGATATTCTTAAGCAAAATGCCTGAAAATGTTTACGTTAACAAAAGTTTAACTATGGTCAGTTCAACAGTTGGTCGCCCGTTGAAATGTGTTAGTTTTTTTCTAAAACTCAGATATCAGATCCACAAAATAAGCTGCGTTGGAGAAATGGCTTATTGGCCTAATTAACTTGAATGAAACCAAAAGCATTCCTTAAAAAATATATTTAAAAAAAATTCTTAAAAATCTGTTTATGAAAAATAGTCTATTTTTACAACATCTCAACCAATTTGATAAAGGTAAAGGCAATAGGTCACATGCTTCAACAACTACATCTAAAAGTTGCTCATTGGTAGCCGAGTGTCATTAAATACAAACAAAATTGTAATTGTCACATTGAGGCTGCTTACCCATGAAAAAGGCAATGTCACCTGGCCAAAAGATTAAGAAGAAACAGAAAGTTGCAAAATAACAATATTGATTTTTTGTTATGTAGTTTTACATCTCATATAAGTCCCTTGTTCCCTCTTCAACTTCAATATCACATTGTATGATCACATTTAAATTTAAGAGAATCGTCGCCATATATAAATGGGTAGAACAGGCTATAGTCCGTATTCTGCTTCTCTGGGACAGGTAGTGCTCACTGCCCAGTACGAGGCCTTATGAAATTAACTCCCTCCATGGCTTTCTTCACCTACTTTGTATCAGTTCATAATGATCAGGAATGTCCAACTTCCCTGCGAAAGTTATCTTGCGTCAATTATTGCTGGTATACGCTTAAGGTTAATGATCAATGATTATATAGAATATAGAAGCTGGGTTAACAGCAGGAGAAAGAGAGACGGAAATAAGGAACGAACACTAGGGAAGCTATAAAATCTAGAGGCTTAAGTCGGCATATCAGAATCCGCCAGGTGGCAGGGCGCTTAGAGCGTGAACAAAATTTGGCCCATTTCCTGGGACCATGCACACATGGCCGCCCTCTGTTAATCGAAGTAATTTCTGTTGTCGATTATATGCGCGATACCGTTGGGATTCCTGACATGTGATGCACTTGACTAATGAGCCATTGAATTTTAATTTTGCACGCAACTTCCATGTATGGCATCGTTCAGCTTTGAGAAAACTTGTGTGGTGACGTGTTTTCTTTGGACGTCGAGTTGAAAGGTAAGTGTGTGTGTCTGTGTGGTGGGGGGGGGGGGGGGGCAGAGTCGGGAGAATTCGAGAGTGGTTTCCTCTTGCACAGTGTTAATAAAATGTGAAACTTTAGGTTGTTGTTTCGCGATCCGGGGTAGTTTAAAATGGATCATGAATCAAAACACGTTTTTTTTGGGGTATTAATCGCTTATTATTGTTGTGTTTCCCAGATATTTAGGTGTAAAAAGCGGGGGCTTGACGGGGTGTTCATCCCCTGCATGAACCCTAAATTCACCCCTGTTATGTAATATTTAACCGCTGAATGTACGATACTCTTTAGATTTAAATGTTAACCTTTTTACAGTGTGTGTGTGTGTGTGCCAAACAAGTTTACTGGCCGGCTACTTTCAAATCCCTGCCTTGCTTTATACCTATGAAGATGCTCAAACATGAAAATTAATGAGACTTTGCTAATTTAGGAACGGCGACTTACATGCATGTTGCCAAGGGTATACACGGAAGGGCTGTATTCAAATAATACATGTACATAAAATAACAAGTAATCTCCATTTAGAAATACGTTTTGGTCTATTGGCCATGTGGTTTTGGTCTATTGGCTATGTGGTTTAGGTTTTGTTCTATTGGCCATGTGGTTTAGCCGGTAGGAGCCAATGGAATGACCTTAATAAATGATTATTAATTTAATTCATAATTTATAAATGAATCTGGCAAATAATTCTTGGGCCCACACAGAACAAGCCTTCAGAAAAGGATAGTCTTCAGCTCTTCAGGCGTGAGTGCCTTACATATCACATGAATCACCTTACACCCCTGACTCCAAGAATTGGACGTGTCCATCTGTTCTATGTAACACTACCTATCACCCCTTCTTGTCAGCAAATGAGCAAAGCCATTTGTACACGGTCAGGTGACCTCTGACTCCGCTAACTTCTTGGCAGTCAGTGGTTTCCTCCTGTGTCACGCGGTCACTACGACAACAGGATGGGGGATGAAGAAGAAGGAGAAAAGAAGGTCAGTGGTTTATATGCATTCCAGTCAATCTGACTGAGAAATGAACATCATGCCAGCAGGGAACAGATGATCTTGTAATAGTTATGTTAATATTCACTTTGTCGATAGTACACACCCTCTTTCTTCCGCGCTCAGCATTCTTCGTTTTCTATACCACGGCCTGTCTGTCTGCCTGTTTGTCTGTCTAGTTGATTTTCTGTCTGTCTGTCTGTCTGTCATTTGTGAGTTTAAATATTTCATCTGATATATGCGCGTTTTTTTGCAGACATACCAATATATCTGAGCGACATTCGTTTGAGCTGCACCTGCATCTCTCAGTCTCCTGTCTCTGCCTATCTCTTCTGTGTTTTTATGTAGCGCTCTCTCTTATTAGTCATAAGAACAAATGCATTCTTATATAATGTGTGCAATTCTTAGCTACAATTTTTACAATTAATTGCGAATTGCGTTGAGCGGAAAATATCGCTAGTTGTTAATCTGAATGTGCAATCACTGTATGTCAAATGGTTGACTGCGACAGCGCCGCAACACTGCCGTAAAGCGGCATTTAGCATATTCACCGAGGGAAGAAAAAGATGTGCAAAATCAATGTATTAAAATATAAGACACAGGGATCACACAGAGATCTTAAACACACATATATATATATATATATATATATATATATATATGAGTCACGTGACTTTATGCTGTCTGTCCAAATTAACCCTAACCTAAACCATTTTAGTGCTGGTGAAAATAGTGCTTACTAGGTATCTGCAGAATACCATTCCGGTTTCGGAATTATTGAAACGCATGATTTTTCTACCGTCGTTCAGGCTCATTTTTACCACACCTGCGGGTCCCTAATCTGTATAACTCCCCATTAAGCTTGCAGAGCGCTCCCTTGGTGGGGGCGCCCAGTGAAAAATCTCACTGCTCCTCGGCTGAGATTCGAACTCACGATCTCCCACATTTGATTCAGGTGCACTACTCCTAAACCGCGGAAGCCGGTTTTACTGATTACTTAATCTGAATCAGATTTAACAGTAAAAGGTATAGAGATCCCTGAAAGTGATTTTACAGTCGTTTTGAGACTGTAGGTGTTTTCCTTCAGTGTTTCCTAACATCTCAATGAGCACACTGCGCAGAATCGGACGGGAGGTGGGTAGGGTGTATGGGCATTGAAATGGAAAACCCACAACGCACCAGGGTTTCTACACACACCAGCGGCGCAGGTATAACTGTAGTAGAGGGTAATGTAGTCCGTTCAAATATTTTGGATAAGAATTACTTTGAAGGCAAATTACATAAACGTGGGTGTTTTGTGGCAAGGGTTGAAAAAATATGCGCATGTGATATGTAAACAGGAGGTTTTT
Organism: Sipunculus nudus; assembly: GCA_026874595.1. Taxonomy (NCBI): domain Eukaryota; kingdom Metazoa; phylum Annelida; class Sipuncula; order Golfingiida; family Sipunculidae; genus Sipunculus; species Sipunculus nudus. Next base: position 70,887,731 of record CM049313.1, read on the forward strand.
TTCATAAAATGTAACAAATTTTTTTTTAGAGAGTGACAGTTGAGACAAGTAGTCCAGCCGCTCCATAGGCAGTGCCAAACTAGAAGAAGGTGCTTGATGGGCTGCATTTGTTTCACGACCGGAAATAGACAATCCCTTGTTACTTTCATCACAAGCCCAAAAGTGCTGTCACGGAGGCGCGAGGCTTCAGTGAATGATTTCGGAGGTCAAGTTCGTCCCACGTTTACACTAAAACACTTTTACAGATACACTAAAACGATACTTGTCACTTTGTTTTGTCTTTGATCCTGGTTTGTGACCATAGCTAAACTCCAGATGGATCAACAAGTGGTATTAGTTTCAAAGTCATGATCTCATTGTCATGGCTGCTTGTATCTCCGCTAGGACCAGGGGTATCAAGTAACGAAAGAACAAACGAACGTTTACGGTAATAAAAATGGCTGCAACGAATGCGGAAATAAACCGGGCATGATTACCTAAGTAGCTGTCAGCGCCTTTTACGTTAGGAAATAGGAACCCCGGTTGTTACCGCCCATTACACGGTCTCTTACATGGTCAATTTAATACTAAGGGCTTCTGATGCACACGGCTAATGTCGCGAATTCCCGCTACTGGGCAATTCCTAATCCAGATGACAGTTGTTAACAATGCGTTAGTGTTAATGGACAGGGATGATAATTCGGACTTATCCTGCCAATGTCCACTTTAATTACCATGTTAGCCCATGGGGGAATTAAAACTTCCGCCAGGGAGATTAATCATCGATTTCCTTTGCTGGGGATGATCTTTCATGCCAACATGGCGGCTGTGATTTTGCAGAACCGATCTCGTGGGATCTCCGCTGTTCACCTCGTTGCGTGCGCCAGGCACCCAATATACAATGTCGTTCTAAACACTAGGGGTCAATTCAATGTCGGTTTTTCCAGGCTAACATCAAAGGTTATTTCTTCATCTTTCCTATCAATTCATTTCTAGCCAGTTTTATGACTTTGCGCTTCTCTTTTCTAACGAACAGATATCACCAAACTTTTGATCTCAATTATATATATATTAAAGTTGCTTATTAAACCCATCATTAGTTGATGAAGACTCTTCAAGCTGTCCAGATTCTTTTATTCTCTGTAATTTCCTTCGACAACAGAGGGTCATGTCAAAGGTTTTTTGTGAGAAATGTCTTACTTAAGGATTAAAAAATGACCTGCACATTTAATATGCAACGATTCTGTTGGTAAATTCAAGCACCAAACAAGATCCAACGATACTTGGAAAAGGTTAATGAAACCTTGTGCTGACAGGCATATTACCAACATTTATCCTTTACTGTTCAAATAATCTTCTGTGTCTGTTGGTAAAGCAGAGAATTAACCATCCAGGGTGGGCGCTCTGCGTGCTTACTCGGATGGCTGTGCCCAAAGGCTGTGTATCATTCACATACGAGTGGGTCTTTGAGGGCTTCCTCGGTGCAATGACGCAGCAATGGGGATAATTATACACCACAAAATCTGGCCTGACTGACAATAGGATTTAAAATAAAAATTATAGGAAGCGAGTGTTTTAGCCGCGTCAAGTAGTCCAAAACCGAAAAGGAAACTCTGCAGATGTACATACTTAGGTTAAGAATTTAATAGATAAGCATTACAAAATGGAGGACGTTACCTCCCTAAAAACCCTTTACTGTTCATATTTATTATAGATTTCCGATAAATTCCCACACAGTATATATCTAAATTTCAGTTAACATCTGTCAGATTTTATTGCAACATTAATACAATATTTACTACAGAAAGAATAAGCTTTAGGTCAAAGGGAAATTTCAGAAATGAAATAATAAATGCACTTTGTATGGCCCAAGATAATCTAGTTAGACCAGGGAATTAAGTTACCTGTCTTAGATGAACGTCAGTGGCCCTGAGTGCAGTTCAGGTAATATATGCCAACCGGGCATGTTCGGACGGCGAGCTTTTATTAAACTTAGCATTATAAATGTTCGTCTCATTGTTTTGAATCTGGATTTTAAACAAGTTCTCGATATTTGAAGGGCTGTATGTTAAACAAAGACCGCTATTAATTTATATATGTCATATGTAGTTACCTCTGGCATCTTATCAGTGTCAAAGTTAGTGGTATGACCATTACTCATGTATTAAAAAAAGATAATCTTTAATGCAAGAATACTTTAATACTTGAGAAAAGTTATTACGAATAACGTGTGTGTTGGTGTACAAATAACTCATTAAATTATATAAAAGAGCAGATGCGTGCATAATTGTTGTGTTAATCATCTATTATCGCTCTATCTATCTATCTATCTATCTATATACTACTTAAATTGTCCTGTCTGTTCATTTGTTTGTCCCAGAAAACCCGCAGAAACGGGCCACTGCATAAAATTTGCCCTGTTTTGCTATCAGCGTCAGTCAGATACCCCAACTTAAAGAATGCACAGCAATTTGGCTCTTTGGCTGCTCTCAATCTCCCCACTGGTGACCTATACCCTGGTCCATTACCACAAAGACATAAATAACTGGTTCCGTATCGAGCACCAGACGCCGCTGTCATACTGGTCACGGGAATTCGCAACCTTACGGGTACTGGGACACACTACGTACACTACCCCGCTCTATTGAAGGGATCCAATCACCTATAAAGCATGTTGAGTTAACACGAAAAATAGCTTCTTCCCTTTAAAATAAATCTATACCTGCCAAAATATTGCCTTGAACCCATTTGCTTACTCCTGTAAACGAGTGTTAAAAACAGTGAACCGAGCGCGATCGCAGGTTTCAACATAAAAAAAGTGCATGCATCGGGCCGTGTGCTGTGCGGAGCCACAACACGTGCCAATCATAAGATGCCCTGACAAAATCGGCCCAAAAAATGTAATACATGTTCCCGGCTGAAACACCGCGTGTTGCCCCTCTAAATCGGACCTCCGGTTACGCGGCCTTGTTATGGTAAACAGACTGTGTTTACCATCACGCGGTGCTAAAACAAGTTGTTAAACAGTCGTATGCGAGGAAATGAGACTGTGTGCTGAAATGGTTTTGATGGGAAACTTTTGTATAAAGCAAAAGTAAACTGATAGTGTGAAAGAATTGGAATAATATGGCTCCTGATTATGTCCCTTTAAGGCCTATCAAAGAGACATGCGTACAACGCCATCTTAGGTACTCCTAGTACTCCCTGACCTTCCGATGGACTGGTCCCAACTCCGATATGCATGCTCATGCCGGTTGTCATGGACGCTCTAGCGGTCATGGTTGATTATTCATGAGGAATTCTTGTAAAATAACTTTATTGTTTATCTTCTATATTTATCTAGTTTTAAAATATCAAAGAATGCGCTATGGCACAAAAATTAATGATGGGTGTATAGATAATACAATATGCTGAATTAGTTTGATATTTTGTATGTGACATTGAATTTTTATAAATATCTATTAATCTAATCATTAATGTCACATGGCATGTACAGCCAACTTTTGGCAACTTCCTCGAGCAAAGGAGATGTTTATTTTTCTCATACATATTCATTTTGGAGTTAAATCAAGTCTGCCAGGAATGATGAAGATGGCGTTGTACTCCCGTCTCTGTGATTGGTATAGAGCATCATAATAGAGCGGGTTACCAGTCTACATACTGCGCAGCAATAAATCCTTTCTCTGCAACGGGACCGTTGTGTCCCGATTGTCTAGTAACTATTAATCTTTGTTAAATCATATTTAGCCATAAAGGTTACATAAGGCTTTCAATCGGCTCCTTTGATGAACGCATTTACTAAGTTGGATCATGGAACTGCGTCAGGACTTTAGAAAGCGTTATCCCTGGGGGAGCGAAGCTGTGGGATTACCGTACAATAAACATTCAATGCTAATTACTATATTAAATACTTTTGAATGTGTTATACGGTCAATTAAACATCGCCAAAAAAGTAGAGTTGTTAATTTTTCATGTTCGATGCAGGTACTTTAAATACTCAAAATAGGTACCGGGATTTGCCGGCCGTTTACAGGGGGTTTGTCCTGCCCCATGCCGGTAATTAATTTTTTCAAGGTCCGATTCAGATCCGGTTTTCAGTTGAATCACACAGAAATCTGCTGCGCAATCGAAACGGTCGCGTCTCATGGTTCCTTCACATTTGAACGACTTTTCGTGAGCCATGAATGAACTTACACGCACTACAAAGAATAGCAGTCAGCTCGTAAGATGGCCAGTGATTTAACTCTACGTCCTTTTTTTTATAAAAACACAAAACAATAAGTTTTACAAAAAAAAACAACAGAAATACGCTTGCAGATTCGTGAAAAAAAAACTGTTCTCCATTAAAATAGGGTAAAGTTAAGAAATATAGGCTCAGTAATCGGAAGGTGTAACCATCTAAACATAAAACCTGCGGAAAAGCACACGAAAACGGATTACTTATTCGATCAAAATATATTTAAGGATTTTTTTTTAAATGGACAACAGATGTAACATGCCTGTAGCAATGACTAACTTTTTGGTCGCCAGATGTCAGCATCTGAATGTAGCCTCAGCCGTAAAGTTTCTAATGGTTCATCCGGATTAGAGATTAATGCCTCGTTGTAGCATCCTGTAGTAATGGGTATTGACAGATTGTTACCCTTCGTCAATCCAGTGGAAATGCACCCTTATCGAATTCCATCAGTTCCGGGGAAACAGACAAATCATGTCTCTTGGCCGAAGTCAAACAGCAAAGTCCTGGTTTTAGGTGGCGTAAACCCGGTCGTGTCTCACAGCAGTAGGTGTCTATATGAATTGTCTATAAAACATTATCTTAGGTTGTAGTCAGTTTTCAAATTATTGGTGTTAAAATGCACTTTTGATCTTACATAATTTGAAAATTTATGGAATATCGAGAAAATCACGGAAACGGAATAAAATCTTTAAATACTGTCTCTTCCGGTGCTACGTTGAGCTGTATTTTTTTCAGTTTTAGCAATAATTTGTGAATATGTCTTTTTCACATGATAATGTGTGATCTATACGGTATATAGAACACAGTTACTTGTAATGGTGGTTGGAGAAATCATACCTTTACTGGTCGTTATTAGGATATTATGAGAACTGTCAAGATATTTTCTTGATTTCGGGTATCTATAATTATTTATAATAGACGTATGTAGTATCTCTGATCGTGAGTTCTTAATTTATTTAACAATAAACAGCCAATCGCATGTAATATAAATCAATAAACAGTTAATTTTAATCAAAGATTCATCTACATGCGGACCACTAACTCTCAAGGTGGCATGTGGCTTTTTACGAAAACATCAAACTATAAATAAAATAAAGTCTTAATTATTTGAATTCTTAACATTTAAATGTTGGCAGATGTACCAATATATCTTGTCAAAAAGGATCTTTTGCAATTAGTTTATCTTCTGTTGAAAATTATAACAACAGTGCTGAATGATTTGCTATTACATGCCTACCAAATCACTCTTATTTTTAAAAGAGTCACTCTTTTTTTAAGGATTTAGTGAAAAAGACATTAATCTATTTTAAGCAGCACTCTTTTTTCTTCTTTTTTCGGTGAAAAATCCGATAAGTATCCAGTAAAAGCAAGAATTGAACACTTCTCACTTTTTCTGTGTGCAAATGTCCAGCATATATCAAAAAATGGAAAATGCCCTTATTTTCATGCAGGGGGATGCATATCATGTATGTTTCTGACTTTGAGAGTGATATATACACATGCGAAGCACATCTTTATTCAGTCTGCGATAATAATGGGAATTTACCACCAATATCACTCTTTTTTTCACACTTTATTTCAAAAAGACTGCCTTTTTTCCAGAGCCCTCACTCTTTTTAAGGTCATTTACCATTGGCATGCCTGTATCCTATTCAGAGTTCATTATGTAAATTATGCCATGAGTCCATTGTCCAAGCTTCCAGTGGAATTTCAAAATTTGTTAAATGATGGTCCCTCTCCCATGGGGACCGCCATATACAAGGATATGTTCGGCTTCAAAATATATATCTCTGTCTCGTAAAATAGGAGGCATTTTCGTAACTGTTCGGGGGAAACACAGCGCAAATTAAATTTCAGTTACATAAATAAAGGGTTATTTAGAGGGAACCGGTTTCTAGACTCTTAAATATAAATACTTATAGCATACATTTATCTCATGCTATTACATAACTAGCAGTTGTCATTTATTTGGTTCATTATACCTTTTTCATTATACCAGTTTACCATTTCACCAGCCGGTTTTTTTTTCATTTCCTTCTCTTGACATTCACAAGAAGTGTTAAATATTGAGGACCCCCTTCAGTCACTATATATTCGGCTGTATGACCCGAATGTCTTGTAACCCCTTTGCTGCGAAGCTGTAATCACGTGATAACATTCAGTGCAGGATACCAACACTAAGTTTATGAACATTATCTTCTTCCGTAAGGAAGACGTTAGTTCCTTCAGCGAGACACTTAAAATCATTTATGGGTCACGTGACTGGGTAAGCCGGCGTCGTTCTTTGGGAACACGACAGCGAGGGCAGGAGTACATCTCCCGCGGGGCACCGCCTCTAAAGCAACTCTTCCAGGACAAACCGCATGCATAAATCAGAGGGCGCTCCGTGGCTGGCAGGAACGCGGCAGGCCCATAAAGCGGACCCGGGCGTTTTATTTTGGGTAAAAGATCCCTTAGTGTGTAACCCTGCAGAGCATATCTTAAAGAAACATGACTATTGATTTACCAGTGTAAAATATAAGAAAGCAAACAGAGATTTGGAACAGTCTCATTTGTCTTATCTCTATATTTTATTTTCATTTCAACTAAATATAAAATAAATTTCACTCAACTAATATACCAAAGGCTCTTTATTGAATTCAACAATATTATAATATTCATTAATGGAGGTTTTATTTTCACTCTTGTTAGATTTCATTGCATGCATGCTCACAGTATGAGTATGATATTTAATCAACCAATAAATTAGATTTGTTTGGGTTGATATGATGGTTTTCTAGAGGCTAATACCTCTGGGATGAAATCAGACAAGGACGATGATCCCGTAATAGTTTGGACTGATCGTCTGTAGAAGATATGGTTAGATCAGATATTGTAGAAGAAAAGATTAAAACAGATATTTTAGAAGATATAATTAGTTCAGATATTGTGGAAGATGAGATAAGAACAGATATTGTAAAAGATTGGTTTAGAACAGATATTGTTGAAGATAAGATTAGAACATATATTGTATAAGATAAGTTTAGATCAAAACTGTTCTTGTTTACGGACAAAACATGCTGTTGCCTTCCGGACTCCTGGGATATCTGTACCCCCCCCCCCCCCCCACCTGGGCACGCGTATGATTAGATGGACTCTCTGTTTGGCTTGATGGCATCTCAACCTACGTCTCCAACCAAAATTAGAGCCCAGGGAGCTTCAACCGTGAGCGCTCGCAGGGCTAAATACATCTTCAGTCCGTCAATTAACACATTCACTGCCAAGTTCATGTTCACCCCCAGTGCCAGGACCATACACAGGGACCCCAGGAACCCCAGGAGCTCCAATGGTATCAAGACTAGGTGCTAATTACCTGATAAGAAGGTGCGACTTGTGATAAGGCAGGGGCAATAAAACTCAGGGGAGGTGTGAAGTTGGGCATTGAGTCTCTTGAATCCACCAATAGAAAATTGATGTCTATCACCATGATTCAATGAAGGTCAAGGTCAGAGTTGTTTTAATATTGGTTAAATATCATTGTTTTCTCGATGCCACAATACATAATGCTATATGTATGTCGATTAGCGAACCGTATCGACGTATTTTTTTTATTCGTATCGACATGAATCAATTAAAGAAGTATTATCCAGGGAGGGAGTTGCCCAGGGAGTACTCTTAGTGTCATACATCTACCATATATTTGTAAGATGCAACTAAAACAAATATATTGCACATGTAAACGGCGAAAGGCAAATTGGTCATCGTTAAGATAATTAAAATTGATAATTACCGGTATCTGCAGGTCAAGTGGCTCTAACCCATCCTTTTGTTTCAAAGCGACCTGATATAAATAAATTTAATTAAGCTGAAATTTTCTGAAACCTTTTGCATCTGCGGGATTTCATTCGTGTTTTGGACTACATGATAGGGCACAAGCTTCCTCTGATTTTATATCATGGTGTTACCCAGACCCGTTGGCTAGTGCACCTGCGGCTGCTGGTTGTATAATCGTCCCGAGTGCTTCCCCGCCGAGGAAGATTCGAACTCACGATCTCCTGGCATCCAATATAGAGTCCTATACTCTACCCCGGAGCCACAGAAGCCGGAACACTTTTTTTATATACATTTTTCATGTTTAATCACATTACAAAGGCCGAAATAACAGAGTCCCTTCAAGAAAAGTTACTAGCTGTCACTAGCCTTTACCAAAGTTTCTCAAAGTGGCAACACATTTCCTCTAATTGCCATGTATTATTTGAAAATAATGTGGATGCACTGTCATATCCAGATGCTTGATATTCTTACTTACTTATTTTTATGTATTGCTAATAAACAAGAACTTCAAACCGAGTAAACTCTACGCTTGTCCTTTTATTTGTTCGTGATAACTTTTTTCATGCATGGTTAATAATGAACAACTGGAGTTTCTTTCGTTTTCAGTTACACTTTATGCATGAGTCTCCTGTCAACTGACAAAGTGGTTTATTTACCAGAAATCTGGTCGACCTTAATCTATGTCAGTCATCTTCACAAAATTGGAATTTCAATATACATTTTAACCAAATTATACATTTAATTGACATGACTGCAAATCATTTGACACACAGACCCGCCTCAGTCACAGTTTAGGTCATTGGCCTGCTATACCGTATACAAAAGTCGTGTTTTGACTTCAAGGTTTTCTACCGAATGTCATTTTATATTTTAATTTTTATTAATCCAGCCATAAATATACCCTCGTTATGATGTCTGCTGCTGGTTTCGCTTCTCTTGCATGCTGCAACCTTTTGCAGCCAAGGGAATTAGGTAGCTGACACAATATGTCTAGACCCTTTATACGTCGTTGTATGTTATGTATTCCTGGTAACACGCACACCACTAAATATATTGGGCAATTCTACTGGCGAACCTCTTAAGTGGATTGGATACTCTAAAGCACTGTCCAGGAAATGTCCAATTATCCTAGAGATGAACTCAGGAGGATTTGCGATATTCGTTAAAGGAGGACCAGAAATCATTGAATGCTATAGAACACAAACCTACATTAAACTTATGTGTTACAAACACATAGGCCGAGATGTCCGGGTAGTCTTCACTCTTCAGGCACAGACAGATGTAACTTTACTTGCTAGTGACGATTAGGGGTCCCGAATCTATATCTCCTTAGAAACTATTTCAGTGCTATTTTATTAATGATTACCAGTGGATGATCCACCCCCCCCCTTTTTTTTGACCCGCAACAACCTTTTTTCAGGGTTTCACACCAAATTTTGCGACTTGGACCACCTCCTTTCTGGAGCAGTGGCCCTTTATTCGGTTTCTTTTAGTCTTCCTAGGTTGGACCCTCCCCTTTCCAAATTCCTGGATCCGTTGATGGAATACCACGTCAGTTGTTTTTCGCCCTTTTTTCGACCCTTATCGTACTCTATACTCAAGGTATATGATATTATATCAGTAATTATTTTTAAAATTTTACAAATATTATTTAGCAGCAAACCGATCAAAAGGATTGCTTATACAATCTGTATACATTCGGGTGTCTATTCTAATATCCTCTTTTATTTATGTAAAAAAAATACATTTTTGGCATGATATTTGTTTCTTATTCACTTTTGATTTCCACACGTAACATTTAATCTACTGTAAAAACTATTTTTTATCACGAATTGGTAATCGTTTTGAAATGTAATACCATGTTACTGTCCGACCCTTTTAGACTCCCGATTTTTCTTAATCAATCTCCCAAAATGCGGCCAGTTGGAACAAAATATTGAAAATTCTTTCCTACGAAATAGGGACCAACAGAGGTCGAAAAAGTCCGACTATGTGTCGAATTTTGGGTAGTCTGGATGTGACATCGTTTAGATTTTGAATTTTGGGAGTCAGGAGTTGTTGAATATGTAATCATACCCGTGTAATAAAAATGGTGAGTTATACCCCTAGCCTGTCGATTACCAGGTGTTTGGTTAGGCTATGAAAACGGGCAATGCGACCACGAACTCGGGACTGACGTAGGTCCGATTCCGAAGGAGAAGTTCAGGAAACGCTGCCGATTTCCCAAATATAGGATATAGGGACCACGGCATTAAGCAAGGGTTTAGTGCATGTACGCTGCCCTAGGGAAACACATTATTGGGCTTGCTAACATAAAGGTCATAGATTTTAATATCCTTTGCTCCTAGCTTAGAATAATCAAAATAGAATTAATCTCAGTATTCGCAGATCAAAATAAAACCAGCCCATCGAGAAGCAAATAAAATTTACTAAATGTATATCCACCAGGATATTGGGCCCGTCTTCGGTTTTTCTTATTATCAATTATGAGTTCAGTCCGTTTTGTGTTCACATTCCACACAATTGACCATTAGTGGATAAATATATTATAAAAAAAATACGTCACAGAAGAATTAATGGCTTACAGTAAAGTAATAAAATAAGGGGATATTAAGATTGAGTGACTATTCATTAGTGCTGTGCTTGAATATTTCATGTCTACCATAGCGGACTAGTTTGCATCAAGGCGCGCCTGTCAGCTGCCGTACTCTTTAAGTATATCTCATCTACAGATTTTTTTCTTTCATAATCCTTTCCCTCTGAATGTCAATCAGTCTTCATGACGGAGAAGGCGGCATTCAGATGCAGAGAGGCCGCGGTGGTTAATGGGTAGAATAGTTTGGCGGTCTATGTAAGCTGTTTGATTACAGAACTGTTAGTCATAGTGTTAAATCGGGGTTAATTCACATGTAAAGGCAACGCCTGCAGGGCTGAAACAGTTCACACAGCCTTTTTAAGAAAATCTCACAGCTCAACGATCAAGCATTTAGAACTGAAGATCGGCCGTAAATATATGCTCCAACAGCGTTTGAGATATTGATTATTGTCCATGTCCGTGGGCCTCCCCGCACATAGCGACGCCGTCCAAGTAATAATATATGCCGTATTGATCAGCCGGGCGAATTGACTGAGACAGGTTGGGCCCGATACGGGACGCGGCCAAGTCTCAGCCGAGGCATTGATAAGCAGACAACAGATCGGAACCCTGGATCGCGGGATTCATGGTACAGTGAACCGACTCACAGCTATGTCCATGCGAGGACACGATTCATTTTTAGCTTGTGGGTTATCTTTTCTTTTCATCTTGTACTGGCTTTTTAATGTGGATTATTTATCTATTAATATATGGCATAAAGCGGGATAGACAGAAGTTTGGGTTATGCCCGGGAAACACAAAAGAACTGTTCAAATGGTAAATTGTACTGTTTTTCTAATGCAAATGTTTCTAGACGCCATTGATTTGCCATACAGTAGGGAATGAACAAATATAATTTTCTTCTATGAAATATACCTTCTTGAAAGAAATAGACAAGAATTAACGTCACAGTGGGGCGGTTCTGACGTCATAGCTATCTGATGCTGACAGCAACAACGCTATATCCAATCACGCTATATCCTGCCAAAGACGACCCATTAAATATGCTTCAGACGATGACAATTAAGCTGACCTATTGAGATAGTTGTATAGCCAGTCATATTAAACACTTTTGCATATTGGTTGTTCAATATAAGCGGGCCGTGGTGGTTGTGGATCAGATGCATCCTAACACCATTCTCTCTGTACCGTTATAGTTCTAGACATTGATATGTCCCGTAGGACCCATTTACACTAGAGCCAGTGACAGAAATCAAGACCGCTTTCTATTTGACTAACGTTAGATGTGTACAAGGGGTGCGCCTCCTCTGGGGCGTATTGAGAGGGTACCGAAGGGGATCACGCCCCGCCCTCCTCCATCCGACTTTGCATGTAACATTGAGGGAAAATATTCCCAAAGGTAATAGCTGCAAAAAGAAAATAAAAGCATGAAAGTAGATTTTCCTGCTGTTTTCAGTCTTACCAAGGTACAAGTATACTGAAGTAGGCTGTTTCTATATAATATAATATTATATTATATATAATATTATATTATATTATATTGACCAGCGGATATGCTTTAACCCCCCCCCCCCCTTATCCGTAAATCCTGGCTACGCCCCTGCCTTCTCTTATTTAATTGAAAAATCTGGAAGATAGTTACATATACGCATAAAACTAACCCCGCACTTGGCGTCTTGGACTGTTTCCTTCCTATTTTGCATGTTATGTCATGTATACAATCTTCTTTTGTATTTTGTTGAGGTTCTATATATGTAGAAGGGATCTGCTAACCGTATCGTACAGATATCATTTAGTTCCATACTTCAAAATATTTTTAGCATCTGTAGGGATCATTATGATATGTTAAGTTTCTGTCCAATATTTGAAAATTAACACAGAGCATATGAATACTCCAGCAATATCACATGATATAGTTAATTTATGAATTGTAAACGTGTACCTAATATATTTCCGGAAATGTCTTCGTTATGTTGCTGTGTCGTTCTGGTCCTGTTAGCAGAATTTATTTAAGGACTGGGTATTTTGCCTTTTTGTAATTTTCAAAGAATCCCCTTAATTTCTCCCAAAAGTTATTTCCAATTTATTTACAATTTACCTTATTTACAATAACTCCAAATCATTAGATCATCTCTTGATGGAACCCGCTTTCTTTACACAAGTTTATTCAGTTTTTTTTTAATAAACCAGTTTCTCTTACGTAATTGAAGCCTAGGCTATATACATTCTTCAAATGTAAACTTGAGGATTATATACAGAGGGCTTATGAAAAGGTGGAGGTCAACAGTTTGATATCATCGATGATTTATCGATTATTCTTCTCTAAAGGATAACATACAGCGGCCATATGAAAATGTTGGGGTTTACATTCTGATATCATCGATGATTTATATATGATTCTTCTCTAAAGGATAACATACACAGGCCATATAAAAAGGTGGGGGTTTACAGTCTGATATCGTTGACGATTTAAATCTGATTCTTCTCTACAGGATAACATATAGAGGCCATATGAAAAGGTTGGGGTAAACTGTCTGATATCGTCGACGATTTTTTTTCTGATTCTTCTCTACAGGATAACACACAGAGGCCATATGAAAATGTGGGGGTTTACAGTCAGATATCGTTGACGATTTATCTCTGATTCTTCTCTAAATGGATAACATACAGAAGCCATATGAAAAGGTGGGTGTTTACAATCTGATATCGTCGACGATTTATCGATTATTCTTTTCACACTTAGCCTGAACATTCCGCCTCCATTCAGGAAGGAGTCCGATTATTTGTGGGGGAACGTTTTTCCCCTGATTCGAAACAACCCAAAAGGGGGATGTATATTAAAAGGGGATCTATGCAAATTACCTAAAATACCCGATAGACGGTGGTTCCCTCATATATCTACACGAATGGACCCTCCTAAGTCTTCCCTGTATGCCTTGACAGGCTGTAAACAAGAGCCGATGAAGGTAACAATCATTTGGTTTTCTTGAAAGTAAGTGCCAATAGTTTCATATATACTTTATATTAAGTCACAATGTATATCTTAACTGAGTCAAAACAAGTGTATTATGTGTAACAAGAAGGTGTTGTTGCATGTCCTCACGCCGAACAGCGAATATCGTGGTCTGAACCACTTCGGTCAGGGTTACCAAGATTTACAGCGTTATCTCTACACCTTAGGAGCTGTAACATAAACAAGAAGGAATAATTGAATGACAATTGTTTGCGTTACAGGTCTGTATAGCTTCTCTACACTTTTTTTCTACATATTCTTGTATTTTTTTTTTCAAGCAGCCTTTTAAGGTTCTGAAAAGTTAAATTTTACATTCACCTGTCACATTAACCCTCTAAATTCAGAGTGAATAGAGAGCTCTCTTATGGTAAAGACATTTGCCAGGAGTTTTAGCGCCGAAAGCTTTCAGAAAGGGACACGAAATAACAATTTTGCAGTCACAAGTCAAGCGCACTAACCATTAGCCAACCACGCTCCACAATGACTTTCGCTTTTAGGGGAATAAAATGGGGAACTCGTACAGAGCGATTTCGAATTAATTCATCGTATCTTTACATTGCTCTCACCAATCCTCTATGATCGCATATCATGTTGAGTAAATTTAGGATACGGTATGATTCAATTACCCCAAGGAATCATCATAAATGTTTAAATGTAAATCTTGAAATCCAAATTTAGTAAATTGAGCAAAAAGGACTTTCGTATGTCCGTTTTAGGGGAGAATGGCTTCTGTCCTTTCTCTTTTGGGTTACCCCCTCACATTTTTACGGTAAGGTACGTAAGCTGTGAGTGTTTGGAACGTCTCCATGTGCCCCCTGGCACCAATTTAGGAGTCCATGTACCATTGAATCCAGAATCACGTGCATTAGCAAGATATAAACCACCGATCTAATCTGTCAGGACTTGCCCTGCTGCCATAGCCGATCTCGTCCTACTGTTAAAATACCAAAGCCCTGTGATCAGCTAAACTTTATGGGAAGCACTCGAGTCTGATAGGTTAAAAGTAACGAGGGGTTCCTAAAGTTCGGCCAAAGTCAAGATTTAGTTCAGAGCAATTATTTCTAGCTAACAAAATACAGCAAATAAAGACACTGGTATGGTTAAATACACGTTTTATTTATTTAAACGGTATTTCTTTCGTTACTTAATCTTGCAACAAAAACCGAATATGTCTGCTATGGATAACATGTATTTGTAATGGAATGTATACACCAAATTAGCGCATGTTCTACACAATACTAAGCAATACTACTCCCCCCCCCCCCCCAAAAAAAAAACATGCACCGTTTCATACACTTGTCTCCTTTTCAGTGCATTCCTGATCAATACACCTTGGAAAGCATAATTAATCAGATTCTTATGATTTATGGTACGGTATACTTCCTGTCATGTGATTTCCCCCCCCCCCCCTTATTTATTTAAAGTTGACTCTTTCTTTTCAATTATGATAACTAATTCGTTTCATTTAATTTTTTTTGTAACAATGATGGGACTAAAATTGCATAACTGTAAAATAATTTATTGTGAGGTACATATTTATTTGTATATATATATATGTATATATATATATATTTAAAATGTATGTATATATATGTTATTATTTGTATATATATCGAGAGAGAGAGAGAGGAAGACAGAGAGAGAGAGAGACAGAGAAAGAGGGATAGGGAGCGATAGGGTGAGTGAGAAAGAAACATGCTTTATTATTTTTTTTCCCGTGCCAACTTATTTAGGACTGCATAAATAAAAATCAAATAAAAGCGATGTTATTATAAAAAATTAAAAACATTACAGCCTTTTAATTGTGATATATATATATATATATATATATATATATATATATATATATATATATATATATTTTCATGATTAATGCACATTTACGGATTTTTTTCCGGAGCGCTTGCAGATATTGACCTGATATTTGAAGCCTGGCCAGATCATGACCAGTTACAGATCGAGTATTGCAGCTCCTGCACATAAACAATTTACAAACTTCAACAAATATTTCTGATTAGCTCCAGGCGGGGCATTCATGTCGTTCCGACACACCTAGTTTAAGGATAGGTTCTTGGCCTGTTGGTGCCTCTGTCTACTGAATGAAGATGGAGGTATCCATATAATAAGAATGATATGTTATTAACTTATTATTAATCCTTCTGGATTTAAGGGTTTATAGGCATGGGATTTGGAATAATTCAGAAGTCAAAGTAAAGACATTTAAGCCATTAGGTTATAGCGATGTTACACCATTTTTGTATTGAGGCACCGGCGGTGTTCGAATCTCTGTCTTTCAGTCCGGAAGTCTTACGCCATAACCCCAAACCGTCATCATAAGAGTTTAATGTGTTCCAAACAGTGTCATTGTTCTGGTTAACATGTGAAGTCTAGATCAAAGGTCCTCCAAGGAATTGTCTAATATCAAGTTAATGGATGACCCATGACGTCGTGTGATGGCTTCCTTTGGTTGTATATCATGACGATACGTGTTGGGGTCCCTGGGTTGATGTTCAACATGACGTCATGTTGTGGCTTCCGGTGGATGTGCATTATGACGTGTTTTGATGGCTTTCCGTAGTTGAACATGTGGTGGGTCCTTGTGATTAAACAAATTGCCGTCTTGTGATGGCGTCCCGTCGATTTAAATAAAAACGTGTTGTGATGGCTCCCAATGGGTGTACATAATGTTTTGTGATGGCGCCCTGTGGTTGTACATAATGACGTCTTATGATGGCTTCCAGCGGTTTTACATCATAACGTCTGGTGATGGCGCCCCGTGGTTGTACATCATGACGTATTGTGATGGGTTCCCGTGGTTTAACATTTTGACGTCTCATGATGGCTTCACGTGGTTTTTACATTTTGACGTCTCATGATGGCTTCCCGTGGTTTTTACATTTTGACGCCCCATGATGGCTTCCCGTGGTTTTTACATTTTGACGTCTTATGATGACTTCCCGTGGTTTTATTTTTTGACGTCCTATGTTGTGTTACAGGTGCTACTTTTATTGTGTGACACGGGCTTAACTCGTTCTGTTGTTGCACTTTATGTTTAATCCTTACTGGTTGAACTCTCGTTGTTATGCTAGCTAGGGGCTTTCACGCTTGGCCGAGGTCACGTGATGACCCTGGTATGTAGTGATACACACAGCGAATGTTTTTCTAGATGGAAATTCTCGGCTTGGGGTGAAGAGTATATAAAGGGGTTGTGTTTCAGAGCCGACGGCAGAGAGCAGAGAAGATTTCCAGCGGCCGCAGAAGCGTGTGTAAGTTTCTGGGACCTTATCCGACGTGTGCGGCAATTATAGATTTCTTCAGAGTTTCTTCTGGATTTTATGCATTTGGACTTCAGTTTACTTTTTGGATTGTTACAGGAGCTTTACACTGGACTGTCATTCTCCGAGAGTATACATTTAAAGAACTTATCGTTGTGACGGTGTTGGTATCCAGGTAGTGTGCATATTGTTTATTTTTCCGTGTGATTGTATTGATTTGTTGTTATACCGCTGTTTTAACTGTATAATTGTATTGATTTAGTGTATTGTAATGTTAGGGTTGTTTTAAGAATAAATTATAGTTGTTTGTTAACAAAAAACCACTGACTTCTTTATTCATTCCCTTGACATTTCATTCTGCCTAGTGTTACAGACTCTGATTTTTTTATCTCCGTTACAGAATTTGTGTTCATCACGCATACGTGATCTGTTTATATTAGGTTCCGTAACAGATGGCTACCCGTTGGTGTACATCATGACGTCTTGTGATGGCTCCCCGTGGTTTTATATTATGACGTCTAGTGTTGGCTTTCAACAGGTTTACATCATGACGTCTGGCGATGGCTTCCCGTTGGTGTACATATTGACATCTAATGATGGCTTCCCGTGGTTTTATATTATGACGTCTAGTGTTGGCTTTCAACAGGTTAACATCATGACGTCTTGTGATGGCTTCCCGTGAGGGGTCATCGTGACGTCATATGATGGCTTCCCGTGGTTTTACATTATGACGTCTGGCGATAGCTTCCCGTTGGTGTACATCTTGACATATTATGATGGCTTCCCGTGGTTTTATATTATGACGTCTAGTGTTAGCTTTCATCATGACGTCTCGTAACGGCTTTTCGTGAGTGATCATCGTGACGTCATATGATGGCTTCCCGTGGTTTTACATTATGACGTCTGGCGATGGCTTTCCGTTGGTGTACATCTTGACATCTTATGATGGCTTCCCGTGGTTTTATATTATGACGTCTAGTGTTGGCTTTCAACAGGTTTACATCATGACGTCTTGTGATGGCTTCCCGTGAGTAGTCATCGTGACGTCGTATGATGGCTTCCCGTGGTTTTACATTATGACGTCTAGCGATGGCTTCCCGTTGGTGTACATCTTGACATCTTATGATGGCTTCCCGTGGTTTTATATTATGACGTCTAGTGTTTGGTTTCAACAGGTTTGCATCATGACGTCTCGTGATGGCTTCCCGTGAGTGGTCATCGTGACGTCGTATGATGGCTTCCCGTGGTTTTACATTATTACGTCTGGCGATAGCTTCCCGTTGGTGTACATCTTGACATCTTATGATGGCTTCCCGTGGTTATATATTATGACGTCTAGTGATGGCTTTCAACAGGTTTACATCATGACGTCTCTTGGTGGCTTCCTGTGGTCATTTGCGACATCATGCCACGTTGTGGCACTCTTTGGTTGTATGATTTGGCTTCCAGTCGCAGGAATATCGTATGGCGTCTCATGGTGACTTTCCATGGAAGGTGAACAAACTGACAATATGTGCACACGTCGCAAGTGGCTTCTTGTAGGCGTTTACATCATTACTCACCTGGTGGCTTCCTGTGGGCTGTGAACAGCGATACGTGTCCTGGTGGCTTACTGTTGCCTTTGTACAGCAATATGTTACCTGGTGGCTTCCTGTGGGTTTTGTACAGCATTTTGTCACATGGTGGCTTTCTAGGTGGTTTTCCCAATGGAAGGTGTACAGCGTGGCGTCAGGTGCTGGCTATTCTAAGGATACATAAAAGATGTCGTCATGCAGGGCCTTCTTTTTTCTACATTATGGTGTCAAGAGGTGGTTTCCCGTGTTTTGCATTCAGCTGACGAGTGTTCTGTGTAACGATTGTATTTTTTATGATTAATGCTCTGCCGTTTGCAGCTTTGTTTGTGATGTATTGGATGACATGACCCACGTCTTCATAAAGCAGCAGCTTGAATTTGACTTTGATGATTAATCAATACCAAACAGCGACGATAACGATTTATCAATAGCCCTGCAGCCACACTCCAGCAGAAATAAATGATCCCGTACGTGCGGGAATTCCGACCCAACAACATGTTTTCAATGTTTGTATTATCGCTTTAATCGTTTATACTGGTGCTGAAATCCAGAGAGCGGTTATGAGATGTTCACATTTCTCGTGAACCATATCCCTGTTATCTTAACCAGTCTCTCTGTCAATGTATTATGAAGCTTCTTTTAAGCCATTAAACAAATTGATGAAAGCCCATTAAGAAATTTGATCTATAATGTGTTTTATTGAAAACCATCTTTATTCTACTGCTTATGTGGAAAAACAAATTTAATCTACCTGCAAGCCATATTGCATATTAGCTTTCCTACATGGTCAGAGTAAACATTAATTAGGAAAAGGAAATGACATGAAGAAATGTCTCTAAGAAATATTAACATGTGGTAAATGTATAGAATGGATAAACTGATATTCAGATAAGGCGGGACAGAAGTTAACATGTCCTGGGGGAGATGGTTCGTGTCCTAAAAGGAAGGTCAGCGTGTTCTGGGGGAGGGAGGGCCAGGTGTTTTCCTAGAGCTCGCGTCCTGACACACAAGCCCAGATTCCGGCCGCCCGTAGCACGCTGGAACCACCGGCATCAGCTCTCGGGGAGCTGCTGAAATTATTGAACAGGCGTATTGGTACAGCAAGGACTGCAAGGTTTGACAGCAAAGACAGAGCCGCCCGCCAGGCTGAGCCAGCAGAACAATAAGACGCTTGGTGGATGTGTTGGTGTTGTATTGATGAGGTTCCGGCGACCTTGTGAAGGCACAGATCGGGTGATGCTTCAGTTGTTGCGTTAAGAGTCCCGTCTCTGGGCTCCTTCCCCATTCAGGCGTGCGGCGTAATGTCGGAGAGGTTTTCCTAGCACGGGTTGTACCGCGGGGAGGCATGGGGGACGGGAAAGGGCCACACAAGGGACAAGATGACGAGGTAAACCACCTTTTTATTCTTTCATATTTTCGTGACCTTTAATAATAACGTAACCCAGTGCCGAGAGAATTTTGTTTCCGGTCAGTTACACTAGTGTCCGTTAATAACACGTGTCCGTGCAATGCGTGTTGATATTGATGTGTATCGGACTCTGAATCAGATAATTCCAGGGGCTTAGCCAAGCACGGACCCCGGTACTGCCAGTCTTCCAGGAAGTTCAGTTAGTCTAATAATGATAAAATTTTCTGAAACACATTCATAAAAAAATTCCTGTCACTGATATTCGTAGATTTGGGACTTATTTCAATATAAATGATTGCACATGCAGAAAATAATGTATTGTTTAATGATAATTCTACATTTCAATAGGTTGATTTGATCCTAAAAATATTTATTAATCTTATATATATATAATTTATTAATATTATATATATATATATGCATCAAATGCCTTTGCCAAATAAATCGGCCCCCTCCCCTCCCACAATCTTGGCTACACCCCTGAATTAATTCATACTGTTTCCCTGGTTGTGAGAGCAGATGCATCGGTTGTCTTTTGGAATCATCCGGTGTTTTATTCTGCCTTGTGCAGAACACCTTGGTACTTATAAAGCTGAATATAAATGGATGTTGATATGTTCCGGCGTGGAAACAGGTTTGTACTGGAATGCTTTCACAGAACATCAAGTCATGAATTGATAAGAACGTGAATTGATAAGTTCTGACACTTCCATTCTGAGATTGTAAATATGGAGAATGGAAGTCATAAACTAGATTACACACTTACACCTGTTCCATTTATAGAGAGAACCTGTCATAAACTAGATTACAGTTTTGGAGTGGTTGTCGTTAACAAGTGTTTTGCATTATTTTTATCAATTTTCGCAAAAAAATAATGTCCTATTAACTCAGTTTGATGTACTTACTACAGCTGTTATAATAATATAAATAGTATGCTTTAAAATGAAGGGAATATCATTGAATATTATATTTCGATGAATTAGGTCAAAGTGTACTGTAGGTATACACGGAATCGAGCATTACGTGAACGTTTGTTCAAGTAATGGAAAACTACTGTTTTCAGAATGGCATTAGATTATTATAATTTGATTATTTATGAAACCTGTTATATATAACTGTTACACTACGGGTTGTTATAACAGTAATTCCCTCAGGCCTGTCAGTCAGAAAACCAGCAGACGGATGTATTGGAAGCCATGTTCATCGGAGCAAAGATACCACAAATCGTGTAATCCAGAACTAACTGTGGTAAACCATTATGTTATTAAAACCTTTCTATACCCAAGCTTCTAATTACAACACGAGGAATGCCTGGAAAGGAATTAAATCTATTTACCTGGTGCCATAACGTTCACCAAAGATAACATTTCTTTCAGACGAAGACCAATTGTCTCTTAAGAGAATGTCAAATGTAAATTATTCTTAATGACGGGAATTAATATTTAGAAGTGCCAACAACATTAAACGTTTTTCTGACTTATATGCTCAGATTATCTTATGGATGTCATTTTATATAGAAACACAAGACAGTTAAAGTACAGCTTGGTTTTAAAACAGAACTGGACTAACTGCGTCAGCCAATGCTCTTAACCTAAAGCTACGAACGTATTGTTGCTGTATTATTTGCCGATTTTACATACCTACCGTCTTATATATACAGCTGATTATTTTTATGGCATCATCAATTATATATTTTAGATAACATCCACTGTACACGTCCTTGCTCCTTCCGGCACGATTTGATGCATATGTAAATATTCAATTGTTGACGGCAGTTGCTTCCATATCAAATAATGGTTCTCTTACCATTTGCTCTCAATAATGATACCTTTTGATATACTGTTAAACTGTACTTTTCTATTTTGTATTTCTTGAAACTGCATAAAGTAATGTTCATACATCTATATCCCTGTATTGTTCAAAATACAAGAAAAAAATAAAAATTTATATAATAAAACTTTATAAACGTTACTTTCCTATTTTGCATTTCACATAATTGTAATAATCTAATTGCCGTACATCTATGTCCTTGATTAGCGGAACAAACAAGATAATTTATTAAATAGACTGACCGAGCTCTAGGGCATTATTATATTTTAAAATCTTTACAATCTGGGAGCTGGGATAACATTTCACATGATTATTGGAAAGTTTAAATTATGTCATTGACCAAGACTTTTCGAAAAGTGAAGCCACATTAACTTTCAAAGCACGGGAGATGAAGCATTTATGTTAAATATCCTGTAATTATACCAAGGTTGCCATTACATTAAGTGATTTGATCTTATGCCCTATTTCTACATGTCAGCAATATCCCATTCATGTTACGTCGCTGCTGAAAGATATCGCGGTATTTTTACAGAGTACTGCTTATTAAACATTAAAACGGTTACAATCTATATGCTTATTTGTAATATACACTATGACATCATATATCCTTGAGCAATTCACTAAAGTATATGTTTACAACATAACCTAAAATACGCATTTTTGTCCCTCTTTTTTTCCTGCTTTCGTCCTACTATTTCCTTATTTCCAGTCTCATATTTGTCCTACCTTTTCGCAGTGGTAGCTTGAGAGCCTAGTGTTAGAGCAGAAGTTCATCTTGACGGATTTACACATTAAGCCACACATAAAAATTCTGCGGATTCGCTGCTACCTTTTGTTCATGGAATTCTGTTTTGCAATTGAGGAACATATTCTTTGTAAGGGTGTCAGTTTGTACTCTGGGCTCGTCTCCTATAGGGAATTCTGAATAGTATAAAAATGGACAAAATTATATGTTGATTATATGCAGTATTTCGAGAACTGAAGGAAAATCTGGGTATTTTTCCTATCACGTTTGCAAATTTCCACGGTATGTGTTTTGACTAGTTATTTAAAACTAATCGCTCGCTCGCCCCATATTTGTTTTGTCTGGGAGTCCGTAGAACAATTATGTCCTTTGTTTTGATTCAGCTAAAGGTTGAACCATAAGGATAATAAAAGCTATAACGCTATACGGGAGACATGATATAATGCCTTGTTCGACAACATGTCAAACTAACACCATTTACCCATTTCTGCCTGTGAGGTTCAGCCAAAGGTGGACACTGATGCTGTTGAGAGCAGTAATATTCCTTTGTTTACGCTGATAATTTTTCGCGACTTTCAGTTTTCCAAAGGCGTTGTATAAACGTCGGTTTGTAGTTGATTACTCCTGGGGCTCACAAAACCTGTTTTGTTTGTTGCAGCAATCACTCGTCTAGTCACCCGGTGTCACGCAGTCACTGAGCGTTCACATGATTTACTCAGCGACATATGTTCTGTACACGACAGCACAGCCATTATATCATTTAGCTTTGGTTCCGCCATGATTAATAGACAGCCTGGTAGTCACACTATCTCATCAGGACAATAATCTTTGACCAACAGATAGGATTGTATCAACTCATTAAAAGATCAGTCTTGAAAGTGATCATTTCCTATGGCAATGTAACACTTTTTTAAAATTGGTATATTGGTATTTTTCATAGGAAAGGTTGAAATTAATTTTTAGCATTGTTTCCTTGAGGCGGTAATTAAAAAAATTAATTATAAAAATTTCATTTTGGCATTTCAGGTAAGCTGTAGAAGCCTATTACGATAAAAACCCCTCTTCTCTACTGAAGCAGTCAGCATGTTACATAAGCTCCATTCTATTCTGGCGAGACCGCAGTTAATTGTTTGTTGTATGTGTTAAATGTTATTGCATGAACAATTGGGCCCTGTTATTAAAATTAAGGACGATTCCTATATGTACTCCCAGTTTTGTCTCCCTGGATTTTGCGTTTGTGCATACACATTATTTTGACTTAGATAACGGCTGATGTTATGTTAAAATTTAACATACTAAGTAGTGTATTTTATGATGTTTTTGTAGGAGGTATAACTCCTTACATAGTGAGACGTGGCGTTATCCCGCTCATCCCCTATCTAAATCTGTTCAGCGGTGCATTCCGGGCCTGACAGATCACGGTAGCTCATGGTTGTGGTCACGAGCTGACATTCCATAAACAGGTTACATTCATACAACATCGTGGACGAGGGAAGCAAAGATTGATCTGCAGGCACTCACGCATACTAGGGACGGAACGACTGAAAAACAGTTTTATTTGGTGCACATAATACACAGAAAAGGTCAAATAAGTTTTATTTAATACCATGACACACGCAACTTGGAAGCCTCGATCATTATACACGTTAACATAGGACCCATGCCTCTTTAATATTGCCTTCAATGGAGTAAGCAGGTGCTTTCAGGCCGTACCCGACAAGAATAAAAAAAGGAAGACATATAGGATATTTCAGGAAATTTTCATAAATGCTCGGTTAAAAAGGAAGATCTTATATAGCCACCATGATGTCATATATCATTATATATTTCCATCGAAGTAATATATTCACTCTAAACGGTTCAGAATTTTTTATTTTCCATTCTTTATGCGCGACCCTGGTTGAGGGTCGCGTTGCAGATGATTTTTCTTATGTAGCTTATGTAGCGTGCATGACTGATTCGGAGTCCGTCTCAGTCATGCTGGAGGACAAGGTTTCTCAAAGACATTATGGTAAAATTTAGGTAGCACACGTTTCCGGTATATCCTGATCTGGATCGAAATGAACATGGTTCTTGTCTCCTTATATCAAGGCAGGGTTAAACTCAGTAGTGGGACTCTCTGATTCTACATTTTTTTCAAACAATATGTTCCAAACGATTTTTTTGTTTATTTTTCAATCATAGTTGTTCAAGTCAAGGTCCTCGTCACCTCTTTAAAAAAATCCGTTTTCAATACTGCATCTTTTTCTTTTTTTTCCATATTATTTTTTTGATGGTATGAGGACGAGTGATGACTGCATGTAATCAGTGGGCGTAATTTCCCCGACCAGACATTAATTTGACAGGCTGATTCATCTTCCATAGTACAAGTCTATTAATGAAAGTTCAGGGCCCCCCTGGCAGCCCTCGTCGGCTTTTATGCTGCCATTGCTTCAGAAGTCAGACCCGGTAGGATAAAAAGCAAAATGTAATTTAGCGAAAGGCATCATTAGGTTAGGGCCAGGAAGCGACGCATATACTGCCGCATATATTTAATCTGAGAATGAGACCTATGATATAAAAGAGTGCATGTTACTTTGTATCTCAGCCAGCACTCTCCGTTGTTGTTTGGCGGAAGTGCAGGACCGTTCGGTACTCGGTGTTTAACTTGGTCCAGGCCGTGACTTAAATAAATTGCTGACTTTTATTGATGGTAGGGTTTTCTGCCTCCAGTGTCGAAGATCTATACGACACCCATATTGACGACCTAATTGTCATTCTATGACATGTTCACAGATCAGAATACGCTATCTACGGTTCAGTAATCAAATAATTCCCCTCTCGCCCCATCTATCAATCCGGGAGGCGATTCCTTGTAATTGAATGTGTTCTCTGGATATAGAGGTGTGCATTTAACCCTTTACCAACTATTTATGGATAACAAATAAACATCAAAACTAACAGGAAGTGTAAATGTGCTGGGGTGCGGACGGACAATATTCAATAGCAGTACAGCTGATACAACCAAAGGTCCAATGATTACAGGCTTAGAGGAAGCCTATTTTGCTGAGTGTGACATGACTTTATTCAAACTCGGCTATTCAACTACCCTTTCTATACCCTTTGTAATCAATTAACGAACTGTTCGTAAATTTCTTATTACGTCTCTGTGATGGATGTAAGAGCTTATCTGTCTTTACAAGCTGTTAGTAAACACGGAACATTCGCAAACGTTGACAAACAGAAAAGCCTACGCTCTTTACACAGCGCTTTACCTATAGGCCTACTACCTATACCGCACGCGCTGTTTGTTATGACCTCGTATCCTGAATTGCTACACCAAAGGGGAGGACTGTATTTTTGTCCAATCAGATGAGACCTGGTGCTGGAAGACGCAGCCAAGCGAGGATACACGGAGCAAATGTTGTTCATTTCGTTATGAGTGACAGCTCATCGCCCCGTTCACCGTCTGAACACGCCACAGGCTCAGAAAGAATGGCCCCAGACGTGGTTTGCCTTGGGCACATAGGATGCCCGGCCGGTGAGCTGTAATTCAAACGAAACGTAACAACAAAAGCTGCATGCACACCTCGCTGGCTGGTTTCAGTTCTGCAGACAATATATACATGGCTACGCTAACACAGTCATAATGTCATAATCGAATCGGTCGATGATGCGAGAATGCAGAGCGAGCAATTAAAATTCGACCATAAACTGTCATCAAGCGGCGCTTGAAGCGCAGCTTTGGGCGGAGTCAGGATGCCTGTCGAGTGTTTGTTTATTGGCATCTGGTTGGCTGCTCGTCACATCATACGCACGTTTTTTTTTTTCAGCGGACAACGAACCGCCATCTGGTGTCTAAATGTATCATAAACGGTCAAAGCAGGCAGCGTGAAAATCAGTTGCTTCTTCAGAAGCGCAAGATTTCCGCTGCCTCGGGAGCGTAAGAAAAGCCATGTCACCTGTGGGTAGTTGTGCGGATGTTGAAAGGTCTTTATTTGCAGAACGCTTAAATTTTGCAAAAGCTTGTTAGTCTGTCTTGCCGCCAGATGTCCTCGCTGAATGTTTATTATGATGGCCGGACATCTACAACCTATATGAGGTGGAATCGGGGGGTTCTGGCCTAATTTTCATAAACGTTTCAAGGGAAGATCTTTAGCGAGACGACGTCAAATATCGGAAAAGGTCCCTTTGAAAACAACTGATAAACCATCTTAGTAACAGCTATAAAAGTGAGTGGTAATTAATACAACTGTTACTGTATGATTGAGAAAAAAATATATTATTTTGACTCCATTATATTATTTGTGTGAACATGTTTATATTGTATGCTACTTTTGCAAATTTTTTTCAATAGACATGGCCATAGCGGTCGGTGATGACGAGTACATTAAGTAAAAGGTTCAGGGAAACTAAATAGAAAAATATTAGTTTTACATGTAACTTTTAAAGATGTTAAGGAATATTGCCACTCTATAGAAATATGCAGTTATGCTGCATGATACTCATTCGTTATAATTGAATTTGATTAGGTAATAGAGTAAACAGGGAGCTAGAGATTCGAATTCATCCAGGTCTTTACGGTTATTGACCTAATTTTCCGACCTGGAAAAACTTTCCGGCCTTCCCCTATCTGGTATCAGATGT
Source organism: Sipunculus nudus (assembly GCA_026874595.1). Lineage (NCBI taxonomy): Eukaryota > Metazoa > Annelida > Sipuncula > Golfingiida > Sipunculidae > Sipunculus > Sipunculus nudus. The sequence goes on from CM049313.1 coordinate 70,914,827, forward strand.
GGGAGAAATTTAAACCACTAAACTGTACCACCAGCATCTGAACACATACACAGGCATGGTAATAAATTAGCCCAGAACGGCCATATTAAAAGTTCTGCTGGTCGAGCGCCACCCAGGTCAATTGTGATCTTAGAACAAAAACAAAAAGTATCAAAACAGATATAACGTGACATTTGAGTTTCTTAGGGATACGCAGTTATTGCAAGATGTCGTCTTTTGCCGGTCATGGTGCAGCAGGATCTGAGCGGGTGCCAGTCTAGTCGCAACACTTTACGGTGTTGAAAGTGTTAGCTGCAGGACTAATGTCTGACTGACACAATGTCTTTTGTAAAATCTTCGGCGACTGAAAGACGAGGTGCAATAAAGCCTGCCCCGTTTAACACTATAGAGGTAAGCAAACATACTATTTTATCAGTTTTACAGGATTGCTTTTCCCGCAAACCTCGGCTTATAAACAAAATCTATCCGCGATCTGTTAATAATCTTCTGGGTAGGAGGGTCTTTTCCTATTTTAAAACTTCCACTGAGAGAATCGAACAAAATTTCACATGGATAATTGTTGTTTGTTTAAAAAGTATCTGTGTTTTTAAACTGAGATTTGGAAATCAGATACAACACTTTAAGTAAGGATCGACATTTGCAGAAAAGAAGCACTCGCGCTGAGAGCATTTATTTATTTTTTATTTTCAAAAAAAGGTAAATGAATAGGTCAACTATTTACAAACAACGTGAATAAAACAATCAGGAAATACCTGTGTTGGTATGTCATGTAATGCTTATTATAAAATATATTGCGCACGCAATAACATATGGCCCACACGATATTTATATTCTCCACGGGCGAGTGGGAGAGCGGTAATGTCGAACCCTGACTTAAATGTTGTGGTTATGGAACTAAACATATAGTATGTAGTAGTGTATTAACACTTAATATTTACAAACTATCCATTGATTTATCGTCCTCAGGTGGTCCACAGTGACAGACTAACATTGGCCCCGCCACTCCCGAAACATCTGTTGATAACTCCATCAATACAGCAGGTGCTCGCTACCATCATCATTTAAAGTCCAAACAAAATAATGAGATGACTAAACACTAGTGGTAGGCAAAACCATAATCGGTGTTTGGAAAACAAAAACGACCGATGATCGATTTTTAATCGATTATTTAACGTACTTTCTAGATAACCTTGATATCTGTTGCATATGAGTAGGCCTCTATCTAAAATATTGAGCCCAATATATACTATATAGTGTGACATGTACATACGCATTCATTATGAAACCATCAGTCAATCCGCATCCATGTTGACTTGACGATTGTTAGCTGCGCAAGGTTCCGTAACTTCGTTACTTTGCGTTCGTATATCTCTGACAGAATTAGATTCTTTGCATGTGCATACATAATCGTTTTTAATTGATTATTCAAAAACGCAATCGTTCTAATCAGTTTTGAAGAAAAAAATCAACCAATCATCGATTTAATTGACCAATCGGCACACCACTACTAAATACCTGCATTGAATCAGTATAAATGATGAACACCAATCCTGTCATATCGGTTTGGGTCATAGCGGTAGCTCCACGACTCCATCCATTAACTTACAAATAATGTTGTTGAGTTGGTGGTCGGAGATGTTTCAAGATATATAACTTTAATATTCGCAATAGGAACAGAGTTATCCTTTCGTTTTATTCACAAATGTAGGTCCAGCTATAACATACCGCATTGAATACTTTCATGTCAGGTATATATATATATATATATATATATATATATATATATATATATATATATATAAATATATATCCAGGTATTTAATTTAGCTATTAATGTGTGTGCATATATTGTTCATAATAACCAATTAGCCTGGAATCTGGTAAACATCTTATAAATAGATAAGTGTTGGAAGCCATATAGCTCGAGGTAACTTTCAGAGTAAAATATTTGTCCATGTTTATGCCAAAGGTCAGATGAAACATTGTCCAGTTAAGACCTGGCTTAGACTATTCAAGAACTGGACACTAACGGCCTTATAAACAACCCCATCCCCTCCTCACGCATGGCTCCTCAGCTGAAGGGGCGGACTTGAGGTGTGTGTGTGCGGGGGGGGGGGGGGGGGAGGGGGGATGCTGTGTTTGAGAGGCCGGGGGTGTCCAGTTCTGGACTTGGCTGAGACCAGGTCACCACTGAGAGCTTGGGTAGGCTCGATTACGATTTGCATCTGACCTCGACTAGTTACAACCTGGATTAGATCACATCTCAATCGGAATCTGGACTAAGCCATACCAGAATACATCAGCAATGTATGGATCTTGTCATGGCCTGTTCTAAACTGTAACATGGACTAGACCAGTCAGGTGGACTATGTCTGGATTAAGGAAAGTCTAGCCTTTTTCCACATATTTTCATAGATCCTTAAAAAATGACATTATTTTATGATCGAGCTATCGCAGCTATCGGTTCTATAAGTATCTAAGCCGGTTGAAAAAAAAACTATTTTATCATATTTCACGATATTAAGACTTTTAGCTTATTTAGCCATATTGCTATGTTGCGCACTGAAATAACACAAATTCTGTATGAAATGTTCAGAAGCGACAGTAATTGTTTGGAATTATAATGTAATTGTCAATGTGGTATTCTAAGCCGCAATGTGTCTTTGTGATATTATAATATATACACTATTCGTTTGAATAAATAATAACCATATTTTGTATAATTTTATTTCAATTAAAATTATGGATCGTAATACTTTGAAATGTTCACTTTTCCAAAGGAAAGGCATTATAAAACAGGTTTGTTTTCCCGCAGACAACCATGCCTTTCCCTTAAAGATACATCCTATCGTCATGCATGTCAAACTTTGATTCACACATCGCTCAGTGTAAGCCTGATACTGTCACCTTACATGCCATCCTTCATGCACACTAGCATGTAAAAGAACTGAAAGTTTTTAAAGTAACACTCTTATATCAGAAACATGTTGAGAAGTGAAAAAAACAGGAAAATATAGGAGATGAGGCCCTATATCCCGGCAAGTATATGAAATTATAGACCATTATTATAGGATAATAAAGAAAATATAGTTGGAACAACACCTGTAAAATATTTTGTTGTTGTGTCATGTTTGTTATAACTTATCAGCTGCTAATGTGAAATATATCGAGATGTAAAGGATAAGTACAAAATGAAAAATGCCTTTCCGTGCTCGTGTTTGCCTGTATGAAACAGGTGGAAAGGCGTCATTACGACCAATGAATATACTTATGTTTTGTCATTATTGAACATTCGTACTATGCCGTTTAATTTAGTTCCTACTCTGTAGGCCTATGTCTGTTAGTATAACGTTGTGAGTCTGGTCCCTCAATGAGACGAGCTCAGTTTCAACAGCAATAGATAGTGCACGTGTACTCTGACATTCAAGGCCGGAATCCAGTCTTCAATCATCCAATCAAAATGAAAGGCGCAGCATTCCGGGACCAGGTTATTAAAAATATCACATTCATAAGTATAAAAAAATCTCAGCATGGAAATCTGAAGAATGAGCACAGATAAAAAGTTGATATAAACGATATGAGTCAAGATAAAGTACACGTTAAGTAGCATTAACGGCTTGATTTTACCCGTGTCTTGGTTTGCGTGCCATGTTTTGAGAGGGATCGAGTGAGCTGCTCGCGTTTGTCTTCTGTTATTCTTCCTCTAAAGGCCACTCATGCATTAACCATGTTGCATAACTATCTTGCTTGTCAAATATGATTGATTACAAGAAAACCTGATGACTCTGACTAGAGATTTTGTCGGTTTCTTTGGCCTGAACTTGCTATTGATCACAGCCCACTGATTGTATGGGCGTGAATCGCTGTAGAGAATCCCATAAGCGTAATACATTACAATCGATATAAAACAATATTGCTACGTCATAATTGATAAATGTAGCGTCAGAAAAGTTTGACACATTATATAATATGAATTATGATACGAAACAAGACTGTTGTGAAAATGGATAATAATGGATTCAATTATTCATGTATGTACGCAATTACGTTAACACGAACAATATGATTTGCTTTCCTCTTTATTTTCATTGGTTTATTTTCATGTGGTGTCATTGATATGTCATTTCAATGAAAATGAAACTATAGCTCTTTTGTTATTCTGATACTCTGTTTTTTTCCCTGAAGAAACAAAAGAAATATCTGATTTGGCATGTCATTCTATTAATCACAGTAAAGAAGGCAGCTCTTTTTTTGCCAACGTAGTTAAGGTTAATTCAGACAAGTGGACAATGGTAGTATTATTAAGATATTCGAACTTCTACGTGGTATAAAAGTTGATGTATTTTAAAATGGACTCCACATGGAATAATTTATTTGACAGTGGTAGAGGTAATTGCTGCATGGCAAATTGATATCTGGGGAATTCAGGACAATTATGAATATTTTGTTGCCATGATTGTTAAAATGTTCAATAAAAAATCTTAATATTATGGTGTAACCTTTAATCAAAGCAAGTTGAAAAATCGAGAATTATCATATTTAATTTCAATTCTAAAAGAATAAGAAAAAGCTCAATATCAGCAAGAAAATGTGGTTTACCTGATCCACGTGAGCAGTGAACTGTTATCAAATGCTTTCACGGGCATTGTCAGCCTTATATAGACATCGATTACCTGAGTTTATTAAATTTGTAACACAACCTGTGTTTCCACGAATTTTGAGACGGAGGTCCACCCCAAAGGACAACTGATGAGAAACCAGGAAAAGATCCTCAAGTCCGGAAAAGCGGAGTTTCAATATCCCCAAAGTTTTTTTGAACCCCTTAAAATTGTACATTTCCAAATTCACGAATTGCACATGGATGGGTGGTGATTATCTAAGATTGAACAGATTTATCCAAGATCAGATTAGGCTATTGACGCCAAATATAGAATTTTTTTTTTCAAAACAGTGGTCCTTAGATTTCCGTTGCGCTTTTGACATATTGAACCCGACATCATATAGCTGCTTTTAATATTAGTCTCAGCACCAACGTTATAGATTAATGACCAAATTAATTTCATTTTATTTACACGTAGCAGATACATTTACAGTCGGAAGCAGCTGACTTCTAAAATCGCTGTCCTGGAAACCATTCTCTGTGAAAAAAAAAAACATAATTAAACTGCAAATCAGACAGACATGTTTCAGTTACAAGCTTTTATTTTAAAGTCAGTCACGATATTGGTCGTTTAATTCCTATACAAAGTGACATGTCGGACTTCGGAGTCGGTGGTTGTTTATACGGAATACCCTTATATACAGCATGGGTATATTAAACGTGAACAGACAACATGGCCTACCCAAGGCGTCAGAGCGGCCATCATACAAGACAAATGTCAGTCTTTGCTGGGTTTCGTACTGTGCTGTGTTATTTATCGAGGGAGGCATCTCTTTGTTGCGTGTTTCTATGAAGTTTCTCATTTCGCTACAGTCCTCTGTCTGAATCAGCCAGATAACAGTTAAGGGCCTACAAGCTACATCAATCAGACAGTATTGAAGCTTGACCTTTACAGATACCGCTTGTTGCATTGATTTTCCGTTTGTTTCAGAACATTTTCTAATATTTCTTCCATGTCGCGTTAGGTTAAAAAGATCTAATCTTAATGCGCAAAGCCTGGCTTCCGTTATAAGAAAACTGTGCAAATTTGAAGTATTCCAGTAAGAATGGCAAACTACAACCTTCACTCATCATTCATGTGATAGATGTGTTTTGAAACAGAAACGCTGTGTATAAGGGAGATTAGCTAAGGACAGGCTTAATGATTCTGTTATTTGATTTGCTTGTCAGCATCTCGTCATTGCAAATGCTGAATAAACAATACTTTTTTTTTGCGTTCGTCATCAATTATATAATCATTAGAACCATGCAACTATGGATCGTCAAATCGGATTTTGTGGACGGGGATAGAGCATATGAATCAAAGTCTGAAGATCGTGAGTTCGAATCTCAACAGACGAACGGTGAGATTTTTCACGGTCTGCCTCTACCCCGCTAGCACTTTGCTGCGCTAGAGGAAAAGAGTGTGCCCAACGGCCATGGATCAGTGCGCATTTGGAGGTTCCTCTGTGTTATAACCCGCAGGTGCGTTACACTTAGACTGCCTGACGGTAATCGTGTGTTTCCGCCACACACACTTAATGGCATTCTCGACTCTCCATTCTCGACGACCCGGGTTCGATCCTCGATGTGTCTATGAGAGTGGGTTGTACTGAAATGTCAAACGCCGGTGGTTTTCTCCGGTTTCCTTGACCTCTAGACATTATCCAACCTCACACTGGAGCCTTATTTAGTTAATTTACTATTTGTGGAAGCTTTGTAAAAAAAATGTACCGTTGTTGGCTTCATAGGCGCGAGGTTAAATATTCGCGATTATCACTTCATCAGTATAACGCGAGGGTTTCATGTTTGCAATTAACCGTACAGTTATTTACACAATGAACATAATAATTATTATATCAGTTACCTTATATTTACTCAAAAGCTTAACAGTTGCAACCGCTGCAAAGGAACATCGAGCAGGTGGACCTTCTTCAAGCAACAGAGACAGATATACAAAAGTATTGGCATTATTTATATAGTCGATCTTTGAATTACGGGTAACGTAAAGTGTATGCTAGTATTGATGCTACTGGCTCAATATACTTGCGATCCCATTGAAGCTTTTGAGAAATAACTACTCACATGTGCAGATGTGTAAGTCACGAAGGTTTTATTCTCGCGATAACTTCCCCTTCGTGAATATCGCTAAATTGAAACCCTCGCGAGCAAAGAGGCAACCACAAATAACCGGGTTGGAATTCTAGAGATATTATACTTTGGCTTTGGGAAGGCAATCCTAATTGAGCAGTAAAAATAGCTTCCAAAATAAATGTGAAAAACGAACTATAGTTTAACAGAATAAAATTCGTAACGGAAGATTATATTAACACTATTTTAGGAAAAAATACAATTCATGACGGAAGATTAAATTAACACCTTTTCAGGGACAGAATAAAATTCGCGCAGAAGATTATATTAACATTATTTCAGGGTCAGAATTAAATTCATGACGGAAGATTATATTAACACTATTTCAGGGACAGAATAAAATTCGTGACGGAAGATTATATAAACACACTTTCAGGGACAGAAAAAAAATCGTGACAGAAGACTTTATAAAATCAATTTCAGGGACAGAATAAAACTCGTGACGGAAGATTATATAAACACAATTCCAGGGACAGAATTAAATTCGTGACGGAAGATTATATATACACTATTTTAGGTACTGAATAAAATTCGTGCAGAAGATTATATTAACACTATTTCAGGGACAGAATTAAATTCGTGACGGAAGATTATATAAACACCAATTTAGGGACAGAATAAAATTCGTGCAGTGGATTATATTAACACAATACAAGGACAGAATAAAATTCGTGACGGAAGATTATATTAACACAAAACTAGGGGCAGAATAAAATTCGTGACGGAAGATTATATTAACATAATTTCAGGGACAGAATAAAATTGTTGCAGTACATTCTTGACACCTACAGACAGACAAAATGTGCATTGTCCTGTTCTTGTTCTCTGATTTTAAACTCTCTATTTTCGTAAAAAATTATATCAAATTTAGTAAAACTGACTTATACAAAAATTGATTTGGAAATCTGTATATATATAGATATGCATATGAAAGTGAAACCATCATTTGAAATGGACAAAACCATTAAACTGCCCACTTGTTAGAGGAACCCACTACATGGAGGTCATGATAAGTAAAAAGGGGACTGTCAAAAGTTGACTACTATATAGAGGTTCTCCACCTAGAGTGTTTCCACTGTATAAGCGTGAGAGGGAGAAAGGGGATGGTTTATGTTCGGTTACCACTGTGGGTTCTCTGCTTGGTCATCATCGTATACTTTCCAGTACCAAGAACCATTTTGCCGCCAGGATATTGTGTACTTTCAGACAAGGTTGGTAAAAAAAGCTCAAACCTCAGCACAACAGATTGTTTAATAAGAGACGAGGAAGGACTTGACAGGTGGCCATACGTCAGCGTGTTTTAACCAAGTCCCTGTTTGAGTAAGCGAGTATTGATTGGGTGGTGTCTGTCTGGACCAGAGAACATTGGTTATTGCCTGACGTGCGAATCGCTACTCACGCGGATGGCTGTGAGAACACAACAATAGAGCGAACCCTCTGTGACCCCTCACGGGGAACAGTGAATATGGAAACTTCAGAAAATGTGATAAATCGGTGCTAAAGAAAAACACTGGCAATACAGTGTTCACTGTTGAATCTTAAATGTATGTTAAAAATGCATTCGTTTGAATAAAAACTTATCCCACATATGTTTGACAAAACATTTTTAACATTCATTTTGAATTGAAACTAAAGGTTGACCAATTTACATCAGAATTAATTTTTTAACTTGTGTATGTCAGAATTTCTAAGGAAACTAGCTTTGGACTTAATTCAACCACAGTTTTACCTATGTATGTGTGTATATTCGTACATCAAAGACATGCCTACATTCATACCCCTATAAAGTATTTAACTAACTCTCCGCAATGTTGGAATAACTGGGTATAATGTGGGCATATTTTGTTTTTAAAAAACATTGTCGATCAACCATTTTTATTGGATACTAGTCCCGGCAGTGAAATCAAATATGTATGTTTTTTTTCTGTTTTGCTCCTGTTTACACATTCTCTTAGACTTCTATTTTATTCAATAGATTTTGCTTATTTACTTTAAGCATGCTTTATTTCATCAAATAAGATGAGATTAAGTTATCTATTTTCTAGGTTCGTTCATGCTCTGATATCATTTAAGTTATATGTCTGCCTTCTCACGTGTTTGTTACAGATGCCTTTTAACAATCGGCCTCTGTGGCTCAGGTTTCGTCACAGAACTAAAAGCTTTGAGATTGTGAGTTAAAATCTCAGGCGAGGTGATGATATTTTCGAAGGTCGGCCCCTGCAGGCTTTATAGGTAGACTGTGCCGTACTTCACTCACAAACGAGTGTCCCTTTTGGGGTTCCCTCGGTGTTATGACCCAGCAGACTGGATCAGACACACCCATGACCCGCAGGAATGGTACACCGAGCCTGGTTGACACCAGGGAATCGAGTATTAGCCCCTGTCACGTAGTCCGGAATGGAATGCTGCAGATGTATAGAGTACATAGTTAAGCAAGCATTTAAATATCTATGGAGGCGGTTACCTCCACCAAAAAATGCATTGTAACATAGCACCCTTTGGTACAATTAGTAAACTAAAAATTAGTTATCAACTAATATTCAAAGACCGACCCCCATGTCTTATTCCAAATTATTGTTGAGTTGCTGTGGTTGGGTGAGGGGCTTCTAGTGATCAAACTTCTAGTTTTAATACTGTTGATTTCTAGTTATCTATAAAATAAATCATCTCCTTATCATTGAACCTGTCTCATACATCCCATCATTCTCCAGAAACTGACATGGTTGAGTTAACAAAACTATTCTAAGTCGATTTCCGGAGAGAGTGCAATTTGATATCCTTAATAAGAGACGCTCTAAGTGGATATTTCTTAACTTACAGTAGGTCTTTACAGAAAAATAACCGTTCCCTTCATCTCTGCAAATGCAGGGTCCAGCACCCCAAACCTTGTTGGTCCTCTGATATATGAGGAAAAGAGAGGCAGTACTCTGATGCCTGCGGCGTTCTAGATATTGGTCCCCGGGGCTGTCAGAAACCAGACTAACGGGCCGCGGACTGCCGGATTCTATCCCTTATTGATCAACTACGTATATCATTAAAGATGTTTATAGCTGTAGTCCTTATTCGGTTCGTTTGATCCATCAAGATGAAGCTCTCGGGAACCCAACCCAACCATCATTTTCTTAGCGTGTTATCTGGAATTGACTGGAAATTTACAAATAGATGCATCGTCACCGTGAGCCAGAGCTATGGGTGATAACGTCTGTGTTATCAAAATCGGTCACCACTAAGCATGACAATAACTAAACTGTCAACCAACAAACCAGAACCAAATGAGTAATGGCATGGACTATCCTAATTTCCAGTTATATGTTCACCGCGATTGGTCTTGTTGTATCGGGTTGCAATTTGTGCTCCATTTTCAAACAAAAAACTCAAACGACGGCACAATTAGTCATTACTGCGTAAATGTTGATCTCCGGTATATTCCCACGCATTAATAGTTAAAGTGAATTTAAGTGTAGCGCCGACGTGAGTGCTCCTACTTGCTGCAGCTTGTTCATCATCGAACGTATCGCTGGGTATAAGTTATTCTCTTCTCAATATAAATCTTCGTTAATCGACTTTGAGGATGATCTGTGATGATTTATTGTTCCATGAATGTAGCGGCCATTATAAACAGTCAGGGGCGGGACTTAGGAAAGAGGGGGATCAGCACCCTGACACAGATGAACTGGTGCACCAGGGGTGAATGCTATACTTTATATATATAACTCTCGCAGGGAGAAATATAGGGTGAAAAACGGCACCATATGAAAAAAACATGGTTTTTTATTATATTTAATATATATCCCAGTTTTTAAGGTCGAAAAAGATAATGCGCTCCTGACAACACCGATATATATATATCTCTCTCTCTTTTATCTACAGCTTAAAGGAAATGTGGTTTTACTGTTTAACATGATGCGGCGCGGCGGTGTAATGGTTGGATTTAAGGACTTACGACCGCATCCTTGTGGGTCGCATCCCATTCAGACCGTCTTAAAATCTTTTTAAAAGTCTTGACACAAGATAAAGCGCTTTCATCCAGAAGAGGAAGGGTACCTGTCATCGGCAAAAGTCCAACAAAGAAAGAATAACAATACAGTGCCCATTTTTGTGGTGTTTTTGAAAAGTCACCCCAGGAGCTGAGAAAAGCTATAAGAATGAACAGGAAGGAAAAGTACAAAGTCTGATTGGGCTGATATCGTCGGTGATTCAGATAACAAACTCACTGGTATACCCTTTAGATATATGATGTCGCATTCTGTCTCGTCCTTTTCCTGACAGCGACTTGTTGACAAAACCGTGTTTGCTACGTAGCCATGCCTATAAGCTGCGGCTCCCATGCAATCACCATCATTTGGATTTATAGTTGCACATTGTGTCGCCTCTTTATGTACCTACATGCCTGAAACGCAAATTAAAAAAAAATATTTCACTTATTTTGTATTACGGGCTTTTTGGTTAAGAGTCTACCTTGTGAAACTTGGTCAGATCTGTTCGAAAGTGTTCAGATCACAATTGGGGAGTAAATATAAGGGGATCGGGATATACTACCCCCCCCCCCCCATTTTTGGCAACTTTGGCAAAATTTAGAGTTTGGTCTCATTTATGTATTTACTATGATGTATTTGAAATGTGATTTGTTAATATATTTGAAATGTCTCATACAGACGCTTAAAAGGTATATATATATATATATATATATAATGGGAGAATTACCATCTATCAAGTGTTTGGAGGTAATTTGCAAAGATCCCCCTGTTAGTTTTTACCGCTTGGAGTCAGGTCGAATACCAAGGGAAAGTTCTTATGAATGGAGTAATTTGGAATTGAGTGTTTTGAAAAATATGTATATACTGCTGCTCGTAACTGTTACAATTCTAGTTTACAATATTTTGATTAAAACACAAGGTCACAAGGGTATAAATAACAAAGACAACATGTTTGCATCTTAACATATTTTGGCTTAGTAACACATGGACTTTACGATAGCGATCTTTACGCGCCTAGGTAGTCACGAGATCTTTGTACACCTTTTTACTCGTAAGATCTGACTAACAGTTTGGGTTACAACCTACAGTTTTACGCTGATACGTCTTTAGTACCTTGTTTAAACAACGCCCTCAGAGCATGCTTTTACTTGGACGCGTTTTAACCGAACGCTTTTCGCTGAAGCACTACTTACGCAAACAATAAGTTGACTTGGAAACATATAGTTAGCCATTCACCTAGTCATGACCGAGTCAAATTTCTTGCACTCATAATGAGTTCGTTAGCACCTATTCTGACTTGGACTAGTATAATGTGGGGATCGACCTGACTAACTACTTTGACTGTAGCCTTTAATTCCTACTTAAACGCATACTTAGACATCGACCTGTTTACTGTCTATGGCTACAGGCGTCCTCTACGTTGCAGGATCTAATGCCTTTGGCTACAAATTAATCTGTCTTTAAAGCATATTCTGCTATCGACCTGTTAGCATTCACAGGGTTGTATTCGTCATTCTAACCGCAAGGTGTTTACCTGACGGATATTCTTACGCTTGCTATTTTTGGGCTCAAAGTCTCTTGAAAAAAGTCCATGCATTGTAAACATAGCAGCGATTAATTTAAATATCATCTTGCGCCAAGTGAAAATGTCTGAGTTCCGCTCAAATGTTGTAGCCGTACCGGCCGAATGTGCTCCACTGCCTCACACACTCCATGTCACAGTATAAAAAGTATATTAAGAGAGGCCAGGCGCTGGCAGATAATCGATAGTAAGCAAGCTGAGCTGGTACAGAGGCTGCGGATCATCCAGAAAGGTCGCTATCACTGTCCTGAAAGAGGTCCGGTGTATAAGCTTCATAATATTAATCACCACCAGTTTTATTATAAACTTATAACCCCCTAACCGAATCAGTGTTAACTTAATTATATCAAATAGTGAATTATATGGTACGGTTCTCTTAACAATGCATACACGACAGGCCTGGGCGTTGATCCGGAGTGTGGGGAATTTTGGATTCAATATATTGAAAAACAATGTCCTTTCACAATACCATTAGTATGGGCGTCAGATTTTAATTTAGACATCCTTTAAATGACTTTGTATTTTACTCTGATATTATTGAAAACAAACACCACTACAACTAGTAATAATATTAATCATCATCATTATCACAATCATTATTGTATAAGTTTATTTGTGTAACACTGATTGTACAACTAGTTAAAATAACTAAAACGAGGCACCCCCCATTACTCAGATGGTGGCCTTCAGTAGTCTGTAGTAGTATTAGTCGTTGTAGTAGTAATTAAAGTAGTATCAATATGGGTATTATATTCAAGAAATAATAATAACTATTAAGTAACAATATAGTGTAGCAGTAGGAATAAAAGTAGAACAATTAGCAATGGCAAATAACGATAGGCAAGCAACATGTGGTTTACATTTGTTTTATATTCAAATAAGAGGTTTGGTAAATGACTGAGGAAATGCCATTTGAAGCCATTCCACGAGAAAACATTCCAAGTAGCATATGAACCAGGTTACAACGTACGTTGTATCAGTGCATTATTATGTGATGTATTCAATAAGAGCACGAAGGGAAGTACACGTCAGAATATCCCTAAAAAAATATAGAGAAATTATTGATAGTCTTTAATTTTTTTTTTCATCTCAAAGTTATTCGTAGTCAGCTCTGTACTGAACTTTGAACGTCGTCATAAATACAGGCATATTGTATATATTCAATACGTATAACGTGCAATTTTATAGGTTACTTAGTGCATATAGGACACGATAATAGCACCAGGATACAGAATGGCTGAATTAGAAACAGAACTATAAAGAAACTTATCTTTCGTGACCATCCAAGATTGTTATTGTGATTTAGATACTTGGTGAATTTCATCCTTTTCGAGAATGAATATACTCTTTTTATATTAAATGTCCGTTTTTATCCTTGGGGAGTTGATTTAACTCTTGGCTGATGAGCGGAATCCACGGATTTTGAACCCAAAGGTAATGATGAGTATTTAACCGTGATAATTACCATGTCCAATGATTCCATGAGTTATTGGTTGACATGCATGTAAAAAACCTAACGAAACTGTGTTAGCAAAATATCACGCCTTCCTCCAATATGTCAATGTAATGCGAATGGTTTTGCAGCAATAACATATTTTTGCCGACGATGATTTTTTTGGTAGCAATTTTACTGAAACAGTGAATAGATTCAGGTAAAACTCCATGTAGGGTTAGATCCATTCCGGATCACCCTATTATTTGTTTTTAAGAATTTTTTTTACCATTTCGAGGTTTAATACTTCCAATGCTTGCCACCTTTCTCCTGACAGGCAGAGCTGATGTGGGATACAACAATGAAGTTGGTGAATGGAGGCATGTATTTCTTCCGGCATTGATTAGTTATTATATGTCCTTCGCTAATAAAGATATTTTTGACAATAAAACTTCTTGTAGAAACCCTAAAGTTCAGAGAGTGGACAGAGACGAACGTTTAAAGGGAAATGTAAGAACTTTAGATCAGACGTCCTCCCGTAACCTTCTCAAAGGATTCAAATGGAAGCCCATGAAAATCCTTGTAGAAAACCCAAGGTTCTACAGAGAGACGGCAGATTAGAACCTTTAATGGTAAATAAAAAAAAATTAGACCATACGTCCTTTCGGAACCTTCTCAAAAGGAGCTTATGGACAACTATGAAAATTGAAAGGTTCTTCAAAGAGGAGGCAATGAACAACCGTTAGAGATTAGTACTCAGGTCAGACGTCCTCCAGATCTTTCAAATGAGGGTCGTCATTGTTATGTAGAGACTCCTGGGTTTTCTATAGTGCATCCAGTGAGGGGGGGGGGAATTCTGGTCATGGTTTTTCACAGTCGATGGGTACTGCATGGGCCTTTATATTGTATACGGTTCAGAATGTTTTTTTCAATCTGTCACTTGATTTTCTCAAAGGTAAGTCTGCACTGATTAAATGTCCTGAACCCTCATAACGTTTGAAGGCATAACAGGTTTTTCCGTTCATCGCGCTACGGATTCTTTTTCTTATTCCATGTATTAGAGCAGAAGAACAACAAAACCTATAATGTGCTGTTTTAGCGCTACATTGATTAAAGTTTTAACGGTTTGATAGTTTTACTATCTTACGATAAATGTAGGTTGCTAAGTAACCAAACATAATTCTCAGGGTTTTGGTTTAAAAACCGTTCATGATTGCTGTAATCTTTGTTTGACCTTTCGGTTGGCAATTATTCACTCAACAGCAAAGGATAAGCCGCCTTAGAGCAAATTAACCAAATCATATAATATTCATGCTTTTATGGATGTTTAGTACATTAAAAGCTGTTTATAGTGGTGCACGTTATAAAAACAGATCTAGATAGCTGTCCCCAAGTGAATTCATAAACTCTCATGATACTCCCATCCTCTTGATCAAATTCTCTTGATCTTGATCAAATTCCCTTTGTACAAATTACTTGCACATCAGATCGTGGGTGCCCCCGAGTGGAATCGGCGGAAATCTATTAAAAGATAATTAACGGAATAAGGGACTTTGCCGAGGAGTTGTTCCTTTTGAAAGAATGGTGAAAGTAAAAGGTCATGATGGAATTGCCCATTATCAGGCTTACCCTTTCGACCAATTTATAATGAAATTACCAATAATTTCTAATGTATACGCCGATAGTTATTTTAACGTCGTTTCTTTGCCCGATATATGATATATGATCGGCAATTTTTCACATTGCGGTTATTCTGTGTAAGTTTGAGTGAAAACATGAACACCTGTTTTTAAATAGAAAAATAGCAGTTTCTTTTTTAAATATTTAGGTGATAATATAAATTGGTCTCTTGAAAGGTTACGTTTTAGCGGGCAGTTGAATAAAATCAATTTAAATATGTTTATTTGAATATATATAATAGTAAATAATGTCTTATTTCCTATCATGAAATCATTATCTCCTTTGAAAGCAGGAGTCTTAATCATGATGAAGGGTGAAAATATCTTGTTTATCAATGTAAATCTCTCCAGTAGCAGTAGAGGGTGAATCCCTCCTTCCTGACGTCATTTGGGATTTCCTTGACAAAGCCATAAAGGAAGAAGACAACGGGCCAAGCACCTTCAGCGCGGTCATCAGGCCCCCGTTAGTATTCTGATATATACCATATAAACTGGGTGGCAGAGAAAGACCTCAAGAATCCACGTCAAAAAGCATCTAAACCATGCGCCGCGAGATTAGAATCTTCAGTTGGTTACTTACAATTACGTATTATGAAATTAAATTAAGTTTGTAATTAAATTGAAAACACAGAAAAAAACCGGTTTGAATATCCTTAATGCTCTCTGTAACGAGCTTATAATTATTCCTGCCACGAATTACGTGTACAATGCAAAGGTGAAGCTGTATCGGGCCAGAAGCTCCAGCAGAATGATGAAATGGGCCGGGGGTATATAGCTTGTCAGGGAAACTTTCATATTAACAGGATTGTCAGGAATTACATCTCGGAATTATATATAATACTGGAGATAGTTTAAATATACTACATCTTTTTGTGTGTGTTCCATGACTGTTTACCAATGTGCCCTATATGTATTTAGTGTGACGTGCGAGGTCAGAAAACTTAAAGCTTACAAGAAACATAAAATTATACTTTGTCAGATTTGAAACGTATGGTAAACACTTGCGGTGTTAACGCAATGGCACCGAACCCAACTTAGCGATGTAGCGAATGAGTTGTATTTAACAGATGTACATAAACAATTCTGCGGCATAAAAATATGAACTGAAACATTCAACCAAAAACCTATATATTTCCAAGAACGTAACAGTCCAGTGGTACCATTTTGCTCAAACGTTAAACGTCTAGAAAATAAAAAGTGTTATTTTTACGATGTCTGATGTCTTAGGCCTGCAGAATAAGCTCAGATCTCGTACGTTGTACATCAGAATATGTGAGAAAGTCTAATGAAATGGACAGTTGGAAAGCAGTTGGATTAAACGCAGGATTTATATGACTATAAGCTCGCCAGATGTCACTAGACGCAGCAAAATGTTTCTGGTATTTATGAAATGGTATTTCTAAATAATCCCTGCGTAGCCAGTAGGGCTGAAACGGGTACAAAATTTTGGACCCGAGTACCCGATAGGCAATACCCGACTCGGGCTCGAGTACTCGTTACTATGGCAACGCTGTAAAGTTAAACTGACATCTGTTTACCGATGCAAAAATACATCAATTTGACTTCATGATGGCTTAACTTTATCCAAACGAAGGAATAGATATAAATACTAAAATTAAAATAGTGGAAAACTCCATTCGAAAGCATATAACTCATAAATGTAAGTCTCTTCGATATAAACTGTAGAGTATGATTATTACTTCGAGAATGAATAAATAGGCCAAGACTGTAAATTTGCAGTAATATTTAGATATGCAGGTACATAAGGAGTACTCGAGTCCGAATTTTGGACTCGAGTACTCGGTAAGTATTACCCGGACTCGAGTACTCCTTTCAGCCCTAGTAGCCAGCAATGTCTGCATGACAGTAAGGACAGAAATCATAAAGTAGTTCATGACGTCAGTTCTCCAGAATAAAAAAAATGTTTATACACTTCAGTTTTTGGACCAGATGTTACAAGAAAAAGTGAAGCACCCTGATCATGCTCGGCTATACGTTTGGCGCCACCTGCTGGTGGCAACATTTACCAAACGCAGGAGGAAGGATCCATATTTCAGTGACCCTGGAGCTCAGACCGAGTATGTTTAGTTAACAGGGATCGAAACGGGGGGGGGGGGGGGTAGACATTTACTAAACAGCACCCAAAAAATTAAAGAACTAGAAGAAGAAAAGTAATATATATATATATATATATATATATATATATATATATTAATGTTTCCACTTATATATACATTGCTTATTACGGCATAAGTTGACGTGGTGAACCATATACTTTCGGGTTGTATGTGTATTTAAGTGTTGGTTTATATATATATATATATATATATATATATATATATATATATATATATATATATATAAACAATAATATGATAAGAACCTTATTAACCTTATAATAATTTTGATAGAATTGCTAGCTTGTTTTCTTATCATGTATTTGTCGTATGGAATTAGATTTGCTAGAAGGAGATTTTGTGTCTAGAAATGTTTTCGATGTAGTTCGAGAATGTTTCTTAACTTATTCTTGTGTGCAGAGTCATTTTTGCAATTTTGTGAGATTAACTTCCTATATCTTGTATGTGTAATATTTCGCGAGGTTTGTTGAGTTAGTTTACAGATTTCTGTGGCCAGGAATCAATTCATATTTGTTTAGATATTCATCAAATTATTAACGTTATTAAACTTTGGTTTGGTTTAAACTTTGGTATAATTGGTTTGATTTTATTTATTCTAAGAAATGATATTATGTTTACCACTGTAGCCAGGATCCTTTTAGGTCTAACGTGAACTCTTCTATTATACACATTTACCGGACATGGTGTCTATTGACAAAGATCGTATATGTTATAAAGTAACATAGAAGTTAAACGTTGCGTTTGAAAAACTCAACCTTCTTTCAGAATATGTCTTGTGTACTGCTTTGTATATCTTCATCATAACAAATATATATTGTATATATATATATATATATATATATATATATATATATATATATACATATATATACATTCAAATATATGTATATTTACTGGTGATCACAGCGTATTTTTAATTAGTAATATTCTCTCACTACATATATTTTATTTATAAATATATATATATATATATATAAATATATATTTACAGGTATTTATTTTATATGTTGACTGGTGATCACAGCATATTTTCAATTAATTAAATAAAACCGAGGCCCCATTAAGAGCTGCTCTGTGGCCGGATCACTCTGACTACTGATATAATAGCCCTACTGGGTGATGGATAGGGAGGATGAATGATGTGAGCGTGGAGACTTTGATAGACCTGATTTCTGCAGCGAGGGACCATTGAATTGTTAACATTAAAATCTTGTAATAAACCCACTGAGGCCCCTCTGATTGGGATATACCGTGCTCCAGCTAACGCTCTGCATTTGGCCGTCTGCAACCTAAAGCTTCCCGGGTCACGTGGTACGAGCGAGCTTAGGCACAAGATAATATTAATTCGTTTATCGCTTGCACTGTCATTATATCAGACCAAGAGCCGCATGTTGAACTTTCTTCGTTAATTACTGTATTTATGCATTATATATTAATAATCTTATATAAAAGTGGTTCTCTGTTTATTAAAATAAATTTAACTAAAAGCAATTAAAATAAAAATGATATTGAACATTCTCCATTAATTGACTATATATGATTGATTTAAAAATCAAATTTTAAACGGCAATTCTGCACTTTCTCCATTTATTAACTTTATATGTTTTATCTAAAAACAGGAATGTTTTTAAATGATACTTCTGAACGTTTCCGTTTATCACTCTGTGGGATGTATCTATAAATAATCAAAGCGATAACAGTCTGTTTATTCTATAAAAACGACTCAAGTTTAAATAAGAGAGTACTAAAGGTTCTCCATAATGATAAATCTAAAAACAAAGTTTCAATGGTAGTATCGAACATTCTTCGTCAATTACTATACAAGAGTTATAAGAAGAAATTTAAATGATCGTCTTTTCTCAAATAGGTACTGATAAAGCTTACCTGAGGATATAATCTAAACTGGGTAGGAAAATTTAATGTGTCATTAACATTTTGAGTAATGTCTGACTCTTTGTCATAATTTTGATTTATTGTTAGATATATTGCAAATTTAAGGATGATCAGGTAAAATATTATTCACCAGGACATTTTACGTCTTGATGGATTACAGAATAAAATATAATTAGTAATATCATGTTAATTAATTGCAACCAGTGTGGCAATGTAGTTCCCGTAGGGATTTATTTACTGAACTGATTTATGTTACAAGAGTCATGACGCTGAAATAATTTACTATTATGGCTCATTGTTATGAAATCGTAAAGAAAATAATGTACCCGCAGATAACTGTAATGGTCCTGTATTAAATATAATAGCAATAGAATAGCTGGCAGTGAACCTTGGCTGTTTACATGTACACATCGGTGACTACATAATATGTTATGACGTCATAAAAATGTCGTCTTTGCTGATGACGACATAACTCTTCGGCTATGATGGACAGTAGTTACGACGCCATTAATTGAATGTCTGCAACTATTACAACTTCATTTTTGTGGATATTTTTTACAATTCTAAATTATACGTCTGATGATACGAAGTCAAAACTGTTACATCGAAAAGTTTTTTCGTTATCTTTGTGTTGTGACGCCATGATATAATTTTCTTTCCCGGGTACACTGTCTGGTGTTTCTGTCAAATCATGGCTGCAAGGTTGGATACTATTGTAACACCATATTTAAAGCACACACTGATTTTCCCAACATATATCTTTTGATTACGGTATGATATAACATGCATGTGTCTTCTGTTGATATAAGCCATGTTCTTGCGGTTCACTGTTCACTAAGCCAAGGGTTACGGATTGTACTTCATACTAATATAATTCTATAGCATACCTGACGTTGGCGTATACCTGTTTATTGTATTTTCTTTTTAAGGCACTCTACCCGACAACAACAAAGTACCTTGTAGAGCATGTTTATTTGAGTTCACATTAAAACTTGGCGTTAACAAACCGTTCGACACAACAGTTACTTTTGGTGAAGTAAAAATAGAAAGGAGCACCGAGTAAAAGCCGCATTTGGGATTGATGTTTGTTCGGCTTGGCCTGGTACGCTGTTACCTCACGCATTTGAAACATTGCATTATACCCAAGTCCCCGGGGAGTCAGGAACAGTCCCCCGGGAGGGAAACAAGCCCGTGTAACTTTGGTATGTGAGAAAGGAAGGCTGGATATGAAAGAATAGAACGAATACATATAAGACTGAGTACTGGAGTTAAATAAGATGTTCTGGGCAAACACTGTCAGGTTCTGTAGCTGAGAAAAGTGTTAATTTTTAAACAGGAATTTGGTTTAGCATTTAAAGTCGTGTTGACTGACAGCTCAGACGAGCTGCTGCATCTCAATAGATGTCTGCTGCTGCGACAGGTGCTGGTGATGTCGGCGGGGACTCCGGTCCAAGGTACAAGGTAAGTAACAAATTAAGAACTCATAAAAACCTCACCTGGTCCGTGAGGCTTCATGTGAAATACACCAAAAAGGGTTCTTACAACAATCCTTAATGGTTCTTTTTACAGATGGACTGATTTGAAAATTTAAAAAAAAAAGCTTCTTGGAAATAGTTCCTCTCTTGGCCTGCTGCAAGGTTTCTATATCGCAAACTTCAGTGAATTTCTTTATAATGGACTGAACGGCTTGTAAAAACGGTTTGTATACATCATGTAAGTCATTTCCATAGACTGATGTGTGAAACACCAGGCCATTATTTCCCAGTTATGCAAAATCAAAAGAAATCGGTTTTACTTGAACATACGATGGTGCAAGGCTATTTGTGGAAAGCTTACTTACTGTACCCACAATGAGCGAGGGCAACGCTTCAATACTGTACTCACTATTAGCGAGGGCCACGCTTCAATACTGTCCCACTATGAGCGAGGGCCACGCTTCAATACTGTACCCACTATGAGCGAGGGCCACGGTTCAACACTGTACCCACTATGAGCGAGGGCCACGCTTTATTCCTGTACCCACTATGAGCGTGGGTAAAGCTTTATTCCTGTACCCACTATGAGCGAGGTCCACGCTTTATTCCTGTACCCATTATGAGCGAGGGCCACGCTTTATTCCTGTACCCACTATGAGCGAGGGCCACGCATTATTCCTGTACCCACTATGAGCGAGGGCCACGCTTCAATACTGTACCCACTATGAGCGAGGGCCACGGTTCAACACTGTACCCACTATGAGTGAGGGCCACGGTTCAACACTGTACCCACTATGAGCGAGGGTCATGCTTTATTCCTGTACCAACTATGAGCGAGGGCCACGCTTTATTCCTGTACCCACTATGAGCGAGGGCCACGCCTTATTCCTGTACCCACTATGAGCGAGGGCCACGCTTTATTCCTGTACCCACTATGAGCGAGGGCCACGCTTCAATACTGTACCCACTATGAGCGAGGGCCACGCTTCAATACTGTACCCACTATGAGCGAGGGCCACGCTTCAATACTGTACCCACTATGAGCGAGGGCCAAGTTTAATTCCTGTCCCACTATGAGCGAGGATCACGCTTTATTCCTGTACCCACTATGAGCGAGGGCCACGCTTTATTCCTGTACCCACTATGAGCGAGGGCCACGCTTTATTCCTGTACCCACTATGAGCGAGGACAACGCTTTATTCCTGTACTCACTATGAGCGAGGGTCATGCTTCAATACTGTACCCACTATGAGCGAGGGCCACGCTTTATTCCTGTACCCACCATGAGCGAGGGCCACGACGCTACAATGCTATAAACACCATGAGCGAAGGCCACCATCAAGGTCCGAGTGCAAGTCCGAGTCAGAGCCACTCGAGTCCAAGTCCGAGTCTTATTAAAAAAAGTGTTATTTAAATTTGAATTTGAGATCATCATGTGTGTTTGTTTTTAATTGACCTATTGCCTTGAACATTGAATATCATTTAATATCTAATACAGAGATTGAGATCGGTACATGATATAAACTATTTTTAGTAACATATTGTCATTAGTTCGAGCATGTAAGTCTTCATGGTGGGTCTTCTAAATCTGATGGACTTGAGAAGGACTGGGCCTGATTTCTCTAGTCCTGACCTCCGAGTCCGAATACAAGTCCGGGTCCTGACCCACGAGTCTGAGTACAAGTCCGGGTCCTGACCCACGAGTCTGAGTACAAGTCCGGGTCCTGACCCACGAGTCTGAGTACAAGTCCGGGTCCTGACCCACGAGTCTGAGTACAAGTCCGGGTCCTGACCCACGAGTCTGAGTACAAGTCCGGGTCCTGACCCACGAGTCTGAGTACAAGTCCGGGTCCTGACCCACGAGTCTGAGTACAAGTCCGGGTCCTGACCCACGAGTCTGAGTACAAGTCCGGGTCCTGACCCACGAGTCTGAGTACAAGTCCGGGTCCTGACCCACGAGTCTGAGTACAAGTCCGGGTCCTGACCCACGAGTCTGAGTACAAGTCCGGGTCCTGACCCACGAGTCTGAGTACAAGTCCGGGTCCTGACCCACGAGTCTGAGTACAAGTCCGGGTCCTGACCTCCGAGTCTGAGTACAAGTCCGGGTCCTGACCCACGAGTCTGAGTACAAGTCCGGGTCCTGACCCACGAGTCTGAGTACAAGTCCGGGTCCTGACCCACGAGTCTGAGTACAAGTCCGGGTCCTGACCCACGAGTCTGAGTACAAGTCCGGGTCCTGACCCACGAGTCTGAGTACAAGTCCGGGTCCTGACCTCCTAGTCTGAGTAAAAGTCCGGGTCCTGACCTCCTAGTCCGAGTACGTACAAGTCCGGGTCCTGACCTCCTAGTCTGAGTACAAGTCCGTGTCCTGACCTCCTAGTCCGAGTACAAGTCCGGGTCCTGACCTCCTAGTCTGAGTACAAGTCCGTGTCCTGACCTCCTAGTCTGAGTACAAGTCCGTGTCCTGACCTCCTAGTCTGAGTACAAGTCCGGGTCCTGACCTCCTAGTCTGAGTACAAGTCCGGGTCCTGACCTCCTAGTCTTAGGAAAAGTCCGGGTCCTGACCTCCTAGCTTGAGTACAAGTCCGGGTCCTGACCTCCTAGTCTGAGTACAAGTCCGGGTCCTGACCTCCTAGTCCGAGTACAAGTCCGGGTCCTGACCTCCTAGTCTGAGTACAAGTCCGTGTCCTGACCTCCTAGTCCGAGTACAAGTCCGGGTCCTGACCTCCTAGTCTGAGTACAAGTCCGGGTCCTGACCTCCGAGTCCGAGTACAAGTCCGGGTCCTGACCTCCTAGTCTGAGTACAAGTTCGGGTCCTGACCTCCTAGTCTGAGTACAAGTCCGTGTCCTGACCTCCTAGTCTGACTACAAGTCGGGTTCCTGACCTCCTAGTCTGAGTACAAGTCCGGGTCCTGACCTCCTAGTCTGAGTACAAGTCCGGGTCCTGACCTCCGAGTCCGAGTACAAGTCCGGGTCCTGACCTCCTAGTCTGAGTACAAGTCCGGGTCCTGACCTCCTAGTCTGAGTACAAGTCCGTGTCCTGACCTCCTAGTCTGAGTACAAGTCCGTGTCCTGACCTCCTAGTCTGAGTACAAGTCCGGGTCCTGACCTCCTAGTCCGAGTACAAGTCCGGGTCCTGACCTCCTAGTCTGAGTACAAGTCCGTGTCCTGACCTCCTAGTCCGAGTACAAGTCCGGGTCCTGACCTCCTAGTCTGAGTACAAGTCCGGGTCCTTACCTCCGAGTCCGAGTACAAGTCCGGGTCCTGACCTCCTAGTCTGAGTACAAGTCCGGGTCCTGACCTCCTAGTCTGAGTACAAGTCCGTGTCCTGACCTCCTAGTCTGACTACAAGTCGGGTTCCTTACCTCCTAGTCTGAGTACAAGTCCGGCTCCTGACCTCCTAGTCTGAGTACAAGTCCGGGTCCTGACCTCCGAGTCCGAGTACAAGTCCGGGTCCTGACCTCCTAGTCTGAGTACAAGTCCGGGTCCTGGACTCCCGAGTCCGAGTACAAGTCCGGGTCCTGACCTCCTAGTATTAGTACAAGTCCGGGTCCTGACCTCCTAGTCTGAGTACAAGTCCGCGTCCTGACGATCTTCTAGTCTGAGTACAAGTCGGTGTCCTGGACTCGAGAGTCTGAGTACCTGAAAAAATGAACTCGAGTCCTGCATCACTGCAGCGCTTGAACACTACTCACTGTGGTAGAAGGCCACGTTAAAATATGTCTCATCTTCACTGGTACTATAATACATGTAGAAGGTACAACACCAAGAAAACGGCTTATTCTGTTTGAAGCACAGTGGGTTATAAACCACAGTGAAGCTCAGGGAGTTTTAAACCACTGAGAAGCACAGTGGGTTTTAAACCACAGAGAAGCACAGTGTGTTTCAAACCACAGAGAAGAACAGGGGGTTTTAAACCACGGAGAAACACAGGGGGTTTTAAACCACAGAGAAGCACAGTGAATTTTAAACCACAGTGAAGAACAAAGGGGTTTTAAACCACGTAGAAGCACAGGGGTTTTTAAACCACAGAGAAGCACAGGGGGTTTTAAACCACATAGGAGCACAGTAGGTTTTAAACCACAGTGTATGACAGGGAGTTTTAAACCACGGAGAAACACAGGGGGTTTTAAACCACAGAGAAGCACAGTGGGTTTTAAACCACAAAAAAGCACAGTGTGTTTTAAACCATAGAGAAGAACAGGGGGTTTTAAATCATGGAGAAGCACAGGGGGTTTTAAACCACAAAAAAGCACAGTGTGTTTTAAACCACAGAGAAGAACAGGGGGTTTTAAACCATGGAGAAGCAAATGGGGGTTTTAAACCACAGAGAAGCACAGTGGGTTTTAAACCACAGAGAAGCACAGGGGGTTTTAAACCACAGAGAAGCACAGTGGGTTTTAAACCACGGAGAAACACAGGGGGTTTTAAACCACAGAGAAGCACAGGGGGTTTTAAACCACAGAGAAGCACAGTGAGTTTTCAACCACAGAGAAGCACAGGGGGTTTTAAACCATGGAGAAGCACAGGGGGTTTTAAACCACAGAGAAGCACAGTGGGTTTTAAACCACAGAGAAGCACAGGGGGTTTTAAACCACAGAGAAGCACAGTGGGTTTTAAACCACAGAGAAGCACAGGGGGTTTTAAACCACAGAGAAGCACAGTGAGTTTTCAACCACAGAGAAGCACAGGGGGTTTTAAACCACATAGAAGCACAGTGGGTTTTAAACTACAGAGAAGCACAGGGAGTTTTAAACCTAGGAGAAGCACAGGCGGTTTTAAACCACAGAGGAGCAAATTGGGTTTTAAACCACAGTGAAGCACATGGGGTTTTAAACCACAAAGTAGCGCAGAGAAGCACTGTTGGTTTTAAACCACAGAGAAGCACAGTGGGTTTTAAGCCACAGAGAAGCTCAGTGGGTTCAAACCTACATTACATTGGCAAGAAGGAATTTTAAAATGAGTCATATCATGTGCTACAGCACACGAAAGGAAATATAAACTTTAATCAAATAAGGTATAATTATTGTAAAAAAAAAACTATATTTAATCAATCTAAAAGTTGTTTAATTCATATTTGACCCCATAAAGTGTACATTATTTTAAACCTGGTACCGTGATCTTTCTTATGCAAATTGTGTAACTTTTCATCAATTCTCACATGATTTTTTTTACAACTTTTTGTAAAGGTTCCCTTTTTGAGGCCCCCAGTAACAGTAGACCACCTTTTAGTGGACTGATATTATACTACATGACAGTATCTTAAGTTTTTTTAGTTCTCACTCTTCTGTTTCTAGTTGAAAAATTAAATTTTTATATGGAGTCAACATTTAAAATTTCAGTTCAAGGGTAGATAGAAACTCGATAGAGGTAAAATAAAACAAAAAAGAGGTATTTGAGAAATTTTCCTGGAGTTCAATATTATTTCACTTAAAATTGGCTTACTGTTACTGGGTGCTTAAAACAGCGTACCGTTTAAAACTATATTAAAATGTTACAGATATTTTAAAACAACTTTTTCGATTGATGTTGCCAATAATTATACCTTATTTAACCAGTAGACAATTAATTTACGTATATAAAGCCTTGCAAACACACACACACACATGCGCGCACACTGTGTCGCTTTCAGTTTAAACACACCTGGACTTTGCATTTGACATATAACTCAACGACAGCCCTGAGCGTCCAGGGTGATTACCGCGGGGCTGATGAGCTGCGTGTTTACCAGACACTCGCCCGGATATGGCGGCCCGACCCCAATCACCTGGCCTTTGCCAGACGTGCTAAACCAGCAATGTATTCATGGAATAGCTCCCGCACATTAATTAATCATAAGTGCTCATTAAGGCACTGTTTGGTGTTAATTGTTAGTCCTCCCATATAAAGCAACATGAAATCAATTCAAGGAGAGCTTGCGTCTTCCTTGACCATAACATTTTTCTATTACATGAAGGTTTATTCCTCATTCTTGTAGAAAATTTTTTCCGATTCCTATATTTATTTCGCTGCAGAATACAGTAATGATACTCTGTCTGCGCAGTCAAAGATATTACCTTTCAGACTTTCGTTTCCGTGATCCGTCTGTCCTCCAGAATTCAACTGCTAACCCAGGCTGTGATTCTGAAGCATGGGTGTTGCAAAAGCTCCGCGGTAGTGATTTCAGATTACCCACGATTAAGTACACCCCCCCCCTCCCTCTCAAGAAGCCTGCAATCGATTTTAGATTCCCCTATATGATTTCTGATTACCCCTCATAAACTGCTGTTTAAAGGTGTGATTTAATTAAAATCTAACATTTTTGTTCATATGAAATTCTCATATTAGGTTGAATCTGAATCTTAGTTGCATGTAATGTTTTAGGCGATTTGGTGATATGTACGAGCCAATAAAATTTAAATAACAATATAATTAACCTGTATAAGACAATTGAATTTTTCATAGATTAATTCAAGCTTTTAAATCTCGTATCTTTCATATTGGAATTTATATATTAAAAACACCAGAATTAATTATATGGATAAATCAGGGCGGGATATCTAAACAGTGCGGGGATAACCTGAAATTACGTCCATACTACCCCTTTAAGGGTAATCTTATATAAAAAATACGATAATCTGAAGTCTTCACTCCGGATTGGAGAGAGAGAGAAAGAGAAAGAGAGAGAGAGAGAGAGAGAGAGAGAGAGGGTGTGTGTGTGTGTCATTATTTTTGTAATACCCAGTGTTTGTTGGAGGACTGGAAACTTTACAAAAATATGCAGGTTCAGTAACTGATTATTTTCTCTATTTCATTTCTGCCGGAGTTGATGCAAAATATGTTTTATCAACCCGGGGATATGGAACAGAGATGACGATAGCACACTGATGGTCAGATGTGGGTCTGCTGTATATACATTGACAACAATTTGACATATTATAGCCATATTTTTACTTAATGAAATAAAACGTTCAAACAGAGTAAACACCTATGCACCTTTACTCCGAGGCGTCACTTGCGTGACATACTTGCATTTGGTCCAGTGACATGATATGGACAGATTTGATAATACGACGTTCTGCGCTATTCTAGGTAAACATATATTTTTTACTTCTGCCGCTGACGTTTTGCGATATGAAAATACTTGCGCTAATGAAATGAATGTATCTGATAACAGGTTTAAAAAAAATTAGGTTCAATTTTATGATAAGTTTCCTAGTATTGAAGCTGAAATGTTAAACCGGAGATTAGCGGCTACTGTCTCAACAGTTGTCCAGGTAAAGGTCAGAGGTTAGCGACATCAGTCTTAAACTTTTGCTGAGAAGCTATTATATAGCTACTAGCTACCATGGCAACACATGTGACATCACAATAATTATAAGTCTATGATATCTCTTCAATGAATTCCCAATAAAGTAAATACAGGGGATACATACAAATCGTTGGTTCATAAATCGGGAACTTTGATGTACCATTTTCTTTTAATGTTATATATAAGTCACGATAAACCGACGCCAATAAGTTTTTGTGTCTGAAGCCTTCCCATTTGTTTAATCATATTTTTTTAAGAATATAGCACAAAAAAAGGAATCATGCTGCACGAAAGGTAGAAATACAAATCAAGAACATGGGGCTGTAGCTAAAATTAGAAGCATGATTTTATGACGGGTCATATATTCAACTCTTTAAATTTTCCACCTCTTTCGCTCGAGGTTTTCTTATACATTATTCACAAGCTGCGTGACTAGATATACATGATATAACACTGACGCCACTTAGGTGTTATTGTACCGGTGTTAATTTGGATTTATCTATAATTCAACGAGATACTGTCAGTAATGACCCACTGCCACCTGATGTCCGCTCAGAACAGCCAGAACCTTAATCAGACAACAGCAGCTGAGCTCGAACTATACTACATGTCCATCAGTCATGCGATCTTCATCACCAGACCCCCACTAATGGCAGTATGTCAAACGTTCAGTGTATTACACAGGTCACCTTGTTTAACATTCCTATTCAGATCGCGGGTTCTACGTTGCATGACAAATCGGTCAGTTGTTTTCAGTGCCGTATACAGTGATACAACGTATAAAATTAAGTTGAAGATAAGATTAGATGAGATAAAGTTTATTACTATATTTATGTAATAAAATCATTACATTCAAAAGTACTTGGCTTGACTTGCTTGCTTTAGTCCCCGGGATACATCGATTTAATTGCAAATTTTTATAGTTAATCTTAATATTTTCCATTGTAGTATACTTTAGGACATTAGAAAATGACAGTCTTAAGTTGCACAAACGGTAGTTCTGCCCTGCAGCTAAAAAAACCCAGCCCCTACCCCTTTATCCGTGGTTTGCCACAATCATGCTATGCAACCTTCGGATCACAATGTTTCTGGAATGCCTTGTTAGATTTGGATAATTTCATGGCCATCTGAGGTCAAAATCAAGGCCAAAGGTCAAGGTCACGGTCACCTCGAGGCCTTAAAAGCAGATGATAGCCTGTTTTTGCACGAGATCTCTCTCTCTATATATATTTTTATTTTAACACAATATAATAGTTTGAGTGGGAGATTGATTGAACGAGTTTCAGATAAAGTAGTTCTCAAAGCCAAGTAACTTGGTTTAAGGCAATGGTCTTCAGGTATGCGAACCAAATTATAAGGTCAGCTTGATCCGTTGTGCGGTAATATAGACGAGTTTGACTACACTGATTAATCAAGAGATGATTCTCTTATTCACTGGCGGAACGTACATACACTTTAATGTTTGAAAACAGATTCAAAACATAAAAGTAATTTTTCTTAATACCTGTTGTAGGTATAACAACCAACTGGTTTAGACAAAGGAACCATGGTTATGAAAGATTTTGATGAAATCCAGCTATATAGCGAAGAGGGCTTATGTC
The DNA here is from genome assembly GCA_026874595.1 of Sipunculus nudus. NCBI lineage: Eukaryota > Metazoa > Annelida > Sipuncula > Golfingiida > Sipunculidae > Sipunculus > Sipunculus nudus. Next base: position 70,944,685 of record CM049313.1, read on the forward strand.
AATTTAAATCATTTACATTTGGAAAAGGAGTGACTTTGCCTGATGCTTCAAGTATACACTATTTTGTCAGTTTTATCATGCAAATTGTATCTCATGAGTATTTATTCAGTTTCAGTCAAACAAAATTGTTGAGAATCTAAGACATACATTTTTTCACAAATTTAAATGGGGGCCCATTCACCTAAAAAGCATTTAAAATATATTTGTACCTCCCAAAATATTGTCCTGAAATTGTTTGCTTACTCCTGTAAACAAGTATTAATAAAATTTGACCGGGCGTGATCACAAGTTTCAACATAACACACCGGTCGGTTCTCAACCACAACACCTGTCAATCATGCGGTGCTCTGACTGACTTGGCTCCGATAATGTAATACATGTTCCCGCCGGCTGAAACATTGCGTGTTGAGGCTCACTATCGGACCTCCGGTTACGCGGCCTTGTTATGGTAAACAGACACACGTGGACTGTGTTCACAAACAAGCAGAGCCATAAAAAAGTGTCAAACAGCCTTGTGTGAAATGCTGGGATGGTTTTGCTGGAAAACATTTGCATAAAGCATAACTGAACTGAGAGTTTGAGAGAATACGCATTATATTGCTCTGATAATGTCCCTTTAAATATGGTTCATAAGTAACTGGATATACGGCTTTAATTTATGTTTAACATATGTAAATTTATGTTCTACACACTGGACATAGCAAAAGTCTTTGGACAATTACTAACACTGTAGACATAATGAGAACTTGTCTTAGCTCTGATTTGTTTAATCACATTTGAATAATTGAAGGATTAGAACAACCATTAAGTAATACAAGGAGCAAACTGGAGATGAGGAAATAAAGGGATCTTTAACATAATTTTTTTTTATTTACATAGTATCATGTGACATCTGTTATAGCCATGACTCTTGACTGAAGTCAAACATAATGACATCTATAATTAATCTGGGTAAAATTTTATATTTTTGACATATTTTATTTTTTTTTCTAAATTTTGCAATAAATATAAATTAACAAATTGAAACACTTAGGAAATACCTGTAAATTAGATTAATTTTTATATAATCAACTGCAGCTTTGTTTATCATTGATTTGCTTCATATGATCCTTAAATATATTAATCAATTTTATTCATTTTTTTTCATTATTAAGTTTGAAATGAAAAATATCCAAAGGTAACTACATGGTGGACTATGGAATGCACTTAGGGCCATTCATACAAGAACCATACACCAACAGTAATTGCAAGGTAATTCCCTGTTACTCATTAACTATTAATTCCCTTTTCCATTACTTTTTTAAAGTTGTTATTATAAACCAATAAAAAAATCATAATTGTTTATAGATATGTTGTTGACCAAAACACCTCCTAGAGGAGGGGGCTGGGCACCTGGGGCTAGATGTGGCCTGCCAAGAGCGAGCTAGCGGCCAAGTATTCCCCGCTTGAACTGTGTTGAATTAGACTGAAAGGTCAACAAGGGTGACATGCAGGCGACTGAATAGGGCTGGTGAAAAAAAAAATATTCAAAGGTTTTTACTGTTCTGATGTAAGGAAATCTTCATCTTATAAACATCCACAATTAAGTAGCAATTCATCACCTTTTGAACATAATTAAATGTTCACTTTAATCATTTTAACACCTTGTGATACAATTCATAATCCAAAATGTAGCAAAAGTCTTGAACAAGAATGAATCAAATATAGAAAATTACAATATTCATCTAGTTGACACATCATTCTGGTGGGGGGGGGGGGGGGGGGGGGGGGGAGGGCAGTGCGGAAGCCCATCCAAGCTGAGCCAGGGCAGATGCCTGGACTGGGTTACACAGGGCTGTATAACTCAATGTATTGGGTGAGGTTGATATAAAAAAACAGTTGACATGGTCTGTGTAAATTGAAAGCGGAAGCCCATCCAAGCTGAGCTAGAGCAGATGCCTTGAATGGGTTACATAACACAGGGCTGTATAACTCAAAGTACTGGGTGGGGTTGATATAAAAAGCAGTTGACATGGTCTGTGTAAATTAAAAAAAATATACTTTTCTTAATCAGTTCTTCGAAATTTTTAAACAATTCCTTTGATATTTCAGATATTTATTTAAAGATTCAATCTTCATGTTTATATGCTGTGAAAATGAAATCAACAGTGTTAAATGGAAAAACAAAATGTGCCGTGGTCGAAGTTGGGCTAAATTTAAGATAACGATTTAAAATTTATGCTGATTACCTGAAAAATTAATATTTTGATCTAATTTCTAGTATACAATTAAAACTAAGTTGAATATTGTTATGTGCATGAAACAAGCTGCTTAGCTTAAATAATTATCACGTCAAGTGAGTTTATATATTCCCTGAATTGAACACTGCTCCCATTGTCACTTTCACTGTCTTCTTCATAATTATCAATATCGCCTAATTAAACCTAATATAAACAGATCACGTATGCGTGATGAACACGAATTCTGTAACAGAGATAAAAAAATCAGATTCCGTAACACTAGGCAGCGTGAAATGTCTAGGGGAATGAATAAAGAAGTCAGTGATTTTTGTTAACAAATAACTATAATTTGTTCTTAAAACAACCCTAACAATACAATACACTAAATCAATACAATTATACAGTAAAACAGCGATATAGCAACAAGTCAATACAATTACACAGAAAGATAATGGTACAGTACCTGGATACCAATTCCATCACCACGATAAGTCCTTTAGATGTAAACTCTCGGAGAATGACAGTCCTGTGGAAGGTTCTTGCAACATCAAGAAAGTAAACTGAAGTCCAAATGTATAAAATCTAGGAGAAAGTCTTTGAAAATGTATAATTGCCGCATTCGTCGGATAAGGTCTTAGAATCTGACATACTGTTTGAGAAGCCTGAGAATAAGAAGAATTAATTCTATGCTTGGAAACTGAATATTTAAAGTTTACGTACATTCCGCAAGTGAATAAGAGAATCATCTCTTAATTAATCAGATAAGTATACTAAAACTCGTCTGTATTACCATACAACGGATCAACCTAACCCTATTTCTTTCGTATAACTGATGACCTTGAACTAAATTACTATGCTTTTAGAACTACTTTATCGGAATCTCAATCAATCAATCTTCCACAGAAACTGTGAGATTGTGTAAAAAAATAATTTATATAAAGTTTTCGTGCAAAAATAGGATATCATCTGCTTTTAGGGCCTCAAAGTGACCCTGACCTTGACCTTTGGCCTTGATTTTGACTTCAGATGGCCGTGAAATTATGCTTATCATGTCGGCCATGCTTGAAAACATACAATTAGATACCAAGATTATCAAAATCTACCAAGGCATTCCAGAAATATTGTGATCCGAAGGTTGCATGGCATGATTGTGGCAAATCCCCGATAAAGGGGTAGGATTTGGCTTTTTTTGAGCTGCAGGGCAGAACTACCGTCTGTGCTTCTTAAGACTGCCATTTTCTAATGTCCCAGAGTATATTACAACGGAAAATAAACCTAAGATTAACGATAAAATTTTGCAATTAAATCGATGTATCCCGGGGACTACTTAAACAAACACATTAACAAGAAATAATAAAAAATAAAGCTCTGTATGAAAAGACGCATGAATATGAATGTTTGACCAGGTTATTGTGCCGCAAGTGATATATTTATTGCCGAACGGCCGACGCGTATGTGCTAGTTTGAGTTCTTTTGGAATTGCCTGATAGCGACCTATAGCAACCCCCGGTTACAATTTTTTAAACAAATAGTCGCCAGATGACTTTAGTCTTCCGTAACATCGTTTGCTTTCTCCAACAATCGTGTTTGAAATATGGACTCAATTTTGGGTAAAGGAACCCCAATGATCCTCTCAGCTGTTCTAACTACCCTCGAAAGACGGTTCCTTTCCTCGACAGTGATACTGCTTCCCCTTACAGTTACTGACAACATCAGAACACCCTGAATTATCGCCCGACAAAACTTTAATAAAATGGTTTCACTGAGCCCGAAATCTTTTAAGTTCCTCAGAAAGAATAAACGTTGTTGTGCCTTCTTTACGCAGTAGTAAATAATTTCGGTCCACTTCAAATCAGAAGAAATAAAAATTCCTAAATATTAAAAACAGACGATTTCAACCTCGGAGGAGTCAATAACTAAGGGTAATATTTCAGTTTTCTTCCGTATGAAGTCAATAATCATCTCCTAGGTTTTCTTAACATTTAACTCACGATTATTTTAAGAGCTTCACGAAGTTAAAGTTTAATTTAATGTGGTAAACACTTTCGTTTTTTCCTCGGATGAGCCCGGAAACTGTTGTGTCATCTGCAAATTTTATATTCAGGCAATCACCAGAAGTAGAGACACAGTCATAAGTGAATAGATAGTACAGTTTAGGTAAAAGCACAAACCTTTGGGTGCTAAAGTGTTTAAGACCACTTCTTCGGAATAATGTTACCAATCTTCACCGCTTGAGGCTGATTTGTTAAAAGTCTAAGATCCAGTTACACATGTTAATACTGATCCCAAGTTCTGATAGTTTTCTGATTAATAGTGTTAAAGGCTGAGCTGAAATCATTGAATAAAACCCTTGCATAGGTAAATATTCGTAATTCGAGATGTTTTAAAATACGGTAAAGTGTGAATAACATCGTCATCTGTTGAGCGGTTACTACGATAGGCGAAAAAAGGATCAACAGTTTCTGAAATACAGCATTTGAGTTAATTAGACACCAGTCGCTCAAAACTCTTGGCGAATACAGAAGTTATGATCAGTTATCGTTTACGATCCATTTAAAATAGTCTTTATGAATAAAACCTTGAAATAAAACTACTTCATTGCTTTAAAATAATTAGGGGATCATAAAAGGCTTGGGTGAACCAGGGCAGGTGGTCTAGCAATCACTTCCGGGCCGTGGACAAACCAGTGTTGACAGTCTCAGCTGCAACTTACACACCTGCGTCCTTGGTTTCATCATAATTAAGGCACTAAAGGGGAAAAATCGGTGGGTTACCGTTTTGCATATCCACACAGCATTAATGCAATTGTTCAATATTTCTATCTGAGACAGCTGGATGTTGAAATGACGATGCAGATAACTTTTTGTTTGAATTGTTTTTGATCCATGTGTACTGATCTGATGGTGGCAGATGCTGCATTTAAGATGACATACTTACCATCTCTCCTCCATCTTCGTCAGGTACAGTGGCCCCGTCTGGTCCCGCACAGTAAAGTGCTTCCTAAATGCGTATTCCGCACTGCGGAAATGGATATTTCATTAAGCAAATGTACCTTGTATTTACCTTCGGGATGCAAACACTAATTTCATTCAATTCGATTTAATTCTCAAAGGGAAGCGATTAAGTCGTGCATCTTGATTCTGCTACTTTTGTGGGCCACATGATAGCATTTTGATAAGGCTGACGTCTAGATGGCCATGGTAGTCCACATTCTCTATGTGCCGGCCGATTAAAGGGGTTATGTGTACTCATAATTATACATGGGAAATGGATTTTCTAGTCGGTTCCAAGACAGATTAAACCCTAAAGCGCTTTTCATAGACATCCGCCCAGACTATGTTGAGTTTTATCAGAGAGAAGATTTGTTTGACCTTAAAGTTAAAAGCAAGTTTTACACTAAGCCGGACCTTGCTCAATTGACTTTAATCGCCCAATGATGGACATTAATTGATGTTTTTAAGGAGACGTTTTGGATGTTGACGCGCTTTCTTGTTTCCTGGGAAAGCGGATATAGCTAGTCGTCTGCTTCCGCCTGCATGAGGCAAGGTTAAGTGAGACGCGTGTTTGTGTAGTAACGGATGACCAGAACTGATCAAAGAGCAAAGGGGAAAGTAACCACCGGACACTGGCTTTGGGTTAAATGTCTCAGAACCTGAGGAGTATCTTGCCACGCTTGTGACTTGCTAGGCTGAGGAGTGTTTTTATATCTGGTATATAACTATAAGAAGTCGCTATGTGTAAGGCTTGCATGGGATGGTGCTGTTTCGTAAGTACAGATTGTGTTATTTTTTAAAGAAGCATTGACTGGTTGCATAAAAATCAGCTGTACCCGTCACGTGCATGCTATTTCAGCTTATTTAGTTTCTAATCCTCAAGTAAACCTTGTATCTGAAATATAATGGCAGTCGAACCTGAACGCTATTTTCATAACCTAATAACAGCAACAGAATAAGAGGTTGCGGTATAATACGTCGTAATTTTCAACGGCTATAATGTCGTTTCCAAGTGCGTTTTTATGAGCCATGACGTAGCTAACCCGAGGTGCTGATTACTTGCGTCCGACGCTCGGATACATTACACCGTGCATGATTGGCTAGTTGAGCACCTGGGGCCAAAAAAAGGTTGGACGAAGGGATTAATTCATAGATTTATAAGCCTTTCGTGATAGCTTCATATGTTAGTAAATCTCAACCAGATTTATCTTCTTAAACATTCGGGTGGTACAGGTAGTGAGAATAAAACTTTTTGGTTCGATTACGCCGAAAATTTCAATTTTAGCCGATTGTTACTTCTGGATGAATCATGCACCTTAAATGTGTAACAACATATACTTTGTAAAAACATGCAGAATGTGTTCTTTAACTTTACCTTAATCTTTCTACAAAACGACCAAGAATAACCTCCCAACATTGTTCATTTCAAAATGCTTAATACTATGCCAGGCACTTGTAATGATATATATCCACTGTAGTTTTTTTAACATGCAGTGCACGTGCCAAGCGTCATCTCTAACACAATGTCCACAGCCCAGGTACTATTTTTATTTCACGAAAAACTGGACTCAAATCATAAGCACCAAATTCTCAAAAGTAGGGAAATGGATTCCAGCGTTGCATTCTAGGCACTTGTTTGCATTACATAGATAAAGCCAGCGTCCCATCCACGATTTATTTTGCTGGCCCGCGCATGCTCGCACACCTACCGATTTCGTTTACTTATCATGAGTTTTGCAGGCCACTTTAATTTTTTCTGGTTTTGTCTTCCAGACTGCTATTGTAAAATGATGAAAAGTAAGGACAAAACATTTAATATTAGTTCGGTCAGCATATCTACCGATTTCTCTTCTAGGATTTTTAGCAAACCAAGCTGGCATCATCCTCATATTCACCGATCCAATACCTATTTCTCCGGCTGGAAAAGATCGGCCGAAAAAGCGGTAAATGAGAGGCCGACTTTACAGCCGTACAATATATTTTCTAATGTCTTCCCAGGAATGGTTTGCGATACCAGAAACAGAATATGTTGCACCAAATGAAGCTTTGTTATTCAATCAAGCTTCAATCAAGAGGGATGTTTTGTCTAAGTGAAAGAAAAGGGGGGGGGGGGGATAACAGAATCTGTCTTCATGTTTTTTATTTATTTCAGGAGTTGGTGGGCAGCGGCCAGGACCAAAAGAACTGGAAAGGCATCGTCATAGCCGTACTGGTCATTTTGACCATTTTGGGTCTGATTGTTGTATCCGTCATACTCATTATGCCAAGTGAGATATGTTTTCACGTCTATAAATAGAAAGAAACACTCTCCACTCTAACCATTAACATGTGTATGAGTCTAAATTAACGCTTCCCCTGTGGTTTTACAACATCCATGTGGATGCAGACATTGCCATGATGAGAAAAGATAGTACTTCATTGGATCACCAAGGATAAATTTCCACATTTGACAAAGAAAAGTTTAAAACAAATCTAAATTGTAGTTATAAATGTTCCTATTTCTTGCCTGTATAGGGAATGTATTTGTCGTCCTTATGCAAAAACAAATACGAATTTACTTTAAAAGATCTCAATAAAATATCCACTGGAGTTTGGCAATGATTAAGGTGGCTCATTTGCAAAGTTAAGGGTTTTGCATTGTTTCCTGTTCAAAGGCTAAGAAATCTGTCTCCTGTTTTATTTGAGGTTTTAGAAATATTCCGCGTAGCGAATTAATTTCGTGTACGCAAAGAACTTTTTCGTTTCTGCTCGCTCCTTTACCAAAATACTCCGGTTTAATCCTAACAGTATTTTTTGTGCTTCGCAATCTTTAACGGAATTAACCGATTGTTTGGTTAGTTTAACTCGTTCTGCTGTTAACACTTAGTCGTGACCATGATATTTGCGTTCCCAGTTTTCTCTTTCCATATCGTTAATTTCCCTAATAGTTAAAAAATCTCTGTCAGTGTTTTGTAGAGAGTTTCCATTTCTGATATGTCTGTGTCTTTATTTTCTCAATTTTTTTTCTTAAGTGTCTGTGTTCCACATTTAAATAATCTAAATATTTGTGTTGATCCGTTCGCTTGTATTCATCGTTTTAGAATATTCAAATATTTAGTTCTTCATTGAACCTCACGCACTTTATGGTGTATGCATCGCTACGATCTAATGTTCTCACACGCTCCTCAATACTCGTGGGCGTTTATAGCTCAACCTATCCATGGATGGAGATATTTTTTTGTCTTAACGCCCTACTTGAAAGTATGCAATATACACTTGCTCGTTTTAATTCTTGCATCTGAATAAACTATTTCGAGCTTTTTATAGAAATTCACTTTATGAATGTTTTTTTATTGATAGAACCAGAAGAGCCAATACATGGGACGCCCTTTACGATGGACGACTTCATGGGTGGGGATTTCAAGCCGCTTACTTTCCAGGCTCAATGGGTCGGAGGTAAGGAGGTCTCCTGTACTTTTTACTGGTCTCATTCTGTTTACTCCTTTTTCATGTTGAAATGTCTACGGTACCTACAACGCGGTTAGTGATTGATTCAAAGGTTGATATTCATTTCCTTTTGTCCAATTTGAAAATCAAATCATTAAAGTCTTTTTCACATAATATAAGTAACATTTGAAAAAATAGACAATACAAAACGACTAATTCACGCGACTGATGGTTATTGTTGAACTGAATTATGCAGATACTTGTTACATAGCATGTCAACTAATTAAACTGGCCGACTGCAACGAATACAAAAAAATACTGCACGACTCATCATGAAAACCAAACATTAAGATCACATGACGCCTCTCCATAATTAACTTCACTGGCTTCCCATGCACTAAAAGGTAAGGGTTAATATATACTTTAAAGCACTACATGCCATTTCAAAAGTCAAGGAGGACATATCATGGTATGAACTTCCTAGTCACATTCAGGGTTGACAGTCCTTCTTCGCACCTGAGTGCCATCTATCAAAATTACATACTCTACCTCGTATAAAAAACTGTTACTGCTAGTACTACTACTGCTACTACTTCTACTACTACTACAACTATGAATAAAAATAACAATAATAATAGTAATAATAAAATTACTGGCAGCAGACTCTGTATTTATATTCATTTTTTTATCTAGAATATTCTTGCTGTACTTTCAATACATTTTTCTTTCTATTATTTAAAAAAATGTCCAATCATGCCTGCTATTTTTGTGTCTGTAATAAATACGAGTAACCTTAAAACGAAATTCGGATAATTCCGTACTCTTTACACACAAAAAAATATCTGTTCACTTAACGCAAAAAAATCCGTACACTTAAAGCAGAATAAATCCTTACGCTTAAAGCAGAAAAAAATCCATACATTTAACGCAGAATAAATCCATACACTTAAAGCAGAATTAATCCGTACACTTAACGCAGAATACATCCGTGCATTTAACGCAGAATATACCCGTACACTAAACGCATAATACACCATTAATTAATGCAGAATTGATCCGTCCACTTATCGCAGAATAAATCTGTATACATTCGTACACTTATCGTAGAATAAAATCGTACAAATAAGGCAGAATAGAGGGCAAATGTACATGTTTAAAACTGCCTATCATTCTAAAAGACCGGGAGTTTGACTGTGGAGATGCCTTTATCATTGGTAAAAGACATTACTGGTCTTCACCGGCAAAAAATCAATACATTCCTGGTATCTCTGACCTGGGAGTGGTTTCCTTTGTCTCAAGGAGGGAGTGATGTATCTGAGATAAATCTTTCATTGGTGATTACCAAGGCTCCTCAAGGTTTTATTCTGCTTTATTAAACAGGATTTGGTCAGGTTTCATTCGTTCTTAATCGGCTTTTAGTTCTACATTAGCACTGTGGACTGTTTACAATGTATCACAGTTCTATACTCTAGCTTTATTCTTCCATCTATTACATCTGACACGACGATAACTTTACTATACATATTACTGATAGAAAAATGTACATCTGTGCGTACAGCGTATCGTCGGGTCAGTTCGTCGACTGAATAATATATAAGCATTTTTCTGTTAGCTGTACAATGAGCGCAAGTACTATCAGGCATCTTTTTATAACATTTTTATTAACGTTGCTGAGAAACAAACGAACCAACCAAGGAACCAACCAATCTAAACCAACACATAATAAATCATAACCAAAGTTATAATGAGCATATTGGCGCTGTAGTTTTCGCCTCAAATGTTGCAATTTAATAATTTTGTAGTTTTGGCGTTGCTTGAAATCGTAGACAAATAATGTTATAAGATTTTGTAAGTGTGTGCATGTTCATTTGACGTGTCATTTTGCAAGGGTAACTGTATACCCACGTGATACCTTTATACATATAAAATCAAAGGCGGCACCTAAAACAAAATTATGAAAGATAAGGAAAAAATTTAATTATCCTAAAACCACGACGTTCATGCTCTATAGCTGAGTTATATTTTACTAAAGATATATGAATATTTCATAGAATGGGTGAGTAGTTATTAAGTCTTTTTGATTTTAAGTTTCTATGAGGGTTGTTTTTCCGGAAATTAGCACTGGTCTTTTTTTCTTATTTGACTGTGTAGACTAGGGCCTAATTCGGTTTTATGCAGCTAAGGTCCTCACTATCGGACAACCTCCTGAGGCAAATAAAAGTTTAGATTATATATCAGATTAAAACACCCTAAATAGAAATGTAGTTTTACCATTGTTGTTGTGTATCATTGTTGTTCTTGTTGTTCATCTAAAAAAATCTGTATTAAACTGCCCAGTCACGAATATAAAAATATATACCACTTATCACTCGTTTTGTACGAAATGCATATGGGCTATTTTACATCTCCAACGATAATATTTTTTATATATATATTCGTCTACTCGCCTACTCGTCTATATATATATATATATATATATATATATATATATATATATATATATATATATTACAGCTAGCTATCGCCTACAAATTTTGTATTGCAAATGTTTTGCGTAAATGTGGTAACGTATTGCGATACGTATTGCGATATTATCATTGTATTATATTTAAAGGAAATAAATGTTTTCTATATCAAATATATATAATGATATAACAATAATTTATAATTCTTCATCATTTTAAATACAGTTACAAAATAAAGATTAATACAGCTCAGTTTATTTCTTCTTGTTGACACTCTCAAAATTTTCTTTAGACCTTTCATGTGCCGATGGTGTGCACAATCTAAGCCGTGTACCATATCGAAAGGTTGGTTATATTCGTAACAGCAACATTTTTTTTCTAAAAAAAAAAACACCTTATTGCAATATATACCGATGTATCGATTATATCGCGCACCTCTTATTAACATATTTATACAGGTTAACATGTTCAGAGAAGATTGTCTCATCTGCCACAGGTGCCTGTAAGGTGCCTTTATATTTATACAAAGTAAAATCAATACAACTAACAATGATATTATGATAAAAGCGGCCAAGATACAGCAATATATGATATCAAACATAAAATATACAACTATATGTATCTTCGACATGCAATTTAATGTACAATTCACGCATAAAGAAAGAACTAGCATATTTAAGAGAATATGAAATGTCATATATATGACATTAAAGTAGGATTAGGACACAAAGGAGGTTTCAACTACTTACGTGATTTTTTTTATAGACCTTCAAGGAGGAGATTTTTTCTGAGAGCTATTTGATGTATCCACAAAGTAGGACCTCTGCGTGACAATGAATCCTTTGGGTAGTGTGCCGGGTTCAGTTACATATAATTTATTGAAATGGCCATTGTACATTTTCAAAACCGGGGTCTCGAAGAATGTTTCGCCTGCACATAGAGGAGGCACTTTTTAGGGGCATAAGCATATGTTGTTTGGTGTGATATTTTTTATAAGTAAGTACTGGTTCTGTATATATTATTTGTGCTAATTATTTGTTTGATTAGCTATTAAACTTTGTTATTTTATACAAATTCAAATGAGAACTGTAAAGGGTGAGGGAAGTGTGACAATACTTTCAAATCAGATGACAATTAAAGGATAAAACACGTCTTGGTACGAAGAGTAAGCATTCTCAGTTAAAGCCACATAAAACATGAATTATGCCTTTTTATCAGTTTAAAAAAGCGCCTCATAGGCACCAAATTATTGATGCAAATTTTCATTCTTGCTTTGACCCATTAAAGAAATCAAAGGAAAAAATGATTTTACTAGAATTTCCTAGAATTCAGTAAATTCATCAATGCATATTGTAATAATCTCTATGGCTGACTGAATTGTGATGTGCTTTCAGACCAGAATGTGTTCGTGTACCGTAACCGTGATGGAGAGATAGTGAAGTACATCGCTAACCAGAGTAAAACCGTCATCCTTATGGACAATTCAACTTTTGTGAGTACAAAACAGTCCCGCAGTGAATTATTTAAGAAAACCTCACTTGAGACACCAAAGACTCAGTGGCATAGGTTTCCTGTAGACATGCAGAAATCATTCATGTACGAATAAACGCCAGGTTTTCATGGTTTGGTTTAGATAAGTACAGGGGGAGGGGAAGGTTAACAGATGTTTATTATTTTCTTCCACGTGACATGATTAGGATATATTTTATACTGCGCCATCAGAGGAGACGCGTTTTGACGATAATATGCATTTTTACACCACGGCTGTGGCATGGTTATCTTTGATGATCTGATGATGTTTGATAGTTTGAAGTCTGATATAAAAAATGTGATGTCTAATCAGTGGTAGGTATTAAAGTCCGTTCCACTTCAACTGCCCACCTGTATTTTTTTTGCTGATTATTTTTTTTGGTGATACAACCAGCCAAACAAAATTTGCCCCATGGGCACAAAAAAGATAATTCATGATTTTTATTATCATGCCCCAATGGGAAAATGTTGCTCACTTTACGGCCTGTTTGCCTTGTTAGTTATATATCCGTGGTTTTAGCGTCGTAGTCGAGTGACCATTATTTATTCTTCACGGAAGACTTATGGTGTATTGTCGACGTGCACGAAGCAAATGTAATTTTCACTATGAAAATGGGTCGGTACCTCTCGATAATTGGTTCCGTAGTTATGGGTGCCTTTTTCGTCCGTAACGGATAGGCATGCGCGGGGTATTAACATATGTGGAGCTCATTGTGACGTATTTTAAATTAATCAAGTAAAATTTAACAACAAAATTAAGGCATGTGAAAAAGAAACATAATCAAATGTTATTGTCTTTTGTGTCAGAATACAATTATGTTTTACTCAAACTGTGTATTTATCAGGGAAAAAAACACGAATCATACCCATGGGCGAACATAAATGAACATAAAATATTTGAAATATATAAGTATATGGCATTATAAGATAGTATACTATATTTATGATGAAAATGACTTAAATAAGCTCATAATTTGAATAGATTTTAAGTCCTTCATTACCACTATTGTAATCATTGCACAGGACATGTCACTAAAAGCGAAGATTATAAAATACTCATCCTTATTGAATGCTTTTGTAAAATTTGCCAGTAAAAGAAACTATATCCAGATTTAAATCCCTCTTAATGATTAGAAGCGGGACATTGAGACGTTATTCTTCCAAGGGCTGTTATATTTCTATTTTTATTTTTTGTCTAAGCCCTTTCTATGCTACTAGAGGCATAAGGAGAAAAATAAACTGTCGGTGAATTGTTTTGTTAAGAATTCATAACCTTTTTGGTGTCCAAAAATAGGATTTTATCCACGTTGGATGGGATAATTGCAGTTAAAAAAAGTTTTATATTCAAAGACTGATGCTCAGTGATGTAACGTAATGTAATAGTTTACCGATGGATTGAGATTTATGTTGGACTTTGTGTCTTAAAGACATGTAATGTCTTTTGGTGAAATTGTACTAGCTAATAGTGTATTTGTTTCTACAGATATCAATAACTTGCATCAAATAGTAAGATTACATGACAATGGGCACACATTTGCATCTATTGTTCCAGAGGCAGTTCAATACGGACACTTACTTTGTATCCAGTGACTACAACTACGTCCTGTTGGCGTATAACAAAGAAAAGGTAATGGTAGACCACATTTAATTTTGGTTATCACTCAGTCTGAAACTTTATTGTTATATTATTGTAAAATACGTTTTTTTATTTTTAAATTCCCACCGTTTATGGCTGATATTCTGTCTGTATATATGAACGATGCTTCTTCACTCGACCAATAGCGATTAGACTTTTTCGACAAATGCATCATTGGTCTACTTGATTTTGTATATATATATATATATATATATATATATATATATATACACATTTATATTTATAAATACTTATAATAATTAAAGATTTTTTTACTTCGTAAGGAATCCCGATTTATAATAATTTTTTGTGGTTACATTATTTTTTCCTGAAATCCAAACAATTATAACGCTGGTATTCAGCTTTGATAGAAATGAAACAGTATTTTTTCTCGGTGTGTTAAAGTTGTGGATTAAAGAGTATAATTTTTGTCTTTTGTTTATATTTCAGATTTACAGACATTCCTACACAGCCAAATACATCATTTATCATAGACATGCGACATCTATGTCCAAGTAAGTCTTGTATTTATTAGAAAAAAACTACCAGTTTTAAATAGTATATTTCTGCGAAGCCTGGGAGAAGTAATGGAGAAAATTATTAATTATTAATCTTTACGCACCAATTAATATATGTCGTCTCCCTGGTTCCGTTATTTTCAAATATTAACAGTAAGTAATAAGGTATAACAACATATCATTTATGTATACGTGTTATTTATGATGTTTATCGTATCTCAGGTCAAATATAAAATCAACCATTTTGGATATTGTTCGGATGTTAGAACAATTATTATAAGACTGAATTTTTTATCAACTTTTTTATTTTTTTTTTATCATTAGCCAGAAGACATAAATATGTTATTGATGTTGAATTACAAACACATTACGCTCCTTACACAGCGCTTTACCTATAGGCCTACTACCTATATTGTAAGCGCTGTTTGTTACGACCTCGTATCCTGAATTGCTACACCGGAGGGGATCACTGTATTTTTGTCCAACCAGATAAGACATTGTGCTGGAAGACACAGCCAAGCGAGGAAAACACGGAGCCAATGTTGATCATTTCGTTTTGGGTGACAGCTCATCGCCCCGGTAACCGTCTGAACAGGCCACAGGCCTAGAGAGAATGGCCCTAGACGTGGTTTCCTTAGGGCTTTTGGCACATAGGATGACAGCCAGTGAGCTGTAATTTAAACGAAACGTAACAACAAAGGCTGCGTGCAAACCTCGCTGGCTGGTTTCAGTTCTGCAGACAACAGATACATGGCTACGCTGATGATGCGAGAATGCAGAGGGAGTAATTAAAATTCGACCTTAAACTGTCATCAAGCGGCGCTTGAAGCGCAGCTTCTGTTGCGTGTTAATTTATTGGCATCTGATTGGCTGCTTGTCACATAGTACGCAAGTTTATTTCAGCGGACAACGGACCGCCATCTGGTGTTCAAATGCAACATAAACGGTCAAAGCAAGTAGCGTGAAAATCAGTTGCTTCTTTAGAAGCGCAAGATTTCCGCTGCCTCGGGAGCGTACAAACACATTGAATAAAGCCATAACCCAGTCTAGGGAAATAATTAACTGTTGTCGAGAATTCCGGATGATTAACGAAGGATATTGCCGAAAGTTTGTCTCCCAAGAAATATCATTTGGCTGAGGAGCAGACCGATTAGACGACGTATCTGTTAGCTGTCAGGGATCATGGCAATGAAATTATTGTATAATGTATGAAAACTCGCACATAAGGGCGAAATAACAATTGCTGATGGCTAGTTGTTTTTCTTACTTTTAAGATGGCCGTCGAAATTTATATTATTTCATTATATGCCGCCTTTTAATAGATAGATATACAAATTTACTGTTTTACAGAAGATTGATACCATTCCCTAACGCAGATAAGTCCGAACCCTACAGCAACAAACCACTTCAGTTCGCGGGGTGGTCAAAGACCGGAAATAAACTTGTAAGTACTTCCGTTCTTCTCACTTTGCTCTTCCAGCAAAATAAATAACAGGATTACGTTAGCTATATGAACAAGATGTATAGATGAGCAAGTAAAAGTAACAGCTGAATACTGTTGTAATTTATATGTTTGTATAATACTCATATTACCTATTTTATACCCACATATAAATATATTTTGTTTAAATTCATATATATATATATGTATATGTTTTTTATTCAAATTTATATATATGTAGGTTCAATACATCATCTTGGTTGATATATATATATATATATATATATATATATATATATATATAAATTATGTGACTATGGTTTCAGATATTCGTGTATGACAACGACTTGTATTACCAGTACTCGCCTTCCTACGCTCCCAAGAGAGTAACCGATACCGGAAAACATAAAAAGGTATACAACGGTGTTCCAGACTGGGTCTACGAAGGTCAGTGCAGGAGGAACTTTTTTTAATTAATAAATCAGCCAAGAGATTAGATAAAGCAGTGATTATAAAGTTATATTTATATATTTTTACATTCAGACAAAAAAGGTGCCGTGTGATGTGGTATGTAAGTGAATGTGATATAGGTTCTGAATAGTGAGGGGGAAAAGGTGCTCTACCGCCCACTCCTAAAACAGTGAGGGGAAGTGACTCCTAACCCCCCTCCCCTTCCCCCCACCACCCCTGAAATCAAGGCCCAAGGCTTATATAAATCACATTTACCATATTCAATATCTTAATAAATCTTAGCAATGATCTATCCGTTATCATTTTAAGTGAAATGTATATTGCAATCTTCTGGTATTAACACATCTTAAGTATCTGTATAGATGTAAATTCCAAATCCTCTTTCTTTGCGCTCGCTGCATTGTGTACACGTAATTTGTACCACGTGTGAAGTGCAATAACACTCGGGTGCCCCAGTATTGTCATCTGTGAAATGTATATTTTATAAGGCGTACGTAAAGGGACCCTCTCTGATGAAGTATAAAACATTTTCCTCTTAAGATGTATGGAGTATAGAGCCTGATTACGCTGTTTATAAAGGTCCGTCCTTTAACGATGTACAAGAAGGCGCATTTTCTCATAATGTCTTATTTAACTGATGTTGTGTATAAGTGCTAATTAACCCAGGTGGCCTGGTTAATTACTAATTAAAGAAAACCTAATTACGTCGGGTAGCAAAACCAAAATATGGACTGAAGCTTTTAAAATTCCGCGAAGAACAAATTTTCCTGTTGCCCTGGAATGAAAACACAAAAAAAAAATCGGTCTCAGAGAGCTTTTAATCAATGATCATTAAGGAACAATTTGGTCGTATCTTACTCTAGAGCACGGTTATTTTATCAGAATGGCGCATATATTAACAGCGACAAACTGTTTATGTCTTAACTAAGAACGTGTGGAATCATTTTGTTTGCCAATAAGAGACAAAAAAAATATTCATCACGAAGGCACAGTCGCCAGAATTACACCTGCGTATAATATAAGATTAATGATATGATATTATGTGATATAGTATAACACAATATTATGTAATTTCTTGAAGTGAGATATAATGCAATATCATGCGGTGTAATGTAACGTCATGTAATGTTATGTAATTTCATGTGATTAAAACATAATATATTATAATTAATTAAAGTGTGGTGTAATGTTTGTCATTTCGATATGATTTAGATATGTATATTAAGATATGAAGATTTTATGATCGTTTTCTGATTGTTTTCATGGATGGTTGATTAATTAAGACAATTCGGCTTCCGCACAGTTATGCGCTCGTGCATTCTTGAGTTTTAAGTATAAAATCCTCTAACTCGGATAATATGTTGTTGATAAATATATGTATAAATTACCGAATACTTAAAGTAAGGATCACGTAAAAATTGGCTATCTTTAACAGAGGAGATATTAGAGGACCGCACGGCTTTCTGGTGGAGTCTTGATAGCGAGTATTTGTGTTACGCCATGTTCAACGATACCAGCGTCCCCGTCTACCGCTTCCCGACCTACGGAAACCCGCTCAATATATACGGACAGATAGATGAACTGCCATACCCGAAGGTCAGTAAATGGAAAACTACAAAAATCATCTTATAAACAGTCAACATATAAATATAGCGGAATCTCTTAATATACTAATATTTTGCCAGGCGAACCATCGGCTCCGTCACAGGTTCGTTCGAAATCAAGCGAAGCCACAGAGAGGGCCAATACACCGGTAATTTTTACACCTAGTTACCCAACGGCAAGCGTCATTCAGGCCCTCTCACATTAATGTCTACGACCAGCTCAATGTCAGCAAGGTACCCACTTTAAAACTCCATGAGGAAGCAGATATTTTTGTGTCATTTCTGACAACGCCTCATGGCCCAAAGGCTACACTGTCAGTTGACATAAACCTGACTTATTTTTAGCATTTTTAGTTTACTTTTTAACAACACCAAACATGAGGGAGAAAAGTTCCTCAGTATATTGGTAAGTTCCTGCGCACGTTTGTTAAATTTCTGACCGCATTGATACAAGCATGGCTCGCAAGGGTTACTTGACGCAGCCAACTTGTACGCGATACAGGAAATGACCCGTTACCATAGAGACGGAGTTTCAGTTTGGGTTGAGTTCCCATTATTTTTTTTGTGTGTTAATTCATCATTCGTATATTAAGATTTTGAGCTGTTTACCACAATAGGAATGCAACATGATGGTAGACCACTGCCGAGGTACCCGTTAAAAACACAGGCTTGTTACGCACGGTCCGCTGAAATAGTACAAACACAATTTAAATTTATATGCAAGGACATGATTATTTTAATTATCTTTTAAATATGAACATAAAGAGTTCCTTAACTTAAGAAAGGTCCGTATTTCATCATACGACTTCGCACACTAGTGCTTTTCAAATGGTATATATAATCCTAAATATTTAATATAAATCTTGTGTGTTTCTGCTATCGAACTTTCAATTCTAAGCCATCAGCGTAGGTAAAATATAAAACTCATTTTCACATAGATTTATTGAAATCTGGCCAAATTCACTATTTTATTTTCTAATCGATATATTTCCCCGGAAGACTTCGGCGAGGTTTCCCCGGTTTCTATATTTTCTTATAACCTTCCTTTGTATTTCAGGCGGGAGATCTGTCAGAGAATGTGACGCCCAAGGTTAAACTGTTTGTGGTCGATATGAGTAACGTGCGGGGCGTTCATGTGGAGCTCCTGCCTCCCAGGGAGTTCAGAATGAGGTCGGCGTCCACACTTTGAACATCCTTACTCGGAAACCTGATTTTCAGACTAGAATTAAATTTGTTTATTCATATGTGTTTGTAATAACTCTTAATAAACGAACTATTAACGAAGATTCTTTTTTATATTTTAAGTAGGTTTATTTCATGTTAGAAATTATTATTCTAATGTCTTATATATGCGAATGTTGTTTAATCGTATAATCTCGAAATTAAAAGAAAAGTATATTAATCAACACAATTTTATTTTGCTCTAAAACATCATTTTTACTATATTAAGTATTATTTCCGGTGTTTTTGATAACTTAATTCTCATTCCATGATATCGGAAAAAAATTATATTTTCAGGGAGTATTACTTGACGGGTGTTAACTGGCAAAGCAATGATCACGTGTTGGTCACGTGGCTCAATCGGCGGCAGACCAAGTCTTATATCATGAACTGTGCTGCCAGATCAGGGAGATGTTCGGAAGTAAGAAGACCATTGTATTGCATAATGCATTTTTAACTACGATCGCAATATTAACTTTTAATAGAAATTTTGCAATTAACATGATTTTGATATAACATTAAAAATCTTTCTTTATTCAGTAGAATCTTTACAGACGCATGCCACATATTTTGGCATAATGGGATTAGGTGTATGGTACATTTCTTGACTGAATTATGTCAGGGTAATGACGCAGAATGTCTCATCTTGAGTGGTCATTTAAATTGTGAAGACCATATAATATAGAATACCGTTCTATGATCTGAAGCTAAATATTATTCACCTACTGGCAAGTTTGAGATAAGAACAGTTCAATTTCACTGGAAACCATGGCTCTTTTACAGACGTTGGTGGAAGACATGGGAGATAGAAAAGGTTGGGTCATGACTGTAAGTTAAAATAAACTTCGATTTTCGTGCTGATAGTTGACCTAAAGGTAAAGTTATAAAAAACAACCCTCAATTAAACTGTAGTATGTTAACATGTCCAAATAAAAGCGTTGCCTCTTAAACTTAATATAAGTCCGTTTCATCCCCTCATGTCCACCTGTTTTTTGCTATGAAAATTTTTATTAGGTACATTTCAAGGGAAACAATTTTAGTGTAGGGGAGAGGATTACAGAACCTAATTTTCAACAAGGTAACTAAATTCCTACCTTATGCCTTATTTGAGTTACAGAATTTTCTGAAAATATGAGAAATCAGTCTACATTTTACAACATATCAGACCCACTTATGGCGGTCAAGGTCATTAATCACATGCAAAAACAGCCTCAACTGACAGCTGCTGATTGGAAGATATCTTGTAAACAATCTAAAAAATAAAACAAGCTAAAACAAAAATGGCTGCTTATGGACGGACACACCATACCTGCAAGATCATGATAAAGAGACTAAAATGTTGTGAAACATAAACGGGGGATTTATTGTAAAATTCTTAACTGCCATATTAGGTTGTTACTTCCATATGTTGTTTTCTTGGAAAATATTTAAAAATATAAACTTTTAAGTAAATCATCTACAAAAAACAGGTGGACAGCAGTTGGTGAAATGGACTATAACAAATGTAATGCAGGCCGGTTAAGGGTCTCATTGTTTGGAAAGACCAATTGGGTCAATAAAGATATGAATAGAATACGAATAAACGTGTTAAATTAAGTATACCTGGGCTAAATTGCCAGTGATTTAAATAATATAGGATGTATAAATGTTAAACTCAACATTCTTGTTCAGTCACGATAGTCTAGAATTAACATTTTGAATTACTGCTTTCCAGCCACCGTCGTTAATTCCCGTCAATATCTCCAGTTATCTGGTGATCTTGCCGCGTGAGGTGGCGCCCTCTAGGTTCTGGAAGCACGTGACCCTCGTGAACGGCAATGTGAGTGCACTCGCCCCTTTTCCAACTCTTCCTTTGAAGTATCTCACACAGTTGAAAAATAAGTAGTCCTATATTATCGCAGCGAAGGCCGACTCTTCACAAGCTGAAACATGCAGGGAGCATGTGACAGGCCTTCGTGACGTCAGAACCTGGATATGATTATTCACGATAACTGCAGGGTGTTTTACACTTCATATGCTACAATAAAGGCAACTCACGTTGCTTAGGATATAACAGCGTAACGGAGCTCTCACGAAATTTTTTTAATCGTGTAGCGCTGGAAATGATAGAGTTATGGAAATTGTGCATATCGCTGCATGTTATGGCAAACAAATTGATCAAAAGAAGATTGGTTAGAGTTAAAAAGGTTTCCTGAAGATAAAATAATGTATTACAATGCGTTTACATATCTAGTTCTATAGTCAAAACAACTTTACTTATTAATTAATGTTTTCACTTTATCTGAAAATCATTGAGAGATAAAGATAGGATAATAGGGATTCAGGTAATTATTATAATATCACGTGCATCGATCCAGCTTAATGTGGTAATACGCCATTGTATTGTTTATCAAACGTATCTTTCAAATATCATGGAAATTAAACGAAGAAACATACTTTAAGCGAGTTTAGTTTCCAGGTGATAAAGGTTTACTCATTTGACAGACACGCTCTGCCTTGGCTCTGACGGACGGGGAGTGGGAGATAACGGCCCTCGCCGCGTATGACCCTCAGGCCAGAAGAGTGTAGGTAACAACTCTGTGGTCAAATACTTAGTACTCAGTCTCTCAATGTCATTAAACCTTCAGGGCAAATAGTTAATTATTTCAATATCATCCACCCTCTGATCAAAAAGTTAATACTCTCAACATCATCCACTCTCTGGTCAAATATTTAATACTATGAACCTCACGAAACCCTCTGGTCGAATAATTAATACTCTCAACATTATCCGCCCTCAGGTCAAATAATTAATACTCTCTATATCATCCACCCTCTGATCAAATAGTGAATACTCTGAACATCATTCACCCTCTGATCAAATAGTTAATACTCTCAACATCATCCGCCCTCTGGTCAAACAGTTAATACTCTCGACATCATCCGCCCTCTGGTCAAATAGTTAATACTGTCAACATCATCCAACCCTCTGGTCAAATAGTTATTACTCTCAACATCTTCCGCCCCCTGGTCAAATAGTTCATACTCTCAACATCATCCGCCCTCTGGCCAAATAGTTAATACCCTCAACATCATCCACCCTCTGGTAAAAAAGTTAATACTTTCAGCATCATCCGCCCTCTGGTAAAAAAAAGTTAATACTCTCAACATCATCCGCCCTCTTCTCAAATAGTTAATGCACTTAACATCATCCACCCTCTGGTCAAATAGTTAATGCTCTCAACATCATCCACCTTCTGGTCAAATAGTTTAATATTCTCAACATCATCCATCCTCAGGTCAAATAGTTAATACTCTCAACATCATCCGCCCTCAGGTGAAATAGCTAATACTCTCAACATCATCCGCCCTCTGATCAAATAGTTAATAGTCTTAACATCATCCGCCCTCTCGTCAAATAGTTAATACTCTCAACATCATCCGCCCTCTGGTCAAATAGTTAATACTATGAACATCATCCATCCTCAGGTCAAATAGTTAATACTCTCAACATCATCAGCTCTTTGGCCAAATACTTATATCTTTCAACATCATCATATCTGTGGTCAAATAGTTAATACTCTATAAGTTGTGTAGTTGAGTCCACACAAACCGTGCAAGTCAAGTCTAAATCAGAGTCCTTGAGCTTCATGTCCAAGTAATAAACGTTGCAATAAAGAAATCGGTACTCTCCCCAGCATAAGTCATAAATTCATAATAAAATTTCCGTAATCTGAACATCACAATTCGCAGTCACAGTACCAGACATAGAAACCCTGTAGCTGACTTTGTTAACAATGGTCGTAACTCAAAGTCAAAAGAGACTTCACTTTATACTCAATATGTCATACTCTTTAAATACATAAATAGACACTAATATAGACACAGAAAATCAGTAATATATGTTTAAACGAACTAATAACATTAAATTCGCTTAGCACTCCATGTTAAAAATTTAAGACTACGGATGTATATTAAATAATAAAAAAAAACCGCAGACAACATTGTCAGGCTTTGTTTATTTCTTTGGATTGTCTTGAATTATGTAATTTTTATTTATAACATTACTTCTCGAATTAAGTAAGTGTTAATTACACCAACATTTGAACATATCTGGTTTTAGGTTATATTGAATTATCAAACGTTTCTACTTTTGTCTAAACAACTTGTAACCACCTGGTTTTCTTTTCAGTTATTTCCTCAGTCCGGGTTTTGATGATCCAAAGAAAAGACATCTATACAGGTAATATTCCCATTATTTCCACATTTAAAGTATACAAATGATATTAAGCTGCAAGGTTTTGTATTTTTCGATTGCCACTGATACATATAAGCTGCTAGGTTTCATACGTATCGCTTGCCCCATGTTTTGCTTGCCACTGTACAAAAAAAAAATACAATGTTTTGTACATTAAGCTTGTCAGTTTCCCATGTTATCGTAATGTTTGTCTTAAGCGTTTGCCACATCCCAGTCGGTTTAAGAAGGATATAAAACAGCATACAATACCACATTTATAAATGGCTTACATGAAGTAACAAAGCTATTGAACAAGCAACAAAAAAACCTCTGTAACACATCCACAGGTAAACGTTTAAAGAATTAGTTACGGACGAGGTTTTCTTTTTTCTTGTTTTTTCCTTGCTTTAGTGTACGTCTGCCTGGTGAGTTTGACAGCCTTGAGGCGCCATATTGTGAGACCTGTGATCTTGAACCCGAGTGTCAGTTCGTCGACGTCACGTTCAGCACTTCCGGCCGTTACTACATCCTGACGTGTCTGGGACCGGAAGTGCCGACTTACATGCTCAGAAACGTCACATCTGATACTGGTACGCGTGTTCAGAAATTTTCATGCAAGAACTCAAGAATTGTAATTCGCGCCATCTGTTATTTATCCTATAAACTAATAAACGCATGGGTTCAGTTTATGTTCGACTGATGTCTCAGTTGTAACAGTACAATACATTTTCCTAAAATTTAGCTCCTTGATTAGCTGCCCGAAGTGATTATCAAGCATCATCTTCTTTATTGTGAGCTATAAAACCAAGACCGCTTGATACTGACCTTTTCTCTTTTATAATGTCTGCAAAATATTCCAGTTTTTGTGGATGAAACTTGGTCAAATGGTATTATAACATTCCTTCTATCAATATTTTTTTCTTATGATATATACACAGCAAAAGTTTTGCAATTATACCAACGTCGCTCAAATGTTTGTTTTATTTCTTTCATGTTTCAGCAATAATTCTGGAGGACAACCAGGTTGTGAAAGCTTTGCTGTCTGAAAAAGCCTTACCAAAAAGACAGTTCCGAGAAATCACGCTAGCCGACGGATTCAGTGAGTTGTTCTTGTGTATCTATATACTAGTATATAGGGGCATGTACCCTTTGTAGATGTGTGTATCAGTAAATATGAATGAATGAATATATATATATATATATTTATATATATATATATATATAATTATTGTTATTACTTGCTGCAGGTCGATCTTTATTCTGAGCTGACGCGCTGTCAAATGACAGTTATTTTTTTTTTTTCAGAAGATAATATGTACTCATAATTCTGTTTGATCATGATTTAAAGTAACCAGCTGAATGGAATTTCGATGAGGATTTATCAGGCGTACAACAGCATTTTCTGTCTCTTGCTTTAACTGATTGTTTGATTTTGATATTTTCAGCCATATCAGCAGAAATTCTTTTCCCGCCAGACTGGAAGGAGAACACGAACAAAAAATACCCAATGTTGGTTCATACGTAAGTCAATTCGTCATAACTTGTTATAGTTGCCTATCGGATGCCTTTATAACTAAGGTACTTATTTTACTGTATCCAATAGCTGTGATGTATTTTAACTGAAAAGGATAGCTTATCATTATACTTATAAAAAATGGGTTCCAATAGACGAAAACTTCGCAGTGGACTTGCTGCTAAACGTTCAAACTGTGGCCTTTACTACCTATGCTTGTTAATCCTCTCAATGCAAGCATTTGTAATGATTTTAAGTAAATGGGCATGAGAGAAACATGTTCATTTATACTTGCATCCTGAACTATTTTTTTTTTTTAGTTTTATATTATTTCGTTAATTTATTTAAATTGTTATGAAATTAGGAGTATTGAGAGTCTCTCACTATTTGTTGTTATTTTTTTTCCCTCACATATTGCATTTCACATAATTTCCAGATCTTGTATTTTAGCAGCCTCTATTTTACACAGCATGTCTCTATATTCAAACAGTTACGCAGGACCTGGTACGAGACATGTGACGCACAAGTTCCGGTTGAGCTGGGAGACCTACCTTGCCAGTTCACAATACGCCATCTGTGTATCATTTGACGGCCACGGTGCCACCGGAAGTGGAGATCACGTGCTTCACTCCGTGTACGGCAGACTCGGCACACTCGAGGTCGACGATCAACTTTATGGCATTAAGTACGAAACAGTAAACAATATATTAAATATAACAGACTATGGCTCAGTATGATAAAAGCAGTACGATGATGGTATTGTATGCCTAATGCCGTATTAAAGATACAATATACCGGATGTTCAATAAGGGTATTGAGGATATGGTACCGTATAACTAAAGTAGTATTCAAAATACGGTACCATATGATTAAAGTTGTATTAAGGGTAGGGTACCGTATGCCTTAATCGATAATTAATAAAAGATACCGTATGTCTAAGGCGGAATTTATGATACAATACCGTGGGCCTTATACGGTATTTAGGATCCGGTGCAGTTTGATGCAGTTTGTGTTATTTGAGCGGTTTCAAGGATGCAGTATAGTCTTTTGAAGCGGAATTTAGGATAGGGTATGGTATGATCGAAGCAGTATGCAGGATACGGTATGGTATGATTGAAGCGGTATTCAGGATACGGTATGGTATGATTGAAGCGGTATTCAGGATACGGTATGGTATGATTGAAGCGGTTTTCAGGATACGGTATGGTATGATCGAAAATGTATTCAGGATACGGTATGTTATGATTGAAGCGGTATTCAGGATACGGTATGGTATGATTGAAGCGGTTTTCAGGATACGGTATGGTATGATCGAAAATGTATTCAGGATACGGTATGGTATGATTGAAGCGGTATTCAGGATACGGTATGGTATGATCGAAGCGGTATTCAGGATACGGTATGGTATGATTGAAGCGGTTTTCAGGATACGGTATGGTATGATCGAAAATGTATTCAGGATACGGTATGTTATGATTGAAGCGGTATTCAGGATACGGTATGGTATGATTGAAGCGGTTTTCAGGATACGGTATGGTATGATCGAAAATGTATTCAGGATACGGTATGGTATGATTGAAGCGGTATTCAGGATACGGTATGGTATGATCGAAGCGGTATTCAGGATACGGTATGGTATGATTGAAGCGGTTTTCAGGATACGGTATGGTATGATCGAAAATGTATTCAGGATACGGTATGTTATGATTGAAGCGGTATTCAGGATACGGTATGGTATAACTGAACTGGGATTCAGGATACGGTTTTGTGTTATTGAAGCGGTATTCAGGATACGGTATGATATGATTGTAGCGGTGTTCAGGATACGGTATGGTATAATTGAAGCGGTACTCAGATACGGTTTTATGTTATTTGACTGGTTTTAACGATGCAGTATTGTATGATAGAAGCGGTATTCAGAACATAGTATCTTATGCGATATTCTTGGCCTACCACTGTAAAAAAAAGTACTCGATGGTAAAGGAACGTGCTTGAAAATTAATCCAAGGTACAACATTTCATTGTTATTTTTAAATATGTATACATACTCTATCTCACTCCTTCAGTCTCTTTGTATATTTGTAATGTGGGTCACATGAAACTTGGTAGCTTGGTATTGAAACGCCAAATATTAAACGTTTAACATGTGAACATGTTATAGTAAATGTGGGGTCCAATTACATTTATATACTTTGTTCGCAGTTACATGAAGCAGTTACCGTACGTAGACACCAACAGGACGGCTATATGGGGCTGGGTAGGTATCGGCTTTCATCTTTGTGTTAATGATAGTGTTGTTGTAACAAACCATACACGCAGTAAATAGTCAGCGGTTAAAACTCAATATTAAAATGAAAACTCCCAATCAATTGGGTTTCAGGTTTACTAAATGTAATACTGTAAAGTCTGTAATCGGAATCGGTTGTAATGGGAAATAACTCTGCAGAATTAAACGCAAATGATAAATTCACCCTGATTTATGTTAATGTGTTGTGTTAGTATATTTCGATACATGTTACAAGTAAACACCAGTCGTCATGCAAGGATCATTTGAAAGTCGTGTGGGCTTCAGGCTTAAAATGGGCTGTCTAGTGCTCCCTATATTACAGCGTTTGATAGCTTTCGGAAACGATACATAATTATGTTTCTTTAATCAAAAATTTTGTGTCGTGATTTAATAGATCGCTGCCTTTGGAACAAGAGCCACTTGTGTACCAGTATAACCTTATTTATATTCAGTCTTATGGTGGATTTGTGACTGCACATGCTGTTGCCAATGACGACGCGGGTGTCCAATGCGGATTGGCAGTAGCACCAGTGACGGATTGGCGATATTACGGTAACTAATGCAGCAGGGCAGATTATCGTAAAAAACTCTCAGAAATATCAAGTTTCAAATAATTAGTACAAATATCCGGTGCAAAGTTATCCACGCTATATTATTAACTAAACATTCAGTATATATATCAGTCAAAAATTTTACTTGAAACTTATGATTTATTTTACGAAATTTCACCATAGTAATCATATATATATATATATGTATATGTATATATATATATATATATATATATATATATATTAAGACTTATTTAAGTTTTATTACTTAAACACGCACGTATATTTGTATCAGAGAAAGATGCCAACATAGATAATAGATGTAAATATTGTTGTTTCTTTAGACACAGTATACACCGAGCGATATATGGGTCTGATGAGGGACAATCCGGTCGGTTATTATGTAAGTATGAAAGAAAAACTGCAGTGTGACGTACGCATAACCTATATCGAAGACACGACATACCTAACTAAAGAACCAACCGTCAGCGAATGTTATTGTACTTTTGACACTTATCTATACCATTTGTTCGGAACATTGGTACTTAAAACAAAACGTATATATCCGTCATTTCTGTAAAATTGATGCGGTTGCGCATTTTAATGTATACATTTACAGTATACGGCTGGTTTAGAGGATGGCGTCAGATTGGTTCATTGTAAACATATAAGGTCTGAGGAATTACTTTTATAAAAATAACGGTGATCTCTATTAAAGCAGTGAATAAAACCTGTACGCACATATAAAAATTATAAATTCCTTTATTTTCAGAATGCCAATATATCCAATAAAGCAGAAAACTTTCGAGGAAAAAGTTTTATGTTGGTTCACGGAACTGCGGATGGTAAGTCGCAGGGGGGCAAAGAAAACTAACGATATAATCCACATGCCTAAACGATTCCTGATATGGAAAAAAACTTTTATTCTCGGAAATTTAAAGTTTTTAATTTATTGTGAAAATGTTTTATATTATCTATCAAAGAAATCTTTGAGTTCTGTCATTGTTTGAAACTGCCTTAGGATGCAAACACATGATGAATAAATGCGTTATATGATGATTGAAAGAGTTGATGTGTCAGAATTTAAAGGACTGTAGAAAGGTTCTTTGATTTATTATAACCTAGAACTAAGAACTTTTATTGAACAGCAACATTGTCAATATGAAGTAACTTTTGCAGCAAAGTAAGCAGTATATATATACATTGTTTCCCGATTCATTAAGTATATCATATACATTCATTCCGAATTTATTCTTTAAGTATATAAAGAGGAAGGTTAACGTTGAAATATGTCCCTTGTTGAGACATATCTCATCTGATTTTAAGGACACTTGCACCCTTAGACTGACAGATGTCAAGGGAAAGATTGTATATATCGGTCAGCCAGACTACAGTTTTATTTGGGTCAGGAGGACCCGGCGAGGGCATTCTTGTTATAATTATGTATAGGAACAAACTGTGACAAATCGATACCCAAGTATCAATGATCCAGTTATTTGACCTAGATTAAGTGTGACACTGTTTGGAAAATCTGAAAGGAATACACGGGACCGGCAGGTCAAATTACCAATGTCATTAAAACTTCTAAATCTGTATATTGGACGCAACTGCATGTTGCACGATCCTGCAAATATTCAAAATCAAATTTGCGACTTCTTTGAAGAGAAAATAATCCATATAAAAAGAGTGACTTGGAGGATACTACTGTTACGTTCACACATGGGGGGTGGGGGTGATATATCCCTCCCACTTTTGTTATGTAATTATGTAATTATCCCCCCCTTCTGCTATTCAGAGAATAACGTTTATATAAAGAAAATGGAGTACATAGATAATTTATAAACTTTGCTTCCATTTCATAGTTTACCATGAAAAGTATATTTTTAAACCTGGTTTAGAATTAATCTACATTTAAAAATATAATTCCTTATTTTTTTTAACCTTAAACTTAATTATATATATATATATATATATATATATATATATATATATATATATATATATATATATAACCAACTTTGATTAATTCGATTCCTCCCCTCACCCCTCACGATCAATTGACTCCAATACGTTCACATTTTACTATGCTTGATAAATGTGCTTGCGCTGCCGGACAGTTCGTATATTATGCATACACAAGGAAGAAAAAAAAGGTTTCTCTCATTCCAGATAACGTCCACTTCCAGCATACTGCTCAACTTGTAAAGTCTCTTACAAAAGCTGATATAGGATTTAGAATACAGGTAAGATCCCGCACTGAATCAGGGATTTGTAATCGTTGCTTAACGAGCAAGGCTGTATAACAAGGTCACAATTATCTGAACATCAATTACTTGAAATTTCGTTATTCGGACTCTAAGAAACACAAAAATAGTTATTTTACGTTTAATGATCATGATGCTCCTCTATAGTTGGTCTGTTATTTGTATATATTTGTTCTGCCCTGAAGAGGCTGGATAATTGGGGTTCTATTATGTTTAAAGAGAAAAAAACTCTGAAATATCTCATTCAAATAGTCGGATACATTCAAATACTACACCAGTATATTAGAGGTAAGTTCTGTAGGTATTTTACATACATACATGTACATGTGTATCTTTTTTCAAAATTTTTTTTTCCGCAGAAATCAAAACAAAAGTCAGTAAACTAGGCTCCCGGTGTTAAACTTGTGGTATTCTTTATATAAATAGTATTAACACGTACAGAACCTGTAGTTACTGGTATAAAATTATAAAATGAAAGAACAGAAATTGTTCTTACGGGTATATCATTATAAAACTGAAAGTACTAGACATGAAACAGTTAGTACCATAGATTTAACAAAGCATATGAAAATGAAAAATAGCTATAAAACTTGTAGTTACAAATGGAAAACGGTCACCAATGAGCCGGTAAATGCGGTAGCCACAGTGGTGATACTGAAGTCAAAAAGCTTGCTTCTTAATTCAACGTCTTACTTATAATGTTGTGGGTTTGTTGTGGTGCCGGTTAAGGGTTTACTTTCATAAGTTGAACCTATTTTATTGCACTCTCCTAAAACGTACTGCAGCCCTTTTAACCTGACGACATGATTATAATTTGATATTAATAATCCCGTGAAATGCGTTTGTGGGGAACACGAAAAATAAAGACACGATATATGTCAATTATTTCGGCAAGAAGTGGGCAAACACGATCTGACCGCACTCTGACTTTATAATAAAAATATATTTAATCAGGTCTTTATATCAAAGGCGTCGTAAACGTCTTTCAGCAGATCAGATCTTTATTCTCATTTATACATCAGAATTTATAGACTTTATTACTCTAATTTCACTTAATTGGTGATGACGTCAGAATTTATTATCAGTTCAGATGTCTGCCTATGTGTGTCACATGTCTATATGTGTGTCAGCGTGTGCTTATCGTTATCTATTCATGTCATATAAATGTCATCTGATTACATGTATATATTATTACTGTCCTACAGGTATACCCAGATAAACGACACGGCTTATCAGGACCTCATACGAGCCGACATCTCTATCGAACTATGTCACACTTCCTCAAACATAACTGCTGGTACGGCGGTGAACCAATTGACCCATCCAAGGAGGAAGAATCTTGATGACCTTTCTGACCTATGACCTTGACCTTGGATAGCATCATGCTTTCATCAATCGCATTGTCATATACCATTATCATCCTTTATCAACTTAGTTTATCAGATGTAACATTCTTTCCATCTTTGTAGTCAATTAAACCTTTATCTTCCTTATATTAGGGTTAACGTTTTCTTAAATTTACATATGTGAAATCCATAAACTTACACTTATATTATGCATTATATCTTATTGTAAGTTTTATATATGAATAAATTATTGAATCTTATCCTTATAAACGTGTTGTTTTGAAAGAGTTGTATACATATTTAACAAGCGTATGATATGTTATTATAAGGCCGGGGGGATGTTTGAGGATCACAGTGATACCATTACAGACATAAAGTGGACATTCTATATATGTCACCCATATCTGAGCTTGTCGGCCCCAGGTAAACTTTCTGCACTAAGAATCGCTGGCGAACGTCTGTCATTCATGGTAAGGATGTAACTCACGCGGCAATGCATGTGCGTCAGTAGGTGTCAGTAGGTGTTTTGTAAGTTGTGCTTCTGGACACCGATACGGGTATGGACACGCATTCGGTTGGAACTAACATATGATAAAGCATTCGCGTGCGGCGTTTTCAGAGCTCTCTCTATGCGGTTCCCTATCCCGCGCCTTAGATATGTGCTCCCAATTTAATTATACATAGTATTATATTTATTATTGATTTATTTAATTAATTATAACACTATATAATTGTATATATAATATATGTATATATTGCATATAATAATTATCATAATTAAGCGTACAGTTGTGTTAGTCTGTAGTCGAAGTGTAGGTTAAGAGAAAGAATGAGGACTTTTAGGAAGACTAGCTTGTTTATTAACACATGAACTTTCGAAGCGTACAGGCCGCTTCGTGACGCACAGGCTTCGAAAGCCTAATAAACAAGGTAGTCTATCTAAAATGCATCACTTTTTATCATATATATATATATATATATATATATATATATATATATATATATATATATATACACAAAACTTAATGAATATTATATTATATGGCTTGACACAGTTAAATGGATCCTTACTCCGAAACAGATTATATGGCCCGAGTACGATTATGTGCAACATCCACGCATATCCTGTGGTTTCAAAAACCGAACGGTGATCTACGGTGTGCGGTGGCCGCAGCGGGTTGTGACCGACACTTAATAGAGTCGCGGGTCACTATGATACTTGTGGTGTCGCCGCGATAATTAATGAAGAATATGAAAAAGTTTGATAAAATCCAGTCAGAGAAGTTTATCAATAAAATATCTCGCCTACGTTTGGTTTCCAGCAAATCCAGGCATATTTAAAGAGGTTAGAGGTCACCGCACTTTGGCAATGGCACCTTGGTAACTTGGCAAAAAATCCTGTGGAATAATATTTTGGCGGTGCCAAATGATGACTACGTCATTGACGTTCTGGTAAAGTCACCCTTGACGAATGCATACAAACAGAAATATAGCATAAACGAGCGCGAATTAGCAAGGCTCTTTCGTTTGGTAACTATAGACATTTAAAATCATTATTTGTAAGAGGAGCGACAAGAGGTCAAAAAGGCCAGGGTGTCCAACAAGTATTTCAAATTTACATCCTTATCATTGTGCTCTATGTTTGATTAACCTATTTGCACCGATGCGGCATAGTGTTCTGAATATACCTTTAAACCTCGCAACCCCCAAACGGCTAAAATTGACATGAAACAATAACAGTTCTTCCAAATATCATTTGTTATCATACACATCTCTATTTATCTCCCACCACTGCAATATATCGAAACTCCAAAAATAAATCATGTGGGAGTAAGCTGGCTTTGGTAATAACACAGACACGCCAATCTCAGACGGCCAGAAACGCACAGATCGGCAACCCTGAGTTAACTGTATAATTTGAAATAGTATTACCGTTATCATTATTAAATCAGCGGCTTTCATGTTTGCCCACGAACTTTGACGCCAATGCGGTTGATATGAAATTATTATATTCTAGGCTTTATTTATCAGTTGAATGAATTAAACCATATGTGAATATTTAGCCATAATCTGCATGAATATCATAATGTTTCGTAGAAGTAAAATGACTGATGTTTTATAAATAAAAATTCTTAAGGTTATAGCAGTATTATTTAATATTTTTCCTAGCACGCCCTTATATGTGTAATCTTGAAACTAAGAAACATTTCAAAATTTTGTCATCGATACCCGAGTATTCTGATAAGAACATTGAAAGTAGGAATGGTTGGAGATAAGGGTTCGTCCATTAGATGATGCGGGGTTTGCTTGTAGGATGTTTCGAACTTCTGGCAACCCTGTGCAAAAAAATTTTGTGTTTTTTTTTTCATTTGGACCGAATAATCAATACCCAAACAAACGACTTACCAGCAATAATGCACAAGAACAATATTTCTAGTTTTAAATTAATCTCACAGCTGAACTAATAGTTTGGAATAACCATTGTATGTTACAGTCAGATGCCGTCATTTGCTTCACTTTTTAGTATTAGCAAGATGCACCCTTCTTGGTGTTGTACTACCTGTAATCCGAAATTCAGAACATCTGACCAATGGCATTCCAATTCAAAGATTGCAAATTTATTTTATATAAAGAAATAAGTGTTCTTCTATTTATAGTATATATATATATATATATATATATATATATATATATATATATCACGATTTTTTACCCCCTTGACTTAAATGTTTACCCTATATATTACTGTAAAATCATGTTCTTACACAAAACAATTTGCCGTTTTCGTGTATTACTCGTGTGTAATCTACAAATGGGGTGAAAAACTGATTGTAAACTTTACCACGATCTCCAATTTAATTGGTTGTGAAAAAAAAAAAACAAAAAAAAAAGTACAACCTAGCCATAAATGGGTCGGTAGTAAGGTTCCACCTCCCGGCCGGAATCCTACTTAGCTTTTCGATTCCTATCCATGCAGTAATTATTAAACTGGAATAGTATAAAAGATTAGACCTTAATTATATTCGGTACAAATGCCAAAAAAAAATTGAAAAAATAATCTATCCAGACTCTTCAGTTAAGTAATTTGTCAAAATTGCATCTAAAATATTTCCAGTGGACCTGGGACTTGTTGCATTAACATTGTAGCTGGCTTCAAATATACTTTTTTATTAACATAGCTGACTTGGTTACTCAAAGTGTCGGCTTGGTGGGTCAAGATAACAGGCTTAAATAAAAAATCAATTTATAATGTTTTGTGGGCAGAATTGACTGTACCATGTAACAAATTGAGAACTACTTCAGTGCGTTTTGTTATTGTATTTGTTTATATGTCATTAAATACAACATATCATCCTTTAACCGGCTCATGCTAAATATACAGTTTTTAATTGCTTTGTATTTTGTAGATAAATAAATAACCATTAAATGCGTAGATGTGCTACAAAGACCAAAAATAACTTTCTGGGTCTGCATTTTGAGTAAGAATTTAAGATCATCTGATGTGATCAGTTAAAAGATGGGAGAGCATTTTTGTCTGATAATATTGCTGCACGAAAACACCTCGCATAGCGGCAGTTACTGTAACGTTACATCTCTGTAACACAGGAAGTATATGGAGAAAAAATAAGATGTCTACGCCTAGAGACATTCCCCTTCTAGGTTAGTAGGGAAATGACGAACAAACTGGCATCCAACGCATTAAGATCTGATAAGCCAGGAGAACTTTGATTACATATTTAAATTATTTGGATTTAGATATGTTAAGTATATGCCTTGTGTCATAAAAAACATATTATGATATAAAAAATATGCATTGTGTCATAAAAAAATATTGTGATATAAACATATGCATTGTGTCATAAAAAATATTGTTATATTAAAAAATATGCATTGTGTCATATAAATCATATTGTGATATAAAATATGCATTGTATCATAAAACATATTGTGATATAAACATATCCATTGTGTCATACAAAAAAAACATATTGTAATATAAAAATATACATTGTGTCAATAAAAACATATTGTGATATAAAAAATATGCATTATGTCATACAAAATAAATATTGTGATATAAAAATATGCATTGTGTCATAAAAACATATCGTGATATAACAAATATACATTATGTCATAAAAACATATTGTGATATATAAAAATATGCATTGTAATATGCACATACACAGGTCCTCGAAATAATAAAAAACAGGTATTTGAACGCCCGTGTGGTATATATATGTTCATATGGTACTCCTATACAATAAAACATATATGACGATTTGGGCTTTTTAACAAGTGTACCATTGATTTCAAGGACCTGTGTTACATCATATACACACCATTGGGTCCATACCTGTCTCTCACATGTTTCCTTTCTACAAGTTGTCAATTAATACGGAAAAGGGAAATCAGGTGATTTTAATAGATAATTTGAATACAATTAATTCAAAACACAAGGTTTGTGATTTTCATCTTTGACATGAAATTATGCTAAACGTTTCTTCAAGTGTAATCACCTTGGTCGAACTGTAGATTAAAGATATTCAAATCGCCCAATCTCTGGGGAGAGTTAAACTGTCACCTTTACCGAGAGGCGTCGTTTCGCTCTATTAGACTCGCTACCCCAGGTTGGTGGCGATCAGTCTGTTAATTATACCGTCAAGGCGGTACCCACCAAGACTTGGTCAAAGATAATAAGTATCTACATGTTGTGATGTCATCCATTTCCACAAAGGAGGTGGATAAGCTGTCAGGGTTCAAGAAAATTACTTTTTTTTTTCACAGAAACATATCAGGTAATTAATAATTGTATCCTTTCGGTACACCTCGAAAGTACCTTCCAACATTATGCTATATGCAAGGACGACTTCTAGGTCAGGTTAGTTTGTCTTCAGTTATCTGTTATCAAAAAGGTTACTATTACGGGCTAGTGTGCTTGTTAAAGGAATACCAATGACGTCAGAGCTATAAATATGCATCCCCCCCCCCGCAAAACCCTATATAATAGCGCACTATCTGAACACAAACAAGAGCATACATGCCTTTCTTAAACCATTTGTTATTATAATAGCACAACAAAAGACTGGAAGATCTGTACAACTGTCATACATTCGGACCGACGGGCGTTTGGACAGTTGTTACCGCTGCTACTTGCGTCCGTTATTGTTGGGGTTTTGGCCCAGGGTGCCGACATTCTGACAGTCCATCATGTACGTGGGACCAAACAAGACACCTCTACACCCCGAGTCAGCATCCCAACTTACTGACCTGGCTGCTGAAGATGGGGACGTAGATGGACCTGTAGATCTTGATACTCTGAGGAAACAGTTCGACGATGTTGGAAACGTCACAGACTATCCCCCGTTTCCCGGTGTTATATCAGACATGTACCTACCAACAGGTAAAAGGAGAGGTGAGATTATCCTACATTTTAGTCTTTTTGGTTATTCTAGTTGCAAAAAACGCAAAGTTTGTATTAATTCATAGTCAAATATGACTTACACACGTCCATCCAAGTGTTTCATAATGAATCATGCTGTAATTTGTATAGGATCGACATGGCTCGGGATGTTATTTGTGAAGGATCATCATGGCTCAATTTGTAATTTGCAAGGGATTATCATTGCTCAATATGTCATTTGTTAGGAATCAGTTTGGCCCGGGTTGTTTGTGTACGGGGTCACCATGGCTCGAATTATCTTTTGTAAGGGATCAATATGGCTCGGGTTGTTATTTGTAAGGGACTAACATGGCCCGGGATAATATTTGTAAGGGATCATTATGGCCTTGGGTGCTGTTTTGTAAGGGAAAATTATGTTTCGTAATGCAATATGAATGAGGTTATCCTGTTTCGGGGTGTTATTTGTGAGTGATCATCATCGTACGGAATGTTATTTGTGAGATGTGATTATGGCCCGGGATGTTATTTGTTAGGGATCGTTATGGCCTGGGATATTTTTACAAGCTAGGGATCATCATGGCTCATGATGATATTAAAAGGAATCATCATGCATGATGATAGTTAGCGATATTGGGACCGTGAAGAAATGGTCGTTATTTTGAGGTGGTCGCTAAACTGAGGTGGTCGTTAGACGAAATTTTACTATATGTGATTAAGTGGTATACTATTTTGCTTCTTCGTACACACACATATATATATATATATATATATATATATATATATATATATATATATATTTACTCTAAACCCTTGATTACGTATCCATCTCGTGTGCAAATTTAAATCCAAGGTTTGAGCGCCCGCATAAATCAGTTGTTAAAGTATATACAGCAGCAGGCCAAGGCTTAATGCAAATGTTACAGTTAAAACAAACCCAAAATCAAATGTGATTAACTAATATCAAATGCGAAAACAATGTGATCCAAATTACTAAATGCTAATGCAAAATCACATTTAAATTCATTTGCAATTTAACTATAATTAGTTTACTGGTATCAAGATTCGGGACTGAACTGTATTGAGTAACTTAGGCCTCTAGACATACTAACACCAGTAACGATAGAATATATTATCGGACGATTATTATTTAATGATTCTGAATGAAGATTTTTTTTTAATATTCCAAAACAGAACTTTAGAATTACATTTGCATTTTGATCTGAAAATGCGACATATACAAGAGCTTATTAGCGTTTGAACAAATGTCAGAACGTGTTGAATGTAAGACTTTATGTGAGCCCATGCTTTTTAAGTGGGGTCGCATGATTTTGATCAGGGACACTCTATATGAGTGCACGTTTCAATAAATCAAATAAAAAATAGGTCAGTCAGATATCGATATAAATAAGGTCTCCTATATATAGCCTTTAGTTATTGGACATGAGTTACTTGTGTAGCATTAGATGTATGTAACACCTGCTGCACGCCGTAACTAAGGAAGGACAACCAATATTCACATATTTGACCAAGAATATATCAAAATGATTGAAGCCAGTAATACTGCACCAAAAGGGGTTGGCATCAACAATACTCCGTTACACCCGGAGTCCGAGCGCTACGAAGGGATACAGGCTAACTTTGACGATATTCCAGCTTTCCGCACAGTGTTGGAGCCTGAAGACACAGATAATACGGATTATCCTTTCTTAGGAAAGATTAAAGAATTGAGTATTCCATCTGAGGGACCGGGTAGGAACAACAACCAAATCAAGTTTATAATCACTTTTATACCTTCATTATCCTCCTCCAGTTCACCCCGGGGGGGGGGGGGGGATCCGCCACTGCAGTTTTAACGTACAGTAGTTACAGCATCAATTTACCAAAATCTATGTAGGTCCACATTAATACTGAGTTTGCAAGAAAATAGTATATGTAGCCTCAAGAAAACGACCATTATTGTGTCTAGCCAAAGTTCAGGGTCGGAAAATGACACTACTAAAAAGTTCTAATCCAGAAGACGGCAAAGCATAATATCACTTAATACTTAGATTAAACGACAGAATGATAAGTTTGAAAGAAATATCAAATCTTGTTTGAGACGGAACTGGAAAAAAAGTCTGCCAGGCGAGGTCTCCACTAAAGTAAAACCAAAATGTATGGCAGCGTAAAAGCAGTAGAAAAGATATAACATCTTAGTGTCTGATCTGTCAAGCTTATCGTTCACAAAATAGTTGATAGATAGTTACAAGGCCCTCCAGGCTTACACAAGGAGGTTTAAAGCAATTATCATAAATTGAGTGTGTAAGTGTGTTGATGTCCTTATTCTGGGATCGAGATGCGGACATCGGGGAAATGCACGTTACTTGATAACATATCATTACCAATCGGACACATCCCACTCCAAAACTTTACACGAGCTTACGTACAACAACAGACATTAATACGGTCACCTACTGACTAAGGTGCACTTCACCAACGCCCGTGTACATCACACTCTGACTGAGCCCATGACTAATAACCAGTGATCAAGGGCGGAGGCAGTGTTTAGGATATGGGGGGGGGGGGGGGAGGGAGACAAGCTTAACAACCTGACACAGGTGTACAAGTTTAGTAATCTTAATACGTAAATCTCACATGCAAGAGAATACGAGGAAAACAGTACATCACACAAATCGATGAAACACCGATTAGCATCACTAAATAACCACCAAATACCACAACATACAATATATATTTACATTTAACTTGTTTCTTGTATTTTTAACGCATGTATGAGAACTTATTAATTCAGTTTATTTTTTTTTATTTTTTAGAAATCCGGGTCCGTGTGTACAAGCCTGACAACGTATCAGCTGATCCTAACATCATGATACATTACCACGGCGGAGGTTACGTCGTAGGAAGCATTAAAATGGCCGACCTTTACTGCCGTCTGGTGGCCGAGTAAGAAAGCTTAACACTCGTATAAATACATACATACACATATATATATATATGTGTGTGTGTGTGTGTGTGAGAGTGTGTATTTAATAAGACCTCCCTTTTTTTAACCCGAGCAGCTTTGAAATTTATCTATATATTGTATATATATAATGTATAAATTAATGTAAATCAAATATTTTTATTTATTAAATGCTATATAAATGTATATCACATATAATTCTGGATCAACAACAAAACGTTGATCAATAAGGAAAAAAAGTATGGCTCTCAAACACTTTTTTTCATAAATCAGTGCGGGCGGGCGATTTTTTTTCTTTTTACATTTCGATAAAAATGCCATGATCAGGAAAAAGCATGATAATAACAGATTTTTTTTTGCTAAACAGTTAAAAGCACTACACAACAAAGGAAAAGTTATCAAAATTGTATTATTTTATCTCCTTAAAAGAAATGTCCGAGCTGCTGTAGCTCAAACTGGTATGTTTCTATTGAAAATCGAAATAAAAATTTATGATGGTGGTGGGGGGGGGGGGGGGGGGGCAGTAACGTGGACACTTGCGGTGCCTGAGAACCATAATTTTTATTAATTTAGGCCAAAGGTCATCTTTGCAAATTGATGGACGAACATTATATCAGTGATATTTGCAACTATCTATTTTAATTAAATTAATGCGACTTTGATAAGACTAACCGAAAAAAGAGGTTGCTATTGAACTTTGGTTATAGTTTTGTTAATGGGGCATAGTTAAAAAAAGTATAAATAGCCTTATTTACTGTGTAAGAATTTGAAATGGTCATGGTCACTACGTTTTTACTTTATCACAATGAAACTAGTTATCCTAACTTATATTGACTCTAACCTTATCTGATGTATTACAGGCGTTGCTCAGCTGTGGTGGTTAGCGTGGAATATCGGCTGGCTCCAGAGAACAAGTTACCTGCGGCGTTACTAGATGGCGCTGCCGCAGCCCGCTGGGTATTGTCAAACAGGGAGAGCGTGGGTAAGTGGTCCTGCAGTAATATATGTAATAAGTAATAGGTTATTAAACCGTCATCTCTGGGACTAATATAATAGTCGGCTTGATTTTGCTGTTAGTTATTTATAACATGTCGTAAAATGCTCAGACAGGGCAAAGAGTGTTTAAGCTGGTTGCTAGGTCTTATTCTTTTATACACTAAGGATACAATGAGCCCATTAGACCGAAAATGCATAAATGCCTTACCATTGTTTAATATTAATATTAATATTAAACTTTCTGTGCACCAGGTGGCAGCCCGGACAGTAAAGTGGGCGTGTCCGGTGACAGCGCAGGAGGTCATCTGGCGGCGTGGGTAGCTCATGAAGTACAAAGTCTCAGCTTCGAGGCGAGTATCGATTTTAATATGATATCTGTGAGACCAGCCATATATATATATATATATATATATATATATATATATATATATATATATATATATATATATATATATATATATATTTTTTTTTTTTTTTTTTACCAACGGGGTTGTCAAATAGATTTTTTTTTGACAACCTGGGTTGTTGTTTTAGGTAGACCCATTTGACAACCATAAAGTTGTCGATTAGACAACCTTATGTTTTCAGTGTATTTTCATACTTATTCTGGATACATATAAATGTTAACAAAGGTTTCTATAATGATATTTGGACCGATGTATAAGCTTGTTTACATCCAAGACGTTAGCACACATGGTACCCCTGTCATTTTCTGAAAAAAAAACATGTGACTGAAAGTGGTTGATGGTATGGGTGCGGATGCTTAAATGTCACTACTAGTTGATTGTGATGATTAATGAAGCAACGCAATCTTCTGTAATTTACAACTCGTATTTGGACTTGTATACAACACATTTTTATTACGACCGACGGCCGTGCCAAACCTCTTATAAACACGTGGATATAAACAAATTGGAAAGTTTTTATAAAAATGAGATCGGGTTTTCTTTGGCCCAAATAAAAAATTTGAAGAGAGTATCTTTAATTAAAAGATATTGGAATGGGCCTCCGTAAATACCAAATGGCGGGGGTTATTTTTTTGCCGGCGTTGGTTTGTCTGTTTATTTGTTTGTCTGCTAGCAACATTTCTCACAAAGTAATAAGCCGATGTTGACCAAATTGTCAGAATTGCAATGATAAAATTAAGAATTGATAACATTTTGGGGTAATCCGGATCACCACATGGATTTATTAATTTATTAAATGAAAAATGTTGCATTACTGACCATATCATGTGGGGGTAATGAGCTGCCTTGGCGGAGGTCTGCAGTCTCTGAGTGTACTTTTCTAGTTTGTGTTGTGACCTTTTTGTACTTTGTTTCACAGGTGCTCGTGTATCCGATGGATTTCCGTCTGGATTATTACTCCATGGAGGAATTTGAGTCAGGACTGAACTTGGACAAAGCGACACTAGAATGGTAATTAAAATAAACATTAAGTTATACCATCCAGCCTCCGTATTTAATTCTAGGGCTGTTTCGAGAGCCAGGGCTGAAGCCATTGCTGGCCCGATAAAACGTCCGGTGCAGGAAGGCCAATATGACCATTGATGGACCAGGCAAGGAATCAATGACGCAATAGATGCCTTTGACAAGAATCGATATGATTACCGGTATCCCCGCCGGAATAAAATATGGAAATGTATTACATTTTCCATAAAGTGTTTTAGATTATGCTTACTATGTATGATACGAAAAATATCAAAAACAGAAACTTGCATCATAATGAGGACGTGGTACATCATTAGTATTTTTACCTGCGCCTACATTATTGCCAGCTCGGTTTTTTAAAATAAACCTGCGGATATACCCTTGATTCCGACATGCGACTTGCGACATTCAGGTTTTCCATCGAACGAGTTCCCCTGCTTGAAAACGATGTATTTTTTTTTGTCTGATGGAGCTGAGATGGCTTTTATTTTTTCAGAAATATTGTGAACTATCTCAAGATTGATGAGAGCAAATAGTAAAACGATTCCCCTTTAAAAACACCTGGCATCGTATCAAATGCAGGATGCCTACAATCTGCATTTCTGCATACATTTAATCTCCTCTTTATTGTAGGCTAATTGATCTTGCCCTTCCAAGCCAGGAGTTACGTCACAGCCCCAGGTACGAGCTATCTCTGAGAAAAAAATTTGACCATCTACCGCCGACTCTGGTGATTCTGGCTGAGTGTGACCCTCTGCGGGACGCAGGCCGAAGTGAGTATCATCTGCTTCCGAAGTTTAGACATGATGGCACCACACAAGCCTCTATCTAACACATCCGAAACATCAAAACCAAAAAATTTAACACTGCATTTATTATATACTTGTATATGTTCCGTGAGAAAATTTAGGTTGTATATAGCCAGAGTTTTAACCACCGTATCTACGGTAAAATATGCTTTGCTATTAATACCATGAATGTGATATAATAGTTATAATTTTTCTTTTTACATTACTCATTATAGACCTTTTATCCTCAAAGGTATACAGGGTATGGGTCTTTAATGAGTCTTGAAGATGTGTTTTACTAGTGCCTGATTTCAGTTTAAATTTGCTAATTTTGATGATAACACAGGAAACATATTTATAGCAAATATCTCTATAATTCTAACAGATACTTGTATAAATCAAACAAAGACTGCCGCCATTTATAAAGAGTGTCCGTTGTAAATTCAATTTGTTTGCTAGATTTTAAAATTTAATTTCTTCTATCTTTTTAAATCGCTTGTATTAAATTTCGTTTCAGGGTACCATAAAATATTACAAGATGCTGGTGTCAAAAGTGAATTAGTTGTCATTAAAGGGGCACTCCATGGTTTCTATGACAACCCAGGTAAGGTTATGAATTCACACCAGATCACGATCATTTATGTATGACTAAAACGATCAAATTACTTACGTGGTATCAACACATCATTAAACGTTACAATTATCTTAATCAACTAAGATCTTACAAAACTAAAAAATGTTAGGACCATGCGAGTCATGCAGTGCCATCTTGGAGTTCAAAATGAACTCAGTATAATATATCACCATGCATCATATACTAGAATGTTACTTTACGGAAAGTTAGAGGAAGATTCAACCATATCCATGCCTCATTGAGGCAGTCCCTCTATATAGCCTTGGGCATGAAACCGACTAAATTGAGCCATCGAGACATGGCACTGGTCAAGTGATGCATGCCATCATGACAAGGTACTTACATATATTGCGCATAACATCGCAGTCACGCCATTCAAACGTACCTGGTTATGTAACAGGGGGACGTATCAAGGCTGATTTCTTTGGCTTAAACCAAATGGATTTCTTGTTTTCCAATCTTCACCTTAAAGAGGT
The DNA here is from genome assembly GCA_026874595.1 of Sipunculus nudus. Classification (NCBI taxonomy): domain Eukaryota; kingdom Metazoa; phylum Annelida; class Sipuncula; order Golfingiida; family Sipunculidae; genus Sipunculus; species Sipunculus nudus. The sequence continues at coordinate 70,989,076 of CM049313.1, forward strand.
CTATTCTGATGTCTGACGTCTATTGTGTCGTTTATTAACTAAAGAAAACCCCTAGAATCTTTTATAAATTTAGGCCAGGCCAGAAAACGCCGATCTAATGGAAAACATGTTGTTCGTTATGTTTATATCTACTCATCTATAACAAGTGGGGGGGGGGAGCAAAATAATCCAGCATATTCAACATGGATAGTTATCGTCAAGTCAAACAAAACAAAGTTTTTCAAATGGCGTTTTGAAACTAAAAACCCTTTAACTTCCGCACATGTGCAACCAACCACCTTCGGTTAAATGTGTTTTTTTTCTGTTTATCGACATGGGCGCATGTACTGTGTTTACTAACAGCTTGTAGATAGTTTAGCTCATACATCCGTGACGGAGGCGTCATACGAACCTTTCTTGGCAGGAATTACCTTAAGTTCATTTATATGTAGTAAGCCAGAAATCACAGAGCAAGCCAGAAATCACATAAGTTCTACAGAATAGGCAGATGAGCAGCTGGTTTTAACCTTCATTAAATTAAATGATTTTATATATATATATATATATATATATATATATATATATATATATATATACACTTCAAGATTCTGTATGACACTTTTTAAATATTCCTGCATCTGTATGATATATTTTAAATATACATAACAATTATATATAACAATTAAGTACCATCATTTTTACTTGGCAGCTCACTACAAAGAACTCACGGCAAAAGCGTACAGTATCGTCGCCAGCTTTCTTGAGACACTCGATCGAATGGATGGCTCACAAAAGCAGCCTCGCAGCAAGCGCCCTGTTTCTTGACTAAGCTAACCTTATTTATCAACTCATTGTGTTCATCTTTATTTATATCCGGTGATATTCAGATGATCTTCTACTGGTGATGATTGGTCAATTGATTAATGGTACCCTAATCCGGATTGGTACCGCAGTTGATGTTATCCTGATCCTGATTGGATGTTCGGGGGCCATCACTTCCGGAATCAGAGAGACCCAGGGCTGGCAGTCTTTGTGGCGTCCTGATCAGAAGAAACAAATTATAAAACTGAACCAAATTTGCAGTAATGAGGAAACTATTTCAAGTGATTGGTTCAGTCCATCAATTGTGCAGTTCATGCTCGATAATATTATGTCTGTTTCATTTAAAAGAAAAAAAATGAAACGATTTGTTTAAAAGGATTTTATATAGACCGCATTTCACCGTTTGATGGATTCATTTTATACCTTTTGTTTGTGAATAGGATAAAAAATTTGTGAATATATATATACAAATATGTGTGTGTGTGTGTTTACCACATGATATTGATGGTGTTTATGCTTGTACCACGTGATGTAAATAAATCTAAGTAAACACTTGTATCAGCGTTATAATCCGTTATAATTCAAATGTGAACGCAAACATATATGAGACTGTTATTCCAAGCTGTTATTACATTTTCCCCTGGATACATGTGTACGACCTGTAGTAGGCTTAGAATAGTCTGCGTATACAATCGTTTTAATTGTGCTGACATTTTTTTTAATAAGTCCTGTTGTATGAAACAATTCCATAAATTTGCAATAGTATTTGTATGTTTACACGCTATTGGTTCATTTTGGATGAAAACAAAAATTTAAATCAAACCATCCCGGCACACAGACTATAATTATCTGTAATCCACCTGTTTTATACGTTGTTATGTTCCAGTGTGCGAGTTAACACAGTCCACATGTTTGTTTACCATAAGTAGACAACGTGACCAGAGGTCCGGTCTTGCGCATGCGCGACGAAACATGACAAAAGAAATATAGAGGGAACAGTATTCTAAAGCTTGAAAAGTCACGTGAGCGGAATGTTTCTATTTACCCCACTGTTCACGTCCGATGCCAGCTTATTTGCGATGGTGTACAGGAGTAACCAAACGGTTTACATTGCATGTATGATTAACATGCCTAGTATGTGAATAGGTCCCTTTAACTGGTTCAATAAAAGTAATAACAATCATAATACAATAATAAAAAAAAATAAATACTACTACCAGTACTGTATGAGCCTGGGCACTCGAGGTTAAAACGCACGGACCTCTCCGCTTGCGACCAGGGTTCGACCCCCGGCTTGGCTTTGAGAGTGGATTGTAGTACCCGTCCAGCGACGGTTGTTTACTCTGGGTCCTAAAGTTCCTTCCACCCCAGACATAATAATAACTATTTGTACAATGCATGTTAAGTAAATAAAGTTTATATTTGCTACTACTTAAAATAATTATAAAAAGAACAGTGATACTAAATTAATTTTTATACCACTACTATAAATAAAATTACAATATTATGACTATATAGTATTTCAAAGGCAATCTGCTCTCTGCATATTCTAGAGGTCTCTACGAAGCCAATGTACCATAATTTCTAAAAATATCAAATACATAAAAATACAAAAAGCAATGGAAATATATCTGATTAAATGCCTCCACAAGTTTTCTTTGAAAGCGTAAAAAGAGTCGCTGCTTATATGACAGAACATGCCGGCCACCCAGATATCTAGTTGATACAGATTCGAAAGTGCTACTTAATTCCTTGCTTGACGCTGACCTCCAGGAGATATGGGTTGAGATTTATTTGTCAGGCTCTCAGCGCCCTGTTCTGAAATAATTCCGTTACAGTGTGGTTGTTATATATATATATATATATATATATATATATATATATATATATATATATATATATAAATCAAGGAACAATGTTTACTTATTGATGGCCACTAAATATAAAATATTCCTTGAACATAAGTCCTTTTAAATTTTTCGTTTGTGTGTGTATTTGTGGGAGAGGGCTTACTTATAATTTGTTTATACGTCCTTTTTATATAAGTATTATTTAATCTTTATTATTAAAATTTTGCGAACTTCTTTTGCGACCAGAAAATTATGAGTTCATTTGAGATATACATGTCGACTGTAAAATATTTCGTATTAAAAGATAAAATATAGGCTCTGTAATATTGTTTATTTATTTTTTTACACGTGGATGATGTCTTTATCGAGTAGACAAACCTGATCTATTTGATAGAATGCGATGTTGATACCTGTAAAATATAATATTTTTATAATAAAAAACCGAGATTTTAACAGTGTCAAAACAGCCATCAATACAGCTTTTGCTGTCGTTCTAACGCTTGTTAATTTTAGAACTTCTTAATATGCTGCAGACTTTGTCACAACCTTTGTGCACTGCGGCGGCACGTGGTGATTTAGCAGAATAATCCAACTGGTCACTTTATCTCCCAGGAAATTTTTCACCAAGTCTAAATTTGTTCTATTCGCGAAAGCATTTTGGTATGAGGAAAACCTGACACTCTCAGTGAAAAAAAGGCTTCTTGTTGGTTTTCTCAGTGAAAAGGTTCCATCTGGCACTTGGAGGTTCTTGCCCTGATCATAACCTATAATAAGGTTCCAGATGGAACCCGTATAATCAGTGGCGTCAATTTATTTTACAAGATGGGGGTGATTCGCAGGCGCGTGAGGGTAGTCAAAGTAGGGACAACTTTTTATTGACGTCTTATTGTCTGTGTGACATATTTTATAAATTCAAATATTTTACAATTCAATACAAGAATTAGAAAAAAGTATGTTTCAGTATTAACCTGAAGTGCACTGTATCATTGGTATAACCTCTTGTAGGTTATTTGAAGGTTATTGTTATGTCTGTTTAATTCGCTTTATTTAGGGCTCTTACTGTATTTTTATCCATCGAAAAGTCATGACTTCCCTGCGATCTCAGTTTGCAACCGGGACCGTTTCAACAGTTTTGCATTAGCTGTTTGAAATGAAAAGTAGTGAAAGGAATTCACGAGGGCACTTGGGGAACTCTTGTCGTGTACGGGATTAAATAATAGGTCATTATGATTTAAAAAAAAAGATTAATAATATTAACAAAGCTTCAAGCTTCTCTGTCATAAGTAACTTTCACATTTTCATATACTTTTCATATGCTTAACAAAATTATTTCATTTGATTATTATATTAAACTGATCAGTATGTGAAATTTGACCTATACATATTTTTTGTATGATATTTATACCCCTACCTCTTTCTTTCTAATGGATAAAGCAAACGATGGTGTTACAGGTGTCTGTTTTATAGTGCGCAGGAATGTTACATGTGTCTATTGACATACTGATTCGTGTAGCGTAGGCATAGTTCGTTGCTATGGGAACCTCGCTTGTTGGGCGCTGGCTCGCGTATGGGGTCTGAAGCGTCGAGACACAGCGTTCTTTGTTCTAGATGTTTCAGGTCTGATCATGTGCGTGTGTATTTTTCTTTGGGAATTTTCCATTTCTAGAATTTTCCAGTGAGAAGCTATAAATTAGGGGCTGTTCTTAGAGCCGCCAAAAAAAAGGAAATACCAGCGAGCACTAAGAGTGTTACTTTCATGTAAGTTTTGGGACCTTACCGATAATTGCAATGGTGTCAGATATTTAACGGACTAAATACAGATTTAACATGGACTGTCTCCAGTTTGCCTTTGGATTATTACTATTTACGTGGAATATTGGTGTTAAAGGATTCTTGTTAAGCTGGGACAGTAGTGGTATCTAGAAATCAAAGCCTAGGATCCGGACACTCTGGTACTGTACATTTTATTGTTATGCTGTGTAATTGTATTGATTAAGTGCATTGTAATGTTAGGATTGTTCTGAGAATAAATTATTATCATTTGTTAACAAAAAAACACTGACTTCTTTATTCATTCCCCTAGACATTTTACGCTGCCTAGTGTTATAGAATCTGATTTTATTTTATCTCCGTAACAAAATTTGTGCTGATCACGATTACGTCATCTGTTGTTATTAGGTTCCGTAACAATGGACACAGACAAGCACAGTTTTATATAAATGACCATAAACGTATAATTGAACATAAAATTTGTATAGATGCCCTAAAGTCACATGGTAACTTACAGGGTTTTATATATAAACAAAATCTTGCCTCTCGAGTATACCAGCTTTTCAGTGTACTTTGAACATCTGAAGAACGCAAGCGTCTTCTGTGAATTGGTTGTCATGAAAGGGACCCTTCATGGTTTGTATGACTACCTAGGTAACATCGTGAATTCTCATCATCTAGCGGCCAATCTTTCGTATATCTAATTGCTACATGGTATTATAACATATTTAAGTTTAGTGAGGATTCTCACAATTCTATATGGGTTGATTCCATATTATCATTATTACTCAGCCCACTTCCTGCTTGATTTCTCTTATTAAATTTCTTTTTGAGCGCTTCTGTCCTGGTTGATATGTCAACTCGCCTCGTCGTTGATTATATATTTTTTATTGATTCTGTATTTTGTTATTTTTCAGCTGTCTTTCAGGAACTCGTAGCACAAGCGTACAGTGTCGTCGCTGATTTTCTTGACAGACTCGATTCTCCGGGTGGCCGTCACACGCGGTCCTACTTCCAATCGCCTACTTCTGTGCCTAGTACAGCAGACAGGATCAAACATCTCATAGGGTTCTAACAATTATTTTTCGTTGATAATCTGCTGAACTTGTGATAAAATTGAATGTTTCTGTTTCTCGATTAAGCATAACCTGATCCTATCTTGTTATTGACTGGGGTTATAGCACTCTTTTGCAAAATTATGTATGATAGTCATTATTAATCCACTAAGCAATGAAGCTAAAAATAAAACATCATTCCACCTGTAGTCGAGGGTGATTCACCTACATATAGTCAAAATTTGCTTTCCATTCAGAAAATATGGGCGTAAATCGTTTTGGTTCACCGATAAAATATCAATTAAGTGACACAACGTGCAGCTTTGCACATACTTCCAGTCAAATGATATTTAAACGATATTTTTTAAAAGTACGTAAACACATAATTCATTAAATTCCGCAATATATAATAATTTATGCTCCAGAAAACTACCATATTCATTTATTTCTACTTACTCTTAGTGTGTAGGTATTTTTCAACACGATTAGGAAGAAATGGAAGAGTCGGTTTGAGTCCCTTAAACTAAATCATCATAAATGGCGCAAACTTCAGCTCACTGTCACAACAGGACCATTATTTGTAATTTTGTGCTGATTATCTCAGAGATATCCCTGAGATACTGAAATATATCCTAGGAATGTGTAACAATGATATTAAAACTGGTGTGTTATATTCCCTGCTAGATACGGAGAAAAGTGCCATTTGACAATTTAGCTCGCAGAAAATATGTCAGCACAGTTGGTGCCAACGGCAGTGGACAACAGATAAAAGTCAAATGACCAATATTGCGGTAAAAATTGGATCTGAGAATTGCAACCGTTGGTGAGGTGACAGGGACTGACTAACATGTTGTCAAGTCATTTTTTCGCCTTTTCACCCTGACATAATTTCGAGTTTCCACAGAGATGTCCTAGGACTAGATTTTAAGTTAGATGTTACTAGGTTTAATTCTTACGATTTGTGCCCTGTTTAAGGAATGCCGGCTAGATGGTCGGAATAAAGGAAAAGGAATTCAAATAAAATAAATTATTAATGCTACTAAATATTAGGCAAAAAATAAAAGGTATGGTTCTCAATTTTAACCCAACCCCCCACCCACCCACCCACCCACATTAAATATTATTTTGAATTCATCTTCAAGATGATAAAATAATACAATTTTGATAAGATTATCTTTGTTATGTAGTGCTTTTATCTGTTTAACAAAACAATTCCGTTATTTTCATGCTTTTTCCCCTGATCATATGACATTTTAATTGAAACATACAAAGAAAAGGGTAAAAAATGAAATATCGCCCGCCCGCACTTTTTTCTGAAAAAAAAGTGCCTGAGAACCATACCTTTTTTTGCCTGTATTTTATCTTAAATAGTACGGATATTGATACTCGATTTATAATATAGCCCGTCGCCGCCGCCATATTGCGCCACCGCCAGCCGAAATAAGGTAAAGCCGAGCCGAGTTTTTCAGGAGTTGCCGCCGATATTTCATTCAGCTGAAGTGAGCCGATTATTTGCAAATTATAGTTTGGCTTTAGAAAAAAATCATAGAAAAATTTTAATCTTTTACAATTAAAAATGCACGAAACATATACAGACTAATAGAAAGTTAGTTTTGTTGATTTTTATGCTCACTGACAAAGTTTGAAGTTCCCCGCATTATAAAACATGGTAAAGACCTGTTACCCCTAATGAAATAATCGGCGATTCCACCGGAAGCTCACCTGCTTTGCAACATTTTGATGCCATGAAATATGCGGAAAGGTTTTTTGGAACGGTAACTACGAGCGTTATTCTAAAATAACTAACGTTGCCAGGGAATAATATTTCAATGAAATATGACAAATAATAATTATATTTTAATCAAATTAATGTTGGTTAGGACCCCCCTCTAAAAAATAACTGTCCTGGCGCCCGTGCTCAACATTAATTTTGCATCCACTTTAAATGGTCATTTTTTATTGCATCAAATTTATTGTTGCAATTTTCCAGGGATATAGTAAGATGCAAGTTGGGTGTAACATATGGACATTGTGATGCTTTCTTACAGTAATACCCCTTCAATGAATTTTAAAACTCATACTTTGAAAATGGAATTGATGGCTTCCCCAATTTTATGTAATAAAATGGAATTCCCTATGCGTTTACCTGATGCGTTCATCGCCAAAATCGAGCAGTGCTCAATAAGTGCGGTCAACGAATGCGTTGACTACAAAATTACCATGATCTAAAAGAGGCGCGCATTATACACATGCATGGCTATGATCCATGCTTCCTTGTTTCTTCTTTAAGTTTAACCTTGACAGTTACACGAATCATTAATTATATATAAGAAAGGAAACATAAGTTTGCTGCAGCCGTTTAAACTTCGACTTCACGTTCAGACTTCTTGTATTACTACAAATTGCCGTAAAATATTTAAATACCTAGCACTAATGCTTTTATGAACACAGTTTTGGTATGTTCCATTCACAAAAGCAAAGCTTCATGGGCGTTTGGGGCCTTACCACTGAGTATAGGCGCCTTCATAATCACGAGAGCTTCTAAACTTTCTCGAGCAAACCTTAATGAAAAATGTAATGTGAGGAACCCTTGATAGAAAGTTGACCATGTTGGTCCGACTAATACATTAAACAGGTTGGGAGAGGCTCAGGTTGGTTTGACCATATACACCGGTCTTCCGCTCTCCGTTATTCTGGTTTAGATGGTGTGGAAAGATTGTTGAAATGAACACATTCAACACCGTAATTACCAGTATAATTCCCGTAGCATGCCAGTCCATAATCAAAATCGAGGTCTCGAACTTATTCACTGAAGAGTACCACAAACATCCACAAGGTTCTTGTCCATTTTGCGATGATTCTTTCTGATCCTGGTCATTTTTCTCTTCCTCAATGATCATCATCTCCCGATTCTCCAGCAATTGGTAGAGGCATGTCACGTAACAGAGAATAATGGCAGCGATTACCTGTAGAACGATGGATCCCACAATTAAACCAATCAGGACAGGTTTTAGGTGGCTGGGTGTCTCTGTCATCCATACAGACACGAAATGAGATACGTTGTTTACTAATAGAGCGATGTCCAGGAACGTCTGGGCCACATGCCTTCTCTTTGCGAACATGTTTCCATTATTTTAACTTGCTCTCTGCAAATAAAAAATGCACAGTTTCAGGGTCCAGACTGGAAGATATTACGGTACAATAAACTTTCTGTACAGCAGAATGTAACCATTGATTCAAATTTAAGGTACAATTCGAGGGATTTATAAAGATGCCCTAAAAAGCATACTGTGAAATCTAACGAATACCTTTTATTTTGATGTGCACTTAAAATGGACCAATGGAAGGAATCATTACAAATAATTATTTAACGTGGGCTTATTGTTTGTCAATGACTTAAACACTTTGTGCTTAAAATCTATACCATTCTTTGAAAGCAATTTTATATACTAAAGAGTACGAAACCTAATAAACCGTGGAGTCCATTCTAAATCGAAACGAAAATTCAGAGTACTTTAACACAACTAAGTTGGGTTGGTAACGGGAATGCAGGCTCTTATAACATCATTTTTTTGTATTTAGTTTTAATATGTGTCTCCTTTGTAAACAGCATTTTGTTGAAAAAAAACTGAACCAGGTAGTAAATTTATATGATCAATCTTTACCTTCCTTCTTCCGCGTTCAGAGGATGGGGTTCGCTTCGATGAGCTGTCTGCACTGGCCTCCTTTTCATGTTTGATTATGGAGTATAACGTACAATGAACTTTTAGAACAGCAGAATGTAACCATTTATTCAAATTTAAGGTAAAACTCGAGGGATTTATAAAGATGCCCTAAGGCCAAAAAAAGGGGATGGTTCTCTGGCACCGCCCGCCTCAATTTTAACTCCCCGTATCAAATATTTTTATTTTGATTTTCATCTTTCAAGAAGATAATACAATTTTGATACGGTTTCCTCTGTTATTTAGTGCTTTTACCTGTTTATCAAAGCAAAACTGTTATTTTAATGCTTTCCCCTGATCATATGACATTTTCATCGAAACATACAAAACAGGTAAAAAATAAAATGGCGCCCGCCCGTAGTGAGTTCTGAAAAAAGTGCTCGAGAACCATACCTATTTATTTTTTTGGCCTAACAAGCATACTGTAAAATCTAACGAATACCTTTTAATTTTAAATGTGCACTTTAAATGGACCAATGGGAGGAATCATTACAAATAATTATCATACGTGGGCTTATTGTTTGTCAGTTACCTTAATACTTTGTGCTTCAGATCTATACCATTCTTTGAAAGCACTTTTATTATTATAAAGAGTACGAAACCTAATAAACCGTGGAGTCAATTCTAAATCGCAACGAAAATTCAGAGTACTTAAACACAACTAAGTTAGGATAGCAAAACGGGAATGCAGGCTCTTATAACATAATTTTATTTTAATTAAGTGTTAATAATTGTCTCCTTTGTAAACGGCATTTTGTTGAAAAAAAAATTGAACCAGGTAGAAACTTTATTTGATCAATCTTTACCTTGCTTCTGCCACCGTCAAAGGATTGGGTTCGCACCAGTTCCTCCTTTTCAGGTTCCATTATGAAATATCACTTAATCAACAGTCAAACCTAAATAAAGTAACAACATAAAATAAAGGAAATAAACAAATGCTTGCCCTTATCTAGTAATACATATTTCTACATGAAAATCAGATATTATAATCTTGTGATGGTGATTTAATAAATGAGAAATGGACAAATCTTTTGACATCTTTTGATGATGAAACGCCTGTAATCACAGTGATATCTGTTCGTTATGAGCTACATAATCAGTGGTCAGAGTGATATCGTTTGATGAGGACCTACCTAACCAGAAATCAGATTGACATCTTTTGATGATGAACTACTTAATCAGTAATCAGAGTAACATCTTTTGATGATGAACCATTAACCAGTGGTCAGACTGATATATGTTAATGATGAAATACTTCACCAGTGGACAGAGTGACATCGGTTCATGATGAACCACTAAATCAGTGATCAGAGGGTCATCGGTTGATGATAAACCACTAAATCAGTGGTCAGAGGGTCGTCGGTGGATGATGAACTACATAATAAATAATCAGATTGACATCTTTTGATGATGAACTACATAACGAGTGATCAGAATGACATCTTCTGATGATGAACTACTTAATCAGTAATCAGAGGAACATATTTTGATGATGAACTACATAACCAGTGGACAGGGTGACATCTGTTGATGAAGAACAACTTAACGAGTGATAAGAGTGACATTGTTTGATGATGAACCACTTAACCATGGTCAGTGACATCGGTTGATAATAAACCCCTTAACCAGTGGTCAAAGTGATATCTGTTGATGATGAACTTCTTCATAAATAATTAGAGGAAAATCTTTTGATGATGCACTACCTAACCTAGAATCAGACTTGTATCTTTTGATGATGAACTGTTTAATCAGTAGTGAGAGGAACATCTTGTGACGATGAATTACTTCACCAGTGGTCAGTCTGACATATATTGATGATGAACTCCTTAACCAGTGGTCAGAGTAACATCTGTTGATCGTGAACTACTTAACCATTAATCAGAGTGGCATCGGTTGATGACGATTTACTTAACCAGTAATCAGAGTAACACATTTTGATGATGAACCACTTATCCAGTGCCCAGAGTGACACAATTTGATCATGATATTCAGTAATCTTTTGTTGATGAACTACTTATTGAGAAATTAAAGAGATATCTTTTGACGATGATATATCTTTTTATGATAAACTTATTAAGTTACAATCAGAGCGACCTGTTAACGTTACAACCGCAAGACAAACACAAATCTGAGCTCCGTATGAGGCACTTGGGAACAAGATTTAGAGTCACACCTATTTTAAAATTATACAATTTTATTCTGGAACGCTGATTGCCGGCTTTTTACAATTGCATTTCAGCATATACTGCATTATAATAATTATAAAAAATATACACTTAAAGATTAAGCCGCTTAATCTGTCATGACCCGAGATTTAGCTTCCGTATTTAAAAAGAACAATAAATAGTCTTGTGGACCAGACTTAACATCGTGTTGCCTTCCCTGAATCTGTTATGGTATTTTATTTCCTGATAAGGCTGTCTCTAGACAAGACCGCTACAGCTGAGAGAGTGTGTATAATGGACATATCTCCGAAAACTTAAGAAAAAAAACTTTCCTTGCCACACATATGATGATCATCAACGCACAGAATAATCAAAGTAAAATAATTTAGTTCATAGTCTACTGCATTATATCCGTGATCAAACGAAATAACACATACCTCACTACGCATCAGTCCCCAGACATAAACTGCCGAACCTACTCGTTGCCCTAAGTGATTTAGCAGGTAAATCGCTCGCGGCCAGAGATTTAGCAGAAACAAGCAGAACAATAAATAATTCTGATTTTCGAGTTGCTCCAGATATCTGCTCACTTTCCCTGGACCTTTTCATTGCCTTTTTATTTCCGTATGAGACTCCCCTGAACTTTACAGCCAGAGAGAATTTATAATAGGCATGCCTCCTTAACACATTCGCTGCCAATGACGTGTATATATACTCATTTATTATGATTCCCCCAGTGCCAAGCACGTGTATACACGTCATTTATTTATAAGCCATTTTCAGCAGGAATTCTCATAAATTATTCAATAAATTCTTTGCAGATAAGTAGTAGACTATTTATAAAACAGTCTCGCAGTATGAAAATGAATTATTTGTTATTCAACAGTGCGCTGCATCATTCTAAAGCAGGAAAGATGTGTAGATGATGACAAAATCCACGGCTCCGGTCCATTGCCGTGAAATAACTATACGACGCGCTTCAGTTTAAGTTCGATTCATTGTAAGAATACTACTTTGAATCAAACGAAAAGAAAGATCGTAAATATATGTAGCTAGTTTAATATTAGAAAATTTTTTCGCCACTTATTTACGACAGATCCGGTTGGGAGGCCGAGGTGTGATAGATCGCACCTAAGGCGTGAACTCAAGATCTTCCTTGCCTCGTATACACAAAGCGATTATCTATATCAACACACTTCGTGCCTTCATACCTACGCAGAAAACAGGCGATTGAGCAAATAAATATAATTGGAATATATTCATAAATCAGAACTGGCATCTGTGGGTCAGGGGTTCAGTACAGGACTCCAGTAAAGCCTGGAGATCGTGAGTTCGAATCTGAGCCGGAGATTTTTCACAGTCGACCCTCACTTAGGGTGAACGCTATGCAGGTTCAATAAAAAGCCGGGAATAACGGCCGTGTTTCAACCACAAACGAGTTCCTTTTTCTTCGGTTTCTCAGTAGTATGATCCAGATAAGGGAGAGATTACACACCAAGATCTCGCATGTGCAGTAGTCACCGGGCCTGAGAGGAAGTGTGATACTGCCCTGTCACGTAGTCCGAAACTGGAATGGAATTCTGAATATGGAGTTTTAAAAATGAAGGGTGCTTACCAACATAAATGATGAAACAATGTATTATTTATAATTATTATAGGACTATCGGAGGAATAAAGCATAGGCCACTATTAACTGCCTGCATGTGACTTGCCATGCAACAAGTCATATATGGTCGTGCGATAGTCTTACGACTGCCAAAGAACCACCTCTATGATCGCCGGCACATTGTCCAGTACGACAGGAAATCACGTCCCCGATAGTTTACGATTATCTCTTACTACCCAATAACAAATCAGTTTATGGAAGATTTGTGCAAGATCGAAAAATTCCTATGACATATTTTCACTTTGTCTTTTATTTATGGCTTGTAGTGAGATTTGTATACAATTTACTCTTGACGATTGCTTGGTCGTATTTTATCGTAACTTTAATAAATGTCGTTTCCCTGGCTTTACTGCATTATCGCCTTAACATGGCGTGCAGCTAGCTCTATTAATAACAGACTGCTTTTTAATGTGTGTGATAGTTGGATGTAATAGACGTTTTGGCCTTATAACTATTAATATGCCATGCATATGGAAGAATGGTAGGTCTTCGATCGTCCAAGTTCATAACCTGAGGTGTCGAAGCAAGGACGGAGAATTTTAGGTCAAACAATTTATCATCGCGACATGAGAGACGGAAAGTCCCAAGGGACGTATGCGGAGGGAAGTTGTCACTGACCATACCAGGCAGGGGATGAGAGGAGACCAAAATAACACGCTTGGGCAACTACGCCCACGTCGCTGGATTATAATACGATATATGGACGTTAAGTTGTATCTTCTAAAAAACGGAAATTGTTTTTAACCGTTTTATATTTCCGTCCCGGTGAAATACCCTGCATTTTGGTTAACTAAATAACTAAAACAATGTAATTGAAATCAATTCATAACTTTTTGAAACATCATGGTATATCATGTGTTGGTGCCACAAAGTGTAGCACGTTAGTTTAACGTTTATATATATATGTGTGTGTGTGTGTGTGTGTGTGTGTGTGTGTGTGGTCGCAGTCTATTATATAAACATACCTCAGGATAAACACTATGATCGGAAATCAGACGGACCTGGTAACGATCTATTTCTCTCCAGATATGAGAGTCATGTTTCCGGGTGTCGATACCTGCATATATAAATTTATTATTTATCCAACGACAAGGTAAATGACCAAGTATTTTGGCAATAATAAAGCAGTGATCATGCTCCTTTATTTAGGTGTTACTTACGACTGTTTGACCATAAATAATGCGGTGATGTGAACCAGACCGTAACATAACCACGTGGGAAGACGATTTACAAATTTACCGACGTAGTTTTGTAGATATACATGGATATTTCAGTGTTTACCGTTTATTCTTACAATTTGCGCCATTCAATCTCTCTCTCTCTCTCTCTCTCTCTCTCTCTTTCTCTCTATTTATATATATATATATATATATACATATTAAACATACACTTACATATTAAACCACATAAATAACCACCATTCCTTACATACACTTATATATTAAAACCACATCAATACCACTATTCCTTATAACCTTATTATATAAATATATTTCTATTGATCACAAACATCATTGGTTATAAACCATTGTCTTTAAGTCATAGGTTATTCCAATGATTATTTTTAAATAGTATTTGTTAGCTGATATATTATGCCAGATTTTGCACGGAAACATGATTTTAGAATCTATGTCCAACTTTAGAGGCTAAATTAAGATTTCAAACAACTTTTTTCATAAATCAATATAACAAAATCTTGGAGTGCTTCAGACCACATTTGGAGGCCTCTGGAAGGAATTTTCTTTAGGCGGTTCAATAAAGGTTCCCGACCCACTTCCTTTCTTTGCCATTCCTTTCTTTCAACTTATTGGACTTAATCAACTCTGTATTCAGTTTAAACATACAGCTGTCCAGTTTTTCGAATGTTAGATAGTAGAGCTAGATATCGCCTACAAATTTCGCATTATGATATATTGCGATATGTATGTGGTAGCGTATTGCTATGTGTATTATGAGAAATTTTCATTGTAAAAATTCATTGGAAATGAGTGTGTTTTGTACATTATATATAAACAATTATAGTTATTGTTATTATTATTATTATTATTATTATTATTATTATCATGTCAAATATGATGAAAACATAAAAGTTTATGCAGGTCAGTTTATTTCAAACACGAAATATGGCAATAAATTGCAATACTTATATTAATGCACTTAGTGAAGTATATGTTGCTGACAGTACTAAAAAAAACATACAAAAAACTCAAAGTTCTCTTTAGGCCTTACATATGCAAAAAAACTAGGAAATTAGACAATTCTGGACTGTGGTTTAGCACAGAGAGGTATAGGTGCATGGTGTGTACAATCACAAATGTGTATAATATCGCATGACTACCGTTCTTAGATATTAGTACTGTTTACTTGACACTTGATTTTCTTGCAGTCATGATACGATGTGAGGAGAGAATATAAATGAATTATTAATTATGATGACCATGTTCAGCACTTTTTTTATCGTTTTGGACATCGAACGGGCATGCAAATTTCCTGTGAGGAACCTTGATCCATGGTTTATCAGGCTTACCTGAAGATTTTTTTACAATAAAAAATCCGCTTTATGTAGGTTAAAAAATATCGAAAAAATCGATATTTGAAAACTATATCGCGAGATGCGATTTCCCAATCGACGTATCTCGATATACCGATATATCTATAAAATCCCGCACCCCAAATAGATAGATCATACAGGACTGTAACAGACGGGAGAAGCAGAACGCTCTATTGTTTCCTGCATTTAAGACTTATGTATATAATTTCTTCGTCATGATAAGCTGTGAAAGTAAGATGTCTTATGGAGGCTTTTTGAGTATCTATATAATTAATACGCAGTTAATACGCAGTTTATCGCTGACAACTACGTAAACATACCTCAGGATGAATACTGAGATCAGAAATCAGACGGACCGGGTGACGATCTGTTTCTCTCCAGATATGAGTTTCATGTGTCTCCGCGTGTGGATACTTCCATATTATTAAACCAATGAGAAGGTAAATGACCAAGTGTTATTACAATAATAAAGCAGTAATCGTGCTCCGTTATTCAGATGTTATTTACGAATGTTTCACCAAATATAATGCGATGAAGAGAACCAGACAGTAACATAACCATGTTGGAAGACGGTTTACAAACTGAACGACGTGGTTTTGTGGTTAAACATATATATTACTGTGTTTACCGTTATTCTATACAATTTGCTTTATACAATCTCTCTCTCTCAATCTTTATATATATATACAGACAAATTGCTCAGGGGAAAAAGATCGGGCCGATCCGGGATTCGGACCCATGTCGATGGCGCACATGTCCGGCGTTCCAACCGCTTCGCTAGAAAAGCAAGCTTCACCAGCGAGACAGTTCGGTCCGCTTTTATTTCACCCCTTAACACACCCCCTCTTAAGAGCATTCGGCTATCAGAACACGACTATCATAAGAATCACACTTTAGGCGAACAAGGTGAGGGTAATTACTCAATTACTTCAAACCACCATTCCCCGGACCTCAAAATTTGCCGTCACTTTGGACGAGCCCCCATTTGTTAGTAAGACAAATTGCTCAGGGGAAAATATTGGGCCGATCCGGGATTCGAACCTATTGCGGTGGCGCACATGTCCGGCGTTCCAACTGCATCGCTCGAAAGACAGTTCGTTCCGCTTTTACGTCACGTTGTCACAATATATATGTATATAGATGAATCATATCCTCCTCTTGCATATTTAACCACATCAATGACACCACCATACCTTATAATATTATTATATAAATATAATTCTATTGATCACAAACATCATTGGTTATAAAGCATTGTTTATTAATCATTGGTTGTTCCAATTTTTATTATTAAACGGTGAATTTTATGTGATATTTTATGCCAGATGTTAAACGGAACCATTGTTTTAGAATCTAGGCCCAAATTTATAGGCTAACTTAAGATTTTTTAACCATTATTTAAAATATAACAAAACATATTGTAGTTCCTTAGACAAGATTTGGAGGGCCTCCCGAAAGAATTTTCTTAAGGCGATTTTAATAAAGGTTTCGGACCAACTTCCTTTCTTTGCCATTACTATATTTCAAATTGCTAAATTTAACCAATATTGTGTATTTAGTTCAAACATACTGCTATCCTGTTTTTAGAATGATCGATAGTAGGGCTGGACATCGCCTAAAAATTTCACATAACAATTTATTGCGATATTGTATGTGGTAGCGTATTGATATACGTATTATGCTATATTTTTATTGCCTTCATTGGAAATAAGTGTGTTTTGTACATTATATATAAATAATTATTATTATTATTTTTATTATTACTTTTATTTTCATGTTAAATATGATGACAAAATAAAAGTTTATGCAGGTCAGTTTATTTCAAACACGAAATATGGCAATACATTGTAATACTTATATTAATGCACTTAGTGAAGTATATGTTGTTGGCAGAACTCAAAGAAACATTAAAAAATGATTTTTTTAACCTTATACATGCAAAAAACTTGGCAATTGGACAATTCTGGGCTGGTTTAGCACTGAGAGGTATAGGTGCATGGTGTATACGGTCACAGCCAGGTATAACAACGCATGGTTGCCGTTCTTAGTTATTAGTACTGTTAACTCGATACTTGATTTTCTTGCAGTTATGAAAAAATGTGAGAAGAGAATATTAATGAAGGATTTATTATTATGTCCATGTTCAGCACTTGTTTTCTTTTTGTTGTATGGAACTATTTCTCGTGTTCCAATAAGTCCTCGAACGGACATGCAAATTTCCTTTGGACGAACCTTGATCTATGGTATATCAAGCCTACTTGAATTTTTTTTGCTAAAAGTCCAAAGACGCGGTAGCGGCTTCCACTTAAGGCCTCTCATTTATCCCAACAAATTTAGACGTCTTAATTTGCATAAGAACATTATTTTTACATAAAAAACCCGCTATATAGGTTTAACAAATTCTCGAAAAATATCGATATTTGAAAACTATATCGCGATACGCAATTGGGGAATTGACGTATCGCGATATGCCGATAAAATCCCGCACCCCTAATAGCTAGAACATACAAGACTGAAACAGAAGAGAGAAGCAGATCCCTCTATTGTTTCCTGCGTTTAAGACTTATGCATATAATTTCTTCGTAATGATAAGCTGTGAAAGTAAGATAGTCTTATGGAGGCTTTTTGAATTCAAAATCATTTATATGCATTGGGTTTTATCTAGACCATGGTTTACCTATTCCCGGTCTGATATGGACTTCCACATACGGCACATGAATCGTCGTTGGGCTCTTCTAGTTTTCTTTTGCTGGATTATTTCTTATAAGGTGAATAATTTATATTCTTTAATATTTCCCTATTAGTTGCCCCTATTTCTGTTGTGCCTGAAGGTCCTCTACGAATGTCACGCTTTTCCAAGAGGCGCCTTGGGGATTGTCATGTATTTTGAGCTCACTGGCCCGTCGAAATCATGGCCAGACAGCATGTCCGGCTATAAGGGAGTCTCTTTGCAATTCTCGGTCACGTAGATCCACTATAAACCCCATTGGATCCTCCCATATTTATTATTCCGCCTCTAAAGAATATGCTTGCCAAAGGGAGTAAAGGTTTGACTTCAAGCGCTAAACAAATGACCTCATTGATCTGCTTTCAATTTGCGAGCAAACCGAGATCATTTCATTTCAGTTCAAATAAATAAACAAAGCTTTGGCAAAAATAAAAAAAAACAAAGGTATGGTTCTCAGGCATTTTTTTCAGAAATCAGTGCGGGCGGGCGATATATTATTTTTGACCTTTTTTTAAATGTTTCGATAAAAATGACTTATGATCAGGGAAAAGCATAAAAATAACTTTTTTTTGAGCAAAAGGTAAAAGCACTACATAAATTGTATTATTTATCTTCTTGAAAGATAAAAATCAAAATAAAAGTTTTTACTGGGGGGGGGGGGGTGGTAAAAATTGACGCAGGCGGTGCCTGAGAACCATACCTTTAATTTTTTTTTTACCTTATGGTAATCATTATTACTCTTGGGATCTATTTACCTAAACCTGTCTTTTCACATGGGCAGCTATACTTTGCATTTTTCGCGTGTCTTCATCGAAAAACATGTGTCCGTTAGTGTGCCTGAGACTACCCTCAACCGGCAGCTAAATCATGTCCTCTGAGCTGCAATTAATACAACTTTATCTTTCATAAACTTTCACATTGCTATAGCCATGTAATTCCTTCAAATATTTTTTATTACAAAAACATACAATACATGACAAAGTACGAAAAGGAGACAACTATGATTATATTAAAAAAAACTTTAAATATGTGAGTATTTAAACGAAAAGAATATTGTACGAAATTACACATACTTTTAAATGGTGAAATTCTTATAATAAATGCTTGACAACAAGTTCCAGTATATCAAGAGAAAAAAAAAACAATCTTCATAATTAACTCAAATGTCAATCAACACCTTCAAATGATTTTCACAGTAGATGGCCTCTTTATACAATCGTAATATTCATTTTACTGTTATAACTTGAGCATGAAGATGTTAAACCCATGTTATTTATCAAAAGTTATTTCACTTTGTGATGTGTTGAACAGATTTTCTTGCAATTCCCTGCCTAATGGGCGGGCGGGAGGGGGGATGAGTTTCCTGAAGAAATTTAGCACAAATAATTTCATATCATGTGAGTGTATCGCATGAAAAAAAGTCCCTGCGAAGAGCAAAGGATTAACATATGCGGCATTCTGTCCCTGTACCAGCTCAATAAAAAGTTTTATCTCAAAGTACCGAGGATTTTCCACGGGTGCTTCTAGTATGTATAAATATGCACGAAACGTTTCGTGTATGAAAGCCATGATACAAATTTTAGCTAATATTCTCTTGTACACATATAATTTTGTATTTCAGTCACATTATTTGCGTATGTCATAGATGGCAGATAATCATAATTGTTCAACGAAAGAAAAACAGTATAAAATCTGCAATTAAAGCAAAAAAAAAAAAAAACAGGCATCACAACAACAACTGTACCTACGCTACAGTGTAAGGTTTGCCTTCAATCTATATAGCACTAAAACGCTTTCATCATAAGGACAAATAGAAATTTGGATTAATTATCGAAAACAATGTAGTAACATTGCTACCCCTCCATTCATATTCATAAGTTCTAAATGACAGGTAGTGTTCGGCAGTGGAAGCTTTATTAATGACTGCTGTGATACTGTACTGTGATAATGTCGTTAATTTTGTGTTATAAACAAAATTCTTACGTTTGACATATATTAGCATCATATTCCGTCAAACTATTAAGACCAACCGTAAAGCTTATTTGTTTACTCGATGAGAACTACCACCATGAATAGTATTATAAATGCGACGCCTTTGGTATAGCTTTAATATTGAATATTGTACATTCGACATGTATATCTCAAATGCATTAATTATTGGCTGGCCACAATACTTAGAACTTCGTGGAAGGTTGGCAGTCAACATTAAAGCATTCGTATAGAAAAATGGGATGTATAAACAAATTGAGAGTAAGCCTCCTCCCAAATACACCCATACGAACGCAACTGCAAACTTAAAAAAAAACTGTGTCCACTGATCATTATATATTTAGTAGCATCAATAAAAAACAATGGTTCCTGATTCATGGTTTGAATTATGCTGTTCAAACACACGTCCAATTAACAAAAACAATTAGCCTCTGATATAAATGACATAAGTAAGAGTGACGCCTTTGAGGTAGACTAACTTATTTATTATCTCTCTCTTTACCTACACTTCTACTACAGACTAGCATGGTTATAATATTATATATATATATATATATATATATATATATATATATATATATATATATATATATATATATATAACCGCCGGCTTTGGACGGTCCACAACAAACTCTCATGGCCAGTCCGGCATTCGACTCCGGGTCACCAGAAGTGAGAGCAACGCGTTTTAACACTACATTGTCCATGCCCATACAGTAGCAGTATTTATTATTTATTATTTAATCAATAATATTGTTATTGTTTTTGTTATTATTATTATTTCTGAAAATCTGATGTTTGTCTAATACCTTGTATTCATCATCCTATGATTTGCATTTCAATAACCACACGAAAAAACACGTCACCATGCATCAAACTCCAGAAGATACACATTCCCAGACTGCTAGTATACGGCATGCTGTCTTTAGTGGTTGATTAATGTCAAAATGTCTTACCAGGTCATCCTGCGAACAAGGTTTTTCGTAGTAATACCCTGGTTTACACATGCTGGAGCACCAAAGAGTTGGAAACGGTACCTTTACACACAAAGAGCTGGCGACCACAAACCTCGCAACGTTACCTGTAAACTGCACGAGCGTAGTATATAAATCAATGTTCGTATACTTGTTCAGATGAGTCATAATCTATCACGTCCCAGTGAATATTGTGTAAAATAAATAGCGGTTTACACAAGTATGGATCTAGAAACATTTATTTTATTATAGAGTGGAACCTCTATAAGGTGGCCACCCTTGAGACTGGACCAAATTGTCCACTTTATAGAGGTGCCAACTATATGTAGGTAATAGCTGCCACTTAAATTGCTGCCACCTGCTTTGAAATATTACTATAGTTACACCTTTTTAAGGAGTACTTCATTTAATTGATGCAAGTATTTTCTTCTTATTTTTAAACATAAAGGTTCACAAGAAATAATTTATAATTGTTTATAGATATATTAATATATATATATATATCTTATATACATATATAAACATATACAAAAAGGTTCACAAGAAATAATTTATAATTGTTTATAGATATATTAATATATATATATCTTATATACATATATAAACATATACAAAAATATAAAAACATTTATGTGTGTGTTATAAAATATATCGATGGTCATGGCCTACAAGAATTGACCCTATAATTTTAATCTTCTAATATTTTAGTTACCCTATGCATCCTTAGATATACCATACTGTGCTACAAATTTTCCCGAATACAAGCCACTCTCAGAATCCTTAAACAGGTACCCTTTTAGGTCTATGCCAAAACTGTATATTTCAGTTTGGGATTGACATTTTATAAGTGGACAGTAACAGTGAATATGACACAGAATGCATACGAATGATCAGTGTTTGGTGTTGATCATTAAGTGCAAATGGTAATTAGTAAACATTGTCATGGGCAAGGGGGATTTACCTTGTTACCTCATCTCAGAGTACCAAGTAACAGGGTGAATGAGCAAGGCGTCCACTCATGGTATTAACTATGTACAGCCGGGGGGGGGGGACAAAAGTCTCGCGAATGTCAGGTCAAAGTATGCTGATTAGTCCAAAATGAATGGCATCTGACTGGTGCATCCACTGCTGGCTCTTAACCATTACCATTAAAGCCAGTCTGAGCTGAGGTCTGATTTAAGAAGTCCAATTAGTATGCATTTATCCGTTGCTTGTCCTTAAGTCAAGAAGACAAATTATAATTAATTAGACAGTAATACACCTCTGCCCGTTGTTCATCTGTTTTATCAGAATCATTAACAGTTGAAATATAAATATTTAATAATTAAAAGTTATTTTGATTGCTAATAATTACAAATTCACAATAAATAAAAGTAAAAGAAAGTTTAAATAGGAAGATACTTCAGCTGGGAAATTTGATGAAGTGCCCACATTAGCTGAGGAAAAGTGCCCACTTAACAGAATATAGAAGTGCCCACATAAGCTAAACATAATAAAGAAAAAAAATGGGATTACCCAAAAGTGCCCACTTTATAGAGGTACCCACTTTATAGAGGTGCCCACTTTCCTGGAGGTGCCCACTAAGGGAGGTTCGACTGTAGCTCATAGACACATAAACACATCCAGAGGCTCGATGACGTCATCATCATTCATACAGTTGTTGCCCCACGTGATAATATCTGTCCGGATCGAACCAACCACCCACAGCTTAGCATCAACAAGGAGGGGCGGATCCAAGGGGAGGATCATGACAAGGAAGACTGAAAGAAAACCTGTAAAAGGTTCTTTGGTCCGAGAGTGAGGGAATCAGGGTCGCAAAATTTGGTTTGAAGAAAATTATTAAATAATTGATCTTGTTGACGGTTTGAATATATGTTTTGAAGAGTCTCTTGAGCAAAGTTGCTTTACTAGGACGACAAAGTATGGTATGTTGTTGAATGAAAATGAGCGTGGCCACATGTCAAACCTTGGGTGATTGATGTCCTAGAGAACCCTGGAGTAAATAGTTTCTTTTATCAAGAATAACAAGAACCAAGAATAGTATATTGTAGAAATCAAATATTGGAGCAAAGATAAAATTTACTGGTGCTCTACACTTTTTACAGTTCCACAATTTACACTTTCACATACCCGAAAACCTGTAACGCGTGTGTACTGTGTATCATGTTGGGTTCTTTGGATTGTTCGAGAGATGGAAAGTTCTTGGCTTGAGGTGAAAGTTATCAATAAGGGGCTGTGTTTTAGAGCCAAACAAGAGAGGAGAGGAATATTCCAGCGGAAACAGAAGCGTGTAAGTCAGCTGTGGATCTTTTCCGATAAGTGCGGCAATTATAGATTTTCTTCTAAATTTGTGACGGATCTTGTATAATCTGCAGTTTGCTTTCGGGATATATGACAGGGATTACAACGGATTGATTTTGTGAATGAACTTGACTGTTATTCTCTGAGAAGATTTATGTAAACTGTCTATCTATGTTGTGCGTTATAAAGGACTTGTTGTCGTTGTGACAGTGGTGGTATCCAGGTACTGTACACTTTATTTATATACTTGTATTGATTTACTGTTGTACTGTTGTTACACTGTGTAATTGTATTGATTTCGTGTACTGTAATGTTAAGATTGATTTAAGAATAAATTATAATTATTTTTTAACAAAAAACCACTGACTTCTTTATTCATTCCGCTGGACCTTTTCACGCTGCCTAGTGTTACAGGTTTTTAACTCCATTACAAAATTTATGCTCGTCGCGACTACGTGATCTGTTGATATTAGGTTCCGTAATACTTTTAAATATCATTTTTGTTATACCTCCCTTAAACCAGTGACCACACAGCCATGTTCACTTTGGCCGTTCTGCCTAGTGTTAAGCCGCCTGCGTTTCAGATAGCTAACACCAAAATGGATCATATCAACTAGAAATACTATAGTCCTGGTGATTGTCAATAAAATAGCATGCTTAAAATTCATTCCAGATATCCTCAGCAAGACTAGTTAGCCTACCTAATAAACGTGTTTACAATGTGTTCGATTATAACCGTGTTCTGCCTATTAAAATATAGACGACATTTTCTCTCGGTCTTCGCCGTCTTTCCTTGTCAGACCAAGTAGTGTGCTGTTACCATATTCTACGTAATTAAGCGTGTTGGTGATATTTTCTCGACCAAATGAAGGGGAACTGCTGTCTGTCATGCTTTTCCTTTTAATAGGGAACCTTTTTTTTAAATAAAATCCATAGAAGCTTTAAATAATTTTGACTTGAATGTTTTTGCTGCAGACCTGCCTTCATTACGGTCGTGACAATTTTTTTCGCCAGT
Source organism: Sipunculus nudus (assembly GCA_026874595.1). NCBI lineage: Eukaryota > Metazoa > Annelida > Sipuncula > Golfingiida > Sipunculidae > Sipunculus > Sipunculus nudus. Next base: position 71,013,663 of record CM049313.1, read on the forward strand.
CAAACATACAATGTAAACAGACAATTTGTACCTAAAGTCTACAAGCTAGGGTTTTCAAACGGAACAGAAGCACTTTTGGGGTATCACCCTCATATATTCTTTAATAAAAAAAATTAAACTGAAAATTAATACAGCTAACTGTATATATTTTTGACAGAATCAACTCATGGTTAAATGACAATCAGTGTTTAAATACTCAGTTAGAAGTTAAATGAACCAAACTATTTTTTAGGACCAAGCCCTTTTTAGTTTTCGCTATTTATATGAAGGTATATATTTATATGTGGTGACACATTAAACAAATAATGGTATTGGAATTTTAATGGGCTACTTAGGAACACTTTTACTCACCCAGTTACCTCATTCGACAACTGTACTATTAGGTTGGAAAATTAGTGGCTCTAAATATACCACTCAATATGCGTTTATACTGGACTGGTAAGCCTACTTCAGTCGTGCAGCAAGCCATACAGGGATATGTACTGAAAGGGCCATCCATCCTGTTGCACCGATACCGTAGAAAATAGCTGATGACCATCAGGTTACGCGTGATGAATCACCATAAAAAAAACATGTGAGCTCGCAATTAAGTTGGTAACAAGTGAATTCCTGTGAGGCGTACAAGTTTGATATCGTCCAGTAACCCTTGATAGTTGCTTGTATTCATGCGATCAGAAATTTTACAAACATGGAAGGAGATATTCAAATACGCTGAGTTGCAAGGGAACATTTCCCGTACAAGGTAAGAATGTTGAGTATACATAACAAGCTGGGTCCTACATTGCATATATTACTCATTTTGGTGAGTACTTACCGAAAACACATTCATGATGAATAATTTTTTTAACAAAACGTCTTTAGAACAGAGCTTCTCTCTTCGTTACATTTTATGGCCTCCATTGGTGTGTTTGGAAACCCAGACCACTGTCAGGAAAGTACTTCTTGACAAACATAACCTAAAGCGAAAAGTCCTTCTCTTGTGAATAAGATTCGGTGCAGAGTTAAATTAGAACCACTAGAAAATCCCTGAATTTCTCTCCTCTGAACCAAAGTTGATGACAGTAAATCCCTTGTTATCAATTAAGATGTGATGTTATTGTTTTTAACAGAGGATATTCTACCTTTATCCTATGGCATTGAAAAACACTGCACTTTGATTCAAAGGTTAAGAAAGAAGTGACGCGTGCCTCTACATAACTCTAAATTGAGCACAAAGCTATGGATTAGTTTGCAATCCAAAAGTCTCCTGAAAAATTCATAGTGGCAACTGCTGCTATATGTGTGTGGAATCAACGCTTTAATTAATATTCCATTTCAATGTATACATGTTCTTTTGTCTTGTGAATAAAGAATTTAAAAGACGAATTGGTCTTTCAGATATGTGTACGTTTAAGGTACAGGTACCGACTCAGATAAGAGTACAAACACATGCAGATGCAAAGGTTTGATTTTAAAAATAAAGTGCAAGAACATTTGACATTATATACAACAATACTATAAATATTTCTTGCTAAACAATCTGACATTGAGATTAACTTGGTCTGGCTCACTCCGTTTCAGCTAGTCGTTACAATGTAATAGTGTTTGAATGTGGTGCAGTTGTGTAAAGAATATTAAGGTATGTAATTAGAGGGGTGGTGATTTATGTTTCCAAACAGAAAAAAAGCCAATAGATATAGTCTTTGAATAGAAGTCTATTACAAAATCGACTCAACTTCCTTTATTTCTGATGTAATCAGTACGCAATCAGCGACACCTTTCCGAGAGAGATAACACTATAGATACAGAACACAGAGCGGGAGGTGGCTATTGCGAAGGAGAAGATTGTATGCATATACACAAGAAAATCCAAAATCCACTTGAAAGGGTTAGGACGTGGACTATTGGTAGGACTACGTAACAGAACCCCGCCATTGCTTCAAAGAAAAAAGATGTCACTTGGTTGGAACCTGTGGTATTTGCTCAACAGGCTTTAGCTACTGGGATTATTCCTAGCTCCGTGAACAGTTCATCATGCTTAATTAAAAACAGATCATTTTGTTACTCCCATTTTCATTATTGCAAACAGGCCATCATTGACGGAAAATGTTTTAATTGTGTGAAGGCAATGTTAATGTCTGTGCACAAAAGCAAAACAAGTGTAAAACACTTATACAAGCATTATGCATCTCAATTTAAAATAAAGTTTTACATTGTATATATGCTATGACGTTTCCCGCATTCGGCAAGTACTTTTTTTCAGGTAAGCACCTTTTCAGAGATCCAATCTATTCACTCGATATTCACCTTGTTGGTCGTTTTCTTTGCAGCCCTGTAAGTACAGTCATATAAACCCAAGTAAAGCAAGAAGACAACGTTGTAAATCGTTGTGGGTTCAAGTGAATACAAAAAATTCTCTTGAGGTAAACTTTGATACTCACGCTTTTTTACCGGCAAGAGATGAAACGTGAATTTGTACAAAAACTTCGCTTGCTAAAACAGGTTACAGATATATAAATGTTTAAACGAAAAACTGGTCGACCGGACAACCTCCTTAAATGTGCTTATCAAAGACTCTGGTTGGCATTGTTGTTTATGGTTGGCAACCGCGCTAGAACGTGTGCCCATGGTCCATGGTTTCAGAATCCAAGCGGTATTTGACCTTGAGGGCTACAGTTCATTGTCGAAAGGTCAAATGTGGTCAAATTTTATTTAACCTATATTGAATAATTACGAGCATTTAACCATAAATATGAGATTTTATTGATAATTACTGATTTTTACTTATCGTCTATAATATTATATTATGTTTAATGTGTAGTTTTTGTTAAAAAGGACGCATTTCATTTTCATTTAATATTAAGTTCGATTCATATATGACTTGGCACTGATGAGTTTTTTTTTTTTAGATATTTTAAATTTTACTTATTGTATTAATACTAAAAACAAGAAGGTTATTGTAAAATAACTGAAACTTACCCCTTTAAAATTCAGTTTTTGTTAAACATATGGACGCATTACAGGTTCATTTAATTTTAGGTTCGAGTCATATATGACTTCGCAAAAATAAGTTTTTTGTAAATACAAAATGTACAATATAAAAATGAAATTTGACCACATTTGAGCATTTGACCTTAAACTGTGAATTTTGAGGTCAAATGCCTACTTGGCAAGCAGGTAACTTAAAAGTTGGACCCTGCCAATACTTTAATGCGCATCTGAAAGCCTTGAAAAAAAAACGCCATGGCCTGTTTTCAGGGTCTTTTTCTAGTAGAAGTAGCAAGGTCCTTTGTTTAATGGGTAATACTTTGAAGCCATACCTGTATTTCTTGTTGGCCATATACACGAACCCTGCACTGCCAACAACCGCTATTACAACGGCTATTGCCAGTGTTGGTATCACCCAGCCTTGGGTTTTACCAACAGCCTTCATCTCCTCTACATTCGTGTTGTTTGAAACAATCAACCGTGAAGGTTGCTGGACGTCAGAACCCACAGAGTCTGGGATCTTGGCTGCTGGCTGCTTGGAACATGGCTGTGAAACATGTTCTGAAATAATTAAATTAATCAACAGCATTTATTTATGCTACATAGAAAGTATGTTAACAATATTTAAACAGATATTATTTCGTGTTATTTTCAATTTCTATTCCAGTTTTTCAAGAACACTATATGTACAGTCCAGGCAGGGAATATGCAAAGCGCGTTATCTTCAAACAACGATCATAAACTCTATGTCGCCTTATACCAAGTAATCCATCATATTCTGGTTTGTAAGAACCTTTAGATGTTATCAATAATCTACACTTGCCAAAATCACACAAGAATCCTATATATCCTTCCTCACACTAGTTCTCTGGGCAATGGCCGGTCTCAGGGATTACAGGGTTTCCGTGAGAAACAGTGGCCACATTGCAGAGCATAGTTCCTACCCCCATTTTCCAGCAGGACAACCTTGATAAAATATGTATCGAAGGAGAAAGTGAAAACCTGACATGCTGTTTTAATCACTGCGTTACCATGGTTATTGGAAGGCGGTCTGTATAATAGAATCTGAATGTTATTTTTTCACTTTTCAGCTGTCGTAATTATGTGTCATTGGTGATTTCAAAACTCATAATAAAGTTATTTCTACACACCGTCTTCGCAAGTGACGCCAAAGAATCCATCCTGACAATCATGACAACTTCCATTGCGTGGGGTGCACGCTCCACCAACGCATCTAACACATTATTGAGAACAGTTTACACCATAAGGTCCGGTCGCACATTCTGTTATCTAGCAGGCGAAATGAAAGGTTGGATCAGCCCGAGAAATAAATGGAAATGTACCCTTGATGAGACCACCAAAAAGAAAGTGTTGAGTTTTTACCTCGACTATTTTACTTTCATTTTCAAAGAGATAAGATAATATAACATATGTATTGAGACTTTTATGCTTTTTAATAGTTTTAGTTATAACGTTCATATTTTCTCTTGGAATTATGATTTCAGCTGCTTAAAAATACCGAGGAGGTCAGAATACATTATTAATACTTGCTCTAGGGTGTTATTGTTCCTAAAATAGTATCGTTCATAAACTACATTATTTCCAATCAATTTTAGTGGTCGTTAATGGAACTAGAAATACTGTGCTTAACACAGTAAACATAAGTAACAGAAGTCATGCAATCCCTTTACCTGCCTCTTAAATAAGTATTTTTAAACATAATACATGATACGATATTATGAAGAACGTATGTTTTAAACATGCAACAAGCACCTACACCCATAAATCTGAACCAAATATCAATCACACAGAGCTAAATGTATATTAACGTTTAAGTGTTTTGCGCCTAGAAAACATGATGAAAAGAAAATCAGATTTACCTGTATTACACAGCCTTCTGTAAATCCAGCTTGGCAACCGCCGACCGGGAAACTGCCATCTCTAATCTCACAAGTTCCATTAGCGCAGTGGCCACATACGCTGCGGCAGTTTTCACCCCACGTTCCCCTCTGGACATTCTATTCTTACATGAATTAATATAAAGTTCCACAGAAAAGCAAAATTGTTAAAATGAAACGTAAGTTTGAATCACTGTAATCCTATAATACTTTAAAGTAAGATTGTACTCACCCCTGTCGCACCTCTCTCCTGTTAATCCATTCTGACATCCGAGAAGACACCTGCCACTTATAAAATCGCATGTGCGGTTTCGGCAATTACGACAAGTGTTGCTACAAGATGCGCCCCAGGTGTCCTGTGGGCACTCTAGAGTTAAAGTAAAGCAGAATTTAAAACAAGTCTCAGACACAATAACAGGGCGAGTTGTCTCAAAAATATGTTTACGCCGTGATCATGATGTCTTTCTTCAGTGCACAGTCAATTACGACCACTCACACTAAACACTTTATCCTTGACCATTTATTTTAACATTACACGACCAAAGACAATATACATGATTACCGGTGTCACACGTAGTCCCGCTGTATCCCGGAAGACACTCGGAGGTGCGGCAGGTGCCATCTGTAGGAGAGGAGCCACGTACAGCACATTTTCCACAAGGGAAGTCACAGTTTGGTCCGTATTGTTCATGGTTACATGCCTTGGTCTGCACACTATATACACATTCGTAGGGTAACATAATCGTGGATATTTTGTTTAACTCATAAATACGCATTGGATAAGGTATCTGTTATGCTGGACCTATCGGCTGCTTTCAACACAACTGACTATTCGAGGGTTTCCCACATCTTGAAACAAATTTTGGGATATCATTTACGGCGTAAGTATGGTTATCGTCAAATCTAAAAGGGGGTTACCAGACTGTTAGGATTGATTGAATGATATCTGACCAGATGGCTTTGCGATTTGGTGTACCAAAAGGCTCGGTACTCGGTCCTAATTTATACAGTTTTTATACAAAGCCATTAGGAGAAATAAAGGTTGCCATAAAATGCAATATCATTGTAATGCCGATTATATCCACATGTATTTGTCTGGCAGACCTGGCGGAAACTTGACAGATTTGCTATGATCACTTTAATCCTGCATCTCTGATATTAGAATTTGGTGACATGTACTTAACTTATATTAAACGCGAATTAAACATAAAACCGTTGTTTCTCCGTTTAAAAAAGGCACGAAACATGTACCAATATGAGCCTAATATAGGTGTCTCTGATGTCACTCTATTGTCGACTGTTCGTCAGGGTTCACTGGGCATTAATTTTTCTATGGAGACGCAAATTAATGTGGTTCAATGTCACCTCCAGATTAGACTATGGAAATGCGTTGCTCTATGGAGTGCCAGATACTCTCATCTGTAGAACACAACGTATTACAGATATAGCCGTTAGGAATTTAACGTAGAAATCCACCCATATTAACCCAAACATCAGTTCAAATATGAACATATAACCTAATGTGTATGTATAGATACACGCTTAAATGGCTCACAGATGACCACTTTAAGTATGCGTACCATGTACAACATATGTAACTTTAACATAGTGTGTATTCTTGAAAGTCGAGGATCAATTGTAAATTATATAAACTGGAACGTATTTAGCTTTATTTAAACAATTTCTGTGGAACAAACATAATTTGTACGCAGTACATACCTTGGAACATATTTACTTATCACCTGCACAAATAACCTTTCCACTGGTTAGACTGCATTTCGTCCTATCCTGAAGTCCTGGGCAACCCGCCTTGTAGCGATGCCAGATGCCTGGTTTGAGAGCAAATCACATAATGGGTAACTCTAAGAAAAAAAAAATTCTGTACAAATATGAAAAATACAGGAACAAACGGGTTTAACTAATTTCTGTTATTTATGAACTGTTTTGCAATATTGATTACATTTCCAAATCACTTCAAATGCTGTTTGGCAGCGTATATATTAAGTCCATCACAAAAACATTATAATATGTTTCTTTAAAGTATAATATACATGCGTTATGTTGTATCTAAGAATTAAACCGCTTCCATGAGGAACCTTGTTTATCAAAAGAAATTGCGTTGAAACACCAGAATATTTGATTTCTTTTCTTCATTATATTATATTTCAGTATATTACTGATCCGGGTCCGGGCGATTAACTTGTATGTGTCATCATTAAAATTATTTTATAACAATACAATAGAATTGTACGTTTGAAAATTAAATTTCAATAAAAAGGAATTTTTGTTGAATTGAATACAATTACGATTACTTTGACATGTAATTATAAATACAATAATTAAAAAATGACGCAAAACATACATACTCATAATCAATTATGTAAAATCTAGTTGTGAATAATACATCATAACATAAATATGTAAACTGCATTTCAAAATCTAAAACATAGTAAGTTTGGATTAACAGGTCAGGTAGATGATAAAATGTTTGCATCAATATATTCATACTCAATACATAATAAAACAAATGCAAAATCTGGTGATGAAGTATACCTCATCACATAAATATGCTTCAGGATATAAAAGCTAGTTATGCTAATACACCACAATATACACCATCTCTGCATCTAAAAGGTAAAACTACGTATATATGTTAGTCACTTCAAAACTCTGATATAACTCTCATAGGTTGCATCAAACATTAAGTTTTAAAAAAAGAAACACAATCTCTTTAAAACATATGGTGAAAAGAAATCAATGTAATCATCTATAATTCGATTACTTCTTCAATGTGAGTTCGATTATAATTGCTCTATTCAGAAAGAAATGTTATTTATTACAATTATTATTTCATTTTTACATGTAATACATTAAAATTACATTTTAACATGAAATACATTGTAACATAGGATGTCAGTGGACTGGTTTTGTGATCATCAAACTAAGCGGCATCTATTACACTGTTAGATTAAGCCTTTTATAATTACCTGTGTCTTCATACGTAAATGCGTGTATTGGAATGCTCCTCACCTGACGGCAGACGACTTGATTAGACTACATGTCAAAGGAATCATCGCACACGTACTGCCCACCTGTAGTTATTTTACACCTGCAGTACTCCTCGTTTCACCTCAAAGATCAGCACCCGGTTATCCGATAAGACCTTTTAAAAAGCACAATTACTTCATCATGGTGATTAACATACCCAATGATTGTGATTATTTATAATAAACCGATAAGCCATGAATGAAATTTACTTTGGGGATACCATTTCAAATATTTTAAGGTTGTACTTCTTGTCGGTAAACATCTTAAAGCGCTCAAATACACCTAGAAGACGTATTAATCGTAACCGAAACATCCTGGCACAATACCTGACAAAACTGATTCATAATATAACAGTAAAAATCATAGGTCAACGATTCTGAACTCCCCATACTCATTTTATTACTTATATTTAAAACAGAAAAAACATTTAGACTATCTGAACTAGAATTTAAACATTAAAAGAAAACAATCTATAGGATAAAGACATTAAAACACGTCATGATGACATGTCGTAGAACTCTCCACAATTAGAACAAGTATAGTGTTTTTTCTCAATTAGCACTTGTACCTAAATCTAGGTTTAGGCCACCTTTATATCCTCCCGAAAATGGTCGGTTTTTGTCGCACTTAATTCATGTATTGATAAACTTACGTGAGTTCTGGTATATGCACATGTGACCTTCACTGCCTCCTGGTTTCTACAATTAAGTTGGCCATAAGAAGTGTGCGGGCACGAATCAATGTTGCTCTCGGTCCCAACACAGCTAGCGTCATCTAACCAGAATGTAGCTTACAAAAGAAAGAGGCTTATCAGTTTTATTGAAAGTTATTCATTAAGTCGACTTAAATTGTATACTGCTAAATACTAAATCCTAAATACATATTATAATGTTTTAAAGGTAGGTTTTATATCATATAGATTGCCTTTTAACACATTCTTTTTCACTTTGTCTTCAGTCATGTCATAGCAGTGTATTGTATGAATAAACAAAATAATATCAGGAAGCAAAATGGGTTTAAGAAAATTAAACTTTCCACGATAGGGTTATAAAATTTTGGGTTTTTCTCATATTATATGATTGATTAAACCATAAAATAATCTTGACAATATCGTATACGAAACCATTTTGAATTTTTGATATTCTTGAATTTTTTTTTAGATTTCAAAACAATTTATTAGTTTACATAATGAAACTTTAAATCTCAGTCATTCCTTTTCAAATTATTCATTTTTTACACAATATGGTGCTGTACACATGTTCTAAAATTCACATTCATATTGTCTTTCTTTCGACGGAAGTTATAAAATAAAATTAAGAGGAAATTATTTACATTATACATTTAAAACTCAAATACCCTCTAAAATCATAATTTTGATACTCGAACTCCCAAATAAAGAAAAAAAAAACTGTCTCAGTGGGTTTACAAGTATTTCAATTAATGCCTAGAGTTATTCTGTAAATGTATGCTTGAATAAATCATTTATAATCAAATAATTCATTAAAATATTTTAAAATTTAAATTAAATGAACCCGGCATTCGAAATTTCAAACTTTGTTTGTACCAAAATGTAGAGCACATTATCTGCTCTCAATATAAATATATATATATATATATATATATATAACCATGTATCACACCAGCAAAATATAAAATGTTAAGGAAAACAAACAACCCTGAAACATGCTCAAAGATATTACTGAAGGTCTGAGCTTTTCACTTAAATCCTCTGAGTGTAATATATTTCATTCCAAATAATGAAATGTTTATTTCCTAACCTGTTCACCTGGCAAGTCTTGGCCCTTGTTCTTATAGTTTTCGTATTGCCTATAGGTCATATAGATCACATTATGAATTTCCACCTTCGCTACCCTTATGTTATCACTTGATTATTACTGGCCAACTTCTCTTGATCGGACCGTGTTAATAGAAAAGTTATTTTGCTTTAAACTTGTTCTTACCTTTCCACTTGTTACATGCAGACTTTCTGCTACTGCTACAGCCGATATCGTTCCATTCGGCGTGACCGTGAAGTTGTCAGGGTTACCTTCTCGCCAGTTCGCAGAATACAACTACCGAGGCATTTAGAGCAAGGTTTTACAAATTCCTTTTGTTCACCTTTTGCGATAAAAATATACGAACTAGAGAATTTAAGGAGAACACGCAATACCCATGTTTAATACGCGAATAATTCAGAAGTATTTGCCATAATCTGTTTCTGTTTATGTCAAGCCAAAACGCAGGAAAGATTGTTTTTAAACCCGGCACGATACATTATAATGTGGGCATGAATATATAACTGAATTTAAACAAGGCCTACAGGCCTAATGCGAACCTGTGCACAGTTTGGGAGTATGAATGGAGGTTTATTTTTAAAATTAAATATTGATCCTCTTAAGTCCTGCATATCTACCTTAGTCATTATGATTTCAGCATAATGGAGGTTTCGAACCTACAAGTTTCAGACTAGGACATTTTAAAACTAGAATATGGGTAGTCGAAAAACGACTATGTGTATCCGCAGAAATCAGAGTGGGACAGGTGAAGTGAGGCATGGATTAAGTGGCAAGGGGAATAGAATGAGGTGTGTTGCATATTAGCATGAAACTGCAGCGTAAACGTGAATGCAGGTGGTGCTACCTAAAACAAAATCGAGAAAATTGTCAAGGATGTTTAATCCTGCAAAATTTCAGATGGATAAGTCAAACCACTTCTGAGATAGGAGTGATTTTATTCCAAGGCAGATGAACAGATGGACGCTGTGCATAAGTGGTTGCAGGTCGAGCCACCAGTTTGCCCATGATGAAGAGCTATGTGAGATCTATAAACAAGCAAAATTTTGGCCCAATCGGTCAAACGGTTCCCGAGATATGAGCTTGGATGTCTGCAGAGTAAATGTGAATGTAGGTGGCGCCACCTGTCAGAAAATAGAGAAAGCTGTTCAGGATGTATAAACCTGCAAAATTTCAGGTGGATAAGTCAAACCACTGCTGAGATATGAGTGATTTTATCCAAAGGCAGATGAACAGATGGATTCTGTGCATAAATGGTGCAGGTGGCGCCACCAGTTTTGCCTATGATTAAGAGCTATGTGAGATCTATACTCATGCAAAATTTAGGCCCAATCGGTCAAACGTTTCTCGAGATATGAGCTTGGATGTCAATTCAAAAGGGTCTACTCATAATGGGGTTTAAAATGTTTAATTTTTTAATAAATTGGCTAGAGCAGGATGTGCCAATGAAAAGTTTACCCATTATGTTTCATTCAACCGAGTAAACATTCAGCTATAACCGAAATTGTTTTAATGAGCCCCAGCTATCCTGCCTACGGAACTGAAAATATTATTTTATAAAGTATTCTGCATTATACTTCTACTACTGCTACTATAATTATTAATGGTATAATTATTATTATTATTATTATTTTTAGAAATATTGTTAATTATTATATATCGTAATTCGTAATAATATGTAAATGAATGTTTTATCTATATCTTTCATTCTATCAGTCTATCAAGGAGATCCGTGCAGCCTGTTCTCAAACAAGTCTACCTAACCTAATTAGCCCGACGTATACAAATTGTTAATGACTCTGCGGAACATTTTTCAGGTCAATGATAACCTTGAGAAGCCAAATAACTGAGAAATGAGTACTTATGATATTTCATTTTTTTATTTGATTCATATGCGCATTTAATTTCACTTATCGCCAACAGGTTTCGTAAGCGGTGGAAATAATACTTCATTTTTTTTGTAGTGACTGCTAGGTGTTGCCATCTTTTGAGCGGGGTTAAAATTATTTGTACTCACTCACAGCAGACTTTAAAATCATCCGGGACTTGTAGGCGGAAGCGGACGACATAACTTCCTTGAATTTGCTTGTTCCTGTTTCTGATAGCCATCATGGTCCAACACAAAGTCTTTTCTTTTTAAAATTTAAATGTTTCACGACAATCTTATTTATAAAATAGTTAAACAATATTAATTTTAGAAATTAAAAACTTAGAAACTTCTTATTTAATATAAAATAGTTTACAACAGTCCTGCTAGAAATTGAATGTTTAAGAATACTCTTGGGGGCTACACAGGGGGCGGGGGCTATGGTTTTTCTTAGCAAGCATTTTCTCTTTTGTTGCATGAAATAAACACTCTCTTCTCCCTTGTAGAAAAGGTTCAGTCTTAACACATGCAGACTGCTTCGGCTGTCTGCGTACATATACACATGCACACATATACATACATCTATGATGTACCAGCGGTGAATCTTCATCCATTACTATGCTGCAGGATTTTCTTTTTCTTTTGGAAAACATGAACACATGCGTTGTATGGGGGACGGTTTTTTGGACGGGTTGAAATTATAACATATGCAGTCAAAATGTATCATTTTGTGGTACGTTCCTCCCAAAGATTACCTAATAACCATTGATTTTAACACTAAATAATAGTAGTCTGAGGACTGAGACTCTTATTAATGAAACAATATTACACAAATTACTGAGCTAAATAGTACAGTTCTTTTTTTTCGTACTCAAGTAGTTTCTTTTATTGCCCACATATGCAAAGCTAAATACTGATACCACAAAACATATCTTAATACAGATTTTAAATCTTATAATTAAATAAAATATATACAATTAAATAAAAAATGCCCTATATATCACTTTACTTTGAGCTTAGGATGGGCATAGCACATTCATCAGCTTTCTTAGGATCTTTATTTAGATAAGATATAATTGATTAAAACCAACGCGCCTGTTAAAAATTAATGTTAAAGAACACTCTTATTTTAATTGGATTATTCTTAAGCACAACTGTTTAATGATAAATGTTAAAAAAAACACTTATTTGAGGCAACTTATCCTCATAAAATACTATCATTGATTGCTAAGAACTAGTTCACAATTGTACAACAAATAGCAAAAACTATGATCTGAGAAAATTTGTTAAGTGTAGCTCGATCAAAATACACTGATGTGATAAAACATACCATGACTTTCAAAAATAGCTACTTGACGCCCTGCTATGTACTAAGATTATTGAATCCTGAGAAATTTCAAATAGTCTTTAAAGAGACATAAGGCTCCATCATTATTGTAAATGTAGTTTAAAAATGGATCACATTGGGTTAAAGAGAGAGAGAGAGAGAGAGAGAGAGAGAGAGAGAGAGAGATAAAATGGAACTTGGTGAAGAAGTAAATACTAAATAAACAGATTTTATTTAATAGAGAATAAATACACATACAGACACAGACGGTCGTGTGGTAAAACGTTAGGCCATTGCGTTGCCCGTCGAAGGTCGGTGATTTTCACCGTTTCTTCCAGTTTCTTCCCGAGTCTACGGACTATCGCACGCCACCTTCCCCGCAATGAAGGTGCTTCGTGCTACTTATTTTAATAACTACTTGTACAACCCATGTTAATTAAATAAGGTTTATATGTAAGGGTTTCCTGTATTAGTATTCAGAAAGTTATTGGAATATTGTAATCGAAACACGTCGATCAGTATGAAGAATTATTTTCTACATTACATAAGCACAAAAAAAACTTCATTGATGGATAACTGACGGATCGTGAAACTCAAACTTTACATTTACGGAGGAAAAACAATGCTGAACGTTTGCATAACGTTGCTTTAAGCTGATAGCGTGTCATAATCAGATACATTTATTTGAAAATAAACCGTTTATTTGGCTGTTCAAAGTTCCATCTCACAAATAAAGCGGCGTCTGTTGCTGGTACAGTCGATGTCGTCCCACTGGTAATTTTCTGAACTCCGCATTTGGACGCAACGACCCTTGCCGTCTGGTTCTCCGGATGCCCAGTTGGTGCTGCTGAAAACGCTATTTGTCAAAACCCACTTCCAGCCGTAGCGGTCACCATGGTTACTGTTACCGCCGATCCAGTAGTCACGGTCAAGAAGATCTATTTGATGGGATAATGGGAAATTTTATAATTCCACGGATAATATCCCCCAATGGAAATTTTATAATAATGTGATTCTTTTACGTTTTTTATAACAGAACTTCCAAACTCAAAATATTTTCTATTTGAGAAAAATGTGATATTTGATGATTTTGGAAATTTTCGTTATCGGTTTATAAGACAAACATATAATTTCTGCTGCCTTTATTTATAAAGATCACAATAAAAAAATCTTATACATATATATATATATATATATATATTTATTTATATTTATATATAACATTGCATGATAATGTTTCAGTGAAACAAGAAATAAACAGGAAAATAGATCATTAGATATGGAAACTGGATTAAAATCTGAGACACTTGAAAAATAAGTGTATTTTCGTAGGGGCATTTGTGCTGTCGCAGCTTCCATAGGTATATAATAACACGTGACATACCTGAATTACCGGTGATGTAACTATTCAGGAAGGTCTGTTCTGAAATTGCTCAATAGCAACCAGGTGAACATTGTACTGCCTAGGCATACGGTACGTGCAGTACTGGTCAGCGTCAAACCAGTTCAGACTGGACCTCACAAACAGGTTACAAGACTGACCATTGCTTACACTTGGGCACTGACCTTTAATAAAACAAGGGACCCATGGGTCACGGCGCTCAGCTGTTATATATGATAAAAAATATAATTATGAAATGAGGCACATGCTGGTTTTGTGTGGAAATAAATATAAGCTGTATAATGAGTTGTTGGTGTTGAGCTTATGTATGATTTTGATAGTTTCTTTGGAGACAGGGAAGAGATTGATTTCATTTGTTTTATTAACAAATGGAGTGCCACTGTCATACAGATTTTGACTTTGCCATATAACTGATAAGCAGCACATATAAGATAAGAGTTTAACTATTTATTAAAATTTAATAACAAATATTGTGCCAAATATAATTTTTATTAAAAATAATAAGAGAATCATATGATTTTTTTAAAATAAAATATAACTGAAATGATAATTAAAATAATATTATAGAATATATTCACGAATGCATTCAAATACTGGTATTCAAATACTTTCATTTTTACCTGAATTCCCATTCTTATGCAAGAAATTTTATAATGGAGTACATATTCATATTCATATTCATAAACATTTGCCAAGTATTCGCACCATGTCTGGTATTTATTCAGTTTAAGCCAAACAATGATTTTGAGAATCCAGAATATAAACAAAGGACCCATGGGTCACGACACTCAGCTTAATTTTGAAATTTTTGCAAATGTAAAATATGATAAATATTCTATTGTAATGTTTTTCATTTATATAAGCATATGAGAAGCTAAGAGGAAAGGGCCCTCCTACTTGGTTATAGTAAAGTTCTCAATATATGATTGCAAACTAATACTCTGACAAGACTGTCATGAAGAAAAACAGTAAAAGTTTTGAGATACTGTGATGCATATGAAAAATTTACAGATGGACAGGCAAGTGGACAGAATGGACTAATACCTTTATTTCACTTTTAAGGGAATAATGCATTTACGTTTATATAAGCCTATTTTTTAGCATATCCACTTTTTTCATTAATAGTTTTTATCTGATTCATTTTTTTTATTTACAAGTGTTATAAATTTGTAATAAAAAAACTGAAAATATAAGTTAAAATATTAGAATTCTAAGTTGCAATCATTATATATCCAGATTGTAGCTCATATTGGATCATATTATGCATACGCATATATTTAATTATTTTTAAATCAAATTTTTAAACTGAATGTAAAAGAAAATAATGCCACAACATGGCATCTACAAAATTATTCCTTGAATCCCTATTAAAGTTTTGCACATTGGAGTTTTCAGTACATGCTTAATTTTATTCACCGAAATAAAATAAAAGATTCAGTACATTTGATAAAATAAAAACATCTTTTCAAATAAAGTATACACACTGTTGGTTGAATGAGGGACAAACAATATCATTATGCTAATTACAATCTCAGCTATAATTAATTACTGGAATTAATAGTCAATTTCACACCTGGTGAAGTTTTACTCCTCTGAAGTAAAGCATTACTTATCTGATGAACATCCACACTTCCATAGCAATACATCACTTTGTGGACACAATTAAATGTGCACTTTAATCATTGTAACCCTGGTGGTACAATACAAAATCTAAAATGTAGCATGTCCAAGAATAAAATAAAATACAGAAAATTATAACATTCATCTAGTTTGTGCACCAGCTGGGGGGGGGGGGGGTGAGTGCAGGGCAGAGGGGAAGCCTGCTAGTAGTGGCCAAGCTGGGCCAAGGCAAGCTGCCTGAGGTGGGTTACATAATGCAAGTGAAGGCTGTACTACTAGGTGGGCCAGATGTAAACAACACTTGACATGGTGTATGAAAACTCAAATAAAAGCTACTCTTTACAAACAATTTCTTTGAAATTTCAGATTTTAAAAGAAATAAATCCTTATGTATATATGCTGTGAAAATTAAATCAACAATGCTCACAGGGAAAAAACGTGCCACTGCCAAATTTGCACAAAATTTAAGGTATTGATTTTTTATTTATGCTAATCACTTGAAAAATTTGCAAAATTCAGATCTAATTTTTGGTAAACAATTGAATCTTGATTAAATAAAGTTATATTCCTGAAAAAAAAAGTCTCCAGCTTCTGTAATTCTCATGTTAAGTGAGCAAATATATTTCCTGATTTTTAAAAAATTGCATTATATTTGGGCCTATAACTTCAAAATAATACCCAATACTGACCTAATTTTTGGTATGTGCACAGAAAATGTATTGAACAATATGAATACTCAATATGATAAAAAAAAAAATTAGTGGTTTTGATATTAGGCAGCCTTGAAGTGTAACAATGGCTTTTTTTATGGAAAACGGAGGTTTTTCCTTAATATCTCGAAGGAACGAAGTTTTAAAGACCCAATTTTCGGTATGGTAGGAGATTTTGGGGACATCTAATGGTATGCAGAATTTTGAATTCGTAGGTCTAACGGTTTTAAAACGTGCCCTGTTAACGGACGGACGGCCGGACGACGGACAAAGGACCACGACTATAGCTCAGATGACAGCTGAGCTAAAAAGTTTCGACGTAATCCTTTTTTATTATATTTTACTATAACATCAGAAACAAACACGTTTTCCAAATTCAAAGGGCACAGAATATGTACAGTATTTGTAAGTCAGGTCAGTTAAGTCCATTTCCATTTGTTCTGTATTTTTAACATGCATAATGTACTTCTCAATGCACAGATAAGTTGGAATCTCACGGGTTTTATAAACCACGTATTTATATACCAGGAGCAACGTGTTAATAAGATCAACGTTTTCTTCACTTTCAACACCCATATAAATTGCACTTGGACCAAGAGATGGCAAAGTGATGTTCCTGTATCCGACTCAAGTTTTGATCTGCATATAAAACGTGATGGAAGTATGACATTCGCAAAATAAGTGCACGACGGATTCTTTTTCAATAAAACAATACGAACATCTGTGTGTATCAGATACTTCCCACATATAAAGTTTTTCATTAACACCAAGTACATTATTAAGGATCCTGTATTGAAATTATCTAAGATACATATCAAGTGTTGTGGAGTAAACATAGGCAGCTGCTCGTTCCCAATTAAAATGTTCATATTTACTAGTTATTTTCTTTTTTGCTATTGGTTCCGATGTTTTATTCGTAATGAGTTATAAATGTACTTAAATTATATTTTTTGCAAGTCCCATACACTCTCTTTAACCCTTTACTGTTTACATTTATTTTAGATTTCTGACAAATTCTGACACTATTTATATTTACACTAACAGCCATATCTTTTCAAGCTTTTTTAGTATCTTTATCAAATTTTCAACAGTTCCCACTAAGAGGGTTTGCTGAAGATTATTGAAAATCATTGAAACTTAGAAAAAATATGCAATATATTTGTCTTGAAAGAATCTATACATATCAAGGCATTCTAGTTACCCATTTAGAGTGCTCTTTAGTGGCTTGTAAACAGTAAAGGGTTAAAGGAAATTAAGTAAACTTTTTACTGATATGCATTATCCACTTTTTTAGGATTGCATTTTACTTTTTACAATCATAAGTGTTAATAGATATAATATCTCTTAAAAGCCTTTTTTCTCCTTAAACGTTATACAAATGATATACGTATTTAAACCCTAAATTGTAAAAATATCGATAAAAGATTGTTTTACCTCCCACTGTAATATATCTATTATTCCACAACTGTTGGGTACAAATTGTGTCTTCATTTTGAGGTTGCCCTGATGTCAATGGAATCCATAGTTCCAGGCAACGTTTATAGAAGTCTGGAAGTTCAATATCTTGGATTCCCGGGTCAAAGTTTCCACATATATTCTTTATTCCACCAATCTTTTTCAAATACATGTCAGGAATAATTGTATGTTTGCCATTATTCCCACAGATTAACTTTACGATCCACATAACTCTTTGCGATTCTACAATCGTTTCAAAATCTGGCAATTTTATACCTCCGTTTTCATAAGTATTAATCAAAGTGCTATACTTAATTTTTGGTTTTCTCCCATTCCATATGAAATCCACCATACAGTCTTTCACTATTTTTATGAATTCTTTTGTCGGATCCAGTTCATTTGTAACATATATAATTTTTGAAAAACCCAATGCTTTTATCATTGTATTCCGTCCATATATAGTCAAAGACCTTTGCTTTCACAGATTAAATATTGTTTGCATCTTCTCAAAGTTTCTATGGTTCAGTGCATTTGACAGACGCCTATCAAAAGTATGATAGATCCCTAATATTTTGAGTGCATCTTTATTCAGGTCTACCCATTTAAATTCATTCAATTCATTTTTATTATAACCCTTGTTGCATATCCATGCAGCCTCACATTTGTTATGATTTAATTTAATATCTGAAATATTACCAAACGTCTCATGTACTGAGCGTAACGTAACCATTGAGTCTTTAAGTCTCTAAGGAAATAGGTTGTATCGTCTGCAAAAATACATTAATTTCTTTTCCACTTATACTTATTCCTCTAATTGAAACGGACTCCCGTCCCATTAATGCTAGTATTTCGACAGCCATTACAAATAGATAAGGGGCCAATGGGTCTCCCTGCCTTGTGCCCCTGTCTGCCTTTATATATCCTGTCGTATATCCGTTATTCATTATACAGCTTTCTGTATCATTGTGGAGGAGTTTGACCCATTTGATAAAGGACTCACCAAAACCGAATTTTTTCAAGACAATAAACATATAATCATGACATATTGAATCGAAAGAGGCTGCGGAATCTACAGCGAACATTATATGTGGTTTGTTCTTTCTAATACAATAGTCTAATATATCACAAATTAAACGATTGGTGTCACAAATATTCCTTCCATGGACGAATGCTTTGGTCATCATTAATCAGGTCCGGCAATACAGCTTTTAGACGGTTAGCTCATACTTTACTGATAATTTTACAATCAACATTCAGCAAACTAATTGGTCTCCATGAAGATAACAATCTATTGTCTTTCCCAGGCTTTTCTATTAAGGTAACTACAGCTAATCTTTGACTAGTTGTAAGTCTTCCTTCATCAAAGCATATATTGAAACATCTGACTAGATCTTCCACAATCAGGTCGAAAAATTGTATGTAAAATTCTTTTGGTAAACCATCATTCCCGGGGGTTTTGTTATTTTTAATTTGTTTCAGTGCATTTAAAATATCTTCCTTTGTTATATTTCCTCACAGATGGCAGCTTCATCTTCCGACATGTGGGGAGTGTTCATTTCTTATAAAACATTTAAACATTCTATGCTAGTAACACTACTACCGCTTTTGTATTTACCTTCGAAATATAACTTTATTTCTTTCATTATTGACTTATGGTCTGTTATTTCTTGTCCATTAATTAACCAACAATGTTCTTATAGTTGATTTCTTTTTATTCCTATGTTCCAGATTTAAAAAGTATTTTGTGTTGCGTTCTCCTCCTTCATACCAGATAACTCTAGATCTAATAATTGCACCGTAATTTTTTCATAATATTTTTCCAATTCCTCAAATTTATCAAATTCTCCCCTACTTTCTTTATTGATGATCGAAATATTATTTTTTGCCATTTCGACCTTTTTCTCTAGATCTTTCATCCTTTGTCTCTCTGTGTTCCTTATATGTTTAGAAAAATAAATTGAGAATTCTTTGATTATATATTTCATATATTCCCCCACAGTTTTTCATTTATTTTGTTTTTATAGTCTTCTTTCCATGATTTTATTTTCTCTCTCAATATTGACTGATAATTTGTGTTGTCTAGAAGGGATATGTTAAGTTTCTAATGTGAGGGACCGTGTTCAGCATAATGAACAGATTTAATATTACGTATCACCGCTACGTGATCCGTTGCAACAGCATTTATAATATTAACTTCGCTTATTTGGCTATTCAATTCACTGGATACTAAAATAAAATCTAAACTTCGCTGCACGAATGGATTCATACTCCGCCAGGTAAAGTCTCAGGTAAAGGGTTTCCTTATTCTCCATATATCTATTAGATCATGTGTTTCCATAATGGCTGAAACTGCATCGATAGATTTGAATTTCGGACGATAGTTACCACCATCTGTATCAATATATGAAAAACATAAATTAAAATCACCACCCCAAATTATCAAACTCCCTGTTTCTACAAACAAGGCATGAATTTTAGATGCTAGGTTTCGAAAATATTTTGCTTGTTCTTTTTCTGTATTCGGAGCATATGTGTTAATAAATGCAAAGGGGGTATCCTGAACTAATGCTTGCATGACCATAGTTCTACCATCATTATCTGTTTCGATTCTAATTTCTGATATCGATATATCATTGCCCACTAATTTTTATACTCCTTTTGACTGATGTGTACCGTGAGAAAAAAAAATTAAACCCTGCCAGTCTTTACACCATGTTCTCTCATCTTGTTTTAAAATGTGAACTTCTTGCACAAATATTATACTGTTTTTTCCACCACGATCAAGTAGCCATTTAAAGATTTTGATTCTTTTCTTGTACTCACGTAATCCTCTTACATTCAGAGTCTAAACTGAAAAATCAACCTCTGTCAATAACAAGCTTAGTTTTCAATAAGTTCGTTTGCATAATTTTTGTTAGTCCTTTCAGAAACGGTACGTTGAAAATAACGAATGATATCTAACGTTTTGAAAGGGTGCTGCTGTATACATATTGGCGCTCAATAGAATAGATATTCACTGGTGCTTTGGTGAATTAGACCCAAAAAATCTTATAATTGAGGGATGACTCAGCCCCGCTGCGCAGCATTTCTTAATCTTGATAGAAAAAACACAACATCTGGAATACTGCCTTATACGAGTGTTTGATGACATCGCTAAATGTTCTTTATCCTAAAAAGATCCGGTTTTTACAGGAATTGTTTTTGGAATCCTACCGTAATATCCAGAATAGTTCGAGTCCTATAAAGAGAGCATTTATGAAAATTTTGATGAAAATCAGTCACATGATTCGTATGTTATCAATCGCAATCGGCAAACTGCGCTCTTTTGTGTATAAGTTAATGTTATAAAACTTAGAATATTCAAGTAAATTAAAACATTTACCTAATCAAGTCAAATGATATGCTTATATATAAGTAATAATAAGGATGATTGGACGTCCAACCTACATTCCATCCCGCCGTGCAGTGGCAATGCCTGTCTCTCAGAACTGATACTCAGTGAGAGAGCAAGCCGCACGGACAGGTTACTAATGCTTGCATGACCATAGTTCTACCATCATTATCTGTTTCAATTCTAATTTCTGATATCGCTATATCATTGCCCACTAATTTTAATACTCCTTTTGACTGATGTGTACCGTGAGAAAAAAAAAACTTAAACCCTGCCAGTCTTTACACCATGTTCTCTCATCTTGTTTTAAAATGTGAACTTCTTGCAGAAATATTATACTGTTTTTTCCACCACGATCAAGTAGCCATTTAAAGATTTTGATTCTTTTGTTGTACTCACGTAATCCTCTTACATTCAGAGTCAAAACTGAAAAAACAACCTCTTTCATTAACAAGCTTAGTTTTCAAACTGCGCTTTTTTGTGTATAAGTTAATATTATAAAACTTAGAATAAAAATATTTACCTAATCAAGTCAAATGATATGCTTATATATAAGTAATAATAAGGATGATTGGACGTCCAACCTACATTCCATCCCACCGTGCAGTGGCAATGCCTGTCTCTCAGAACTGATACTCAGTGAGAGAGCAAGCCGCATGGACAGGTTACAGTGTGATAACATGTTTAACCCCTAATTTATAACATCTACGATATATATATGGTTATATATATGTAATAAATGTAAATCGATGGACTCCCAACAAAGATATGTCCTGAAATTATTTTTCCATCGTGTGAACGGACTCTGGAGTGGACGCCATCTGTGGGGTGTTTTTAACAGTTTCAGTATACGATTGAGGTGGATTTTGCGTCAGCTCTTCGGACCATTGTTGGAGATCTCGGGGTTCACAAAACGCATTGTCTTTGCGGTCATGTCTCTGATGAACACCACCCCGTCCCTGATCCAACAGTCGTTAATCCGATTTTCGCGTTTTAGTCGTAGGGCTGACTGAAACATGCCTTGTCGGGTACGAGTCAGATCCACGTTCACATAGAGTCCCCTGGCTTTGTTACCTGCCATTTTCAGTTTGGATTTAGCTTTCATAACTAAGTCCTTTGTTTTATGTGAAAGGAATTTCACTAAGATTGGTCTGGGCTTACCCGATCCCTGTTGTCGTCCAACTCGGTGACTGCACTCAGTGTCGTCGCCACTGATTGTTACCCCCATCAGTTCTTTCGCCATGCTGACCACCATTTCCTCCGTGTTTTCTTCTTTCTCCTCCACCAACATATTATGTATTCTGACTGAATTCACTCTAGAATACTGCTGTTGTTGGTCCAATTCCCCTTTCAAATCACACACCGATTTTTTCTAAGTGTAAAATACGCATTGAGAAATCTGCGATCTTTTGTTCATACACTTCTAATTTTTGATCCACTGCCGTATTTATAATGTTTTTCAGGATTGTTTGAACAGATGGCGAATTTAAGGCATTTGGGAAATATAATGTGAATTTATCAGAGTCATCAATGACGATGGGGGTTGGATTATCTTTAAATTCTAGACTAGCCAGTGGAAAGTCATCAGAGGAGTTAAGGTCAGAAGAATTCATGTTACTTCGTTTAGTGTTCTTGTTATTGGCAGAGGAAGTCTCCGGAGATTCACTCAAAATTCTCTTTTTATCACGACCCGATTTAGATTGCTTTGCTTTGATAGTTTATATTTTATGCATTGAAAACGTCCTTGACCTATTGTTAACGCTAAAGAAATTGACTGTCAATTCGAAGTGATATTTTCTTTTTTAGTTTTCTTCACTTTAATCCAGAACTGGAACATGAGAGTTGCAATGTCTATTGTGTGTAACTTTTACATTCATTTACTGTAACACCTGACGTATCTCAAATTCATTAACTCTTCACAATCATTAATAAAAAGCGGAGCTGGTCCTACCTGGCCTTACTCGATCAGCGCCATCTAGGAGATTTATATGTAAGGGTTTCCTGTATTAGTATTCAGAAAGTTATTGGAATATTGTAATCGAAACACGTCGATCAGTATGAAGAATTATTTTCTACATTACATAAGCACCAAAAAAAACTTCATTGATGAATAACTGACGGATCGTGAAACTCAAACTTTACATTTACGGAGGAGAAACAATGCTGAACGTTTGCAAAACGTTGCTTTAAGCTGATAGCGTGTCATAAGCAGATACATTTATTTGAAAATAAACCGTTTATTTGGCTGTTCAAAGTTCCATCTCACAAATAAAGCGGCGTCTGTTGCTGGTACAGTCGATGTCGTCCCACTGGTAATTTTCTGAACTCCACATTTGGACGCAACGACCCTGGCCGTCTGGTTCTCCCGATGCCCAGTTGGTGTAGCTGAAAACGCTATTTGTCAAAACCCACTTCCAGCCGTAGCGGTCACCATGGTTACTGTTACCGCCGATCCAGTAGTCACGGTCACGAAGATCTATTTGATGGGATTATGGGAAATTTTATAATTCCACGGATAATATCCCCCAATGTAAATTTTGTAATAATATGATTCTTTTACGTTTTTTATTACAGAACTTCCAAACTCAAAATATTTTCTATTTGAGAAAAATGTGAAATTTGATGATTTTGGAAATTTTCGTTATCGGTTTATAAGACAAACAAATAATTTCTGCTGCCTTTATATATAAAGATCACGATAAAAATATTATATATATATAAAACATTGCATGATAATGTTTCAGGGAAACAAGAAATAAACAGGAAAATAGATCATTAGATATTGTAACTGGATTAAAATCTGAGACACTTGAAAAATAAGTGTATTTTTCGTAGGGGCATTTGTGCTGTCACAGCTTCCGTAGGTATATAAAAACACGTGACATACCTGAATTACCGGTGATGTAACTATTCAGGAAGGACTGTTCTGAAAATTGCTCAATAGCCACCAGGTGAACATTGTACTGCCTAGGCATACGGTACGTGCAGTACTGGTCAGCGTCAAACCAGTTCAGACTGGACCTCACAAACAGGTAACAAGACTGACCATTGCTGACAAAACCACTTGGGCACTGACCTATAATAAAAAAAATTTCGACATAATACTTTCTATTATATTTTACTATAACATCAGAAAGAAACACGTTTCCAAATTCAAAGGGCACAGAATATGTACAGTATTTGAAAGTCAGGTCAGTTAAGTTCTTAAGAATACATGAGACATTAATTATTGAAATAAGATAAAATACTGCCCCCCCCCCCGGAAAAAGCAGAATTTTTAAAAGATTTCTGTTTACTTATTCGCCGTTATATATTTCATGTTTAGGCAATTAAAAAACATTTTTCTGAATCAGTCCCTTGGATTAAGACAACGTTTCTAACCATAAAAAAATGTAAATTAGTAAAAGTTATTTCAAGGTGATGGCGAACGAAGCAGCTAACAGCGTGGGGTTTGAAGTTTAAGTTCTACGGCTCAAGCTTGGAAACTGCAAAGACGATATAAATTAAAATTCTAAAGTAAGCCAAAAGAAGTTATTTTCTCAGTCCATATAGAAAACGTAAAATAATGGGGGGGGGGGGGGGGTCGTCGTTTGTTCATCAGTGTTACAAATCAACTTTGATAAAGAATATATTCATAATCGTTTCCCAGAAAAATATCCCGGCACCCGGACATGCCGTTTGTAGTTCGCCTGTTTATACGTTTTTATGGTCCTGCGTGTGGGTTAACAAAGTCCATGTGTAACTGTTTACCATTTCACATGAGTTTACGGTAAATACCCGACAAAACGTAACAAACAAGGAGAAAAAAACAACATTTTAAAGGAAAGACATTTTAAGCTTAAAAAAATCTTGATCTGTGTTGTTGAGCAGTACGGCCAGCAGGAGGCATGATGCCATGTTAGTTTGGCACAATTGATGGCGCCCAACGCAAGCTTGAAAGCTTGGAGAAAGTGCACGCCTCTAGAATGTAACATTGGCTGTTTCCACAATTCTTTGAGGAGAACACGCTATACTGCATGTGCATTTAAGATACCAGTCATGTAAATGGGTTTCTTTTTTAACGGGATCTTTCGGTAACCATGCAAGATAATAAAGATGTTATATAGTAATACAGGTATGATTTTCTGTATATCTTCATTTATTTCAAACCAATTCCAATGAATTTCCAAAAAAGTAACTCCGAAAGCTGGCCCCAAAAATATTTCTTGTCTCGTCTGGATTAAAACTTACTCTTTCATGTTTCTACTGTCAGAATCATAAGAAAAGGAGGCGATGGATAAAAGAACTGAATTAATAATCAAAGTGTGGTTATTATTGGTACTTAGCGTATTTGTCTTAGCAAACAGTGGCCCATTATTATTTAATATTCACCTGGGAAGTTAAACAACGAAGACCCTAATTCACTCTTCCGCTTTTATCGTCAGAAACGCTCACTTCTGGAATATGTTATGGTTGTCCCGATATCGTTTGATAGTCATGGTTGAAGTTTTCGCATAATAAGGTATGGAAGGGCTTTAGAACTTCCGTAAGCCTACATTTATACCAGACATCAAGATTTCAAAGGAATGAATCATTTGATAAAGCCAATCTATTTAGGGAACATACATCTTAGCCTGCATGTTCTTGTAATGCTAATTTTATCTATAGGGATTGAAGAGGTTATGACACAATACGTTACTATGATTCCATTATGCTCGTTTTGCACCGTTCAAGATTTTAAAAGATTAAGGACTTTAAACATTGGAGGAAATTTAAGTTATTTGAATAAGTTAAATTGTTACATTTCCTTTAAAGGTGAACATTGTACGTAAAATAAGAACGGTTCTCTCGGGAAATGAAATTAAAATTCGAGATATTCGCGAATGGGAAATGATCGCAAAAATAAAAACTTCGTAAATAAGACGCCTTTCTGCACAGGTGAATAGTATTTTTAAAACTTCCGTGGCAACTGACGTATATTGTGCCGGAAGCGTCAATATTCGCCCACTTTTGTTTCATGTAATTCAAAGATCAATAACCTAAATAATATCAATACTTTAATATATCTGCTACTATTGCATTAAGAATTACCACCTGTTCGATCTTCCCTTATATACCAGTGCACAGGTTAAGATTTTGCGTGCATATATGGTAATTGTTATATACATTGGAAGTTACTGTATGGTACATCGCAAAAATTAAACCCTCGTGAACGAATGAAAAAGTAAAAAATCGAGAACATGTATCCTCGCGAATATGAAGCTAACAACAGTGGGCCGATATAACATGAAATATTACCTGCAGCCAGGCCGAAGAATCCAGCGACGAGAAGTAGAGCGGGCACCTGCATGTTGGGCTCTGATGACAATGATTACCAGGACACCGGGAAGACTTGTGATGAATAACGAATGCCCCTATTGCCCCGGCGTATCTTAACACTCACCTGTGTACTTCACATACACCTGGATCAGCGTTATCATGGAGACACTTTAAATTACAGTACTTTTTAGGATTTTGTATTTTCAATTAATGTTAATTAAATCACATTTTAAGTAGAATTTAGTGAAACAGTAGCGTTCCATTACGTTTATCGTATTTGGACTTCTTAGTACCAAACGTAAATGATGCTGCAAAGCAAAATAACTTTTGAGTGCGAGGAAATTATATGCAACATTTACGATGATACTGCCAACATTTTCAAAACTAGCACCTTTGACAATCTTGCCAAGAAGAAAAAAAAATTTCTTTATATATCAATTATGTTTATATAATAAAAGCATATCATGTAAAACTGATTTTTAATTGAACCAGGGAAGGTAAAGACTTTTCTTTCTAACGGAACTAATAAATGATTTGTCGCAGGTATACATTAGGGTATTCTTATAAAAACACAGTTATTAACCTGTATTCTTAGTTTTTCCGCGCTGTTTGTATTGGCCACTGTTACCACTGTTAACTGTCTTTTTGTCTGCCTTTTAATCTCGTTTCAGGTATGGATAATAAAGTGAACGTGTCAATATATAATAAAGAGTATAATATAATAGCAATGTAGATAACTTTAAAGTAGAATACATTTCACGAACGAATAACTTAATTCAGTGTTAAAGCAAAGTATAAATACATGAATATGATGTCTTTTACAGAATGTCAAAATGCGGGTGTGTTTAAATTTTCGCTTTGACCTCCAGCCCAACTAAAGTTCACCAGGGGCTAAATGTCGAGGTCATCAGGTTTGCGAAAAATGCCAGGTGACCTGATCGATAAGAGAGTGTTTATCCGAACATCTCTGATGGTGATCAGTGAGACAGACTGACCAGAAACGTGTCTTGTGGATCTGTCTTGTCGTTCATATTCGCTGTAGACCACCCTACAGTCAACATGGTAAGTAACGTGATACAGATCTCCGACAGGGCTAAATGCCTTTATTATGTTATGTTGTATTAATGTTAATATAGCAGCTCCTATGAGGTAAAAATCAATTAAAAGTTTATTTGTATTTAATTAACTTGTGAAAACTCAGATAAATGCCATGAAAATATTTCTAAAGTTTGCACACTTCTTAAAAACTCTCTAAACATTTTTATTATGCATGATATTATAGTTTAACCCGTATGAAGAACTAGAACTGTACAAACTTTTAAAATAACTAAATTTCCAAAAACTGGACAGTACCTAAAAGCGCTTGTGTTTATCTACACACATAACTGAAGAATTACAAAATTTTATAACTGTGTTTAATCATTTAGGATCACGACATTTTACCAAACTTCCTAGTTCTCTCTTCAGTTGATATTATGTATGAACATTTTAATGACGGTCCATTTGAATATATGCGATAAGTATAATAATAATCAGCATTAGGTACAGCAGGGGCGGACCCAGGACTTTGAAAAGGGCAGGGTCCAACTAAGGAAAGACTAATAAGAAAAATAAAAAAGGGTCGTCCGCTCTAGGAAGGAAGGGGTCTCGACCGAAAAAAAGGGTTTAAGACCCTATAAAAAGATTCTTGCAGGTCAAAAGGAAAGGGTTCGGACACCCCCCCCCCCCCCCCAACGAATCCGCCACTTTACAATCACTATAATCTAAAGACATACGTTCAGGGAGTAGAGGGTTGGACACCCTTCGTGGTTACAGTCACAGACTTTAACAAAGTTTCTAGAAAGTTACATCAAAATTTTATATATTTTCAGCTGAGATTCCTGGTCCTTTCGGCTGTCATAGTCAGCTTGACCATGGGTCAGTCATGTCCACCAAACTTCGTTCAGTTTGGTTTCTCCTGCTACTTCTTCATCCGTTCATCCATGAACTGGTTCGATGCCGACCAGGCCTGTACGGCCCTCATCCCAACCAGGTATGACGTCCACCTGGCCGCCATAGAAAACTCATCAGAGCAGGACTTCATTGCCGAACAGCTCAGAACAAACCCAGGTACTTTAAATGTATATATTATCTGATATACTCTGAGATATGTAAAGGTAGACAAGGATGTATTCCATCATTATTTTATCATTACATCAATTCATCAAATCAAAGTTAAACAATTGTGTAATTTCTGTGAGATTATTTTCTAAATAACTTATAATTAATAATTATTGATAATAAAGATAACGGTGGATTCAACACGTTGGTTGAACATAACAAATAGCTCATCATCATAAATGGTGCCATAATATTCAAATTCAAAAGACATATACACCCACATATGTACATATATATATATATATATATATATATATATATATATATATATATATATATATATATATATATATATATATATATATATTGTATATTTTAATGGAATTGCTTTGGCAAAAAGACTAAGACTCTGCAAAACCTAAATAAGTTACCTGTTATAATAAGTATTGTAAGTGTGACGTTTGAAAAAAAAACACTGTTAAATGAAATAATAGAGATTTAATGTATATTGATTTTTCACTTAGACCTACAATCTGTGTGACAGATCCCAGTCTAATAGTGTCACACGAGAGAGATGAATATACATGATGTCGATTGATTGACAGATATGCGTGACCGTGACGCTTGGATCAGCCTGTCACGTCACGACAAGAGACGTGGCTGGAAGTGGGCGTCTACGTCACAGATTCCCTTGTACACAAACTGGGCCCCGGGAGAGCCTTCAGACTCCGGTAAATGCGTGCACATGTGGAGGGACGTGTCCTACCAATGGGACGACGTCGACTGCGGGTCTCGAAAAGGCGCTGTATGCGAGTATCCCCTGTCTCCACCGCCAGTTTGTGAGTGAATTGCGAAATAAGTAGGCCGCACACAGAGCGGACGAGACGAGATCGGACCGGATTTGAACTCAGTCCAGTTTGCTCCGTTTTCGGCACTGAGCTATCCTGACCATATAATTTTTTTTTTTTAATTTCAGTAGTCCGGTCCGGTGCGTTCGAGTCCGCTCTGCTTGCCGCGGTTTTCAGGTTCGCGTACGGTGAAAAAATTTCTGTGTAAATCAACTCACGAAACGCCAAAATTCAACTAACAAAATTCATCTTTATGTTAACAAAATAAACCATCAACCATGCAGATGATGGGGCTTTCACATTTTTCCGATAGACAAGTTTGCCCCTACAATCAGTTTAGACACCTTTTAACCTTGTTACATAACTGCATTTAATTTATCCAAAATGTAATGTATTTTTGTAATGGACCCATGCAAACCAGATTAAAGCACCTCCTTGTAGCCAGGACTGTACTAAACAGAAACTTCATCGTTTTTATATCAGCTACGAATTGTCCCCCTGACTTCGTGAGGAACGGCAACTCATGCTACTATTTCGTTCCCACCAGTTTGAACTGGTTTGATGCGGACCAGTACTGCACTTCCTTCCGGCCGGGGACCTACGATGTTCACCTCGTCTCTATCGAGAGCCAGAGTGAACAGGACTTCCTTGTCAGTCAGATCAGAGCAGCCAACGGTAAGTTAAGCAGATTTTTATAAGGAAAGCATAGATAAACGCATTGAATGAGAAAGGTGAATGGGATCCAGATACAGGGACCGGAAGAAAAGCCTTGAAAAGCTCCTGCGTGAGGGTCAGGCAGATGGCGGTGCACACTGCGCAGAATCGGACTCACAAGAGCCCGACTCTGCTGTTTAGGTTTTGTGGCCTTTGTTTTGTGGCCTTTCGAACAAATATGATAAAGAGGGTAATGTAATCCGTCCAAATACATTAGAAACAATTGTTTAAAGGCAAATTACTTAAGCATGTTTTTTTCTTGTGGGAAGGATTCACAGAATTAGTAATATTATGCAAGCGCACGTATGTGACTTGGAAACAGGTGATGAAGAAGGGTTATGCTATTCTTCCAGATACGTTTGAGACAATTGTTTAAAGGCAAATTACATAAACAGGGTTGTTCTTGTGGTAAGGATTTCACAAAATTAGTAATATTATGCAAGCACACGTATGTGACTTGGAAACAGGTGATGAAGAGGGGAATGCTATTCTTCCAAATACGTTTGTTGAAACAATTGTTTAAAGGCAAATTACATAAACGGGGTTGTTCTTGTGGTAAGGATTTCACAAAATTAGTAATATTATGCAAACACACGTATGTAACTTGGAAACAGGTGATGAAGAGGGGAATGCTATCCGTCGAATAAACTAATATTGGCAGTAATGGAACAGTCTCAAGAAGCTTCTGTAGGTTAATTTTTTTAATTCAGAGTGTATTTTTCAATTTTCTAGATTTTCGGACGCCCCTAGATCCATCATGCACTGGGTTTGATTATTCTGAGTGTAGAAATATTAAAGCACATGCCAACTAACTGATTTCTAAAAATATTCAGACTGAATCACTGTGCCTTTTGAATATTTAATTTCAGATCTGATAGAGCGTAACTACTGGACATCTGCTAACAAGTTAGATCCACAGCGAGGCTGGGTGTGGGCACGGACCGACCAGTCTGTTTCATTCACCACATGGGTAAGATAACTCCCGAATCCAGTAGTAACAAAACAGACATTTGAAGACCTTAAGGTATACAAGTGGGACTTGCATGCTCTAAATCCTGACTATAAAAAAGGACGTGAATCTATAACGCTAATTTTTTTTTAATTTCCGGTCTTAGTTTGTTTTACAGGAAAATTATTTAACCCGACTGGGATGAAGATTCCAAAAGAACCGGCTTTGAAAGTGTTGGACTTTAACAAGGACCTCAGTGACTCTTGATTATTTAGACGCCGGCTTTCACTTAGTGTGAACTCGACCTAAACACTGATTATTCTTTAAATCCATTATAAATGCTTCGTAGGTATAACATAGGACGTTCATATTCTACAATTTGGGGCATAATCTTTATAGCGCTTGCTTAAAACTAGAACATCCAGTTACTTCGTCGTTGCATTGACTATGTCAGCGACATAAACAATGAGCCTCGGTGCACGTCACTGAACCAAAAGTTGAAATACTGCTCTGTCATTGGGCAGTTCACTTATTTTTCCTGCGAACAGGCAATCCTAAATGACGAAATACGAAATAAATGTGAATAAAGAAGCAATATCAACTTCTTATGTTGGCAGACAGTTTTAGGTACTGTGCATAGCGCTTTAGGGATAATCCTGGGCATGAAAGTTTAAAATAAAGATTATATGCCGCCGGCTGGTTTACCACTGTATCCCTCGGTCCGCTGAGGCGGATGATAATAAAATATGACATATTTGCATTACGATGCAAAAATCAATTACTCATGTTGGCAAGACGTTGTTAAGTTCCAACTTCAGGGATAACTTACACCTCACTGAATCGGACTCTCAGACCCTTTAACCTCTGCTGGTTTGGGTTTACGGGCTTAAATATCTGTCCAAAATGCACCGTGGCTTCTATATTCACAGATGGGGTAGGCAAAAATGGTAACACAGTACGTTTACTATGGATTAGAATTGTTTTTGTGGTAAGGACTTTACGGCAAAGTTATATTTTGTCAGCACGCGCATGTGAAATGTTAGCATGTGTTACCCTTTTTAAACTGTGACAGTCGAGACACGCAGTCCCGGCCGTCCAACAGTGCCTATATTAAAACTGTGAGAGGTTCGTTTTGAGTAGTAACGAGTTCTTGCGGAAGGGAGCGGATAAATGTGAACATGCCCGCTATATGCATAACAAACCTGCCGCTTTTAGTTTTATATATTCTTAACCAGGCCCCCGGTGAGCCTAACGACAGTGGCAAGTGTGTACAGATGTGGCGGGAGCAGAGCTGGAGGTGGGACGACGCCGACTGCGAGTCATCCGCTACCGGCTTCATATGTGAGGTGGAAGTATGAACATTAAAACATGCCGTCATAACACTGATTTTAAGTTCTTAGTGTTGTCCTGTTGCTCCTACAATGCCTTTCATAGTTTGCCAATGTTAGAAAATGTTAGTCTGTAAGCAGGTAGCTAAATTTTACTTGAAACAAGCATGGTATTAATATTAAAGTTTGTAGTAATACATGAGCCACAGAATCATTGTGAAATGTTTGGCCATATTTTGGCAGTGGTTTGACTCATCCAGCTGAAATGTTGCATGTTTATACTTCTTGGATAGCTTTCTCGATTTGATGACAGGTGGCGCCACCTACTTTTATGTTTACGCTGCAGACATTCAGGCTTATATCTAAGGACTGGTTGGACATATCCCCCTGAAAATTTCCATGTATATAGATGTCACATAGCTCTTAATCATACACATGATTGGTGGCGCCACCTGTCACCATTTTTGCACAGCATCCTTCTGATTGTCTTCGGTGGGATAAAATCATTCATATACAAGTAGTGGTTCGACTAATCTGCTTTAAATTTTGCAACTGTATACAATTGACAGCTTTTTAGATTTTGTGGTAGGTGGCGTAACCTACAACAAATTTCGGCTGCAAACATCATGCTAATACACCTCACTCTATTTTCCCTTGCCACTCAATCCATGCTTACTTCACCCGTTCCACTCTGATTTGGCGGATACACGTAATCGCTTGTCGACTACCCGTATTCTAGTTAGCAGAGCAGTTAATAACTAGAATAGGGGCAGTCGACAAGCGACTACGTGTATCCGCCAAAATCAGAGTAGGACGGTTGAAGTGAGGCATGCAATGAGTGGCATGGGGAAATAGAGTTACATGTGTTTCATATTAGAATGGATCTCTGCTAAGTAAACATGATTGTAGGTGGCGCCACCTATTATTTGAAACTATCCAAGATGTATAGACATGCCAAAATTTCAGGTGGAAAAGTCAAACCACTGCAGAGATATGAGTGATTTTATCCCTTAGCAGACAAACAGATGGACGCTGTGCAAAAATGGCTGCAGGTGGCGCCACCATTTTTGTGTATGTTATAAAGCTATCCAAGGGCTACATTTGTGCATTTTTTTTTCTGATTGGTTAAACGAGTCCAAAGATATAAGCATTAATGTCTGCAGCGTGAGCGTGAATGAAGCTGGCGCCACCTGTCATAAAATGAAGAAAGCTATCCAGGATGTATACGCATGCCAAATTACAGGTATTTTGATCAAACCACTGCAGAGATATGAGTGTTTTAACCCAAGGCAGACAAACAGATGGACGCTGTGCAAAAATGGCTGCAGGTGGCGCCACCATTTTTGTGTATGTTAGCAAGCTATCCAAGGGCTACATTTGAGTAAAATTTTTTTCCTGATTGGTCGAACGAGTCCGGAGATAGAAACATGGATGTCTACAGCGTGAACGTGAATGTAGGAGGCGCCACCTGTCATAAAATCAAGAAAGCTATCTAGGATGTATACGCATGCCAAATTACAGGTAATTTGGTCAAACCACTGCAGAGATATGAGTGTTTTAACCCAAGGCAGACAAACAGATGGACGCTATGCAAAAATGGCTGCAGGTGGCGCCACCATTTTTGTGTATGTTATAAAGCTATCCAAGGGCTACATTTGAGTAAATTTTTTTTCCTGATTGGTCGAACGAGTCCGGAGATAGAAACATGGATGTCTACAGCGTGAACGTGAATGTAGGAGGCGCCACCTGTCATAAAATCAAGAAAACTATTTAGGATGTATACGCATGCCGAATTTTAGGTGAATTAGTCAACCCACTGCAGAGATTTTAACCGAAGGAAGATGAACAGATGGACACTGTGCAAATATGGTTGCAGGTGGCGCCACCTTTTTGTGTATGTTATAAAGCTATCCAAAGGCTTCATTTGTGACATTTTTTTTTCATGATCGGTCAAACGGTTTGTCACTCAGTCACATAAACCTACATATCTCGGGAACCGTTTGACCGATCAGGCTAAAAATGTAGCCCTTGGATGGCTTTATAACAAACACCAACAAGGGACTCATTGGTCACGGCGCTCAGCTGTTATATATGATAAAAAAATACGATCTAGAAATGAGCCTCGTGCTGGTTTTGTGTGGTAATAAATATAAGCTTTTTATGAGTCGTTAGTGTTTAGCTTATGTATGATTTTGATAGTATCTTTGGAGACAGGGAAGAGGATAGATTTCATTTATTTTATTAACAAATGGAGTGCTATTGTCACACAGATTTTGACTTGGCCATATAACTTATAAGCAGCACATATAATATAAGAGTTTAACTATTTATTAAAATTTGATAACAAATATTGTGCCAAATATAATTTTTATTAAAAAATAAGAGAATCATATGATTTTTTTAAAATAAAATATATCTGAAATGATAATTAGAATAATATTATAGAATATATTCATGAATGCATTCATAAATACATTTCGAAAGTATTTGCACTGGTATTCATATACTTTCATTTTTACCTGAATTCCCATTCTGATGCAAGAAATTTTATAATGGAGTACATATTCATATTCGTATTCAAATACATTTACTAAGTATTCGCACCATGTCTGGTATTTATTCAGTTTTAACCAAACAATGATGTTGAGAATCCAGAATATACAAAATTCACACATTTAAATAATGATCATACGTACCTGGTTTTATGGCTTTTATTTATATTTAAAAAAAATAAACGTAATATATTCATTCTGGACTAATTCCACATCAATGTACACACTAGACACAGTAGGAATATAGATTAAAATTATCAACTGCATCTTTGTCTATCATTAATTTCCATCATATGATACCTAATGATTAGTTAGAATAATATGATTTATTTTTTTATCATTAAAATTGAACTGAAAAATACCATAGGTGACTGCATGGTGTTATTTGGAATACGTGACATTCTGCCCATCGATACAAGATTCTTATATTATCAGTAACTGCAAGTTAATTTCCTGTTACTCATCAACTAACAAATTCCTTTTCTATTTTTCTTTAATTTGTTATTAAAAACCAATAAAAATTTATTAATTTATTGTTTATTGTTATGTTGTTGGTTAAAACAACTACTAGATGAGTTGGGTTGGACACCTGGATCAACTGTGGCTGGCCATAAGCTGCCTGGCTGCCCCACTTTATGCCTCGCTTCAAGCGTGCATTTTTGCTCAAAGGTCAACAAGGTCAACATACAGGTGACTCAAGAGGGGCTGGGGAGAGCCAAGGTCTGACATGGTCTTATAAAAACATTAATAAAAGCTACAATTTTTGGCCAATTTCTTTCAGCTTTCTAAACTAAAACGCTGAAATCCTTAAGTGTGCATGATATGAAAATTATATCAACAGTGCTTACAGGAAACAAACGTGCCATGGTCAAATTTGGGCAAAATTTATGGTACTAATTTTATATTTATACTAATAACTTATAAATTTTGAAAAATTCAGAACTAATTTTGAGTATTCAATTGAATCTTGATTAAATAATGTTACAGCCCTGACAAAAAATCTATAGCTTCAGCAATCCTCTTGTTAAGGGAGTAAATATATGTCTTGATTTTTTACCAAGTGCATAATGTTTGGGCCCATAACTTAAAACAATTACGCAATACTGACATCATTTCTGGCATGTGCATAGCGAATGTATAGAAAAATAAATATATTAAACATGATTAAAGTCAGATCTGCGGTTTTAATATTAGGCAGTCTTGAAGTGTAACAATGGGTTTTTAATGGAAAAATGAAGTTTTTCATTAATATCTCGAAGGTATTAAGTCCTAGTGACCAAATTCTTGGCATGGTAGGGAAATTTGGAGACATCTAACTGTATGCCAAATTTCAGGAATTTAGAGCTAAAGCTGGGGAGCTTAGCTCTTGCAAACTGCATAACACTAGCTTGATGTAAACAATGTTACATGGTGCTTGAAAACTTGAATAAAATCTACAGTTTTTGATCAACTGGTTTCAAATTTTTGGTGTTAACAGACGAAATGCTAACAAAAACATGCTGTGAAAATCAAATCCACAGTATTTACAGGAAAAAAAGTGTCATGGTTAAATTTGGGCAAAATTTAAGGTACCAATTTTTTATTTTTGCTAATATTTTAAAAAATTTAAAAGATTTTGATCTTATTTTGGGTATACAATTAAATTTTGATTAATTTAAATTATATTACTGGAAAAAAGTCCATAGCTTTAACATGTTTTGTGTTAAGTGATCTAATATCTTTCCTGATTTTTTACAAAATGCATTATGTTTGGGCCCATAACTTTTTTAAAATTATATAATAGAGACATAATTTCTGGCATGTACATAGGAACTATATTTAGGAAAATTTATGGTAAATATGAGGCAATACAGATGAGTGGTTTTGATAATAGGCAGTCCTGAAGTGTGAAAATAGGTTTTTAATAAAAGAATTGAGGTTTTTCCTTAATTTCTCAAAGGAACAAGGTCGCAAAGACCCAGTTTTCGGCTTGGTAGGAGATCTTGGGGACATCTAACATTCTGCCGAATTTTGGATTCCTAGGTCTTACGGTTTCAAAACGTGCCACATCTACGGACAGACGGACGGACGGACGGACGACGGACAATGGACCACGACAATAGCTCAGATGACTTATAGTCAGCTGAGCTAAAAATGGTGGCGCCACCTGCAACCATTTTTGCACAGCGTCCATCTGTTCATCTGCCTTGGGATAAATTCACTCATATCTCGGCAGTGGTAGGACTTATATACCTAAAATTTTGCAGGTTTATACATCCTAGACAGATTTCTTGATTTTATGAAAGGTGGCGCCACCTTCATTCACGTTTATGCTGTAGACATTCAAGCTCATATCTCGGAAACCGTTTGACCGATTGGGCCACAATTTTGCGAAATAATTAATAAAAAATAAAAATACGAAAAAGAGGTTGCGCCATATTCAAAAATTTTTGCACTGCGTCCGTCTGTTTGTCTGCCGTGGGATAAAATCACTCGTATCTCGGCAGTGGTTTGATTAAGATCACATGGAGTCATGGATAGGTCAATTTCTGATAAATCGACACATTAGAAAATATAACAGACGTGGAGTTATGAGAAAACGGAAGTCATATTTTGCAAGGTATAGATGCCCAGATGAGGTCATAAGGATTATGGTCCGCAGTTTTCCTGCGAAGAATTCGCATGATTCTCACACAAATGGGAATTCGGACACTTGACCAGAAGTCCAGGACACCACTAGACCAATGGAATTGACTGTTAAAAAAACAAGAACTAATAAAGATACAAAAGAAGCTCACAAAGACCAATTAATGGTATTATAAGACCACAGGGTTGCACATTCACAAAACACACTCACCACACTAGCTCTGCAAGTCTTTTGTACAGAAGAACAAAAAACATTACTGCTTACAGCAAAAAAGCTCCTGCAACCTTCAATAGAAACCAAAAAAAAAAAAAAAGAAGAGAAGCTACACAAATCAATGCAAAAGCTGGCGTACTACTATTACAGAACAGCTAAAGACCTTCAAGATCTGAAAGGCCAAAGTGTTAGACTGAAACCAATTAAACGGACATAATCAGGAGAAATTATGCCTTTACTTTTTCACTATCAGTTAATTTTTGCTTTATACAAAAGTTTCCCATCAAAACTATCCCAGCACACACTCATATTTTCTTATATACTTTATTATGGCTCTGCGTGTTGGTAAACAAAGCCCTCGTGTGTCTGTTTACCATCAAAACGCCGCGTGACCGTAGGTCCGATTGTGAGCCGCAGCAAGGGATGTTTCAACCGTTGGGAACAAGTATTACATTTTTAGGGCCAATCAGTCAAGGCATCTCCTGATGGACTCGGGTTGTGGCCCGGTCAATACACGCGCTGTGTTTAAGCTGTGTTTCCATTCATCCGTAAATCTCGTACGTCTCATACGCAAAAAATCGGATCCCTCTTTTTAAGATGAACTCTTTCCATATGTACGTTTTAACGTGCTCCGCAAGCGTATCCGCAAAAACGGACAGCATCGAAACGGATCGGTGAGCGATTCATCCGTTTTGCGGATGGCAAAAATGTCTACATTTCCCAACAGTGTCCCAGCGCCAGGTGTGATGAGACATATTGACCTTCTTCCTGCCTGTCGTCCTTGCAGTTTCAAAAGAGGCACGTTAAAGGGTATCCGTAAGAAAAACGTAAGTACTTATGGAAACAGTTTTGACGGACTGCATGCGCACTAGGGAGCGTACGTACGTCTCTTGCGGATACGAATTTAACGGATACATGGAAACACTGCTTTATTATGTTGACACCTGTGATCTCGCCCGGGGCCACTGATTTTAACACGCGTTTACAGGAGTAAGCAAAATGTTTGAGAGCAATATTTTGGCAGATAGAGATTTAATTTAAAGGGAAGAAGCTATTTTCCGTGATAATTCAACATGTCCCGATTATTTTGTTGGAAGGTGCTCTCTCATATTAAAGAGCGGCGCTAAAAGGGCACATGTTCTTGCAAAGACTGTTAATTATTTTTCAGAGTTGTTCACTGATGTGGAAAACAGCCAACTATGACGCTGACTTCAAATCTTAAATCATGCAGAGGCTTACTAGAAGTTGTCGTTTAAGTGAAAGAAACCAGGAAGCTTTTTTTGATGAGAAAATAACAGACTTTGAACTGACATATGCTGACATAACTGAAAACTGAAAAAAAGGAAAGACAGCAGGTCCTGATATTTTTTTCTGCTCATGAAACATGTATAACATGTAATACTCGGGGACAAAAATTTCAAAACTAAACACCTTGACATGTGTGTTTATACGATCTAATCTATCAAGTAGACACATCCCGAATGAGATTAATTTTGGTTTAATTGTTATTATATTAAAAATCCATCGTAGAAAAATGTAGCCCAGATAACTACAAGGATGTCATCTTACTTCCTTGTTTCTATAGATTGCTCGAGATAATTATTCTGAATACAGCTGAGAAGTTTTCACATTATTAAGGATGTCTTTACAAGATAATATGCAAGGGGTCTTCCAGCTAGGTCTTTGGGCCTTACACACTTCATTTAACCTTCGTTAATGTGTATGTCACACTTTTAAAACGCTGTTCTCACATTTATGCCTGTGTTCTCGACAGTGAAAAAAAACTTTTGATAGGTCAGAATTTTTTGTTAAATTTTATGATTTTGGTGTAACCGGGGTCATGTTGCACCTCCTTCGGAAGATTTCCTCTTAACTGACCTGCGCAGCACTTTCTGCCCGCCATAGAAGCGAAGCCAATAAATTCGTCACACTTTTCGTCAGGGAGGCGTTTTATCGCATTGGCTAAATCTTTCATATATAAATGGGCTTCTTTTCAAACTGTGAAACTGTGGCCGTAGGGCCAAAATAAAAAGGATCCCCGACAAGCAGATGATGTGCGCTCCTTTCCGTTAAAACGCCATCCGGATTACAATGCAGGATCAACATTTACTATGATTATGTATGTTAATGGCGGTTTTCGTATATTTTTAATGAAAGAGCCCTCATGGTGTTCGGGGAATCCTAACATTCATCCCGATAAAAAAACTTAACAGCAGATCATATAAATTGGAAATGAACAAATTCCTGTGACTAATAAAATTAAACACCTGGGAACTGTAATCAATGCTACTTTGTCATCACTTCAGGCCTCGAATTTGACGACCGGCAACCGGCAAATGCCGGTTAAAATTGGCTGGCTGCCGTCAGCCACGATCCTGACCGGCAGCTTGCTGCCGGTCAAAAAATTCCTCACTGCGTCCTTTTCGTCTGTACACAATCACAATCGCAGCCACTCTATATGCTTTTTAATTTAAAAAAAACTTAGTGTTACTGGTTCCCCGTTTACGAGGAAACTGGCCTGGGAAACCAGCAAATGAGCCGATAGTCTCTTACAGTGACACACAGTGGTGCTAAGCTAGCCACCATTCGGATCTACTCGGGCAAATTCCGGGAACATTTCAGATAAACAAGTGACCCATGAGTCATGACGCTAAGCCGACTGACATGTTGACAATATGTCCTTGCACAGACAACTAATTAAGGTAATGTAGGTGGCATCATTGTTCATGCATATTAGCTTAAGTTCATCAAGACCCATAAGCACAACAAATCTGATTACAAACCAACCAGCCTTTCAGGCAATTTGTGTGTATTTTGCATTATTTCTACTGTGCTCAAACATAACCCAAAACTCTGAGAATATAGTTCACTGTGACCCAATTTCAGGTTTCTGGGGAGAACTTTTGAGGAACTCTCAGGATGTCAAGTTAGAAGCTTCTCGGCCCAAAGGTTATGATTTGTGTCCTACTTTGGTATCAGATTTTCAATTATTCTAAGGGGTCCTTATATTTATAAGCCCCATAGCTCAGAAAATATGGGTAACAGAGACCTAAATACACTTTTCCAAGGAGATGTTCATAGACCTCCCTGGATTTTAGGTTAGAAGAATCAAGGTCCAATGTTTATGATTTGTGCCCTGCTTAGGTATCAAATTTTTAATTATGATGGGGGGGTGCTTATAAGCCTATAGCTCAGAGAATATGGGTAACAGAGACCTAATTTCAGGTTGCCATGGAGACTTTTCATGTGAGTCTCTGGAT
Source organism: Sipunculus nudus (assembly GCA_026874595.1). Taxonomy (NCBI): domain Eukaryota; kingdom Metazoa; phylum Annelida; class Sipuncula; order Golfingiida; family Sipunculidae; genus Sipunculus; species Sipunculus nudus. The sequence goes on from CM049313.1 coordinate 71,055,029, forward strand.
GTAAAGTGGGAAGATTCTATGTCTAGTTGTTACAATTTGAGCCCTGTTAACAGATGACGGCATCTTTTGAGGTCTCAAAAATATATAAAAAAATAGTTAAAAAATCGAAAAAAAAAACAGGTGGCAACACCAGGCTGCAGAAACTGATGAAAAACTCCATTATGAATATCCATGCAAAGAATCATGGTGATCAATGCATTAATTGTTCAGATACTTGAGCTTTTGTATCAAATTTTTCATTATTCTGAGGGTACTTCGGAGCCCCATAGCTGTAAGAATATGGGTAACAGAGACATAATTCAAGGTTTCCAAGAAGACTTTTCTGGGACCTCTCTGGATGTAAAGTGAGAAGATTCCAGGTCCACCGATTACAAGTTTTGCCCTGTTAACAGATGACGGCATCTTTTGAGGTCTCAAGAATAGAGAAAAAAAATCGTTAAAAAAACCCCAAAAAATACAGGTGGCGCCACCAGTCTGCAGAAACTGATGAAACACTCCACGATCAATATCCATGCATTAGTTTTTCAGAAATTTGAGCTTTTGTATCAAATTTTTCTATTTTCTGTGGGGGTACTTCGGAGCCCCATAGCTCAAAGAATAAGGGTAACAGAGACCTTATTCTAGGTTTCCAAGGTTTTTACATGGACCTCTCAGGATGTAAAGTTAGAAGATTCTAGATCAAGCGGTTACGATTTGTGCCCTGTTAACGGATAGACGGCCGGACAGCCGGACGGACGACGGACAAAAAGTGATTGCTAAAGCTCAGATGACTTACAGTCAGCTGAGCTAAAAACGGCTGCCCGTCGGCCAATCAGAAAAATTATCTTTTATGGCCGGCTGTTATCAGCCAATCATAGCTAAGCGTAGCGGTTACTGAAGCGTGGGCTACACTGCTACGCGTTATCCGATTGGTCCGCTATATAAGGATATTGGTAATACAGTTTCGCGGGAGACTACATCGTATCCACGCTGTGTTCAGTTGTAAAAACCCGCGTACCTCGTGTTTAACATACATTTTATATCAATAAATACTGGGAACACCATAAATATATCTATTATAAGGTCTATCATCGTCCAAATTAGGCCTGCTATTAAATTTTGACCTGGTAAAAACATTCCCATTTCCCAACCCTCGTCCGTGTCTCCATTTCATCCACCGTCGTCACGATGGCTGAATCAGTAAAACTTAGCACTGTCAGAAAATGGCAAAGCCAGTACGACTGGTTGCAGTACGAAACTGACGAATATGGTTACGTGTTATTGATATGGTGCAGCCTTTGCAGACGATAAAAGGGGAGGATTTTAAGTGCCAGAAATTTTAGTGCAAAGTATGTCGAGGGTACACAAAATATAAAGTTGGACATGGTGAAACACATGCTGGATAGGACCTGCATACACTTGCCTTACGAATTTCACTGGAAGAATTAGAGGCGGGGCCCAGTAAATGTAATCGGCCTAAGGAGGGTGTTTTCGTCAAAGCCTTTGCACTTCAGGAAAAAGATGCTCGGGACAAGTTAGCAAAACTAATTGAAACGTCATATTTCACTACCGAAGAAGAACTCCCCTTCTCCCTCTTTCCAAAACTAGTTGAACTGGAGAAAAAACATGGAGCCGATCTTGGAAATGCTTACATAATTGATAAGATCAGAAGAGGCGAATACAGGAAGAGCAGCAAAACAGTTTTGAGGACTGGCCAAAGATGACTCGGGGACACCTGTTGACTATTTGTCCGTGAATGATAAATAAAACATACTTTGATATTTCTTTTTTCTTATTTAGACTTTATTCCAAATAAAATAGTTCAAACAAATGAAAAAAATTGAAAAATGCCTGTCAAATTTCTTTGTTGCCTGTCAAGTTCAAATTTGACAGGCAGCAGTAGCTTGTTATTTTCAAAAATGAAATTCGAGGCCTGCATTTAAAAGATGTGCCACTTAGAGGAAAAGAGACTTTCATGTCCTTGGCTGGCAGCGGTGTTCGGCAAGGGGGCCGAAACCCGTTGAATATATGTATATGATATATAAGGCAATAGTGCTTCCACGTGTACTGTATGCCGCGATGCTTTGGCATTCTATCTCGTCAAATGATATGGTCTGTCTTGAGCAAATGCATCGGTGATGTCTTGAAAAAGCCCAGGTATAGCCACAGATGAGGAGATTTGACATAGCAATTAGTTTACCTGGGATCACACGACAAAAGGCATTCACAGGTAGGATTAAATTATTATTTTCGGTTTGCTACACCGAAAGGAAGCAAGTATAGTTTGCCTCCGCATTCTCATGGTCCGCTAATCCAGTTGCATCTCTATAGACAAAGGTGGTCCTCTGAGGAAGTGAATGGTTCGGTGGCAGAGTACAGTTTCCTATTGTACAAGTATGATCTACTGCCCAATTTCTTTAAGAACATTTTTCAATGAAAATTTACCAGAGAAAAGGTATTAGAAAAATATTGTCACTAACAAAATTGTCCAGTACGAAGATAGATAATTATATCTTCGTACATCTCATAATTCTGAATGTTCAATGTTTGTGCAAATTAAGCCGAAATGTTTTATCTGCAGCCCTTGCTTTGAATGTATCAACGCTGTCCCAATCTCTCTCCTTAATATAATGTATATGGTACAGCTGTCAGCATCATATGGCGAATTACTATCTGCCCCATGAAATGTTATGTCATACATGTTGAAAACTTGTATGACACACACCTAACTTTTGCATTTTTCATTATGTGATGCGACTTTCACAGCCTGTATGTGTATATTGTATGTTGTATATTACACAACCGTATGTATTTCCATTTTGCTGTGTTTTCTGAATAATCTTGACGATATTGAACTTATACAACTTATCCTAAGTAAAGAAACAGATTGTTTATCTGAACATGATCATGTATTCTTCATGTACACGTGTTATGTTTTGAGGTATAAAATGACCTACTACTGCCGGAATCGCACATACGGCCTTAAAACCAGTGTGCGAGTAACCGTGAATCTGTATTGCGTAATCATGAGGACATTAAGCTGTTTTGCATACCTATTTTCATGTTTCTCAATATATTGTATGTTTCACTTTTTTCTGAACTGAACTGATTGTATACTCTTCCAATTCTGAGTAATATAGATTATTAAAGAAACAATCAATCACTAGAGTAGTGTTCATTTTGATTCAACACAGCTAAATGACTCGATCCGCAGCGCAGCACAGCTAACTTAACCGATATTTTAATTGGAATATGAACAATTATGCACAGGTAAATACGGCAGGTTGTGAAAAGTTCTCTGATCTTGTTATTAATTATACGAGCTACTGTGTGTCTTCTCACTTGGTTTATATCATCTGCGCGCGGTCAACAACGTTCATTCACCAAGGAAAACGGCCTGACAAAAGATATAAAAACAACATATGATATCATGAAATAAAGATGAAATAAAATAACAGATGGGTCCCATAAGACCCCGTCGCCGAAATCCGGTGCGTTCCAAACAAGGCCTACAGGCCTAATGCGAACCTGTGCATTGGGAAATACACCAGGTATAATGCTTCAATGCTGGACCATGACTTCTCATGTATATGAACAATGCAGGTACTAAACATTTTGAATAAGAAACAATTACACAAACATCACTGCTGAAATTCTGGCATGGGTGCACACAACACAACTAGGGACCCATGGGTCTCACCGCTCAGTTGAATATGTCTATAATATTTTGAAGGAAATTTTTCAGAATGACAGTCCTGTGACCTTAATCAATGACCTTGTAACCAAAAAATCTTAGAACTTAATATCCTTGAACTTGCAGCATTAGGATTATTGTAACAAATACATAAAAAGTGACCTTGACCTCTGACCTGATAACCTCAAATTCTCCAGATTTCCTCACTTTGGGCAAGTAAGCCATGTGTGAACGTTGGAAAGTTCAGGATGAAAAGTTTGATTTACAGTGTATCCACAATCTTTTTAAAGATGTGGCTTCTGTTACCTTCATCTTAGATCGCTGGACCCTGAAAATCAAAATGAATTTTTTGAAGTTTGTCTGTCTATCCAAAGCAGAATTATCATCCATAAACTAATTTGTGAATGGATGGGCCCTGTGACCTTGACCTTTGACCTATGACCAAAAAATCAAACAGAATCTTCCCCTAGTGGCAGGTTAGCAATATCCTGAAGATGGAAGGTTTGCGATGAAAAGTTTGGCTTCAAATGCATACACATTCCTTAGTGGTGGGCCATTTATAAGTTAAGTTTGAAACCAATATATCAAACTTAACTGGAGTTATCATCTGGAAACTAATTTGTGTGGATGGACGGATTGACAGACAGACAGACATACAACAGACAGACTGACAGACAGGGTGATTAGTATAGGCCATCCACTTGTGATCAATAAACACACCAGGCTTTGGGACACCAGATGTAATGACAGCTGAGAAACTGACATGATTGTTGTCATTTTATAGTAAATAAATAGAAAAATATTTGTTAAAATAGGAAAACCACCACGTTTCAGGAACTGACAAAACTAGTCATGGTCAATATTCAAGGCAAAATTCATGACAAATCATGCATTAATTATCAAGATATTGGAAGTTTTGTATCAATTTTTTTCTATTCTTGGGGGTACCTTCAAGCCCCATAGCTCAAAGGAAAAAGAACGCAGTGACCTAATTTCAGTTTTCCAAGGAAATTTTCAATTGACCTCCCTGGATGTTCACTTAGAAGTTTCTAGGACAAGCTGTTATGATTTATGCCCTGCTAACAGACGGCCGGAAGTCCAGACGGACGACGGACAAAGCGCCATTCCTATACCTCAGTTGACTTACGGTCAGCCGAGCTAAAAATGATTGTAGCTGGCACCACCAGTCTTGTATGCAAAAGGTTTCAGAGATATATACATATGCCAAAGTTCAGACTGATATATCAAACCCCTTCTGAAAATAAGCAGGAACACACACTGTGCAAAAAATTATTGTAGGTGCACCACCAGTCTTGTATACGACAAGTATACGATAATTAAAATACGATAGGTATAATTATGCCCAATTTCAGGATGACATATCAAATTCCTCTATAGAAACAAGCAGGCACAAAAGTCACACACTGTGCAAATGTCATTGTAGGTGGTGACACCCGTCTTGTGAGCGAGAAACCCATCAAAGACACATAGACAGGTCAAAATATTAGGCCAATACAACAAACTTACCTTGGGGCTGACCACGCTTAGGTGAGAAAGGCTTGGGTGAGAAAGGCAGTTGCCCCGAGTAAACTGTGACAAATTTACTAGCTCAGGCTACTGCACTGAGTGAACTCATGACCTGCACCTGGCTAGAGTGGGTGAACTTTTGACCTGTACGTGGCTGCACTGAGTGAACCCTTGACCTGTTGCCTAATCTGATACAGTTGGCAGTCTGCCAAAGCTATAAATAGATTGGCTTCACATGCAGCCCTGAGGGGCATGGCACCCATGAGGTTATCACATGGTGCCCATGAGGTGTTCACATGTTCCCCATCAGGGGATCACATGCCTTATGTATGGCTGCACTGACTGACCTTTTGACCTTTATCTGAATGAACTCTTGATCTATTGCCAAATCTGAAACAGTTGGCAGTTTCTTAACCTATGTAAATATACAGAAACAATCTTGGCCTGTTGGCAAATATGTTTACACATTCTGAAAGACTTTGGCTAAAATGCTTTTTTTCCAGCTGAAATATTCATAAACTTTTTATCAAAATATCTAGAAAAATAAAAGATTCAGTTCTTTCATTGTTAAAGGCCCAATAATTCCGCCAAAAATCATTCAAGTGAACTTGAACAAAGGCCACCTAAGAATAATTTTTGTGCCATGTTACAGAAGTAATAATTAAAACAATAATTTTTTAGAAGAACAGTTTTGCAGTCCTCAGTTTGAGTTAGACATAATAATGGCCATAAGACCAACTTAAGTTTTTCTGATATGATTTAAAGAACCATGTCCTAGGATAATTCTTTTGAAAAATTGAACGATTCAACTTGACAGTTTCATCATCAACATTTTAAGCTGAAAGAGGCTAAAATTATGAGGTTTTTGCCCATAAAATGTCATAAGAGGTCAATGTAGGTGGCACATCAAAATCTGTAACTTCAAATATGAGTCATGTGACCAACATTTGCACAATACTTGGTAATGCTAGCTTCTGTCATTTCTGAGATAACTATGTCAGTATGCTTACTTGGACAAATGACCTTTTAAATTCATTTAACTCCACTAAAATTCATCAAATGCAAACCATTTGAACAAACTTGAGAGTGCTTGCCTCTGGGATCATGTCTGTAAAATATTGAACAATTTGGCTGGACCGTTTACAAGAAGACTTTTAAAGGTTTTTCAGCTTTTCCCCTATAAAATCTAAGTAAATGCAGATAGCAAAAAACATAAGCTGAATCCCACAACATTTGGTATGTGACAGATAATTGCATAAAATCTGGGGATGGTAGCTCCTGCAATTCCTGAGAAATTATGGGTTGATATGCAGATGACCAATGACCCCCGTACAAAAAAAAGGTCAATGCAGGTGGCGCCACCAATACCTAAATTTCATATATGATTCATATATGACCAACACTGGCATAACATTTGGTGATGATAGCTGTGGCCGTTTCTGAGATTGTCATTTTAGTATGCTTTTTTGGACAGATGACTAGGTTCAACTTCCTGTAATTCGGCCAAAATTCACAGAACTTGAACCATTTGAACAAATTTGAGAGAGATGGTATAAAAGATTATTTCTGTGAAATATTGAACAAATTGGCTCGACCGTTTCAGATGAGAAGATTTTTAAAGGTTTTTTAGCTTTTTCTCTATAAAATCTAAGAAAATGCAGATTTTTGTCAGATGGCTAATTTTTTGCATTAGATTTCATGATGCTAGCTCCAGTCGTTTTTGAAATAGTATGGGTTAACGTATACCTGTGATTGTAAAATTACCTGGCATGAGGAATATCTAAAATCATAAATTTACATTTTTTCAAAGTTTTTAAAAAACATTCTTGTCAATATTAACCAAAGATAACCTGAAATCTAAATGTCTCGAGGCATGATGTAACGGATGCTGATAAACTGGTTCCAGGCTAGATGTATCTGCTTCACACAGCTAGCATATATGGTAAAATGAGTCAATTCAATCTTTATTATTCAGCCGAAATTCATTCTTTGGAACCATAAAAGACAATTATTATAAGAATTATTCAGGGGATTATTCTTGTAAAATATTAAACAAATTGGCCTCAGTGGCGTCAGTCAAAAACGTTTTGCAGGTTTAAAACTCATATGGGAAAATAAAGCAAAATGGCTAAGTTAAGCTTCCAATAACTCAGCCAAAATCACTGAACCAAAACCATTAGAACAAACTTGAATTATCAACATCTAAGGATAATAAATGTGTGAGATTTAAGAATATGGCCCAGTGGTTTCTGAGAAGAAGATCATTGTAGCAACTGAGCTAAAATGGGCTGTTATGGCATATGACTAAATTCAGCTTCCCATAACTCAGCCAAAAGTCACTGAACTGAGACCATTTGAACAAACTTCAGAAAGCATTACCCTAGGATCATTTCTGTGCGATATTAAACAATTTGGCCAAATATGTTTCAGAGAAGAAGTTTTTTGTAGCTGTCAGTATGATACGGGCACTGATGAGCCCCGTTCAAAAAAGGCCAAAGCAGGTGGCGCCACCAATACCTGAAATTCAGACATGACTCATGTGACCAACATTGGCATAAAATTTGGTGATGACAGCTCCAGCCGTTTCTAAGATCGTAATTTTAGTATGCTTTTTTTGGACAGATGACTAAGTTCAACTTAGTCACCGAACTTAAACCATTCGAACAAACTTGAGAGAGATTGTTCCTGGAATCATTTCTGTGAAATTTTGGACAATTTGGCTGAACAGTTTCGGCGAAGAAGATTTTTAAAGTTTTTTTTAGCTTTTTCTCTATAAAATCTAAGAAAATGCAGGTAGCCGAAAAATAAGCAAAATCCGATAGAGTTTTTTAGATGAATAATTTTTTGCAGAAAATTTCTTGATGCTAACCCTTGCCATTTTCAAGATAGTATTAGTTAACGTACAGACGACGGCCGACGGACGACGCCACACCATCGCATATGCTCACAGGTTCGCTAAAAAATATAATCGTGCGTTATAAACCACATCTACTGGTTACCGGAACATCTGCAGGGCAGAAAGAAGGTGCATCACGGGAGTTGTCTACCAACAACCAGTTAGAGCAAAATATGCAAGTAATGAAATGACGACAGTTTGGGAACCACACAGAAAACCTTAATAGAGAATTATTTTTTATTCCAAAAAAAATATGATTTCACCAAAGATCTTGAAACAAGTAAGAACAAGGGGGGGAGGGGTGCTATGAAACTGATCGTTCAGCACAGGTAGTAATGGGGCAGTTGTCCATAATTTCGTGTCCGCTGGTCTCGTTCTGCAGGAGGTCGTATAATCCAAGTGCATTTAACTAGAAAAAACGATCCGTGCTTTAGTAAAACAATCTGAATCGTTGTTCTCGGTGGTCGGCCAGATCAGGTTAATATCATAATCCCCCCAATACACACATTACAAAAGAACTTTCATAACGTGCTTACTTTCCCCCGCTTCTGCGGAACGGGGGACATTGATTTGGGCTTGTCTACCTGTCCCTCTGTCTGTCTGCCTGTCCGTCCGTCAGGTTCGTTTCCGACCGATAACTTTTCTAAATATTATCGGATTTCATTCATACTGGGTCAGTGATCGATCTCATGCATAGCTTGGTTGGCATTGGTTTTGGAGTGTCTGTCTCACAAATAATTCCCACCAGTTCAAAATAAAATTATCAATTTTTGGTCCAATTTCTCAATGTTTTAGTTTTTATGTTTGCCTGCAGATGCCTCCACATGTCATAGTGGATCTGTTTAATTTTTAATGTGCCCTCAAGTTTTCTCCACAGTTCATAATTTTGGTTGCTTATCAAGCATGAAGGACAACAAGATTCAAAAGCTGGGGACATTATCTCCACGAATTTGCTTGTGTTCATTTTTAGAATATATTTTATTAATATTCCATGATGCCTTACTTAACTCTATCATAGAAACCCTATCTACAGATGAGTTTTAAACATAGACTTGTTAATTGTCAATCAAGTATTATACCTGTATTGCTGTAACTACATACAATTCAAAAGAATTAGCAAAATATAATGTAAAGACATTAATTCCTATTAAGTATCTTAAAATTTAGAGGGTAAATTATAACCTAAATTTCAAAATGTTCTGATTAAATCAAAGTATCTTATAATTCAGAGGGTAAAATATGAATTTAATTTCCAAATACTCCAAAATATTTAATCATAATATATTATAATTCAGAAGGTAAAATTTAACTTTAATTTCCCAATACTCTGATTAAAACATTCTGCTTTGAAGATCAGTTATTTATTAAGTTAAAAGAGACTTGCCCATCTAGTTCATTACATTTAAGATTGTATTCTAAATAAAATTCATCTTGTATGGATTACTCATGAATATTGATATTATACATTAATTTCCGTATTAAATATTAATTTATATTTTAATAAAGAAGATACTATATTGTGGCATTATGGATTTTTTAGTGATTTTACTTTTATAAAATTTCTTTCCAATTCAATTTCAACATTTAATTATTAAAACAAGGCCTACAGCCCTAATGCGATCCTGTGCATGGGATATACATTAGGTATGTTGCTTCCATGATAACATGCTTGGTGGTTTCAAGTACGATGTGAAAACTAAACATTTAAAAAACAAGTATGTATACATATGCCCAATTTCAGGTTGATATATCAAATCCCTACTTATGTATAAGCAGGGACATAACACTGTGCCATAATTAATGTAGATGGCACCACCAGTCTTGTATACAACTAATCTGATATGTATAGAAATGCACAATTGCAGGCAGATATATCAAACACCTCCCGTGAAATAAGCACAGACATACACACTGCAAATGTCATTAAGGAGTCATTGTACAAGAATGCCATCAAAGAAGCAATATACAGGCCAACATTTCAGGCTGGTATATCAAACTTCTCTTGAGTCAGATGCACTGGGCTGACCAAGCTCAATTGAGGCAAGCAGTTCCCAAAAGTCAAGCGAAGCAATTTGGCAGGTGCAGCTACTGCACTTAATGAACTCTTGACCTGTGCCTGGCTGCACGGAGTGATTCCTGACCTGTTGTAAAACCAGGTACAGTTGGGCGGCTGCAAAAACTATAAATAGATCTAGACTGAGACTTGGCCAGTTGCCAATTCTGAAATAGCTGGGAAGCTATTTATAGATACAAACTCTATCTTGCCCAGTCTATTCCCATACAACTGAAAACCTTTACCACTAGGATAATTCCTGTGAAAAACAAGGGACCCATGGGTCACGGCGCTCAGCTGATCATGATTGGACTATAAATGTATCACCATTGTGATACTATATTGAGTAGATAAAGCTTAGAATATCATGGTCATGTTGGGCATATAATGTAATATGTGAGTAAATTATATATAAAATAACCTGACTGATGGATTAATATGGAGTAAAATATGGTGGTTTATTTTTTATTTATTTGGGAGGGATCAACAAAAGCAATTTATTTGAGCAAATATGAATGCAATGACAGTATGCTAAGCAGTGGTATAATGATGATAAGGCTATTTGTTGAAGGATCTATAGTGTATGGAAAACTGCAAGAGTTCAATTTGACAGATACAAGGTTATGATTAACTATGCTGATGAGGGGATTTATGAATTTGTGACTGTATGACATAATATCTTGACAAGATCGGTCTTGACAAGGTGCATTATTTTGATGCCCCTCACGTCTACATATTACACAATATTGACATAAATTCTGGCATGTACATAGGTACCTATGGACAAATGGTCAACAGTACTGAACCACCTGGAAGGTTAAAATCTTAAAAATATGATGAAATGTAGATAATGTTTGAGAGGAAGAGGTAATCTGGGCCATGGTTGGTTTATATGATTGAAGAAAATGTTGCAAATAATATTTGAGACCTGACCATGTCTTTCCATTGGTTACCTTTTTGATAAGCTGTTGACAGTTCAACTGTTTACACATTTGTCTGATGAGATCCAATTTATTTGGTAAACCTTTTTTATCAATTTTAAGATATGTATACAGTTGCCATAACGTCCCAATTCCACGGGTGCAATGACTTGATTGGGGGGGGGGGGGGGTGTTGTGTTATGATCAGAGTTACAATGCCTCTGTCTCTCTGTAGATATTTTCTTTAATTATTAAATTTTATGCTATAGCCATAGAACTATTGTTCACAGTGCCAAGAAGCATAGCCTCAGTGGGATGAAGAAGGGGATGGTGAGAGTTACAACACCCTTGCATATACATACAGGATATGAAATTTAATTCAACAGTGCTTATAAAAAAAAGTTTATTCATGAACATTAAATATTTGAAACAGACAGAAAGATGGAGAAACAAAGCAAATAATTGTTTCCCCATTCTACTGAGCCAAGGAAAAATTAACAATATTTGCATTTATTCCTTTTTTTCATTACATAATTTTAATCCAAGTTTCCGAATGTTACTATAAATTTACAGTATAACATACATGTGATTGTGAATATTTCAGTTGATTCACATTTCTAAATTGCATCAACATTAATAGCTAATGTATCTAGTTTATAGTACCTGTCAACAGAATGGAATGGAGGGAGGAAGGGAGGTAATTAGGGAGAGAGAGAGAGAGAGAGAGAGAGAAAGAGAGAGAAAGAAAGATGGAGAAAGAAAGAGAAAAAGCAGGGGAGAGAGAGAAAGAAAGAGAGACCAAGACTGCCAGAGAGAGAGAGAAAGAGAGGCTCTCTGGTAATTACTGCCTGACCCAGCCTGACCCAGACACTCACAGTGGCAGTAGGTCAGACCTGAAGGTGTTATGTAACTGCCCAGTGCACTGCATTTATACTGATCTGATGTAAACAATGAAGACATGGTACCAGGAAACTTAAAAAAAACTACAGTTTTTGATCAATTGGTTTCAAATTTCAGATTTTAACAGATGAAATGTTAACGTGTACATGCTGTGAAAATTAAATCCACAGCAGTAACAGGAAAAATTTGAATATTTATATTATTTTAAATTGTATCAGGAAAAAGAGAAAAGTATTCTCAGCTATAAAACTAATACATGTGTTAAAATTAATCCAAGGATCAAAACACCCAATATATCATACCAGGAGCAAACTGGTTGTTTGGAATGTTTAATTTTATGAACTGAAATAAAGGACCAGCAATATAAATTTTGATTATTTAGCCACTATCATGTAACAACTGATACAACCATGAGTTATAAGTCAAACAAATTAAAATCCTTAATGAGCACTTGTTTGAGTAATATTTTAAATTTTTGACATTTATTTATTATTTTAATTTTGTAATAAATATAAACCAACAAGTTAAACACCTGGAAAAGACCTGGAAATTTAGATTAATTTAATATAATTAACTTCATCCTTGTCTATCATTATCTTGCTTCATATAATCCCTAATAGTAAACAACAATTTATTTTAATTATTTATTTTTCATTTTTATGGTTGAAATGAAAAATACCCAATGGTGACTGCATGGTGTCATTTGAAATACAATTTTGGCCATCCATGGAAGATCCATAAATGATCAGTAATTGCAAGGTAAACCCCTGTAACTCATTAACTTTAAATTACTTTTCCATCTATTTTTTTAAGTTCTTATCATAAACCAAGAATTAAAAAAAAGTTTATTGTTTATATGTTTATGGCCTAAACAAATACTAGTGGAGGGGGTTGGACAGTTATATCCAGTTGAAGCCACCCAAGAGCTGGCTGGCTGCAGAGTGCCGCGCTTCAAGCATGCATAATTGGCCTGAAAGGTCAATGTGGGGACATAAAAGAGGGGCTTCAGTACAGCCAAGGTGTGATATGGTCTCATAAAAACTTTCATAAAAGCTAGTTTTTGACCAATTCCTTTTATAACTTCAGAATTTAGAAGCAAAAATCCTTACGTGTGCAAGATAAGAAAATTAAATCAACAGTGCTTACGGGGAAAAAACATGCCATGGCCAAAGTTGGGCAAAATTTAAGGTACTGATTTTATATTTATGCTAATAACTTATAAAATTTGAAAAATTCAGAACTAATTTTGGGAATACCCTTGAATCTTGATTAAATAATGTTATATCCCTGGCAAAAAATGTCTACCTTCAGCAATTTTCATGTTAAGAGAGTAAATATATTTCTTGATTTTTTACAAAGTGCATTATGTTTGGGCCTAGAACTTAAAACAATTACACAATACTGACATCATTTCTGGCATATGCATAGCGAATGTATAGAAAAATATGTATATTATATATGATCAAAGTCAGATCAGTGGTTTTGATATTAGGCAATCTTAAAGTGTAACAATGGGGTTCTAATGGAAAAATGAAGTTTTTTCTTAATATCTCGAAGGAATGCAGTCCTAGTGACCAAACTTTTAGTATGGTAGAGGATTTGGGGGACATCTAACTGTATGCAAAATTTAAGGAACTTAGAGCTGAAGCTGGGGAGCTGAGCTCTAATAAACTGCATAACACTAGCTTGATGTAAACAATATGTGACATGGTGCTTGAAAACTTGAATAAAATCTACAGTTTTTGATCACCTGGTTTCAAATTTTTTGTTTAAACAGTTAAAATAGTAACAAAAACATGCTTTGAAAATTAAATCCACAGCAGTTACAGGGAAAAAAAACGTGCCATGGTCAAACTTGGGCAAAATTTAAGGTACCAATTTTATATTTTTGCCAATATTTAAAAAAATTTAACAGATTTTGATCTAATTTTTGGTACACAATTAAATTTTGATTATATAAAGTAGTATTACTGAAAAAAAATTCCTACCTTTAACACTTTTGGTCTTAAGTGACAAAATATCTTTCCTCATTTTTTTACAAAGTCCATTATGATTGGGCCTATAACTTTTTTAAATTAAATAATACTGACTTAATTTCTGGCCTGTACATAGGAACCATATAGAGAAATATTTATGGTAAAAATGAAGAAAACCAGATGAGTGGTTTTGGTATTAGGCAGTCCTGAAGTGTGGAAATAGATTTCTAATAAAAAATTTAGGTTTTTCCTTAATATCTCGAAGGAACGAAGTCATATTGACCCAATTTTTGGCATGGTAGGAGATTTTGGGGACATCTAACTGTATGCCGAATTTCAGATTCGTAGGTCCAATGGTGTCGAAACGTGCCAGTCTTACGGACGGACATCCGGACGGACAGACGGACGGAAGGACAGACAGACAGACGGACGGACGACGGACAATGGACCACGACTATAGCTCAGATGACTTATAGTCAGCTGAGCTAATTAAAACATTCAGCTTGACAGCTTTAAAACATTTTTTATGCTGAAAGAGGCAAAAATTACGAGGTTTTTGTCCTTTAAAAAAACAGGTCAACATAGGTGACGCCACAAAAGCTCAATTTCAGATATGAGTCATGTGAACAACATTTGCACAAAATTTGCTGAGGCCTGCACCTGTCATGTGTTTTTACGCATGGCTACATCGGGTCTTGACTGGACTTGGTGCTGGACTTTTCTGGAATGGAGTAGAATCTGAATGTTGAGGTGTGTTCAGACGTTGTGGTGTGTTACAATACTGGCTTTGAGGCACACGTTGCTCCTTGAGTAGGGACATTGTTACCTGGTGTATTGGTGACTGTCTCTGAAACTGGCCAATTCTCAGCTGGTGTGGCTGGAGAAGTCATTACTCGGCTGGCATTCAGTATGAGCCTTTAAAGTGAGAGCCTCTAATGTCTTTGATTGAGGCGATATTTCTGATCATTACTTTCAATGATGTAGCTTCTTGGAGCCTCATGTTGTTCATTGACTTTGGCTGGTAACTGCAACTGATTCTATGTATCTGGGTACGGAACTATCCAAACAGAATCACCAACAGTTAGAGCAGAAGATCCTTACCTGGGTGGTTATTATGGTAATACCTCTCTCTCATATTCTTGTGATCAAGTCATCTGTTTATTTCTGCATGATCAACAGCAGCCGGCTGCGTAAATCACTGGCAACATGGATCTTGGTCCTTGGTCTGAGTCCCATTAATAAGAAAGCTGGTGAAAGATCACAATTCTCCACTGGTGAAGTTCTGTAGTCTAACACAGCAAGCTGTTTATCACTACACTTGGACCAAAGTCTTTTCACATTTTATACTCCTCTCTCAGCTTCAC
The DNA here is from genome assembly GCA_026874595.1 of Sipunculus nudus. Classification (NCBI taxonomy): domain Eukaryota; kingdom Metazoa; phylum Annelida; class Sipuncula; order Golfingiida; family Sipunculidae; genus Sipunculus; species Sipunculus nudus. The sequence goes on from CM049313.1 coordinate 71,070,338, forward strand.
TATTTCACCGGAGAAAAGCTGGTAATGATGTTTTGTGTTTGATACCAAAGGCAGTACAGAAAGAGGAGAATCCTTAGACTGAGGCCCATTATCTGATTTCAGCAGGTCTGGGAGACCAGGTCTACAAAACTGATATTTAAGAGGGTCAATTGTTGTCTTGCTAGTATGATCATGGAGTTTAAGTCCCTTAAACTCCTTGGTATGATCCTTCAGCTGGTCAACTTCAATATACTTTGAGTAGAAATCCACTAGCAGTAGATACTGTTTGCCATCAAACTCAAAAAGATCTGTTCCTAGCTCACACAAAGGCTGTTCTGTTTTTGTAGGTCTAAACATTTCCGTCTGTTATTTCTATTGGTATGTTGCACACAGACTGCATTCCTTCACAGCATTTTCAATATTAGTGATCACACCTTGCCAAAAGAAGGCTTCCCTTGCCCTATCTTTATATTTGCTGATTCCCATATTGGTTTTCGTGGATATGGGCAAGCATATCATGTAACATTTAATTTGGCCTGGGTGGTCAACCAGCATCTGGATGGTTTACCAGCAGAGAATTAAATCTTGGCAAGAATTTAATGCTAAATGCCTGCAGTATGTTGCCTCCAACCATACACACTCCTAAGAGAATTTTAGCAGATTCAAACGGGGACAATATGAGAAATGTGATAGTTTTGTCAACAGCTTTAAGCTATTAGTCAAAGACTCTGGATATCAAGTAAAATATTGTATGCTCAGAGATGCTATTGTTCATATCATGCCGCTTCTAACAAAAGTGTTTAGAAGAGGGTGATGGACTTCCTTTAGCCAAAGCCATACATATTGGATAAAATTATGGACTCTTTGAAAGTTTTTGGGGCAAGTATTGATGAAGACCCAAAGTCACAGTAAGAAAAACAGTGCATAGGTTCAGTGAAAAAAAAACAGTCAGTCGAGGGGGATGTCAGAAAAAGATCAAGAGACTTGTAAAGATATGTGGTAGGTGAAAGAGACAGTGATGAAAACTGGCTAGCAAATGTTAATGGAAAGGCAAGAACTTATAAATGCAAATAGAACCTGCTGCCACCCACTCATTATTGCCATATAAGCAAAGGCCAAAATTGCATTACCGTAAAGACAATGTTCAGTGCCGTTCACATGACAATATAAGGTTAAATAGAAATTTTACACTTACTACCCAATTTTTTTCAGCAGTTGCCACCAATATGAGGACCCAATGTACCACTCCTGAACCTGAGCAACACCAGTGTATAAGGCTCTAATGAAAACAAGCAACAATTGACATTTTTGTTTATTAGTGCATATGCTTCATGACTTAGCAAAATGTAAGTAAATGACTTTAGATTCATATAGTATAACATATTTGTAACTCCGACAAGCAGCGATTCTGTGTCCAAGTTGCAAACTTTTGGGAAAGGGAAGCCATACTTCACCCAGTATAGGGATCATGGGCCCAAGTGCAGATGTAGAGAATGACCAAATCCTAATTCTCGTTTTAGAGCAAGAAGCCTTGGTGTCAAAGATGGAAGGTAGCCCTAAATGTGTCCGCAAACGGTGGGGGATGAGGACTTGTCGATAGGTATTGACTTCTGGAGATAGATAGCAGCTGTTAGGACTGTTTCATAAGCAAAAGGATGCCTTCAGGCAAGAAGATGACTTTGGATGTTTTGGGCAAGGCCAGGTACTAAAGCAAGCTGGACCTTGATGCAGCATACCATTTAGAGAAGGTCGCACCTAAAGACCGACATAACATAGTGTTCACAACACCATTTGGTTTATGGGAATATGTAAATATTCCATACAGCCTCACTTATGCCCCTGTCACCTTTTGTAGTATGATGGCCCCAATGTTTTGAGAGGATATCCTGTGTATCCTTACAGTCTACTTTGACATAATTGTGTATTCCCCCATAACAGAGGAGCACATTGTTCATTTAGATGCTATATTCTAAAACCTGAAGGCACATGGACTGCAATTACAGTCAGGGAAATTTCGATTGCTGTTCAAGGAAGTAAAGTATTTAGGACGCATTATCTCTGCAGAGGGTATAGTTACCTACCAGGAAAAGGGTACTGCTAAGCTAAAGTATGGAAGGCAGATACAGTCAAATCTACCAAATAATCATACTATGATCACACTACCAGGGATCGTCCTGATCTGCAGATAGGCCAACAAAAGCTGTGGGAACATGTTGGGAATCCTGATCGTACATTGTGTTTACACTGGCTGGAAATCAGTACAATCCCATTCAAAGGATCTTAAAAATATTTCCTGAAAGCCGCTAGTGACTTCATCCCGTGACACGTGTACCCGCAAATCTAATGCTCATAGGGATCATGATTCACCAATCCGCAGTCAGAATTCACCAGCTCATATCAGATAAGTATTAAAAGCCCTGTGACATCCACCCGTAATTAGAAACCTGAAAGACTCACTAAAACCATCTAAAGTTGCGCACTTATAGGACAACTTAAATAACAGTTATTTTGGTTGCTGACCAATATCTCTTGCCTTGGTAACTGCTCTAAATTCATTAAGCACTAAATTATTCAATGTCAAAGTATTGTTCCTTTTTGTAATGATTGGTACATTTTGTAACAGTGTACATAATTGAACAAGGTCAAAATCATCTACTTGCAAGTTGTTATTGTGAGTTTCAAGAAAATCCATCAAAGCCCTGGTTAGTTATCGCAGTATAACTAAAAGTTAACAGACAGACAGACAGACACGTCCTGTGATGGACGGGCATATAAAAGTGCATAAAAATTCGAAAATAAAACAGGTGGCGTTACAAAATGCACATTTTTTTTAACAATAAAGGTGGCGCCAAGAGTCTGCAGGAACTAATGAAAGACACCTAGTTCAATATCCATGCAAAGAATCACGGTGATCAATGCATTAGTTGTTCAGATATTGGAGCTTTTGTATTATTTTTAGCTCAGCTGACCGTAAGTCATCTAAGATTTAGCAATCACTCTTTGTCCGTCGTCCGTCCGGTTGTCCGTTCTTACAGCAGGCACATTGTGAGGCTAATTGTAGGTAGAAAGTGACATTGTGAGCCTAATTTTCCTAGTGAGACTAGTCTCACAAGGGGGGGTTGTTCTGTGTGTACAAGTTGACATTGTGAGTCATTTAAACATAGTTAAGCTCACAAGGGTATGGACGATTTTTCCTTGATTTGTCCAAGTTGTACTAGTCCACATTGATGGATAAGTATTTTAGGTGGCGCCATCTTGCGGAGGCTGGATGGAGTGACAGGTCACGTGGTTAAAGCTCATAAGGTACGGTCATTTATTTAACTTGATTTCCACATTAAAATGTATGTGAATAAAAAGAATTGTTATGTTATTTGTAAATGTTTGAAGGGAACTAAAAATTTATATATCAAAAGGTAACATAAATTTTAGTATGTTGAAGTAAACGAAATTTTCTAAGACGATGCGGAATGATTTTGGCGGGAAAATTTGCGACGTCTCTCACAGAGGGACTACTTTACGGTGCAGTGTACGGTCAAAATATTATAACTGTTTGCTTATTTCCGTGACTCGATATAAGTTTGTTCAGATTAAGTTTTGATGTAGGCCTAGCAGATAATATGATGTTTCGAGCGAGATATTTACAACAGAAGACGGTCGGGGTTTTTTTTTTTTTTTTTGCCGTGCACTAATCGGCCCAATGACGCATGCGCAATGCCAATACTGAAAATGGAGGACGAACCCAAAGCGAGGAAGCCCCGAGGCCGTGGAATTGCAAACAAAATGGTAATTATCAACATCATAGCCCGCAAGACAAGGCATAGCGTGGCTGTCTTAGTGAATAGACAAAGAGTTTCATGAGGTCTGCTTACGGATTAGCCCTGCCTTGGGCTTTAGTATTTGCGTTTACTAATAAAATGCTTAAAATAAAACGTGATTCCATGTACCAATAGACTTAACTCAGGGCCAGCTCTTATCACTAAAGCCCTGTAAAGTCCATATGGGGAATCCCTAGTATTTGCATATCAGGCCGTCAATCCTCATGTGAGTGGCATCGTTGCTATGAGAACGCTAAAAGCGGTCCCACAGCTCGACCCGCTTGATAACATTCGCACTGAAATCATGTTACATGGTGGCCCACACATGGCGCTCGTGTCCTATGATATATCTCTGCTGAACGAATATTACGGGCCATGGGCCAAATGTAAGTGCATATTGTAGACACTATCACAAATAGATAAAATTCCTTCTTCCGAGATGACAAGAGCAGTTGGCAGCATTTGTCTGAACCCGTGTATTAACTGTCAAATTGCGACTCGCGAAATGTGATTGTTTCAGTCAACCGGTACATTTTGACTGCACTCATCGCGTGGTGCACCTGAATATCTCGCGCTGATTGGCTGAGCCAGAGTTTGGCCTACATTATTTTTAAACAGGCCAACTTTGAACTTGGTAGTCCGATAAACGTTTACACTGAGGCTGAGGGTTATAGTCTTTTATAAAGTCTCGCCGAACTCAAGTGACGGTCTAAAACTATAAAGACAAATTAAGTGGAAATATTAGTAGCCAATTGGAAGCCCGGAATAGGCGATGACTGAATGAACCATGCTGGTTTTTAAAAAGGTTCTGGGAAAGACCACTCCTGACGTCACTGGAAAAGACCTTAGTTCAGCGAGGCGGTGATGTGTGGCGCTGACCGTCCGGGACCGGCCAAGATTACCAGCCCATGAAATCAGAAGGTCAGATAGTGGCAAATTAGTTATATGAGTTGCAGCAAGATTGCGGTACCGATACTAAATGCGACAACGCGGGAACGTTTGATTTCTCTGTCAGAAGCAACAATTAAGTCATAAATATTTCATGGACTGGGCCAGTCTATTTACGGATCAGTGCCTGTAGGTTGTGTTTCCCTAATTGGCTAACATCGCAGCAGTTTTCTGTGGGGCACGATATTGAGGAAAACGCAAAATTAATACTACTTTAAGATTTTCAACTTGCTCATAATTAATAACGGTTCATGGTATAAACATGAAACTTAAAGTATATAATCTTTAAATGTTAACCTTTTCTATGATATGAATATTTGTAATGACATATCAGCAGTTTTCTCTGTATAAGCAGGTTAAAATACCCTTTGCCTTACGGGCCTCCCGTTGCGTATTAATCGATTCTGAATGAGTGAAATAAAGCAAAATTATCAGAATATTTTCATTTTGATGATAAAAATCGTCATCTTGATTCTGATAGCCCATAACATTTTCTATTCGGTGGTGAAATTGTTTTTAATTAGAAGGAACTATTTTTTTGCGCATTCAATTATTTCGTGGCCGGGGTAAGTACGAAGGTTTTGAAAACTGACAGTTCAGTCGGCCAGCGTGACCGGGGAAAAGTAGAGTAAGTAGAGAATAGGTGATCTAACTTATAATGTCATAATTTCTCAAGAATTAGCGTATAATTTAGTCAATCAAATATTTTGGGTAAATTTGTGTAACAAAATGTTTTTAAAATATCACTTTGACGGACGCTAAAGTGAATCGTATGTGAGCGATATTAAGATAAATTAAGGAGAGTGTTGACCAAAGCTTTGATTCCATGAACATGCTGTTATGAGCGATAGAAAGTTGATGAAAAATAATCATATGACTGTTTTGCAGAATAGATGGTTCTTTTACAAACAGATAGTGCAGATTCAAACATGCAGGTTAAGAATGTATTTTTTTTTTAAATTCCAAGTGCTTATTTCATAATAATTATCTTTTGATGCGCAAAAATTCTAGTGTGTTTCTGAATATTTTTATGAACAATATCTGTATATTTTACAATTTTAGGTTTATTTTTGAAAGTGGCTAAACAACATATACATACATACACAGACTAACACATATACACATACATATATATACACATATAATGCATGTATATATGTGTGTGTGAGTGTGTGTATACACAAACACACAACACACACACACACACACACACACATTTTTATGCCCCCACCTTCGGAGGGGGCATTTAGTGTTAGCTTTTCCATCAGTCAGTACGTCAATCATAGAATGTTAAAGTTTATGTTAAAGTTTTTCTTAGGGCCTTTAACATTCAGAATGCTTACAGATATGCCTCTCATATCTTGTATTCACCTTAGGAAACTGGCTCCTGCTGGAGCATATGTTTTATAAACATTTTCTTTTCTAGTTATATATACGAAGCCCACATTAGAATCTTGTCCTTTTTAAAACTGGGCCAGTCCAGGTTCAAGTTTGGATCTGGATTGGCCCAAATCACAATTTTAATCCAATTAAAATTTTGAAATGAACTGGTCCAGATTATAATCCTGAGTTGAAGACTTCAGGATTGAGATCTGATCTGGGTTATTTTAAACTGGGCCAGCCCAGATTAAAATTTTGATCAAGGCCTGTCAAGAAAACAGACCTGTGGTGGACTAATTTAAACTGGGCCAGCCCAGTTCTGAACCATGAATTACTTCAATAGGCTAGCTTGACTGCAAGTTTTTTTGTTTACAGTTGATTCAAAGAGAAATTCGTTTTAACTTGTATTGCAAATTAATTTTTTATTTTATCTATATTGCAAACAGGAAGCAACCTTTAAACATGATAAAAAGAGTCTCTCTAATACATATGTGACCATTTCAGTTTTTTCACACTTCCTCACTCAGGACTCCTGCAGGGGAGGCTTTATCTAGTTTCCATTATTATTTTATTTTTAACATTATAACAATGAGCTTACTGTAGTATCCGTCCCCAGTTCCGGTACTCGGATTATTGTTATCTGTCAAAGTGCTGTGGACCCCGGTGCATGCTGGGAGCATTTGGCGACGGAACGGGGTATTATAAGTCGAAACAGACCAAGAACAATGTCGACACGTGTGACGGAAGAAGCAACGTTGCCCCTAAGCGGTCTGCCCGGAATATCAGCGTTCGACGCGGTTGGTGAGCCAGCGACATTGGCTCCAAGATGGCAGCGATGGGTCACCGAGTTCAAACTCTATGTTGCTGCGACTGGAGTACGGAATGATACGCAGAAGCGAGCGCTACTGCTTCATCTTGCGGGACCAGGGGTAAGAGACATTTTCTCCACCTATAGTGTAGACGAACGTGGAAGTGATAATGATTACGGACGTGTTCTAACATGTCTTAATGAGCATTTTAAACAAAAGACGAACATCCCGATGGCCAGACAGGCATCCTGAACACGGATCCGTTAGAACCAATAAAAACGGTCATACCATACTATCTATTATCTATTATGTACCTGTTAATGTTGTTATCGACTCAGGGTCAACATGTAACATGATTTCATCAGACACAATTGATAAAATTCAGTCTGAATGTGACAGTAACATAAAATTGCATGTTTGTTCAGATAATGTTTATGCCTATGGTTCAGATTCACCAATGCATGTTGTAGGGAGGTGTAATTTGAATATTGTGGTAGAACAGGCGGGGACCCAGTGTGAAGCTAATTTTATTGTCGTACCTGGATCTAGGGCTACACTGTTGGGTAGAGCTACATCAGAGTATTTTGGAGTACTAAAGGTAGGTTTACATGTCAATGCAACTCATAATGCTACCAGCCCAGATTTATTGAACAAACTGAAAGAGAAGCATCCAAATGTGTTTCAGGGCTTTGGTAAACTAAAGAATTATCAGTTGAAATTACATTTAAACACAGATGTAAATCCTGTTGCCCAGCCAGTACGCAGGATTTCTTTTAGCATGAGACAGAAAGTAATTGACAAACTGGCAGAGTTGAAAAAACTGGATGTCATTGAAAAGGTTAACACCCCTACCACATGGGTTAACCCTTTGGTAACAGTAGAAAAGCCAAATGGGGACATTCGAATATTCTTAGACATGAGGCAGGCTAATCAAGCTATTGTGAGGGAAAAACATCCTGTGCCTACTGCTGCTGAAACCTTGCGGGAAATTTCAGATGCCCGTGTGTTTGCAAAGTTAGATTTGAACATGGCTTTTCACCAAATTGAGCTCCATCCTGATTCCCGTGATATAACCACTTTTGCTGCACCCAATGGTTTGTTTAGATATAAACGTCTACTTTTTGGGGTTAATATGGCTACAGAAAAATTCCAGCAAATAATTTGGCAACTTATTAGAGATTGTCCAGGGGCACAAAACATGCATGATGACATTCGTGTGGTTGGTGAAAATGAGAACCAGCTATACGAGAGAGTAGAAAACGTAGTTCGCAAACTAGATGACCATGGTTTAACGCTTAACCTTCCCAAATGCGTTGTTGGTGTAGATACTATGGTATTCATGGGTGATACACTCACGTCTGATGGGCTGAAAGTTTCTGATGACAAAGTCAGGGCCTTTGTTGAGGCACCACGCCCGGTTAACAAGTCGGAGCTCCGGAGTTTTTTGGGGCTATCTCAGTTTTGTTCCAAATTCGTAGCCGGGTTTGCCACAATATCTGGTCGGCTGTGGGATTTGACCCGCAATAAAGCAATTTGGAAATGGGGGAGCGCGAAGAATTTGCGTTTGAAGAAATGAAGAGGCGGCTTACCTCAGCCCCCGTGATGGCATATTTCAAACACGACGCTAAAACTAGAATAATTACAGATGCCTCGCCGATTGGTTTAGGGGCAATCCTAGAACAAAAACAAAGTGATGATCAGTACAGGCCAGTATATTATGCCAGCCGTAAACTGACTGATGTTGAGCAGCGTAACTCTCAGTTTGAAAGAGAGGCTCTTGCGGTAAAATGGGCTTGTGAGAAGTTTAGAAGTTTTTCTTGTATCTCAGTGGTATAGAGTTCGAAATATGCACTGATCACAAGCCACTGTTGCATGTTTTCAGTCCACGTTCCAAACCGCCATCCGCGCGCATTGAAAGATGGTTACTTTATTTACAGCAATTTACATTTCATTTGTTGCATGTACCTGGCAAGCACAATTATGCAGATGTGCTGAGCAGACTGCCAGTACATGACACTACTCGTGAGTCAGATGGCCATACAGAGTTATTTGCATACACCGTTGTTACGGATTCCGTACCGGTAACTCTTACTTTAAAGGCAATAGAAAATGCCTCTGTAGCTGACGAAACGCTTCAAACCGTGAAAAATTGTATAAAAAACAGTGATTGGTCAAAGCTCTCTGGTACAATTTATAAAGCCGTTAAAGATGAATTATGGATATATGGGGACTTAATCATGCGTGGTAGTCGAATCGTTATGCCGGAGGAGTTGTGGGAACAGACTATTTCATTGGCTCACGAGGGCCATCAGGGCATGGTCCGTACAAAATCTAGACTTCGGAGCAAAGTATGGTGGCCCAATATGGACAAGCAAGTAGAAAAACGAATTCAGTCTTGCCACCCCTGCCAACTGGTAGGCACACGACCAAAGCAGGAACCCATGATATCGACTACATTACCTAGTGGTCCTTGGTCAGAATTGGCTGTAGACTTATTAGAAATTCCAGGGGGGGGGGGGGAATCACCTATTGGTGGTTATTGACTATTTCTCGCGTTGGCCTGAAGTAGTTCTCTTGAGGAAAACTTGTGCATCTCGTGTAATACATTGCATGGAGGCTATGTTTAGAACCCATGGCCTTCCAGATACAATAAGGAGTGACAACAGTCCGCCATTTGCTTCCCGTGAATTTGAAAGTTTCCGAGAGTTCCTAGGTATAGCTCATAAGAAAGGTATTCCATATTGGCCTCAAAGCAATGGTGAGGTAGAAAGGTACAATAAAACTGTTCTGAAAGTTGTCAGAATAGCCCAGCTTGAAGGGAAAGATTTGAAAAGGGCATTAGAGGAATTCCTCTTCCATTATCGTACAACACCCCACACTGTAACAGGGATTTCACCTGGGGAACTTTTGATGGGTAGAAAATTGAAAGATAAATTGCCCAAGTTAGTTATACCAGAAGATAGAATCACTGAAGCTGATTGGCAGATTCTACTGAGAGATTGGGATGCACATAGAAAGTTGAGACAGAAAGAATATGCAGATTTGCACAGATCAGCTGTTAGCAGTAATATTGATGAAGGTGATTTGGTGTTACTGGGGCAGAGAAAATAAATTGTCACCTACTTATACCATATAGAGTGGTAGAGAAGGAAGACAAAGCAGTTGTGATAGGAAGCACGACTGGTGTAAGGAAGATGAGAAGTACAGGACATTTAAATAAGTATTTTATGCCAAATAATAACTCCAACACAAACACTGTAGAGAATACAGATGTAGACAGCAATGATGATGTTTTTATCCAGAATGATATTGGAAAAGTTTTACCGGATACCAGTGAGCCTGATATATGTAATGAAGGTTTACAAACTGCGCTAAGGAGATCTACAAAAGTTAGAGAGAAATCAGCTTGGATGAAAGATTTTATTCAATGATTGACAGTATTATATATTAGATAGTTACAGTTTAACCATAGTTTCAGGATGCTGTAAAATTGATAACGGACAAAATAAGACGTTACATTCCTTTGAGTCAGTATAAAATAATCCACAAATGGTCAGTTTTTAATATATATGCAAAATCATTTGCAAAGTAAGGTGGTTATTTAAACATATCATTTCTCACATATTAAATATTAATGTATGTCGGAGATATGGAGTAAGCGCGGGGGAGATGTAGTATCCGTCCCCAGTTCCGGACTCGGATTATTGTTTTCTGTCAAACTGCTGTGGACCCCGGTGCATGCTGGGAGCAAGAACTTGTACACACGTAGTCAGGTGGTAATAGGGCCTAAACTTGTTGGAGTTTAGATCGAGCTCGTGTTATCTCTGGGCCACGGCCACCACACTTATAATAGAGTGCTGATTTATCAAATTAGATATTTTGCTGGTGTATATGTAAGAATTACCTTCTTACCTCATTTCAAAACACATTAGGCTCAACAGTTTTAATTGGGTATGGCAGGTGAAATTTACCTTAATTAATGCATGCGCTTTTTCAGAGTGATACTCAGTAATTTCCATTATTATTTTGACAATGAGCTTGCTATACAGTTATAAATAATTTTGCTAGCTATTTTGCTATGCGATAGATTTTGTGATATAAACATACCAGAAATGTAAATGTGTGTGGGGACATATTGCAAATATTATAGTTTGCTTGCAAATTATAGCAACAAAAACTACATTTACTCAGTATTTATTTTATTTCACATTAAAAGAAATATTAACACAGGCAATGTGAAATAAAATGTGAAGCGTAAAGACTGAATATACTATGTGAACGTATCTGTGTCGCGTTAGGGCTCGCCACATCGCATTTAGCGCGTCCCGGTCTCAGTGGCGAAGTCTTTTTGTTTACTCCTCGCCACAGTGGCGAATCCCCCTACCATACTTAGCCCAGCAGCTGATTCTTGGGGAACCAGTATCCTGAATAAATTTATCACAGAAGTCACAGAACATTCTCAGCTGTTTTGTAGTTTTTCCAGTTTTAAAATAATCCGAAGTAAGCGTCCCACTTGTGACATCGGGAGTTTTTAGGATCCCGTCCAATCTTATATCCAATCAATGTATGCCGTTTTGTCACATTTTAAGGTGATTAATACCGTTAACAAATTAGATAAGCCGGGAGGCGCGTTTAATACATGAAATTTTAGTCCTTAACGTTATATGTATCGCGTATGAACTAATGCTTCCATTTTTTTTTTTGCATATTTAATTTACGTTCAGGATCAAATTGAATACATAACAAGCCGTTTTGAATTAAGTAGTCCTTCTGATAAGACCTTGTATTCATATTCATAACTGGCGCTGATCAGCAAAATATTCCTCCCCACGAAATAATACAGATTCTAAGCTTCAGTTTGGTATAAAAATCAAGTTGGGTTTATATTTGTAGAGCTGCTTGAATACAATGTGAATCCAAAAATCCATCATTAATTTGGTTGACATTGTATTGAATTATGCAAAAAATTTATCAAAATGATCGATATTGTGTCTACTATCGACCTATGATGTTGAGATATAGATTTAAATTATCGCGCGCAAGCGCACCAAACGCACGGCGGCTAGCTCTGCAAGATGATAATATGGCGACCTCATGGAAGGTGATAGAATAAGTCCAAAAAATTGGATTTTCAGAATGACATATGACGATGTTTTCACAACAGCCTGCATGGGTGATAATAAGGGAAATTAATGGAGCTGTCACGATGCATTCTTAAATTGATTATTCACAATTTTTAAAAAAAATTTTAACAGTCCAAGCCAATTTTCATCCGGATTGTTGAGAATAAATCAATATTACACAACCATATTACCATTGCAAAATAAATCAACATGATTATAAAAAAAACTAGTCTGTATATTAGCTAATACAAATAACAAATGAGAATACTTTAATTCCCAGGCGTTTAACTGGCCACTATATATGCAACACCATTATTCCCCGGGTCCCGATGAAATAAAGCACATCAAGGCTACCATGGGTCGTCTAAGGCTTGCTTTTTTTCAAAATTATATGAGTGTAACCAAAAAATTCTTTATTTTAAAACATTATTGTGCTCTAAAGAAAATTTTTGGACTGCCTGGGCCCCGTCCAGGCCCTTCGACCCCTAGTATGATGTACCGGCTGACCCCCCCCCCCCCCCCCCCCCCTCTGAGGCCCTGTGCATTATTTTCATTTTTTGTCAATATATTATAAAACTATCGCTTTATAAATCATTTTTTTAATTCGTGATGATTATGTTAAAAATGTTGCGTGGCGTACACAACATAACGTAATTCGTTTTTATCGCTAACAATATTGTAATATATCATAACCGCCAACAACTTAGGCACATTCGGTAGGTTTAATAGTAGAGTTTTGCGGATACTATGTGTTATGTTGTGTAAAACATAAGAAGATAAGGATTAACTGCCTTTAATGTCCAGAATCACATACAACCAACCATGCAGCATGGCACTGGTTCAATGAAGCGGGCGGAAACGGAAGTGGCCCCCAATCAGGGTGGCCGTGTAGACTGGTGCATGCACTATTGTGCACTCTTGTTAATACATAACATTCCTCCCTTTTTAGCTTGTGGCATATACCAAACTATTCACTGAGTCCTTGTAAAATGTTCCACGAAATATATCAAAGATGCACAATATATGAGGAGTTAATTTAACCATGTTCTATTAAAAGTTTCAAATAAACATGTTGTCGTGATTTCTATCAAGGTATGGACTTTTATGACATTTAAGAAATAATAATACTAAAGTAACAAGTAACTATCCAGGGCAGCGATCCGCCTACACCACTGGCTCTAACATCACAAATCTAAGCGTTACAGTGTTTGGCCTAATCTTTCTGACCGACATGGTTCAGCGGTCAATTTCACACACTCTGCTGACTCGTCTTGATCTGTTTGGCGAGTTGAATCCTCTGCATGCTGCTGTTCACCCGACTGACCAGCAGTGGGTTGCGGTTCATGTCGAGGAGGTTCAGGTGCCATGATCGAGCCTTCACCTGGGGGTAAGGCAGGTTCTTCCTCCCTGTACAGAGGGGGGCTGACTTGACGATGGAGAAGTTGATCATGGTGTCGTCTCCAGCAACGACCATCGGCGAGCCTGACTAAACTCGACACAGGGCCTGTACACTGTTCAATCACTCCTGGCAACCATTTAGTGTTACCAGAATAGTTACGAGCCAACACGGTGTTGCCAGTCTCAAATTCACGTAAACGTTCATCAGCTTTTATTATGCCTTCTTGCCGAACCAGTACACGACCACTGACACAAGGCCGAAGAATATCCAACCTGCGTCTCGGGCGTCTATTCATTAAGAGTTCTGAATGACATACTCCAGTAGCTGACCTGTAACCCATAAGTACCCGATACAGTCTAGATTCAAGATCACCTGACTGAGTTTTTCTAAGTCCATACTTAATCGTTTCCTCTGCACGCTCCGCCAATCCATTGCTTGATTGATGGAAGGGAGCTACCAATTTTTGACGAATACCGATCTCACGACAGAACTGTTGGATTCCTCACTGGCAAAACATGGGCCATTATCTGAAACGATTATGTGTGGCAATCCATGTGTGGCGAATGTCTGTCTCAGCTTCCTTACAGGTCACATGAGCATCAATAAACTAATACAATAACTAATATCATCTTCCCATCAACTGGTCCAGCATAATCAAGATGGAGACGGAACCAGGGTTTCCCTGGATACTCCCATGGGTGTACTGTAGCTTTAGGAGGATTTCTGGAATGTTCCTGTCATTGCGAACAACTTTTCACTAGTTGCTCTATGTCTTTATCTAACTTCGGCCACCAGCAGTAGCTTCGCGCAAGATCTTTCATGCGCACGATACCCAAGTGCGAATTATGCATCTCTTTTAATACCAACTCTCTCCACTTGGGCGGTATAATCACTCTGGACCCCCACATGATACAACCTTGATGTATGGACAGGTCATGTCTGATGTGAAAGTATGAGTCTAACTGGGAGTTGGGAGAACTCTTGGGCCAACCCTGCAGAACAAAGGTCTTCACCTGAGCCAAAATTGGATTTCTAGTGCCGTAAGTGGTGTACTGTCTAGAAGATCTATTGCTAAAACATACTCTTGCGGCAAGGGAGTAGACAGAGGTCTGAGTGGCAAAGGTAATCGGCTGAGTGCATCAGCGTTACAGCTCTTTGACCCTGGTTTGTGGTAAATCTGATGATTATAAGCAGACAGAGTAAGTGCCCACCTTTGGATCCTAGCTGCTGCTGTATGCGGAATTGGCTTGTCGTTTTTCAGAAGTTCAAGAAGAGGTTTATGGTCTGTATATATATCAAATGGACGACCGAACAAATACTGGTAAAACTTTTTGACACCGAACACAATTGACAAAGCTTCTTTTTCCAATTGCGAATAATTCATCTCTGCTTTGGTCAAAGTACGGGATGCAAATGCAATTGGTTTGTCACCTTCTGAATATGGATGTGAAATCAAAGCTCCAATTCCGTACGGCGAGGCATCACAAGTGAGAGTAATCTCTTTAGCAGGATCAAAATGAACCAATACTGGCGCCGTCTTGAGTATGATTTTGGATTGTTCAAAGGCCTCTTGCTGAGCTGTAGACCATTCCCATGGTTTGTCTTTCTGCAACAACTGATAAAAGGGTGCCAGAGTACTAGATATATTGGGTAGAAAGCGAGCGTAGTAGTTCAACATACCAACATATGACTGGAGCTCTGTGATGCAAGTGGGTGCTGGCGCGTCTGTTATGGCTTGCACTTTGTCCTCCATGGGTTGTAATCTATCCGAGTTAATCTTGTGGCCTACATATACAACTTCACTGGCTCCAAAAACACATTTCTCTTTCTTGAGACGAAGCCCAGCTTGACTAAACCTGGAGAGCACTTTTTCCAGGTTTTTACGGTGTTCCTCATCTGAATGTCCAGTGATGAGGATACCGTCGAGATACACAGAAACATGCGGAATGTCTTTCAAGAGGTTTTCCATGGGCATTTGGAATAATCCTGGGGCAGCCGAAATGGGTAGCCTATTGTGTGTATTTATAACAACTATTCATCTAATCTCATTTGTAGATATGCATCACTGAGGTCTATCTTTGTATATGTCATGCCATCTGCTAGGCGAGCATATAAATCATCAATCCTCAGAATAGGATATTTGTTGGTAGCAGTTGCCTGGTTCACAGTCATCTTAAAGTCACCACAGATCCGCAGTTTCCCAGTACTTTTTAATACTGGAACTATAGGTGCAGCCCATAAGTAATCTTCTGCATAATTTCATGAATTTTTACTTGGAAATCATTAGTTATGTTTTAAAATTCCTTATTTAAATTTCATCTGTCCAGCTTTATGGGCAAACAGTTAAAAATTAATAGATATTCATGAGGAATGAACAAAAATCATAGAAGTATAACCAAAAAATGTAACATTTATATTTGACCTTAAACAATTAAGCCAAATAGGGAGTTTAGGTGTCAACGTCCATTGCAAATTGAACAAATTGTGAGCAGTAAAGCGATAAATGTAAGCCCAGAGTATTATGCCACCAGTGACTGACAGATATCCAAGAACATGATATAATGTAGGCCCACAAGAAGGAACACATTTGTTCTGCCCAGAATGTAAAATGGGCAGTGACAGTTGTTGAAGCCAGTATGACATGCAGGCCCACAAGCTTGGACAAAATGGAAGCTCAGAATGTTAGACCCACAGTGATGGTAGGTACAAAATATTCTGTAGGCCCACAAGTAAGAACCAGATTGAAGGCTCTGTGTCACCCCTAACTTAACGTGAAAACTTTACAACGGATATATCCTATAAAACCATACGATGGGTTTACGCTCGCCACTTGATTTCACTCATCAAGAAATTAGATCCCGGTCATTACAGGTGACATTTCCAGGTTCTTTTAAGGACGTGTATTAAAATACCAGACAATCATACACCCAGATCAATAGAAACTATGAGACATCAGGTTAAATTCACAAATATAATTCAAGACAATACTTACAAAGATGTAGATGTGTGTGTGCGTTGATGTGTCAATACGATAGTCCTTCACATTAAAAATACAGGATATTTACCGAGTCCGTGGTTTGTATAAAAACCAATAAAGTCCAGTTCCTTCAGAGATCTCTGGTTACTGTTTTGTGTAGAATCTAGCGTATGGTTAGCAGCATATAGTCTTTCTGAGTTTAGCGATCTTCAACTGATCTTGCTTGTCAGCGACCCGGGTAGGTTTACGATCACATGAATGCAATAGCGCCCTTTGTTTACGTAGAGCTTAGAGTCCTTGACCTTGCTCGTGTACCAATGGTTTCTCGGCTTACGGCGGTTATGTTTCTAGGTCAAGCTGAACTAGGCCGGCAGGTGACGAGCGCGCTCTCTCTATATCGCCAATACGAAGCTCTTTCGGCAGCACGGCTGAGTTCTTATGAGCTGGGTCCTTGCCTCATGCAGAAGCTTGCTTCTATGCCGTTTCTGGCGTTTCAATGTTCATACTCCCGTTCGTGCGTGCTGCCACCTCAAGCTTCAAGACCCAACTGAAGGCAGCTTCCAGCGTCTCTCCCTGAACTCTGACGTCACAATCGTCGTCACAATACGGCGATCCGGTTCTCTGATTGGCTCATTTCTCAAGTGTCCCATATAAGGATATATGTGACCTAGTTTGACTGTTAGCGTCACCTTGGCGACCCACATACCAGAAATAATTACACACGATGCGTGACACGGATAAATCAGCTGATAGCCGATGGGATTCCATTCAAGAATACACAATATATATATATACAATCAAGACCTGTCAACGCTTTAGGATGACGTTTCACGTCAATATCAATAGAGAACAGACTTCGTTAAACTATGATACAAAACACCGTACATATTGTCACCGATTTCTGGTGACATCACCCCCTCCCTTTAAGGAAAATACACAGTATTTTCTCGATACATCGTATCGTTCTATCTTACAGGGTCCAGCTAAACATATTTACATGTAGCAATACATAGCAATACATAAGGGTCATGTAACAAGTTGTCATTAGTACATGCCCACGGTCTATGACACAGGGCAAAAATCTTGTACATGTTTAGACTTAACTGGCTAAACATTATAGCTCATTACATCCTAACACTCAGGCAGTCTGCTAAGAAAATCAGGTCCATGGTTTAGTTTACCTGACACTGCTTCAATATCAAATCTAAACTCTTGTAGAACCAGTGCCCATCTCATTACTCTCTTATTAGCACATTTTGATTTGCTAATACACTTTAATGGTTTGTGGTCGGTCTGAATGGTGAACGGTCTACAAGCCAGGTACATCTCAAATTTCTGTACAGACCATACAATTGCTAATGACTCTTTCTCGATGGTGGAGTAATTTCTCTCCCTGGGTAATAGTTTACGACTGGCATAAGCTACTGGGTGCATGATCCCCTCGTGTCTTTGCATCAGGATACAGCCAATACCCACATCAGATGCATCACATTTCAAATAAAATCGTTTACTGAAATCAGGTAGCTTCAGTATGGGAGGGTCTGACAGTTTAGCCTTTAGAGAACAGTACGCGTTCTCGTGTACGGGTTTCCAGTCTAGTTTGTTAGGTTGACCTTTACGCGTTAGATCAGTCAAGGGCACCGCTATTTCCGCATAGTTTGGCACGAATTTTCGATAGTACCCTGTAAGACCTAGGAATGCTCGCAAAGCCTTCTTTGTCTTAGGTCTATCAGTGCTCTGTTTCCCCGTCTACACCGTCAGGATCATGTATAGAATCAGGTGCGCCCTTGGCTACCACTGCCAGAATATGCTGGGGCTCGTTTCTAGCATGGTACCGTTTCAGCATATTCACGTGGAAGGTTTTAACCTTATCGCCAATCTTAATCCGATAGTCTAAGTCCCCAACCCTGTTTACAATAGTATAGGGGCCTTTCCACTGTACCATTAATTTGTTCCGCTCCGTCGGGAGTAACAACAAAACTTCGTCTCCGGCCTCAAACCTGCGCGTGCATTTACCTCTATCATATAACAGTCTGTGTCTGTTCGCTGATTTGTTCAACGCCTCTCTAGCTAACGCGCATGTGTCGCTTAGTTTGTCTTGTAGGTCCAGGACGTATTGGTACGTGGTTTTAGTCTCGACGCTAGTATCTCGCTTGGTCCACAGATCCCTTAGAATCCCCATCGGTCCTCTAACGATCCTACCATAGAGCAACTCAAAGGGTGAGAACCCTGTGCTCTCATGTGGCGCTTCTCGGTACGCAAAAAGCACGGCGCTGAGGTACCGATCCCAATCTCGCGGTCTTTCCTCGCACATCCGTTTCAACATTAACTTTAACGTTCCATTGAATCTCTCCACCATTCCGTTGCACATAGGATGGTAAGGAGTAGTGGTGAGCTGTCTTACAGACAAAACACGGCTAACTTCTCGCATGAGGTCTGACGTAAATTGTGTTCCCATGTCAGTAAGCACCTCTGACGGCACTCCTAACCGCGCATAAATATCAACTAGCGCATCAGCCACAGAGACTGTATCTATGTTCTTTAAAGCAACAGCCTCCGGATATCTAGTGGCATAATCCATAACGGTCAGAATATACCTGTGACCTCTCTCAGACGCTGGATGGATCGGCCCAACCAGATCCATCGAAATTCTACGCCAGGGCTCATCAATTAATGGCATCTGGCCTAACGTAGCTCCAGGCACCTTGCCTTTCGGTATGGTTTTCTGGCAAATGGGACAGGACTTGCAAAACTCAGCAATGTCATTATAATTCCCTTTCCAGAAAAACTGAGTTCTCACGCGGTCGTGCGTTTTGTCTATGCCCTGATGGCCCGCCATAACCGCTTCGTGGCCCATCCTCATTACGTCGTACCGTAACGTCTGAGGTACCACCACTCGAGATCCATCTTGATCTCCCCGTTTATCACTCACAACCCGAACTAAATATCCGTCCTCAATTCTAAATGGACTATCATTTCTAGCCTCTCTAGCTAGCCTCCAATACGGCGCTAAAGACCCATCCTCCTCCTGCGCCTTCAAAAATTCGGCCGGACTCACATCGGCAAGTGGGCTTGCAACATTCAAGCTACGCGTCGGTATCTGTTTCTCTCGTGCAGCGCTCCGTGTCTCCACCGCGGACGACACCTCCTTTTGTGACTCTACACCGTCACACACTATGCCTGAGGACCGCTCAGACTTCCACGTCGGGTCCGGATCATACGGATCACGCGCTCCCGCTACGTTACCTAGCGCTAAATCACACACAGCATCCCCGACCACCATTGCCTCGATAGTACCGACAAAGTACGCACAGTCCACATTAATCCTAGCCGTAGGAAATTGTCTTACAGACCCGTCGAACAACCTACACTCGACCTGGTGTCCGGTGAACTGATTCGGCTCGACGTACGACTCACGTATTCCTGCCGAGGAACATCCCGAATCCCGCAGCACCCTCGCTGACTTACCATTCACCAGCCCTTCACACACAGGTAACGAGATTCCGCCTTCTGTCTGGGCAGCAAATCCTAACGACTGACTCGGACTCTCTACTTCCGGTTTCACCGCACCGACTGTCTCCGTTTCCGCCTCGACTACTGCCATTGACATAGTCTCCGGTTTCTGTTTTGGGTTATACGGGGGGCTAAAATTAGTCCTATACCTCTGCTGATCGCCAGCAGCACGCCCTACTTGAGGGGAAGACCTAGGCCTCGACCGGGCACTAGTCTTACATTCCCGCGCCTTATGTCCCAGTTCATTACATAAATAACATCTGATGCCTCCTGATGGCTTAAATGTCTGACCGTCCGGACTGCGCTCAACCTCTCGCTTCTCTCTAGGCTGAGATACCGGTTGCGCTGGACGCGGCACATTATTGCCATAACGAGGACCTGCTGTAAGGCTGTGTACACCGTGAGCCTCCGTATAACTCTCAGCTAAGTCTACCATACTATCAAAGTCACGACACCGTCTCTCTTTCAAAAACATAGAGAGATCCCTACTACAGCAGTTTACGAACTGCTCACACATCAACAGGATAACTACCCCGTCGTAGTCACCTCCGACACCTGCCATCCCTATCCAATGGTCTAGGTATCCACTCAGTCTCACCGCAAACTGACTCGGCGTTTCGCTTCGCTCAGGCCTACAAGTCCGAACCTTGTGTCGATAACCCTCTTCGGTCATTTGGTATCGCTTTAACAAGGCTATCTTTAACTTATCGTAATCCATGGCCTCACTAACCGATAACTGTGTGTAAGTCCCTAGCGCCTTACCCCGCAGTAACGGACTCAGGTGTAACGCCCAATTCTCCATATCATAGCCTTGACATACAGCTAATCGTTCAAATCGCTCAAGAAACGCATCTAGCTGATCGTGAGCCTCATCAAAAGGTGGAAGCTGGATTTTCGGGAATACATCCCTACTTCTCTCTTCTTTAACCCCAGAGTCAGACTTTAACCTTAGAACCTCTAATTCGTGGGCTCTAGCCTCTCGCTCGCGCTCTAATTCCCGCTGCCTAGCTCTTTCTTCACGTTCCTCATCCGCACGTCGTCTAGCCTCAACATAATCTTGTAAAGCCTGGTCCTTAAGTCCCAAGGCCTGTCCGCATCTAACAAGTGACTCTAACGTTTCCATGGTAACGCTCTAACCTAGTAAGATTCCAGTATCTAGTAATATCCGCTCTTAAAAATCCGTAAATACGTACTGTTAAAGCCAACCTAACGAACCGGCGGTATCCGTACAATTACACTACGGTAGCTCTACGCATCAAAATCTACTTATACGGACGGACGGACGGAAGGTCGGACGAAGGGTCAGACGGATGGACGGATGGATATCAAGATATCAATAAACACCATGCACCTATGATTACCATGCCAATCGGGAGGGGTAAACTTACCTGTAAAGAGACCCTACCACGTGACCAATCACAAACCAGTGTAGGAAAAATTATACCAGGGCGTATCTAACAACATCAAAAATGTTCACTCTAATCTGGGTTTATATCAAACCAGTAATGATGTTCAGGTATCACTGAACTAGCATTACTCACAAAACATGCATGTGTTCTAGCCAAATCTTCAAGGTATATGCTAATCCTGAAACAATGTTGTGCTTCAGGTAATATTCTCACTGAATAAATATTAACTCCTAACAGTGGGGTAATTTCATTGAGCAAGTATACACTATAACATCAGTTTGGTGTCATATCCAATTATTAATTCAGATCAACTCTAGTTTGAGTATATGAATGTCTGGTTTCAGTACTGTTTTCTCAGTTCAAAATTTCTGAAACTTACTGTAATTAGCCAGTTTTTTTAAGGCTAATTATATCCTGGCACGCTCGCCATACAATGTTCCCCCTAACTTAACGTGAAAACTTTACAACGGATATATCCTATAAAACCATACGATGGGTTTACGCTCGCCACTTGATTTCACTCATCAAGAAATTAGATCCCGGTCATTACAGGTGACATTTCCAGGTTCTTTTAAGGACGTGTATTAAAATACCAGACAATCATACACCCAGATCAATAGAAACTATGAGACATCAGGTTAAATTCACAAATATAATTCAAGACAATACTTACAAAGATGTAGATGTGTGTGTGCGTTGATGTGTCAATACGATAGTCCTTCACATTAAAAATACAGGATATTTACTGAGTCCGTGGTTTGTATAAAAACCAATAATGTCCAGTTCCTTCAGAGATCTCTGGTTACTGTTTTGTGTAGAATCTAGCGTATGGTTAGCAGCATATAGTCTTTCTGAGTTTAGCGATCTTCAACTGATCTTGCTTGTCAGCGACCCGGGTAGGTTTACGATCACATGAATGCAATAGCGCCCTTTGTTTACGTAGAGCTTAGAGTCCTTGACCTTGCTCGTGTACCAATGGTTTCTCGGCTTACGGCGGTTATGTTTCTAGGTCAAGCTGAACTAGGCCGGCAGGTGACGAGCGCGCTCTCTCTATATCGCCAATACGAAGCTCTTTCGGCAGCACGGCTGAGTTCTTATGAGCTGGGTCCTTGCCTCATGCAGAAGCTTGCTTCTATGCCGTTTCTGGCGTTTCAATGTTCATACTCCCGTTCGTGCGTGCTGCCACCTCAAGCTTCAAGACCCAACTGAAGGCAGCTTCCAGCGTCTCTCCCTGAACTCTGACGTCACAATCGTCGTCACAATACGGCGATCCGGTTCTCTGATTGGCTCATTTCTCAAGTGTCCCATATAAGGATATATGTGACCTAGTTTGACTGTTAGCGTCACCTTGGCGACCCACATACCAGAAATAATTACACACGATGCGTGACACGGATAAATCAGCTGATAGCCGATGGGATTCCATTCAAGAATACACAATATATATATATACAATCAAGACCTGTCAATATCAATAGAGAACAGACTTCGTTAAACTATGATACAAAACACCGTACATATTGTCACCGATGATATTTGTGGAAGGTAGTATTATCTGTAGGCCCACAAGCTTGGACATAAATGTTTAGCCCATAATGTTAGACACAGTGATGGTAGGTACTAAATATTCTGTAGGCCCACAAGAATGAACACATTTGTTCTGCCAAGAATGTAGAATGCACAGTGATACATGTGGTAGGTAGTATGATCTGTAGGCCCACAAGCTTGGACAAAATGGAAGCTCAGAATGTTAGACACAGTGATGGTAGGTACTAAATATTCTGTTGGCCCATCAGTAAGAACCAGATTGAAGGCTCTGAATGTTGGATGCAAAATGATATTTGTGGAAGGTAGTATAATCTGTAGGCCCACAAGCTTGGACATAAATGTTTAGCCCATAATGTTAGACACAGTGCTGGTAGGTAGTAAATATTCTGTAGGCCCACAAAAATGAACACATTTGTTCTGCCCGGAATGTAGAAGGCACAGTGATAGATGTAGTAGGTAGTATGATCTGTAGGCCCACAAGCTTGGACAAAATTGAAGCTCAGAATGTTAGACACAGTGATGGTAGGTACTAAATATTCTGTAGGCCCACAAGTAAGAACCAGATTGAAGGCTCTGAATGTTGGATGCACAATGATATTTGTGGAAGGTAGTGTTATCTGTAGGCCAACAAGCTTGGACATAAATGTTCATTCCATAATATGAGACACAGTGATGGTAGGTAGTAAATGCTCTGTAGGCCCACAAGAATGAACACATTTGTTCTGCTCAGAATGTAGGATGCACAGTGATAGTTGTGGTAGGTAGAAAGATTTGTATGCCCACAAGCTTGGTCATAAATGTAAGCTCAGAATGTAAGACCAACAGTGATGATAGGGACATAAATATTCAATAAGCTCACAAGGTATACCTTGCTTTTCAATTGTTGGGTAATGAGACTGTTTAAATTGTGTTTCAGGATACTAATACTGTACCTTTTTTGACATAAACGAGGGAAACGAAAATGGGTGAGTCCTCTTAATGACAGTTTGTTCTTTTGTTTCTCTTTTGTCAAATGGGAATCAAAGTATAAATTATCAACTGATGATAATACAGATTTTTAGTCCTTAAAAACTGTCACCTCTTCTCAAGGTTTCAAAGAAACATGTGGGTAACTCAGTTGAAGCATATTTAGTCTTTTATATTCCAAGTATGCTTGAGAGGATATTTTAATTTCATGGCCTTGAAATTTTAACTTCAGGCAAAAATCAACAATTGAAGTGTTTTGTTAGGGAAAGTTCTGTTCTGAATAATCTTATCTTATGGTATTTTATCCCATAGCAATGAATGTCTGTCACACCAGATGTGTTTGCAAATGCTTCTTACATTTCATCCTACTGGAGAAGACACAATATTTAAACGCTTTTGTACATGAAATTGTAAATAAAATGGTTTAGAAGAAATATCAGCAAGTGCTATTTTTCAAAACCTTCAATGGCAGGTAGTACATATATCCATGATGAATTTCTTGTAAAAAATGATAATTTTTCAAGCATTTTTTTGGGTAAAAAGTTTTTGAACACAAATGCGACTAAAATTTGTGAGAATTGCATCTTTATCTGTACACAGATAGAAGAAGACCTGTTGGATACATATTTTGTATTCAGCCTTTTATATAAAAGAACCCTTGTACTAAATGTGTAGGCCCAGAATGTTGGACCCACAGTCATGGTGAGGTAAGGAACATGAATGTCCTGTAGGCCCAGAATGTTTTTAAAGAGCCTTGATAATGTAGTGATATCTTTGATTGCAATTTCTTGCCTAATTATAGTTGCTTCTTTTCCAAGGCAAGCGGTACTTTCCTTAAAACATTCATTTCTTTAAGTCCACAAGGAGCAACCTTCCTTCAGGTCCAAAAGGTGGACCACAAGTAATTGTGGTGATATGTATAGGGCCACACAGAGTGGCAAATTTTCAGGATGAGAATGTTAGACCAGGTGTAATTGTATATACCTTGTTTTATCTGAGGGATTAGGCATGAACTGCGTAGCTGGCTAATGAGACTAATGTGTTAATGGTATTTCAGGGTAATTGTGCTGGACCATCTGGATGTCAGTGTAGGAAACGAAAAAGGGTAAGACCTCCAACTGACAACTTGTTCTTTTGTTTCTGTTGCTTAATTACCTAAAATATGTTACCAAGTTTTCTGGGGTTTTTTTTACCTATTTTATTTAGTTCACAATGCAAAAATTCATCTTGTACTGCACTGTTTATCAGAATTCAGTTTCATCCCTTATAAAATAAGATAACCCGTATTTGGCTAGCAAGCCAACTTTTTAGGGATGGAAAACAGATTAAATTGACCTGACAGTCAGTGATACAGGAAATTTCAACCTTGCAGAGCAAAACCAAAAAATCTGTGAACATTTCAGCTTACCTCATTTTGTAAATGTGTGCAATGCTGCGCTCTCCTTTTGCAATACATTAACTTTCATTTTTTGAGATTCATTGAAAACATAAGGTGATATCAATTATTAACATATTTTTAAACATATACTTATTGCCCATATATACTTCAACAAAAATTCAACAATAATCATTATCTCGTGTTTTGAGATTTTATGTTGTGAAAAAAACTTATAGAAATGTATAGGGGCAGTATCTGTTTTTCGTATAGTAAATTACTAGAGAGGATGATAGCCGAGGATACGTTAGACTACCTAGGAAGGAATACGCTCCTGTGCAAGGAACAACACGGATTTATATCAGGGAGATCCACAGTCACAAATTTACTTGAGGCTTTAGATACATGTACAGAGCTACTCAGTCACAATGTACCGGTAGATGTCATCTACCTCGATTATGCAAAGGCGTTCAACACCTTGCCACACGAGAGACTACTAGCACAGATATCTACATTCAAAGTCAGCACTAATATCCAAAGATGGATCAGAAACTTTTAAATGCCTCGAAAACAAGGAGTGTCGGTGAACGGGTACCTATCTGATTGGGCAGATGTCACCAGTGGAGTACCGCAGGGCTCAGTGCTAGGACCGCTACTGTTCTCATTGTTTGTCAGTGATATACCAGAGTTGCTAAATAACTATATATTAATGTTTGCTGATGACACTAAACTATACCAAGCAGTACTAGATCAACCGGGGAGACAGATCAGCAGCCTCCAGGACGATCTGAATGCAATACAGAAGTGGTCAGTGGAGATGCAAATGAGGTTCCATCCAGAGAAATGCAAAGTTATGCATCTAGGTCACAACAACCCCAGGAATGCATACACCATGAAGAAGGCAGAGGGAACAAACCACACACTCGATACAGTAGAGGAGGAGAAGGATCTAGGTGTCATCATAGATCACAAGCTAACGTTCTCCCATCACATACAGGCACAAGTAAATAAGGCTAACAGAGCCCTGAGGGCACTTAAACACACTTTCAAAGCTCTTGACAGAGAAGCATTCCTCCTACTGTATAAGAGTATCATACGGCCACATTTAGAATATGCATAAGTGATATGGGCGCCGAAATAAAGAAGGACAAGGATGCACTAGAGTACGTCCAGAGGAGAGTGACAAGGCTAGTACAGGGTATATCAGTACTCTCATACCCTGAACGCCTGGCTGCCTTACAGTTACCTTCCCTTGAGTACAGACGGCAGAGAGCAGATATCATCCAAGTCTTCAAAATACTGAAAGGGATAGATGGTGTCAGATCAGACCGCCAGTGCCACATCTGTGGTAATACGATGCTCAAACACTCAATCAACTCTCTAACAAGGGGACATACATTCAAACTACAGGTGCACCAAACCAATCTGGGCCCAGAAGGTCATTTCTCACAGCAAGAATGACAAACAACTGGAATAGACTGACCAACTATACAGTGGATGCCACTACAGTCAACTCATTTAAGAACAGGTTAGCCAAGGAGTGGAGTAACCACCCTGACCTCTTACAGCTACGAATTTTCGTATTGAATATTGCCAAATCCCAGTCACACTGTAAGCATTTGAGTAACACGAAAGAATGAACGCAGCAATAAAGAAAAGGAAACTTAACCTTGGTAAAGGGTCTATGAGGGTATCTAATGACCTTTACTTAAGGTAAATACTTAAGGTAAATGTCAATACTAAAGGTAAATACTTAAGGTATAGGCTCTTGACTGATGTTGAATTGAAAAGGGCCTAACAAGTGATGTGTGAGCATATATGTGTTGTTAATTGGGGGGGGGGGGAGGGGGTATAGATCTCCTGGCTATGCTTATATGATAGCACAGTGGAGAGAGAACTCTGATGGAAAATGCCAGCAAATACCATAAGACCTCATTATGATGTCACTGTCCTGCTGCGTCACCATGACGACAGTTTGATTTTTAACATCATTTTATGGACTATATAGCCCATGAACTTTATATGTACCTTCCTTGTCCGCACAATATCTAAAAAAGTTCACTATTTATTTTAATAAAATTTTATCTGAGTGTAGGCCATAGACAAAAGAAGAACCCTTTCTATGTTGGGGTCAGTTTGTTGCTTGCCGGAAATCTTCGATTTCTGCATGCAGGTTGGTCAGTCGCGAATGTCTGTTTGTCTGTCTGTCTACTCTCTACAGGCCAGTATTTTGCGGCAATTGCTTTCAAACTTACACAGCTGATAGACAAGCAAAAGTCCTGGAGGCCTACTGTTTTTGGGCAAGATAGGTCAAAGGTCAAGGTCAAGGTCATCAAAACTTCTCAAAACGGTTTTTCTTCACATCTTTGTTACTATTAGTCGTATCCATGTTACGAATTTTGGGGGAAATTCATGATATTCGAAAATAAGGGGTCTTATTTTTCTAACTTTGTCAGTTTTAAAGCTA
The DNA here is from genome assembly GCA_026874595.1 of Sipunculus nudus. Lineage (NCBI taxonomy): Eukaryota > Metazoa > Annelida > Sipuncula > Golfingiida > Sipunculidae > Sipunculus > Sipunculus nudus. The sequence continues at coordinate 71,098,046 of CM049313.1, forward strand.
GAGAGGTCTATTTTTTTGCATCAGGTAGCATACATGCATTGCTATTTGATAATATTAAAAGTCTCGCAATATCTCGTACAATATCTCGACAAACGAGATATTTCGAGATTTTATTAAACTTGCCCTGGAGGCCACAGTTTTGCAGGAATCTTTCTGCAACTTACATATCGTAAATCCTATATTATTATCTCGAAATCATTTTTTCATTTTTTGAATGCGGTCGCTAAGGGGCGCTGGATCGAAACCTGCCCAACATATCATGTTTTGGCCATATCTCCTTAACTATAAACCTCAATTACATAAACTATAGCTTATTTTCTTCTTCTGAGTCTTTTCTATAACCTAGTAAAGTCATCTGGTCTCAATCTTGTGTCACTTATTCAGTTGGTCTTTCGGTTTGTCAGTTTTCCTCAAATTCGCGTGCTTGCTGGTTCTTGCGTCTTACATTTAGCATTCTACAGGCCACAGTTTTGCAGCAATCCTTTTGAAACACGTACATCTTATTTGTTACTCTAATATATCGAAAGTTATATTCATTTTCCGGATATAGCCACTAGGGTGCGCTGCACCTCAACCACCAAAACATATCATGTTTTAGCCATATCTCCAAAACATAAACTGTAGCTCATTTTTCTCATCTTTATATTCCCATCTTTTGTCTGGTAATCTGTTATCATATATGTGTCAGTATGTCTGTCTATTCGTCTTTTGTTGTCAGCTTAGTCTGCTTGCTTGTTGTGTTGTCTGATATGTTATTCTACAGGCCAAAACTTCTCAGCAAACGCTCTCAGGGTCTCCAAATGATAGAAAACCGACAATATGTTCTGTCTGTCCGTCTGTCTGTCATTTCATCTGTCTGTTTGTCAGTCTGTGTACTCTCTTCAGGCCACTATTTTGCGGCAATTGCTTTCACACTTACACAGCTGGTAGACAAGCCAGTCCAGGAAGCCTTTTGTTTTTTAGGCATTATAGGTCAAAGGTCAAGGTCAAGGTCATCAAAACTTCTCAAAACAGTTTTTTCTTCATATCTTTGTTACTATTAGTCGTATCTACATCAACAATAGCTCATTTTCTTTGTCATTCCAAGGCCGTTCTTCCAGTGTGTGAATGCCTCAAATTTGTCGTAACCTTGGTTACACATTTTCGGGGGAAAGTCATGGTATTCGAAAAATAAAGGACTAATTTTGCTAACTTTGTCAGTTTTAACGCTAGGGAGTTTTAGGGTTTCGCAATATGTAGCATACAATGAGTCCTATAAGATTTTAGTACAAGTCTTGCAATATCTCGCACAATGTCTTGTGATTTAACTCTTAGTGATAGCATAGAGGCCACAGTTTTGCAGAAATCCTTTTGAAACTGGTACATCTTATGTCTTACACCTATATCCAAAAACTGAGTTTTCATTTTCGGACAATAGCTTCTCGGGGGCCACATTTCAAAAACTATAATCTTTATTTACATAAATAATACTTATTTTCTTCCTCTTGGTTTTAGTAACCTGTTTAAGTCATCTGGTCTCAATCTTGTGTCATTTTGTCAGTATGTCTGTTTGTATGTCAGTTGTCCGCAATTTCATCTGATTTCTGGTTCTTCCGTATTACTTATAGCATTTTACAGGGCACAGTTTGACAGGAATCTTTTTGAAACTTGTACATGTTATTTCTTACATTAATATCTCGAATCGGATTTTCCATTTTTCCGGATGGCCGCTAGGCGGCGCTGTACTCGAACCTCCATAATATATTATTTTTTAATATGTCTTCAATGTTAATTTTCTTTCTCAGAGTCTTCTCCAGTACCAGGTTAAGTCATCTGATCTCAATTTTGTGTCAGTATGTCCATTTGTTTGTCAGTTGTCCTCAATTTCGCCTGCTTGCTGGTTCTTGTGTCTTACTAATAATTCTTAATAATTCTACAGGTCACAATTCTGCAGCAATGACTTTGTAACTTACACATATTGAATATTGGAACGATTTCTGGAAAAAATTAAGTATATTATTTATATAGGTAAAAGGTCAAGGTCAAGATCATAAAAAATAATTTTGTAAATATTGGTCCTATCTTCATAAACTATACCCTTTTTCTCCCTCTTGGATTTTTCCATGAGAAAGTCTACTGAATTGCCCTACGCTTTGTCAGTATGTCTGTTTATCAGTTGTCCTCAATTTCGCCTTTTTGCTGGTTCTTGCTTCTTACTTATATCATTATAAAGCCCACATATTTGCAGCAATCACTTTGCAACTTATACATAACATGCTTTGGGACGATTTCTTGGGCTGCAATGTCATTTCTATATATTCAGGAATAAGATGGATCATTGAACAAGTCATGACCTTGGTATTTCTGTCTGTTAGTTTGTTCGTCCGGCAGTTCTTATTTATGGACCACGTCTCCTAGTATTCAATTTTCTTCACGTTGTGTACACCGCTTATAATTGAGAAGACATTCGTTCCAGACTGTTCGTCAATTCTTGCACAAGATCATGAATAACAAAAGATGAATTCAAACAATATATTTTATTACATAGAAGTAAATATAATGAAATACATATACACGTATATAAAACAATATATTTTATCACATAGAATTATATGAATAAATATATATAAATATATATATATATATATATATATATATATATATATATATATATATAAACAGATTTCATTTATTGTCACATTGCAACTTTTTAATGATTAACAGAGTTTTTATCACTGACATCTGCATGATGCAAGTTCTTCGGTTGCAACGTTTTTGTGGTATATACGGTCGACATATACATGAATCTTCAAGTTATTTCAGTTATAGTGACATTGCTACAGGCTGCTTATCACACAGGCTGCCACCTACTGTGACCAAATGATGTAACCACCTTTTTCTCCAATGAGACTTGTTAATTGCATGTATCCCAGAAGGTAATTTGGTCACGCCAGCACTGGTTTTGATATACTGGTACGACATACTGCTTATTCCCGGAGAGACCGACAGTGCTTATCACACAGCCTGTCGCATCCTGTCCCTAAGTTTCGTAACCATGCATGTAAGAAATAGGCGATGGTGCGCCACTGGTTGTTCCCGGAAAGACCGATCGTGTTTATCACACAGTCTGTCGCCTCCTGTCCCCCAGTGACGTAACCACCCATGTCGCGAATGAGCGATGGTGCGCCACTGTTTGTTCCCGGAGAGACCGACCCTGATTATCACACAGCCTGCCACCTCCTGTCCCTAAGTGACCTATCCATCCAATTCCAAATGAGACCGGGACAATTCAGAATCAAGGAAACATAGTTATTTCGTAATACCGCACCCTTGTCCAGACTTGTGATTTTTTTAAAAATTTATCTAGATAATCTTAATTAATCTAGTCTTATTTAATGTTTAAATATACAAAACAGTAATTGTAATTACATATGTGTAACAACGAATTCTTATGGTACATTGTTACAAGAAGGTACAATGGATTAGTGCACACAAAGAGCAACAATTTCTTCATCATTGTTCTACTTTGCATTGTTCTTACTTTCTATACATGGCATATGTACGGAACAATAAACTCCTCTGCTGGTCATTTTGGTATGGAACGGTGTTTGAGTACCGAGCATCATCTCTCTGACCCATTTTCTTTTTGCAGAAAGCGTTTGGTAGCAATAATATACTAAAAATTATTTATATTCATAATACAATCAACTTTTTAAAATAATGAATATTGGGAATTCTCAATCTATCAATAAAGAATTAACAACAAAACATTTCAATCATAAACTTATATAAACCATAATAATAATAATAATAATAATAATATGACAATGGTGAGTAATAACAGTATAGAGATCAGACATGGGGCAATCGTAATCATTAATCGTAATCGATTACAATCAATTACATATTTGTTTGCAAAAAGCAAAAGTAAAGCAAATTTATTGTAATCGAAATCAATCAATCTTCCAATGTAATCGTAATCATGATTATTAGATATCATTACACTCATTACATTTGTATTTTCTGATTTTAAACAGCTACAGTTAATGTTTCCTTATAAACTGATCTTTCATGCTTACCACTGATGAAAAACCATTAAGAATATTCAAATGTTGTTACTTCTGACAACCATCAAATTATTTTCAAGTAGTAGTTGTATCTGATGGAAGATAGCTGGATTGTGTGTGTGTGAGCATTTTCAGATTAAATAAGAGAGGAATAAATAAAATCATTGTTTTAAATTTCATATATGTCATGTTTAGTGTGGTCTTCATACCTTAATTAAAGACCATGTGAAGTGTTCACTATAACAGCTCTTATCTATACTTATTTGTATAATTGGTATTGCAAAAATGACCATGCAGTTAAGTGAGCCAGGTATTATTAACCTGCCGGTCACCTCATGAGCAAATCACCTCATAAGTATATGAGCAAAGCTATGATTAAATATGGTCATGATTATTTATCCATACATATTAACCATAAGCAGACACCTTTGTACAACATCTTGACCACATCAATGATTATATGTTCAGCAGCTTACATGGCTTAAATGCATGTAACAGCATATCATACCTTAAAGGGTAAGTTTTTACATTTTAATGGATAAAATAAAGAAGTGCTGCCCTATGTCTTCGATTTACATGCATCTTTACTGAATATAAAACAAAATTCAAACATAAAGGAATTTCTGTTATGTATGCCCAAAGCCACTAGCTACACCAGCTGGAGAGCAGTATTTGCTTAATTCTTTTTTACATCTTGTATTTACAAACTCACGGTCAGGTTAATCCTGTTTAGTAATGATCAGCTAATTAGCTGAAAAGGATAAGGGTATTGTACTACAGAGGGAGTCCAGCATCGGTCCAAGAAGTGTACACTGAGATAGATATCAAAAGAGTAGGCTTCCATGCAGCATACTGTCTGCCTAAGCAGTGCTCTTAACCAGCTATTGGTCTTCCGCACCAGAACACCTCATGCTCAGGCTTTGTGGGATATGTAAAGTTATATCCAGTTGGTGAGAACCCAGATGCAGCCCATGCAGTGGGTATTATTAGGTCACAGATAATAATGCTGGTGCTCTACTCTGGCCCATGTTATGTAATATGTGAGACTGGCAACAAGTATAGACTTACAGTGCTGAACAGTCAAAACATACAACACAATAGACAGGTACATTTGTACAATATCATGTCCAGTGGTAACTGCAAATACGAATCTGTCAAAAAATCAGACGTTTAGATTTCATCAGTTCAATATTTTTATATACAGTAAGCTCTCTCCTGAAAATGGAGGAATCAAAGCACCTGAACAGACCTGGGCATTTTGGTAAATGTATCTATCTCCTCAATGTTACAACGACCATACTTTTGGCCCAAAGAAACCACATTAAAAATCATATATTTTTTTACCCACCCCACCCTGCACAATCATGAAAAAGACAACCTTCAAGGGCCTGCAGGGCGGGATAGGCTGCAGACCCCGCAGCCAGGGGGCGGTTTCTGGCCCACTCAGATTTCTGGAGCATTAAAACAATCAGCCATGCAACTCTCTCATTTGTATACTGTGGTTGCCTTTTGGTTCACGAGGGTTTTAATTTCGCGATATTCGCGAATGGGAAATAATCGCGAAAATGACACCCTCGGGAATAATTGGCCAATTGAGTGTGTCCTTCTGATTAAGTGTAGCCAATTTTTGAATGAGAATAGGTTAGAACAGTAAGAAATCTTAATATAAGTTACATCCATGCAGGTATAGGGAAAACATTCCCTTAAATTTGAACTAAAGAACCTGTGCTGTGTGTACGTGCCCATCCTTATATGAGGAGAATATCACAAGCTCATGAATTATTCTCAAATTATAATACACACAGCAATGGCTTTACCAAAGATTTGATATAGGTTCTGGTGAGATCGCGAAAATGACACCCTCGCGAAACATTAACAATGGAGAAATCGCGAAATTTCAGCCTCGCGAATATGAAGCCAACCACAGTATATGAGCAAATCAACAAAGTGCATCAAGCATTTGAAGTGATGTAAATAATTCCTTCAGACTATTTCATTTTTTCCTATCTTGATGAGACTAACTGTCAATGCTTTGCACAAGTTTTCTGTCCTTTGATGCATCTGAATGAAGGTAAAGTATGCAATTCTTGTGTTGGATTTTAGCAATATTAAGGTTTGTAATCATGGCTGTAATCATGATTACTTTTTGAAGTAATCATTAAGTAATCGTAATCGTAATTGATTACATGAAATTTTGATGGTAATCGTAATTGGTATCATTGACTTTTAATGAAATCGTAAACGATTACATATATCAAGTACTCATCCAATGTCTGATAAAGATAACGTAACAATTTATTTTTGAAAATGTAAAGTGTTAGATAAAATATTTAGATTATATTATTTCATTGTCATTAATATCAATAACCAATATATTAAAAAAAATACAAAAATATTAAAGTGTGAATGAATAAAAATATAATACTGATAACAGAACAGTATAATTAAATGGATACCGTATGAATACAATGTAAAATATTTCATTTGTTCTTGAAGCTTCAAAATGTTATGTCATGATCGGAGAAGTATAAATGGATACCGTATGAATACAATGTAAAATATTTCATTTGTTCTTAAAGCTACAAAATGTTATGTCATGATCGGAGAAGTATGTGTCATGCACTTCTGTACTAACTCCCAGTGTACCAACATTGTTGTGGTATATATGGTCTATCAGCGTCCCTCTGTCAGTTGTAGGGATTCTTACAAATTGTTCAAACCCGAATTCCTTCATTAATACAACTAATTTGCTTTCTTGCTATTCATTCAAGCCATCAATAAAGTCACCCAAAACAAACACTGGCAAATCCAAGGGTAAAGAGGAGATGACAGAACGAAATCTTCGGCAAAAGTGCTCAAGAGGGTAACACGGTTTTCTGTATGCAACAACAACAATCATTTTTGATCCCTGAACTTTTAACTGTACAATTTTACATTCCAATGCCTCACTCTCTACAGTTATCTCCTCTGATTTTAATTTCTGCTTTACACATACCATCATACCGTGCAATCCACCGTGGTTCTGTTTCGATGGTATATTGTACCGGAATATGCGATACTGGTACTTTTTCGAAAAAAATATCCAAATTGTGCTCATCTGTCAAATATGTTTCGGTGAAACACATCACATCTGAGCGATTGAAAATGCGGGCTTGTCTAGCAGTTAACAGGTCGGGAGGTTTGGGGAGAAAATAACGTACATTCAAATGACCAATGATTGTCCACTCAGGGTTTCGTTCCATCAGATTCAGGTCTTCAGCTGGTATTGTATTTTGCCGCATTTCTTCCATTTCATCTTCGATTTTCTTGTTCGCCTTAATTCCAGCCGCATCAAAGTCTACGATATATAAACCTTCCAATGTCTTCACATGACTAAATGCAACATAAGCCTGTCCTTTCCCAAAGCACTTTGCCTTTTTCATGTTCACAACAATTTTGTCTACGGTGAGACCCTGGCACTTGTGGATGGTTACTGCCCATGATAATGTTAATGGAAATTGTCGTCTTGCTATCTGAGTTCCCTTTCTGTTTCGTTTTTTCGAATCTTGCTTCATGTCTCTTGTCCGCAGTTTCAAATCGCTTCTGTGAAGTGTTCATCTTTTCTAAATTGACCTGCCCAGTGCTGTCAATCTTATCATCTGATGCATGGATGTATATTAGATGGTCTTCATTTGGCTCCAGTTCCTTCAATTTTATCAAACTCCTTTCACCAACGTCACAATTGTATGCAAAAACGTGCTAAGCGTCATGTGAATAATTTGGATCATCTTCCGCTGTCTGTCGTGATTGTAATAATGAAATATCAGCATCGGTATGGTTTCCCCGTTCTAATGCGAAAAAGCATTTCAGCAAAGGAACAGTCGTCTTTTTGACGCATCACCTCCTGCAATTCATGTAGATGGAATTTGTCTTTCCAAAGGTTACCTTGTAATCTTTCGACAGAATCTTTCACCGGTTGATAGATCTGTGACTGTAATACCAAGGGGAGTTGATACATGTCTCCAACTGCCAAGATTGAAACATTTCTGAACAAAACTGACTCATCTGAGTGTCCTTTTATTTCTGCAGACGTTTGTGTATGTCCAGTAACATATCAGATCCAACCATAGATATCTCGTCAATGATTAACTGCAGATTTTCTAGTTTTGACCTAAGTGTGTTCAATTTGTCAAAAGAAATATGATCACCATCATACTTCCTAGTCTGCAGCGATAAAGCAGAATGTATTGTCATACCACCTATATTAAAAGCAGCGACTCCAGTGGGCGCAGTTAAAAGCACAGTAATGTCTGAAATGCTTATAGCGTTTGACATGCGAAATAGTTTTCTTACATCAGAGTGTACAAGTTTGATGACGTGATTTTCCAACACCACCTGGTCCACTCAAGAACACATGATAAGGTCTCACAATTTTCTTTTGTTTCAAAGCTAAAACAGCTTGCTTACACCATTTTCTGTTGAAGGATACGATTCGTGTTTGTTCCTTATTCAAACTGCGTACCATTTTACGGTATTCATCATCAGGTAAAATTTGTCTCTCGGCCTCAGTTTCATATCGCGCGATAATTTCTGAAGTATGATCGGACTTGGGGTTTTCGATAAGTTCTGCATTGGCGTCAAGATCTTGCTGATCAATGTCTCTTTCTACCTCTACACCCTCATTTTCATCTTGCAAATTGTTATGTTCAGCACCAGGTGCAACATTTGCCCACGCATTTTCAGGCGGTCCAAACTCAGCATTATTTTGGATTGCTTGTTCCACGAGTTCTTAATTTTCTGTGTATTTTGCTTCATTTTCAGCTATCAAGTCCTGTATGTTAAAGTAATGGGACGCAAAATCAGGAAAACCACCCAACAGATCAACATCTTCGTTACGCCATGGTAGATATAGCATCAGCTTTGCTCGATAGAAGTCACTTGGATCTTTTTCAATACTAAACTTGTGAAATCTTATTACTGCTGGACGTGTACGTTTGTACATCATACCAGCATTATTATTCAGTTTGATCTCTTTTGTTAGTTGTGCTGGAACATCCTCTTGTACATTGTCCGTATCTAACACCCCTTGTACAGAGTCATTTTCCTCATCATTCATGTTTCCATATCTCACTTTATAGAAAGCTGCGAACTCTGCTAAACACATATTTTCGATGCAGATAGGCCTCAAAGAATATCGTTCAATGACATTGCTCTGGAAAATGTTTTCCTCTTGATCTTCTAATTCATCCAATTCTTTCTGTGGTTTCAGAACAGCTGCTCGCACATCTTTTGCATCTGTAATAACAAATATGACTTCTCTGCTGAATCTTTTCATGGGCATCGATAATATTCGGTAAACAGCTTCTTGAGCACTGACTTTACGATGATTTAGGAAAACCGAGCCTACACGTCGAAGCATGCATTTGATCTTTTGGTCTTTATACTCTCTACATACTTGTTGTAGCAGCTCCCCAATGCCTTTTTCATTTTTGGTCATATAGGCAGCAATGTACATAACACATGCGTACGCATCTATGATGTACTGTATGTCCATGTTTGCCTGCCAGGCTTTCAGTATGACTGGGTTGTATGGATTGATAAAACTTTCTGTTGGCGACCTCTTTAACACTATTGTTTTGCCTCTTTGTGAAACTAAAAACTGTTGAATGTAGTCTTGCAGGGAAACACAGGCTTTCTCTAGAATCTGTTCCAGCGTGGCGTCTTTTGATGTATCCTCATCAAACATTACATCTTTCACTCTTTGGAGTACACGGGATGCACAATGTTTTTTTCAGTTTTGCCATTTCATCATCTGGTTCTTTTGCAATGAGTGTTACGGGGCTAGGTGGTCTAGGAAAGCTGAATCTACACGGTCCTTTCTTCTTGCAATAACTTGAGTGAGTGTGAGTTTGCAAATCCTTGACTAGTTTTTTTCAGAGTTTCGTCTTCATCACCAGGTACTGCACATGTAATGTATTTGTCAACAAATGATGCAACCGTTTCATCTGCATCTGAGTCAATTCTCGGTGCATCTTTCACCTATAAGAGTGTATGTGCATGAGGAGAACCACGAGCTTGAAATTCTATTCGAATAACGTAGTCAACTATTTCCCTCAATGGTTGAGCTTTTGATTTCAGGACATCTCTGAACAACAGTTCTAATCTGTACTGGAACTGGCGTGCAGCAGTGACTGGGTCTCTTCTCAGTCATTGTGATCTCTCAGTAAAAGATAATTGTTTCAGATCATCATCGGTCAATATTGTCCCATACTGTCTCGCTATTGTTTGAATCACGTCAGGCCATTGCATGTCAGCAGCAGAAACTGTTAAAAACCACGTTGGTATTCCCAGCTGTCGAACCATGCCTAAAACGTCATAAAATACAGTTTGGAAATAGGCCGGAGTTCCCCTGACGTTTTTCAACATTCTGTAGGCTTTATCTGATTTTACAAAACTTTTCATCTGTTCTACATTTTTTACCATGCCTGCAGTCAGACGTTTACCTTGAAAGTGTCTTCCACTAGCCCGTCGGAAAATGTAGTGATTAATGTCACCTGTAACTTGGTTACATTCCGTTGCATATTGTGCACTGAATATGTACTCAATAGATCTTGAAAACCTGCCATCAACATCAAGCAATCTTTGGTTGAAGTATTTTCGAGGATTCAAGTGCACAGGTCGTTCAGCTGTCAGCGCATTTGTTCCATCAGGATACTTGTCAGGATTAGATAATTCCTCGAAGTTAGGATCACTCAGAAGTGGCATTGGTTTTGCTCCATCAGCTGGTGCAACACATTATTTTGTTCAGTAATTCAGGATCTTCATTCAACATACTTGTTTCATATGGTAGTCCTCGTACTTTAGATGCTTCTTCAAATGCATATTCATCCTGTTCTCTTAGGTCTTCGTCGTCTTCGGAACATGACATGTTTCCATCAGCCTTGTCATAGACAGTTTGTATGCTCTGAGCGCTTTTACTATAGTCCTGGCAAACATCGTATTCATTCATTTCTACAGCAGTTTCGGTGAATGGCTCAAATATCACATAATGCGACTGCCCCAGAAGTCCGAGATTAATTTCCTGTGTTTCACTACTTGCAAGCCTTGGGTGTATTGTGTGAACCATAAGAGCACTTGTTGAGTGAACCTTCACTTTCACTGTATACATGTCTGCTAAAGCCTGGCGCACCAGATGATTACCCCAACTTTGATTTCTTAAGTCATCTATGTATCTTATCCACTGGATTTCTGTTTGGGTGTCCCGGTCTGTCATTTGATTAACTAACACATCTTCAGCAGTCGGCTGTTCGGTGTCAGCATTTGCATGGTCTTCACTTTCCATTCTAGTAGCAACAAATTCAATGTAATTTTCCTTGTTCTCAATCATATAGTCAGCCACTTGGTTACGCAAAAGAATGACGTTCGTATATGTTATACCTAACCTCTCAAGATGGTCCCAAAATGCATAAAACATACAATTTCCATCTCCTAGAACATCCATAACATGCATTCAACCCAGACTGGCCATGGTCATCAATTTTTCATAGTCATTTTGACTATCACTCACATTAGTCACAGAAACAACTTCAGTATGGTAACGCTTTTTCTCAATGACGTTTCCTTTTCTGTTCATTTTTTCTTCAGTTTCATTCTGTTTTTCAGTTGAACGGTCATTTTTGTCTGTAGGAGAAACAGCGTCCCAAAACATAGAACCATCATTTGTCGAATCTTCTAACCAATTTTCATTAATTTCAATATTTGCATAATGTGGATTTTCTTTCTTAAGCCATCTGAGAGCATTCATCACCACATCAGGCCTAACAGAATCATACATGTAGTAAGAAGAGTGTTTCAAACTTCGCTTTAATTTCATTCCAACAACTTGCGACTCTGAAGGTAGTCTCGGAAGTACCTCACATACCGCATCAAGTTTTGCTGGGACATAAACTGCTGGTCCATGAATTCCATGTTTTTCCCTCTAGGTAAGCCTACCATTTTCATGAAAGCGATTCTTTGGCAAACAAGTCTAAGTTCAAGCGTATTCAGATCTGCAAGTTCCTTTAGTGGATCTATTAAACACAAATTATTTGCTTTGGACTGTGCGGGCAGTTTCCCTTTTTTAAGTGTCAAGTGGCATGTTCTACATATCCATTCTTCATTATTGTAAGAGGTTTGACGAAATGCCAGTACATGTTGCAAGAGAGACTGTGACACCTTGTTATACTTCTCTTCTTTCAGATGCACAACTCACATCCTAAACATCAAGCGATGACAACTACAGCACACGTAATTTGCAGAATGTCGTACTTTTTCTAAGAATTCTGAAATAACAGTTTCATTTTCAGGAACAATATTACGGCATTTCTGTCGGTGCTTTCTTTTATAACATGCTGCTTCGCTCAATCTTTGTTGGGTTTCCTGTTCCGTTTCTTTCGCTCTTAATTCGTTTTTACGTCTTGAGTCAAGATCAAGTCTTTCTCTTTTTTCTTCAATTGTTTCTGACTGACGCGATTTACTTTGTCGCTTCCTTTGGCAAGAGAGCCTTGTTTGCTTTTTCTCAGGAGTTTCAAGTTCACGTTTCATTAAGTGCTTTTTGTTATCTTTGGAAAGTCTCTCTTGCTTTTTCTCTGGCGTTTCACAATCACGAAAACTCTCCTGTCGCTTTTTTTGGTAACAGAGTCTACCTTGCTTTTTCTCAGGGGTTTCAAGTTCACGTTCCATAAAGTGTCTTTCTTTATCTTTAGACAGTCTCTCTTGCTTTTTCTCCGGGGTTTCAAGTTCACGTTGTTAACGGTGTCTTTTCCAGTCTTTTGATAGTCTTTCCTGTTTTACATTTTCAGTTTCTGTTGATCTTTGTTTTCTTTTGTTAAGCATTCTCTCTTTCTGTTTTTGTTCATAACTCTTCTTTTTTGTTCTCGGCATTATTATTAATCAGAATCAACTCAAATGCAAAGCATATATAACCTTTTTATGCAGAGTTTATATCGTTCCAATCGTTACTTTCTTACAATATAAATTACTAATACTATTTATTCAACTTCTGTATAAATTTTGTCTCTGGACCAGTAAACCAAGCACAGATTCGGCAACTATACCCAGATTGGGAAACTATTGCTTAGATTTGGCAACTAACCCAGCTCGGGCAACTTAGCACAGATTCGGCAACTAGGCCCAGATCGGGCAACTCGGCACAGATTCGGCAACTAGACCCAGCTCGGGCAACTCAGCACAGATTCGGCAACTAGACCCAGCTCGGGCAACTTAGCACAGATTCGGCAACTAGACCCAGCTCGGGCAGCTTAGCACAGATTCGGCAACTGTCCCAGATTCGGGCAACTCAAACCCAGATTCGGGCAAACTGACCCAGATTCGGGCAAACACAAACCCAGTTTCGGGCAAACTCAAACCCAGATTCGGGCAAATTGACCCAGATTCGGGCAAACTGACCCAGATTCGGGCAAACTCACACCCAGATTCGGGCAAACTCACACCTAGGTTCGGGCAAACACAAACCCAGATTCGGGCAAACTCAAACCCAGATTCGGGCAAACTCAAACCCAGATTCGGGCAAACTGACCCAGATACGGGCAAACTAGTCTTGATCCTTTGCCTTGACACCAAGATTTGTCTGAAAAATAAAATAAAGCCAGTATTAATTTAGAATCACAATCGCATTCTGATATCATTCGAAAAAATTTTCTAAAACATGTAGGTGGGTTTGCAAAATGAGAAGTGTGTGATGATGTAAACATACCCTCAACAAGTTTATGTAAAAGCTGTCACCATATATATTATTTTATAATTCAGTTTTATAATTTCAAACGTTTGAGTTTAAAAAAAAAGTCGAACATTCCTGACAAATATAAAGTTCAATAAAATATTAAAGCTAAAACTAGGGGAGACAGTGAAAATTTCCGATTTTCAACAACTTGTGCATTTTGTCAGGGATAATTATGTAAAAAAAGGAGCGACCTTGCGTTTCTCTCGTCGTAGAAAAGTTTTATATATTTATTTATATAGTGATATATTATTATTTTATTTAAACTTCTGACCTAAAGTATTACAAAAAGTGTCCCATGGTTCATGACCCTCAGCTAACAATCACAATATCTAGTCACATTTTGAAGAATTTCGTTTGTCTAAAATATGTAGAATTACAAAATGTCATGTCTGCTTAAAGCATATTGCTTGATGATCATAATATCATTCATTAGGGAAAATAAGCTTATACCATGGAATAATTGATACTTGTCATCAATGATGTCTTTTTTATATCACTGGTATCTCAGGATAAAAAAAGAAATAAACATGGAGTAATTTTCATAACCATTCGCCGAAAAATTACTGGGAATTTCCATTGACAACTATCTCTATATTATCCATATTGCACCAGTATATTTCATGATTATCAACTATTATTATTACTTGCAACATTACTTAACCAAGTAGTTCACAGACGACCAATAATAAAATAATGATTAAACAGTATTAATCTTTTAAAATAAATGTTTATACTTCTTACTTAGAAAGGTAAAACCAAACTCTACATACTAAAACAACTCTAAAACAAAAAAAAAAGAAGAAAAATTAACATATTACAAATATGCACATCATTTCAACTACAAATATTCTGGATTGAGCTCTCTCATCATGATCTCTGATCACATGCTTGATGTTTATTCTAACGCAATATTTAGTTAACAAAACACATTCCCTATTCCCATACTTCTGATTGATGTTGCACCTAACATGTTCATGAATTTGACTGATTATGTTCACACACATATGACTGCGGTATTTGGTTAACAAACACAACATTTCTGCTTTATAACTGTTGTACAACACTTGTATTTCATACGTCTACCAAAATCCAATATTTGTAAAACATGAATATATATATATATATATATATATATATATATATATATATATATATACCAATACACAAACCGAATCAACAAATATAAAAAACACTAACATGTTCAGAGAGTAACTGCAAAACAAAATCTCTGCCAAGAATGAAACTAAATCAAAATCCAAACTCATTATCAATCTTACATAAAGCCTAGTTAGGACACACAGTTTTTAAAATCAGCAAAATCGTTCTTAAAACGTCTTAGAACAACATTTACTTCGGCAAACCCCTACAACAAATTCATACAAACATAGGTGTTTTGCTTTTTTTTACAATTTGTGTTACAGACGAAGTTAAAAATACATTTTCCGAAAATAAAGTCACTAGACAATCCAATCAACCATTCCGTTAAAATCTTTGATTCGTAACGCATAATTAAAATTTGAACCTAATTTATCGTTGTGCTTCAAATGTTGCTGGTATTCATGCTAGGTTTTATCTATATTGTTTATTAAAATAAAAATTTTTCAATCGTATATATTTATAAACAATATATAAGAAACATACAAATACATATATTCAAATAAATATATATATATACATACAAAATTACTATAACGGCATGAACAACTTAATTCGACGACCTTGAAATAAGATAGTTCGCCTATTCAAGGTTTTTTTAATATTGTTGTATAAAATCAACAATTCACGATCGTATATGAATATACAAACAATATTTAATCCATCCCATCTACATACAAATACCCATATTCAAACATACATATATACAAACAAAATTCCTTTACTGCAACAGTAAAAAGAATAAATTAATACATCGACCTGGAAATCAACAAATACGACTATATATATATATATATATATATATATATATATACACATATATATACATCGATATATATACACATATACACGGTATACACATATAAATATATATACACATCTGAAATAATAAATATACACGACTTAATAATAATAAATACCCAAACATAGATTTCCAAATATATGCTGAAAATAATTATATGTAATCGAGACAAACAAAACTTCCCTTAAATGAATTTAACTGTAAATGAATAAAAAAAACATACTAAAACTCTGTAAATATAAACAGTGGGTCATGATCCCCAAGCGGTAACAAGCTCGGTTCTCTCCGCTGGCGACCCGGTTTGAATCAGTCCGAAACTGTGGTAATCAACCCTCCATGGTCGATGAATCTTCCGGGTACTTCCGCTTCCTCTACAAATCGATTCTTATTCTTCCAATTCTCCTTCAATATTGAAACACTGCTTCTGAAATCTTAAATGTTTGAGCTTTATACATTGCTGAACGAGCTAGTCCGGATTCGGACCCGCCTCGTGCTCCATTTGCCCACTTTGTATATCGGATATATAATTCAAACCAACATCCATGCGAACGTATACACGAATACAAACCCACATCATATATAGAAATTGAAATATCTGTACACATTATACATACACGTACAAAAACTACCAAATTAAATAATCTGATCATGAGATAAACCCAACTGATTATAAAACATTAACCTAATACTTGAATACATATCCCTGCACACAAAACAGACCTCCCAACTGTACACAATTAAACGCATATATATATATATATATATATATATATATATATATATATATATATATATATATACTGCAATCGATTGTTAAACCTCTAATCGAAATCACAAAAAATGGAAGATAAATAAACCCTAATGGGTAAGTAAACACTAAACTTATGATCTTCCACATTAAATGTCCTAAAGAAACCACAAACTAAAGCTGAATTCAACTCTGATTTTGACAACAAAATTCTCTCAACTAAATATTTAAAATGCAATCATCTACAAATCCTAGAACTAAAATCAATTCAATTGCATCCGTGATACTAATGATAAACCCTGCTTGTAGACATACAAATCAGTTCATAAACAATACAACACTCTTCAAAATGCTAAACAAATGTTAGCCTTCAAATAAAAAAGAACACCAAATATCACCAAAAAATATGGCTTTAGTTCCGATGACATTGTGCACATATATTACATGCACAAAGACCATACTTTTAAAACATTTCGAATCATTTTAACCTTGCTCTTTATCTCAACCTTTACAAAATTTTCCAAAATGTAGAACATTTTTAAGACCATCCAAAGTCTTATTATTATTAGCCAGGTTAACGTATCCATCACTATTCCCCACCAAATACAAATCTGCACATTTACTAGATCCTAGAGTCTCGCCGCAAAAAGGAAGAATGCTATTAAACTACTTACATATCGGTCTCGATACACTAAATCCTTGGTTTGACTGTAAGTACAAGATCCAAAAAGTCCAACTGCCTCACACATAAAAGGACAATAGCCAGAAATATTCATAGTTAGCAGTAATATTTGTTTATTTTGTTTAGAACACCTTAATCTGAATTTAACATATTAAAAAAATTAAACATTCCCAAAAATGTGCATCTCACTCTTGCCTTGTCGTCATGTTTACGTATACCTGTACTTGGTAAAAATCCGAACTACAACTCCAGACTCGGACTCCACAGTATTGATTGCCGGATAATGATTATGACATGAGTGAACCTATTATAAGCGTAATATTTTTAAGAAACAAAAGCCCATACAATAAATATATATAAGATATTGTGTCGGGTCCTGTGATGATAACTGTAATAATTACTGTAAAAATAATAAAAGTCGGGGTCCGTGTTTGACCAAGTATCTTCCAGAAAGAACACCTGCACTTACTCCAAGGCGCGAAGTGTATGCACCGTTACGCTTTACTAGTTGCACCTGCGATGTAGTGCCACGGCATGGTAAGACACGTTTGAAACACCCGGACAATAAGTACAAAATTTTAAACCAGCACATGCAACAAAATTATAGCGGTAATCGCGGGTATTCGGCAATAATCTAACTTAAAAACACCACATAAAACCCTGATAAAATCTACATTTACTCGAGATTTCCATCTTAATTACATCATCAAACACTGATGGGAACGCGCGTACTTTTATAGGAAAACCATATCGAATTTAATGTGTTGTTGTGTCTGCGTTGACAGATTAGCTCTTTAATAAAACAACTGTGGCTTGAGCAGGCTTGAAATCATTTATTTTATTCGAGATGTGGATCGATTTGCGGGGGTGGGATTGCCGTTTATCGGTCACAGTAGTTGCAATGGTATTAACGGATTACACTTATTAGCAGGGAGGGTCGGGGGGGGGGGGGGGGGGGGGGTCGGATTCTTTAGTAGGGGTCTTTATGGTCAGTTCACCTTGAAATTTTGTGTCTTTTGGATGGGGCTCCTGAAAAGAGTTGCCGCGGTCTCAAATATGATCTCAGGTAAATCAGGATTCCCTCTATATACTGAGGCTGTGTGTTCTTTCGAGCTATAAAAAAAAGTGTTCGTAGTCTTTTTATTAGCGATAAAAATAGACACATAAACAAATAGTTTATATATATATATATATATATATATATATATATATATATATATATAAGGTTATGTTGTTATGTTTGTGTTTGTGATGAAAATGTGTACTTCAGGATTGTTTCCTGGTATTGGTATGAGGACGCCTAATTCGGACGCCCTGTGGCACAGTCCTGTGTGTGTCTGTGTGTATGTTCGTGCGTTCGGAGTGTTTTTATAAGTATATGTATATTTCTATATAAACATGTTGGTCAGTTCCGTATGTCTGTATCTCGAAATAATGTTTTCGTAATAACTCCATTAATATTGGTCCTATCTTCACAAACTTAGACTCAATTTCTGATTGTAGATCGTCTCCATAAACTGGTCTTGATAGTCGACTAGTCTTAACCTCGTGTCACTTTGTCAGTATGTCTGTCTGTTTGTCAGTTGTACTCAATTTCGCCTGCTTGCTGGTTCTTGCGAGAGACATATAACATTCTTTAGGCGACAGTATGTATGAATCCTTTTGAAACTGGTACATCTCATATCTTACACGAATATCTTGAAAGTCATTTTTCATTTTCGGGATATGGCCGCTAGGAGGCATTCCACTGGAACCTCTACAATATATTATTTTTTTGGCCATATCTCAGAAACTCTAAACCTTATTTACATAAACGATAGCTTATTTTCTCTCTGTGTCTTCTTCATAACCGGGTAAAGTCATCTGGTCTCAACCTTGTGTCACTCAACCTTGTCAGTATGTCTGTCTAATTGTCAGTTACCCCCCCCCCCCCCCCCGAAAAATGATGGGTATAAAAACATGCACTATTTTATTTTGAGTATTAGCACTCATGTATATATATATATATATATATATATATATATATCCTCTTCCGCTCGGACGCT
Source organism: Sipunculus nudus (assembly GCA_026874595.1). NCBI lineage: Eukaryota > Metazoa > Annelida > Sipuncula > Golfingiida > Sipunculidae > Sipunculus > Sipunculus nudus. The sequence continues at coordinate 71,117,284 of CM049313.1, forward strand.
TCATTACTTGGAGTACAATATATACAGGGCCGCAGCCTCCGGGATTGAGGCGCAAAAAAATGCATCCATTTCCAGACAGATAAAAATCTCTTTACAAGGAGGTACTTTTTTTTTACTAAATAAGCATTGACCAATAAATTACAAGAAAAAATGCACCAGAATGCAGTTACATATTTATATATATATGAGTGTGTGTGTGTGTGGGTGTATATGTAGCCTCTTTACTGGTTTTCTATTGTCCCCCAGTGAAAATTTGGTTTCGACGCCAAAGAATAGGGGCCTATGGCATTCTACAGGTCACATAAATCGCTTTGTAACTTACACTTAATATATATCGGCAACGATATCTGGAAGTCCTTTGTGTTTTATTCAAATAGATCAAAAGTCAACGTGAAGCTGATCAAAACATGTCAAAATCTTATTTTCTTCATAGCTATGTAAATACTGATTCTATCTTCGCAAACTATGTCTTATTTTCTTCGACTTTGACATTGCTCATTCATCTGACTTAATTTACGTGATTTCCCGCAAAGAGGGTGACCACTCGACCGTCATCTAGTGTTTTGTAATTTGTGCTCCTGGATTCTATCCTTCCTTGTGCTAAATCTTGAAACACAATAGACTACATGCATTTTGAGAAAACTTCCTTTCAAATTAAAAGTTACAGAGTTTTAATTAAAAGTTACTTCTCCCACCGGCTGTCCCTGTATCCGCCGAATAAACTCGAACACGAGCCGAGAATTTTACCCACTGCACCCCAATCTTTCGCTTTTGAAATATGGCAACTGATTGGGGCACCGTGAGGATGCGACCTGTGATTGGGCAACGTGATGATGCGACCTGAGATTGGCCAACCGGAGGAACTGGGAAAAAAAAGAACTTCATTTGCGCTTTCATGTCATGAGCAGCTGCCAGTCTTGGATCGCTTTCAATGTACATCCATCATGGCAAGTACCACGACGAAGAGTCTTTATGTTATATCTAATGGCAAGAGAAGATACCAGGACCCAGAAGAAAATAGACCTGGAGAAATTACCAGAATGAATACTTGGAGAGTGTCAGTTGCAGACACTTCGGGGCAGTATTTCACGCTTAGCGCTCCTGAAAAACTAATGGACAAAGTGAAGATGAACAATTTCATTAGTCTGACGAACTTAAACGTCAATGTGGCATACAAAACATTGTCATGTACCACAGGATCCGCATGCAGTCTACGCAATTAAGCCATTTCCAGTTAACTAACAGGGCATTCAGAAATACGTGCATGCCCCTAGGCTAGATATGCCTACCATTCTGGGATCTCCGGAAAAAAACCAGGGTGAGCGTCGTCCAAGGTAAAACATGTATATGAAGAAAGAAAAGGACAGGGCTGAAAAAGGAAGGACATTGTCCTGTCAAGTCGCCAGACGACAGAAACTGTAATGTTAAAGTAGCGACAGCTTGTCACCCCAAACGTCGATTTTAGATATACTGAAGACGATGGGCCTTATCAGTTTATTTCCGAAGGCCTGAGTGTCATGTTGTCATGGCTAATGTTAAAGGTAATTATAGTATTTTTACAACTTACATTGTCATCGTGCAGTATCGGGTGCAGAACATTCCCCCCCCCCCCCCCCATAAAATGTTAAATATGCTAAAGAACCCATCAAGTTTGGTATCAACGGAAAGTACTTTTAACAGGTAATCACATGGTATGAATTTTAGAGTGGCACAAGTGAGCGTTTAAGAGCAGTCAGATACGACTATTATTCAATTTTTCTTTTTTAAATTTAGCATGAATTTTAAAGTGGCATAACATTTTAAATACGCTAAACAACCAAACAAGTTTGGTATCAACGGAAAGTCCTTTTCACAGCTAGTCACATGGTGTGATTTTAGAGTGGCACAAGTGAGCGTTTTGGAGTAGTCAGATACGACTATTATTCAATTTTATTTAAATTTAGCGTGAATTTTAAAGTGTCATAAAATTTTAAATACGCTAAACAACCCATCAAGTTTGGTATCATGGAAAGTACTTTTCACAGGTAGTCACATGGTATGAATTTTAGAGTGGCACAAGTGAGCGTTTTAGAGCAGTGAAATACGACTATTATTCAATTTTTTTAATTTAGCATGAATTTTAAAGTATTATACAACTTTAAATACGCTTAACAACCCATCACGTTTGGTATAAACGCAAAGTACATTTCACAGGTAGTCGCATAGTATAAATATTAGAGTGGCACAAGTGAGCGTTTTAGAGCAGTCAAATACGACTATTATTCAATTTTATTTAAATTTTGCGTGAATTTTAAAGTGTCATAAAATTTTAAATAAGCTAAACAACCCATCAAGTTTGGTATCAACGGAAAGTACTTTTCACAGGTAGTCACATGGTATGAATTTTTGAGTGGCACAAGTGAGCGTTTTAGAGCAGTCAAATACGACTATTATTCACACCTCACTCTATTTTCCCTTGCCACTCAATCCATCCCTCACTTCACCTGTGCCACTCTGATTTCGGTGGATACACGTAGTCGCTTGTCGACTACCCGTATTCTAGTTTACATTGTTATAAGATTTCAAAGTAAAGTTCAAATAATAAGATAAGCCATAAAAGAACAGTTCTGTTGCACTTAACGCTATGTTTCAAAAATAGAAACCACTAGATGGTAGCAGAAGACAATCTTTCAAGGGTCTAGTTTTTCTTGATGGTCAATATAAAATTATTTGTCCATCAGCTGTCCTGCCCGCCCAGTGTCCTTATTTCCTGACAAAAAGAACTTGGTTGTTAAATGACCCATTAGTGTAAAATTGAAAACTTTTAAAAGTTCTTTAATCTAATGAGAAAATAACGTCTTTACACACTATCATGATATATACATTATAGCGATTTCTGTCTATTATCTCTTTGTTTCAGCCTGCAATAATTGCAAGTTTCTACTTGATGTAAATGATTAATTATAATTTTCAGATATGTGAAGATGAGGATAAAGTCAACCAGGACCAAGAAAACTGCCAGTGAACATCTGCAAACCTGAACCATTTTGACAGCCCTAATGCTGTAACAGAATTTTCATAATTTATGATTTATAATATAATTTACTTAAGTGGCTAAAGACCTAAGTCGGAGGTCTGATATAAATTAAGTTATATATCTCAGGTCAGATAAGATACACCTAATTAAAGATGTTTTTGTTCTTGTACAGCGAGGCTGCATCACAATTTGTCTTGCATGGATTCTTGGTAGTTGTTGACAGTATCAGTCAGTTGCATTTTCAATAGAGACACCATTTATTTTTTTTAACAATTTTATAATTTAATTTTCCTAAGTCATATATCTCAGGTTAGATTAGAACTCAAAAACAGCAGAAGCTAGCATCACAAAATTTTTTGCAAGTAATCGGTCATCTAAAAACCCCTATCGGATTTTAATTTTTTTCTAACTGCAATTTCTTAGATTATATAGGGAAAAAGCTAAAAAAAAGCTTTAAAAATCTTCTTTTCGCAAACTGTTAGGCCAAATTCTCCAATATTTCATTGAAATGATGCCTGGAACAATCTTTCTCAAGTTTGTTCGAATGGTCCAGTTCAGAGATTTTTGTCTGAGTTTCAGGAAGTTGAACTTAGTCATTTGTCGAAAAAAGCACACTAAAATTAAAATCTCAGAAATGGCTAGAGTTATAATCACCAAATTTTATACCAATGTTTGTCACATATGTCATATCTGAAATTGAGGTATTGGTGGCGCCACCTACATTGATGTGTTTTATACAAGTGAAAATGTAATTTTAAACTCCTCTAGCTTATACACTGATTTATGATGAAACTGTTAAGCTGATTGGTTTAAACTTTACAAGAATTATTCTATGTCTAGACGTCTAGACACAATGTCTAGATGCAGAATTCCCAGATTATTGGAACTATATCTTTCAGCTTTTTGAAAAAAACTTGGTTTGCATTTTAAGCAAATCGGGTCTATCATCAGGTCACATGTGAACTGCTGCGCCCTCATTTTTGGTTGACCTCTCACCTTTCCTCGCTGCCCAGTGTCCATTTGTGCGTCTGTTTCCACACATAAACCCACATATCTCGGTAACCGTTTGACCGATCAGGCTAAAACTTTTGCACAAATCTAGCCCACATAGATGATGATCTAGATTCTCATACTAGTAAATATTCTGATAAGCAGTTACAGCTCACAGCTGTGACTCACAGCTGCCTTCTTTTAGTCAAAAAAATTTATCATGTTTTAACACACATTCTTGTTTTATTGCAGGTACACCTGACATCTACACAATCGAAGAAGTATTGAAGTTACCACCATACATCAATGTAAGTTTCCCAGATTTTTTCCTGCATAACATTTCTTCTAATTATATATTTCCAATTTATCATAACACTTTTTCACAGACACAACAATCGGAAATGAAAATATGCTTTCTTCACAGAAACAAATAAATATTTCCTTCCAACCATTTCTTTCCAGCAACAAATACAGTGACAACATTCAAGTCATTTTACTTTTAATATGCCTGTCATATGATCGCCATTATTATAGTATACCTACCATGCGTTAGTCAGTCCATCCATAAACTTTTAGTGTCTTACCAGAGCTTACACTGAATTTCACAAACTTGCCATAGCTACTTACCAACAGATTATCTCGCCGGACCAACTTCAGTTATGAGCAACATGCACGCATATTTAGTTAACTGACAGGTCATATGGTAACTTTTTAGTGTCACTGCAATAACTTACAAACAAAATGAAAGAGTTTTATAAAACTTAATGCAAATGTTAATCAATAAAATATCTCCCCATATTTCAGTTTTCAGTGAAAATCCATGCATTTTAATGACGTCAGACGTCACTGCAATTTGGAGGCACCTTTGTGACTTGCCAAAATTCCTATCGACTTTCTTTAGACTCATTATGTACATATTTACCATTAGTGGCTCTCACCTCAATTACATTTTCCACCAGTCTAAATAATCAAGTTTTACTTTTCCAAAACAATCTTGAATCGGCTGAGACGAGCCCACTACAAGTTGAGGTCGTCCTGTGGGAAGACCTGGCATCAAGTACCATTCTGCAGAGAAAAGCTCTTGTAAGGCGAAAAGTTGGAAGATAGTTTTATCTCAAATTAGTAAATACCTACCAAACTCTGTTTTAAGTCCTTTACTGAGACAAATCTTTATTTGACGACATGCTCAAAACAACAACAGAGTATGTGACTGTTAATATGGTAAAACACCATCATTTTCTCAGTATAGTTTGAGATTCAGACACTCGGTGAAGCACAGTTTCTTTTACAAAAGAGGCACATCGATGCCGCCAGTATCTTATTTGACACTGCTGTTGTGAAATGCTCTCATTATTTACCACTGTTGTAAAAATAGTAAACATCCTCATAAATCGGCTTCGTAACTGGTAATTTGGTCATGCTAATCTGTATTTGTTCAACAAAAAACATCATTTTCAGCAACCTGAACATCAGATGAGCACAAATTCTGTCTGCAAGCCCTAAAATGTTTCTATGTAATATATAGAGAAGTCTTCGGGAATGTCCATGAAAACCTGAAATCACATCATTCTAACATAGATTGCCACGCAAATCATTTTTGTCACCCACACAGTCAGACACAGTGCAAAAATTTACCAAATGTTGCACCTAGAATCTTCAGTCTTCAGATGTAAGCATGTCTTCAAAATGTGTTCATTTTCAGTTCACATCACTGTATACAAATTGTTGGATTTCATGAGAATCAATCAAAATATTATCATGAAGCTTTTTCTTTGTGCTGATTTTCAACTATTATAATTGCTACCGTTCAATGGGATAATATCTACAAAATTTGGGTTTCAGATGATAAAAGTCCTTTTCTGAATGTCTTCCTATTCAGCTTAGCGTCATAACCAATCGGTCTTTTCTGTATCATGCAACCATTCATTACAAATAATATTATATATTATTTGTATTTACATTCACTTACCATAACATCCCTATTACTCTAACACATACAGCTTATTAGACCACCTTCTGTGAAATGAAATACATTTACCTTTTATAATTGTAACTGCCAAAACAAAGTTTTGCGGATACTGTGCTTTTGACTGGGTTCGATCACTGCTGCTGCTGCGTTCGTTTCCAAAATAGAACTCTCAGACCACTGGACAGATTTTTCCCGAAACCTTACACATTGTTGGGTCACATGTGAACTGGTGCCAAAATATTTTGCGTTGACCTCTCACTTTTCCTCTCTCCAGTGCTTCCATCTGTGCATCTGTTTTCACACATTAACCCACATATCTTCGGACTGTTTTAACCAATCAGGCTAAAAAATTTGCACAAATGTAGCACTTGGATAGCTTTATAACACACACAAAAAATCATGGGGCCACCTGCAACCATTTTTGCACAGCGTCCATTTGTTCATCTGCCTTGGGATAAAATCAGTCATATCTCTGCAGTGGTTAGACTTAAAATTTTGCATGTGTATATACAACCTGGATGGCTTTCTCAATTTTATGACAGAGATGCCACCTACATTCATGTTCAGGCTGCAGCCATCCACGCTTATATCTCAGGAATGGTTTGACATATTCTCCTGACATTTTGCATGTGTATAAATCTCTGATAGCTCTTTATCATACACAAAACTGGTGGCGCCACCTGCAACCATTTTTGCACAGCGTCCATCTGTTTGTCTGCTGTTGGATAAAATCACTTATATCTCGGCACTGGTTTGACTTACTGCCTAAAATTTTGCATCTATATACATCTTGGATAGCCTTCTGGATTTTGTAGCAGGTAGCGCCACCTACATTTGTGTTTACGCTGCAGACATCCATGCTTATATCTCAGGACTCGTTTGATGTATCCCCCTGAAATTTTGCATTTGTATAGATCTTGCATAGCAATTTATCATCAAGGAAATTCCACCTGCAACCATTTTTGCACAGTGTCCTTCTGTTTGTCTGCTGTGGGATAAAATCACATCTCACCAGTGGTTTTGACTTATCTACCTAAAATTTTGCATATGTATCCAACTTGGATAGCTTTCTGGATTTTGCGGCAAGTAGCGTCACATACATACACATGTCGGCTGCAGACATCCATGCTAAGATGCAACACACCTCACTCTTTCCCCTTACCACTCAATCCATGCCTCACGTCACCCGTCCCACTATGATTTCGTTGGATACACAGTCACTTGTCGACTACCTGTATTCTAGTTTTTTTTTTTTACTTTCAGATTTCAGTCAGAGCAGTGATCACAAACATGGTGGGAATAAAGCATGCAATTATTTATGAAGAAGCAAAAAGGAAACAGGAATGTGTCATCACTGATCCTACAGGATCAATTGTACTTACTCTTTGGGAGAACCAAGTTGACGAAATCACAACTGGAGACACATATATTATTCAAAATCTCAGCACAAGGCTCTACAAAAATGAGAAAACTGTGACAGCAACAACTGAATCTATTTTCTCATCCACTGAACCTTATCATGAAACACTGAACTCTGTAGAATTGGATAAACACTATGTTGAAATAATCACAGCAAAGGCAAATTTGACCCACTTGTGCCCATCATGTGGTAAATCATGTGATCTCCAAACTAAATTTACCACATGCCTAAATTGTGGTATAAAGGCCAAGAATCTTAAGTTCCTGTATTCTGCTTCTTTGTCTTTTGACCTCTGCTCTCAGGACAAAATCATGCACAACATTATGTTAGATAATAATACCCTGGATAAATAGCTAAATGAAAACGCAGCAGCTTACATAAAAAAAAAAAAACAGAAAGATAGTCTTAAGGAACATTTCTTAGAAAAAGAACACTTCCAAGTGAAACTTCTACATAGAAATCAAATCACACATAGTACACACAGACCCAGAACAGAAGTAAACTTTAACATGTAATGGTGTAATATATCATTACAAGTATATTTGTCCTTCACTGTTGGTTGTAAAGAGGTAAATGATCAGTGTATAAATAAATATAATCCTTGAACACCAAAACCATGTTACCATTTCCTAATATAGATTTTCTGCATTGTTTGATAAAGAGTTTCTTTATAACCAGAAACCTACCTTCGACATTTAAATGTAAACACTAAATCTTTAAATACTGTTTGTAATAAAAGATAGTCTTTAAAGATATGTCCACAGTTAGAATACATCAACTTGAATCTCATCAAAGCCATGACCAATTTAATACTTTTCAAAATTAAAAAAGCTGATTGAGTCATAAAAGAAAACTTCCAAGTGAAACTTCTACATAGAAATCAACTCACTCACATAGTACACACAGACCCGGAACAGAATTAAACTTTAACATGTAATGGTGTTATATATCATAACAAGTAAATTTGTCCTTCACTGTTGGCTATAAAGAGTAAATAATCAGTGTTTAAATGAACGGAATACTATTACACCAAAACCATGTTACCATTTCAAAATTAAGATTTTCTGCATTGTTATGCCCCCGCCACAAAGTGGCCGGGGCATATAGTTTTACCCATGTCCGTCATTCCGAAATCAAACAGTTGTACGGACTTTTTTTCGCAATGCCCGCAGATATTGGCCTGATTTTTGGTGTGTAGGCAGATAATGACCAGTTACAGATCGAGTTCGCGTTTCGTCCCGATTGACCTACTTTTGACTGTTTTACTGCTCCTTAACTTAGAAAATTTTATGAAAAATGGAAATTATCATGACAAATACACATGTACGGACTATTTTTCGCAATGCCTGCAGATATTGGCCTGATTTTTGGTGTGTGGGCAGATATTGACCAGTTACAGATCGAGTTCGCTTTTCGTCCCAGTTGACCTACTTTTGACCGTTTTACAGCTCTTGAACATAGAAAATTTCATGAAAAATAGAAATTTTCATGACAAACACACATGTATGGACTTTTTTTCGCAATGCCTGTAGGTATTGGCCTGATTTTTGGTGTGTAGGCAGATAATGACCAGTTACAGATCGAGTTCGCGTTTCGTCCCGATTGACCTACTTTTGACTGTTTTACGGCTCCTTAACTTAGAAAATTTCATGAAAAATATAAATGATAATGACAAATACACATGTACGGACTATTTTTCGCAATGCCTGCAGATATTGGCCTGATTTTTGGTGTGTGGGCAGATAATGACCAGTTACAGATCAAGTTCACGTTTTGTCCTGGTTGACCTATTTTTTACCATATGACAGAGATCCTGAACTTTGAAAAAATTTCATGAAAGACAAATATATTTATGAAAAATGCACATGTATGGACTTTTTTCACAATGCCTGCAGATACTGGCCTGATTTTTGGTGTGTTGCTTGATAATGACCCGTTACAGATCAGGTTTGCATTTTGCCCTTGTTGACCAACTTTTGACCATATGACACCTCACGAACTTAAAAATTTTTTTACAAAATTTAACAAATGTTTCTAATTTGCCCCAGGCAGGGACATTCGTGTCGTTCCGACACATCTAGTTTGATAAAGAATTTCTTTATAACCAGTAATCTGCCTTAGGCATTCAAATCTTTACACTATATCTTTCAATAATGGGTGTAATGAAAGATAGTCTTTTAATGTGTCCACATTCAGGATACATCAGCTCATATTTCATCAAAGACGTGACCAATTTAATACTTTTCAAGATAAAAAAAGCTGACTGAATGATTATGTCAAAAGTAGTGATATCAGTGATGTCCAGTTTTGATGCTTGTTCATCCAGAAAATTCTGCAGGTAATTACTGTATGTTTGTTCATTGTTTGATTTTAAGAGATCTGCCCATTTTTTATCTTAATTATTTTTATGACACTATCATTGTTTTTGCATCTTGTATGTTATAACTGTGTGTCATACTGGATACCACAAGTCCAGAAAATTTTGCCTCTAAAATGAGAATAATTTCCACATTCTGTAATTACGAATGATTCATTGTAGCACTGACACATTGAAAAATAGCTTCAAATTGTATGCGTATACTGATATTTGCTGTCCTTGTGCTCACATGACATTACTATGACTGGAATACAGGAAATTTTTTGTTCATTGTGTCATTTTAAGAGAACTGCCTATTTTTTTATCATATTCTTTCATGGAGAAGATGACACCATTGTTTTTAGATCTTGTGCGTTATAATTGTGTATCATACTCGATACCAAAAGTCAAGAAAATTCTGACTTTAAAATGAGAATAACTTCCACATTCTGTAATTATTAATAATTCATAGTAGCACTGACGCATTCAGATATAGTTATATATTGTATGCATTTACTGATATGTGCTGTCCTTCTGCTCAAATCACATTGCCATGACTGAGGTACAGGTAATTACTGTATGTTTGCTCATTGTTTGATTTTAAGAGAACTGCCCATTTTTTTTATCATATTCTTTCTTGCAGAAGGTCACACTTTACTTTTGTTCTTACATTTTATTATTGTTTATCATACTCGATACCACAGGTCTTTCAGACAAATATATAAAACAGTTGAAAAGAATCTAGATTTGTACAAGATTTTCTACTGGTACATTTATTTTTCTTGCATTCTAAATGATTATCTCCTGTTCCCTCACTTTATGTAATTGCTTTATATCTAACCTTTTTAGTAATTTGCATCGTTATCAATTAAGCCTTTTCTTAAACATTGTTTCAAACTTTTAAATCTTTTATGTCTTGCATGTTTTCATGAAAATACATCTGTTTCATGAGAAATATGTATACAGATAAATAATTTTTTCTCTTGCACAATCATTACAGTCCCACAACTGTGTATTCATCTCATTTTTAATATAATCTCAGTAATTCTCACAGTCTTTGTGTATCTTCCACAATATCTTTACACAGTCTTAATTTTGTAGGTCTGCTGACTCTGCAACAAGCTCATTTCCACCCAATCACTTTTTAACTCAGCTGACTAAAGGTCATCTGAGCTATAGCAATCGCTCTTCATCAATCACCTGTCTGTCCATCTCTCCATCTCACTCTCCGTAAACCGGAGCATCTGATTAACTAATGCATTGATCACTATGATTTCTGGCATGCATATTCATCGCGGAGTGTTTCAGTTCATGCAGACAATGTTTACCACCTGCTTTTATTCAAATCTATTTTTTTTTTTTGAACCATCAAATGAAGAGGTCGTCCTGGAACACAGCACAAATCATAATCATAAATGGTTTCATCAGTTCCTTAAGACTGGTGGTTCCACTTCTATTTTTAAAACAGAATTTACACTCTCTTTTCACTATTTTAGAGACTTTAAAATGATTTCCGCCCTGAGTCACCTAGCCTCCCACTCTTTGTCACATCTGGTGTATGTTGATGACTTGGGTACAGCAAGATTTTCTTCGTTAAAATAACAGAAAGCTCTTCACATCTTTTAGCTGTCAAACGAGAATTATTAGATTCCATGGCCTATGCCCAGTTTCATATTGTAAAATGGAAATTCTCACCAAATCCTGCACCATATCCTCATCAAAGGAGAAGAAAAATACGAGATTTCACAGAAATGCTTACAACTGCGACTTTTAAATTAAGCTAGACACAACATACTGCATTTTGTAACATTTCCCTTGCTTGACAACTGCAAATCTCGCACTATATCTATGGTCAGTAGAGAATAAACCCAATTTCGTATCAATCGTTATAACTTGGCATCATTTACTGCTTCAGAGGCAAGTTTTCGTTAGTCAGGGACAAGGTAGACATGACCCACAACCTCTCACTGTTTCTTGTCAAACAGCAACGAGATTTCACGGAAATGTTTGGACTTGGTCACTTTGACACTAGGCACGTCTCCAGCTGTTCCATACCTACATACCTACATAAACATTGTGTTTCTGCTCCTACACAACATTGCACATTCATACGACTGTTTCCACATCCACTGCCTGTCTTTCCCTCTGTCTGTATTATTTCCATTTCCAGCAAGCGAGTGATCTCTGGTCATCTTGTTTATTTTTTGCGAAGTAGTGTGGAAAAACATGCGAAGTAGACAAAAAGGGACAAATTTTGATGGAAACGGATCCAGATCGGTATTTTAATTGAACCAATCCGACCCAAAACTTAAATATATTTCCACCCACACCCATTGCCAACCCTTCAAAAAAATTTCATCAAAATACACTTGGCGCTTTAGGATATATAGCCCATACACACACGCACACACAACCTGTCACATATTACCCCCTGCCACCTTCATTTGTGGGGGTAACAAAGCTGTAGAATTGACCGTAACAATTGTAAATAAACATTGAATCATGGAATACTTTTTTTCTCCTGTGTATTCTTATTTTCGCCAAGGAGGTTATGCTTCCATCCCCCTCTGTTTGTTGATATGTCTGTTGGTTAGCTGGATTATGCAAAAACTACCAGTTTCAAAAATTTGTAGAGGGCTGGAACTTTGGGCAGGAAAGACACTGTTAAATTTTGGTGCGGAACAGATGTATTTTTTTTCGCTTGGTGGACTTATGCTTCCTACTGAGTGCCATTCTAGCTAGGCCAATAGGGTTGTGTAAATTTTCTGGTTTTTCTAGTGTTAACAAAATATACTGGAAATACTACAATCAGTTTAGTTTTTGTTAACTTCACCTGTGTGTAGCCTGTGTTTTCTTTATTGTAAAACATGGTCTGGGTGAAACTTCGGGGTGAGCCTGTTTTGTGGCCGGCAAAGATTAAAATGTATGATGGAGGAGACAAAGCCAAAGTTTACATAGATTCTGATGAAGCAATGTAAGTAAACATAAAATTTCCTGTATAGAAAATATTTGATTTTGAATGAGGTGGTTCTGTGTGAAATATAAAAAAAGGCCTCCCAGGAGGATTTAAAGGGAAAAGATTTCCTAAACTGCTTCTTTAGATTTAGTATCAGACTTGATTCTGTTGGATTGAAGAGATAAGCTTTCACATCCTTGGTTGGCAGGCTTGTAGCGGTTTGGAAGATTCAAGTAGGAAATTAATGGCCTGGAGAATGTACTTAAAAGTTATGAATATTTCATGGTTTTGGGGATGCATTGTACCTTATAACCAAATATTAGGGTGTATGAGAAAACTTTTAATTAAAAGAAATGATATATTTATTTAAAAAAAAACAGTATTGGAGTCCAGGTAAAAGAGATGTTCATCCTTCATGAAGAAGACTTTGGAAGAATTCTTGACCAAGCAAAGCATAAACCTGTGTTTGGTAGAATTTAGGTTCTGCGGCAGCACCTGTATAATTCTAATTGTAGCACACAGGAGAGGAGGTTTCCACACTTGAGGTCTCTTAAACCATTTAGTGTGGAACTATTATTTTACCAAAATAAAACTCTGTGTCATATTTGCTGACAAATACACATTTTAAAATGAGATTTTATACAGTAAATAGGTATCGCTATTGATAAACAGATGGCACTTTGATACACTGATAACTTTTTTATCAGGTAAATTGTACCACAAAACAAGGGACCCATGGGTCACGGCGCTCAGCTGATCGTGATTGGACTATAAATGTTTCTCCACTGTGATACTATATCGAGTCGATAAAGCTTATGAATATCATGTACATGTTGGGCTATTATAAAGGAATGTAATGTAATATGTGAGTAAATGATAAATGAAATTACCTGACTGATGGATTAATAGAGTCAAATAAAGTGGTTTATTTTTTATTTATTTAGGAGGGGTTGAAAATTGTGATATATTTGAGCAAATATGAATGCAATGACAGCAGTAATAAGCAGTAGTAGAATGATGATAAGGCTATTTGTTGAAGGCTATTTGTATAAGGATCTAAAGTGTATGGTAGTCTGCAAGCGTTCAATTTGACAGATATGATGTTATGATTAACTATGCTGATGAAGTGATTTATAAATATGTGACTGTATGACACAATATCTCTTTATTCTTGACAAGGTACATTATTGTGATGCCCACTATGTCTACATATTACACAATATTGACATAATTTCTGGCATGTACATAGGTACCTATGGACGAATAGTTATACAAAATATTAAAGTATGAATATATCTGATTCATCTTGTTCTTGCTTACTGAGGCTGACTTTGGGATGGGGTTCAGAGAAGGGAAAAGTGAGGGCAGCACGAAGGTGGATGTAGAAATATTCTATTGTAATGTTTTTCATTTATATAAGAATATGAAAAGCTAAGAGGAAAGGGGCCCTCCTACTTGGTTATAGTAAAGTTCTAAATATATGATTGCAAACTAATACTCTGACAAGACTGTCATGAAGAAAAACAGTAATGGTTTTGAGATACTGTGTTGCATACTAAAAATTTACAGATGGACAGGCAAGTGGACAGAATGGACTAATACCTTTATTTCACTTTCAAGAGAATAATGCATTTAAGTTTTTATATAATCCTATTTTTTTAAGCAGATCCACTTTTTCCATTAAGAAGTTTTTATCTGAATCATTTTTTTATTTACAGGTTTATAAATTTTTAATTAAAAAACCTGAAAATATAAGTTAAAATATTAGAATTGTTGCAAAAGTTGCAATCATTATATGTACAGAGTAAAAAACATTGGGTCATATTATGCATACACATATATTTTATTATTTTTAAATCATAAATGTTTAAACTGATTTTAAAAGAAAATAATGCCACAACATGGCCTTGAATCACTATTAAAAAGTTTTGCACATTGGAGTTTTCAGGACATGCTTAATTTTATTCACCAAAATAAAATAAAAGTAAATTTGATAAAATAAAACATCTTTTCAAATAAAGTATACACACTGTTGGTTGAATGAGGGACAAACAATATCATTGTGCTAATTACTATCCCAGTTTTAATTAATTACTGGAATTAATAGTCAATTTCACACCTGGTGAAGTTTTACTCTTCTGAAGTAAGGAATTACTTATCTCATGAACATCCACACTTTCACAGCAATACACCACTTTGTGGACACAATTAAATGTACACTTTAATCATTGTAACCCTGGTGGTTCAATACAAAATCTAAAATGTAGCATGTCCAAGAATAAAATAAAATACAGAAAAATTATAACATTCATCTAGTTTATGCACCAGCTGGGGGGGGGGGGGGATGAGTGCAGGGCAGAGGGGAAGCCTGCTAGTAGTGGCCAAGTTGGGCCAAGGTAAGCTGCCTGGGGTGGGTTACATAATGCAAGTGAAGGCTGTACTACTAGGTGGGCTAGATGTAAACAACACTTGACATGGTGTATGAAAACATGAATAAAAGCTTTTCACTCCAATCAATTTCTTTTGAAAGTTCAGATTTTAAAAGATTAAATCCTTATGCATATATGCTGGGAAAATTAAATCAACAGTGCCAAAGTTGGACAAAATTTAAGGTATTGATTTTTTATTTATGCTAATAACTTAAAAAATTTGCAAAATTCAGACCTAATTTTGGGTAAACAATTGAATCTTGTTCCTTTGAGAAAAAAAACTAAGACCTAATGACCCAATTTTCGTTATGGTAGGAGATTTTGGGGAACATCTAAAATTATGTCAACAGCCTGGGGAGCATAGAGATGTGCACTGAATGACCTACAGTCATCAAAGTGGACTGCTTGACAATGTAAGGGAATACAACAAGAGCCTCCAAAAAATTTCAATAACTAGCCTAATTTTGCAGCTTTTATTTTCAAATTTCAGATTTTAACAGATTAAATCCTTATGTATACATAGTGTGAAAATTAAATCCACAGTACTTATAGGAAAAAAACGTGCCATGGCCAAAGTTGGGCAAAATTTAAGGTACCAATTTTATATTTTTGCCAATATTTAAAAAAAAATTAACAAATTTTGATCTAATTTTTGGTATACAATTAAATTTTGATTAATTAAAGTTGTATTACTGGAAAAAAGTCCCTACCTTTAACACTTTTGGTCTTAAGTGACCAAATATCTTCCTGATTTTTTTACAAAGTCCATTATGTTTGGGCCCATAACTTTTTTAAATTATATAATACTGACTTAATATCTGGCAAGTACATAGGAACTATATAGAGGAATATTTATGGTAAATATGAAGAAAACCAGATGAGTGGGTTTGATATTAGGCAGTCCTGAAGTGGGAAAATAGATTTCTAATGATGTTTTAGTTTGTTAACAAGTGTCTAATTATGCCCCCCCTGGGAGACATGTTGTTTACAGGGCCATTATTTGTCGTCGTCATCTGTAGGATATCTTGTGAACGCGATAACTTTTGAAGGGCTGCATATCTTCCTCTGAAATTTTAAACAACCATTTTTGGACGAGTTAAAACCCGGTGACCTTGACCCTCATCTTCAAGGTCAAATTTGCCGAAACGTTTAATTTTTGTAAACCCCATAACTTTCGAAATATGTATCAGTTTGTCCAAAAAGTTGGTACACCAATTGTTCCTACCAAGTTCTTGGATAAGTCCGAAACCCTCTGACCTTCTTCTTCAAGGTCAGATCTGCTGAAATTTTTAGTTTTTGTAAACCCTATCATTTATTAAGTATTGATCATTTTGTCTTCAAATTTTTGTACACCAATTGATCCTACCAAGTTCTCAGATGGGTCTGACACCTGGTGACCTTGGCATTCATCTTCAATGTCAAATCTGCAGAAATGTTAAATATTTATAAACCCCATAACTTTTTAAGTATTTATCGTTTTGTTCTCAAATATGGTAGACCATTTGTTCCTACCAAGTTCCCTAATTAGTTCGAAACCCAGTGATCTTGACCTTCATCTTCAGGTCAGATTAGCTGAATTATAGTTACTGTCTTGTAAAAAACTGGTGACATTCAGCTTGACCCTCAAAGTCAAATCTGCTGGAATCGAGACGCATTGTTTTGAAATGGTGCATTTTTTACACTAAATGTTTTGGGATGGCCCATGGGGGGGGGGGGGGGGGGGGGGGAGAGACATTTGTTTTTGCAGTGCAAAAACAAGGCCATTCTTGTTGTCCTGGTCACCAGCTGTTGGCTAATCATGAATACTTCTACTGTGTTTTATTGACCTGATATGATTGTTAAGTTCTGCTCTTGGGTCATTTGTTTGGTGTATGCACTGTATAGCTTCATTTTTCTGATTGTTTGTGGCTTGCAGACATATTGGATGACAGTTGTCAAGAGAACAGTACTGAAGTGGTGCAGGAGAACAGTACTTAAGTGGTGCAGGAAGAGATCAGAGGGAATCTTGAAAATGAAGAGTTTGAAATGACAGAGGTCTTAACAGCATATGAAGAGCCATGGAAAAACAAAGGTACATGATCATTGATGTAGCATTTTCTCAGCTGATATTGTTTTTAAACTTTCTTGCCATCTCTCTTGTGGTGTGACCATGTATATGTGTGACCAGTGAGTCTTAGTGTGATAGATTAGATAAATTGGATAAATATTAACATATTTCATTCAGAGTTTGCTCACTGAATTTTAAGATGTTAATATTTTGACATCAACTTGGTCTGTCTGGTGGTCCAACAGACTTATTAACACTTGCCATTAGTGAAATATTCTTGAGTTTTATTCAAATTTGCACCTGTGATCTTGCTTAGGAATTGCTTGGATGGAAGTTGTTTCCAGAGTATCTGTCATGCCATCTATCTCTCTGGAGATCTGTCTAAATTTCATGTCATTTGGACACTGTAAAAGATTAGCACAGAGTTACATTAGGCCATTGGCCTCTATTGTTATGTGGTGATTACAATTGTTATTTAATCATATTAACTTTTTTCCAGACCTGACAGAAACCAAATTGAGGAAACCACCAAAGACTATGGAAGGACACCATTGGACCCTTGATGAGGAAAGGGAACTAGACAAACTTTTAAAAACCTACTTTGCTACAGGAAAGACACCACAGAAAGAAGCCCTAGAAAACGCCAAGAAAATGTCCAAGAATACAGGTGGAAAAATTCATCTGCTTAAAGCAGATAATATTAAATGGAAGGTCAGCAATATGATCAAAAAGAGAAAGCAAAACACATTGACCCTGTTATCTTCAGACTCGTTTGACCGATCTGGCTGAAATTTTGCAGGTTTATACATCTTGGATAGGTTTTTCAGTTTTGTGACAGGTGGCGCCACCTGCAACCGTTTTGTACAGCATCCATCTTTTTGTCTGTCTTGGGATAAAATCATGCATATCTCTGCAGTGATTGCACTTATACACCTGAAATTTGGCATATTCATACATCTTGGATAGATTTTTTGTTTATATGACAGGTGGCGCCACCTACCTATACCCTTGCACTGCAGACATTCATGCTGATATCTCTGGATTCGTTTGACCGATCTGGCTGAAATTTTGCATGTTTATTCCTCTTGGATAGGTTTTCCATTTTTTTTACAGGTGGCACCACCTACATTTGCGTTTATGCTCCAGACATCCATGCTTATATCTCAGGACCCATTTGACCAATCTGGCTGAAATTATGCATGTACATAGGTCTAACATAGCCCTATACCATACCCAAAACTGGTGCTGCCACCTGCAACCATTTTTGCACAGCGTCTATCTTTTTGTCTGCCTTTGGATAAAATCATGAATATCTATGCATTGATTGCACTTATTCACCTGAAATTTGGCATGTATACTGGTATATATATTTTGGATAAATTTTTCAAGTTGGCAAGTTGGGCCACCTTCCATGCTAATATGCATCTCACTGTATTTCCCCTTACCACTGAATCCATGCATCACTTTACCGGTGTCACTGATTTCGGCGGATACACGTAGTCACTTGTCGACTACCCGTATTCTAGTAAATTATAAGAATTATGAGTACATTGTCATGAATAATCATTCTGTAACCATTTTATTATTATTAATTGATTATAAGATTTTTGAGTAATTGCACTTATTTGAAGCATTTAAGGTTATAAAAGAGATTTTAAAATTGGAACTTAATGTGACCACTTCCTTTTATGTTATTTAACTTTTTAAATATATTTGGTTATGGAATGAATGCTAAGTAGTATAACATAATTAGTGCCAAACACTAATTCATCTTTATCCAAGGATACTAAAATTGTCAGAGTAATTGATTAAGTTTTTAAGACTAAAATGACCAAAACAGGTTTTATATAATGAATTTAAAAATTGTAGAGATGAGAGAATTTGATCTCACAATTTTCATATAATTAATACTTTTAAAATACATTGACTTCATCATAGGATTTCTAAGACATTTTTGAAGATAAGTTATTTTAAAACTGAACAGTTTTGTCTCTTTTCAGAATGTGTGTGAAAGATGCATTTATTAGTAAATTTGAATTTTCATGTTCGTCTCATTGTCATGGAACTGGTCTTAATACATTTCATAAGTGATTAATATATTTGTTCACATAAAAGAATTGCTTTTCCTTATCTTACTGGAAGTTTCATTTGACAGTCTAAGGTCTTAATATTTTTCTGTCAAAGGCTTTTAATGTAATTTAGTTTTGAAATGCAAAAAGACCTTTTTTTCCAAGAAAACATTTAAAATGTTTCCAGTAAATCTTTCTGTTAACAATAATACATATATGGTATTGTGTATAATATTGTGATGCATGCATCAAGACTTGTATTGACTTTATAAGTAATTAAACTCTGTGTTCACTTTAAAGAATTGCTATTCTTTATCTTGTTGCCAGTGTCATTGGATGTTCGAAGGTTTCATTCAGCTTTTGACTCCTCTGCCATCCTTCTCATTGAAGGCCTGTTTAATATTTTTCTGACAAAGGTTTTAAATTTAATTGTTTTGTCATGGAAAAAAGGCCTTCGTTATGAGAAAACACATTTTTCCCCAGTAAATCTTTTGGAACAAAGTAATACACATGGTATTGTGTATTATCTTGTGATCCATTTTTCAAGACCTGTATTGATTGATAACCTTGAAGTGTATTATTACATCCCTGATAGGCCCACCACACATGGATATTGGTTACCATATTTCAGGCTCACAGAGTAGAGACCCAAATTAAAACAAGACTAATAGGCTTAGTGTACAATGATCACTGGATCACTTAAATTAGAGGCCTAAAATGTATGGATAAAAGTTGCAGTGATACTGGCTCACAGGATACAGACCAATGTTACTATAATATAGGCCTAGAATACAGGGATATAGGTTACAAGTTTGCAAGCTCAAAGAGACTAAGTTAACAATTATACAGGCTCATAATGTGTAGATGGTGGTTGCTGTGGTGAGCCCACAGTGTATTGACAGCAAGGCTCACAATGTGTAGACAGTTGTTGCTGTGGGAAGCCCACAGTGTATTGACAGGAAAGCTCACAATGTGTAGACAGAGGTTTCTGTGGTAAGCCCACAGTGTATTGACAGCAAGGCTCACAATGTGTAGACAGTGGTTTCTGTGGTAAGCCCACAGTGTATTGACAGCAAGGCTCACAATGTGGCTCTGGTGTGTACACTGAATGGTAGTCTCAAACAAGGGTGTTTTGTACACACACGAAGGCCCACAATGTCAGTGACACACAAAAGCTTGTAATGTGGCTGTGGTAAAGTAGTGCCGGTCGTCTGTCTGTTTACAGGGCACAAATCATAACCGCTGGACCTGGAATCTTCTAACTTTACATCCAGAGAGGTCCATCAACAATCTCCTTGGACACCTGGAATTAAGTCTCTGTTACCCATATTCTTTGAGCTATGGGGCTCCAAAGTACCCCCCAGAAAAATGGAAAATTTGGTACAAAAGCTCAAGTATCTGAACAACTAATGCATTGATCACCATGATTCTTTGCATAGATATTGATCATGGAGTGTTTCATCAATTTCTGCAGGCTGGTTGCGCCACCTGTATTTTTTTATTTTTATAATTTTTTCTCTATTTTTGAGACCTTTAAAGATGCGGTCATCTGTTACCAGGGAACAAATCGTAACGACTGGACCTAGAATCTTCTATCTTGACAGGTGGGGAGGCCCATGAAAAGTCTCCTTTGAAACCTGGAATTAGGTCTCTATTACCCAGATTCTTCAAGCTATTGGGCTCTGAAGTACCCCCAGGAAAAATGGAAATTTGATACAAAAACTCAATTATCTGAACAACTAATGCATTGATCACCATAATTCTTTGCATGGATATTGATAATGGAGTGTTTCATCAGTTTCTGCAGACTGGTGGTGCCACCTGTACTTTTTCTATATTTTACAATTTTCTTTCTCTATTTTTGATACCTTAAAAGATGCGGTCATCTGATAACAGGGCACAAATCGTAATAACTGGACCTAGAATCTTCTTTCTTTACATGCACAGAGGCTAATGAAAAGTATCCTTGGAGACCTAAAATTAGGTCTCTGTTACCAAAAACCTCAGAGCTATGGGGCTCTGAAGTATCCCCCAGAAAAATGGAAAATTTGATACAAAAGCTCAAGTATCTAAACAACTAATGCATTGATCACCATAATTCTTTGCATGGATATTGATCATGGAGTGTTTCATCAGTTTCTGCAGAATGGTGGTGCCACCTGTATTTTTTTTTATTTTTTACAAATTTTTTTCTCTGTTTTTGATACCTTTAAGGATGCAGTCATCTGATAACAGGGCACAAATCATATCGACTGGACCTAGAATCTTCTATCTTTACATGCACAGAGGCCAATGAAAAGTCTCCTCGGAAACCTTAAATTAGGTCTCTGTTACCCAAAACCTTAGAGCTATGTTGCTCTGAAGTATCCGCCAGAATAATGGAAAATTTGATACAAAAGCTCAAGTATCTGAACAACTAGATGCATTGATCACCATGATTCTTTGCATAGATATTGATCATGGAGTGTTTCATCAGTTTCTGCAGACTGGTGGTGCCACCTGTATTTTTTTTATTTTTTACAATTTTTTTTTTCTCTGTTTTTTATTCCTTAAAAGTTGCAGTTATCTGATAACAGGGCACAACCCATAACAATTGGACCTAGAATCTTCTATCTTAACATGCAGGGAGGCCCATGGAAATTCTCCTTGGAAACCTAAAATTATGTCTCTGTTACCCAAAACCTCAGAGCTATGTTGCTCTGAAGTATCTGAAGAGCTATAGCGATCACCCTTTTTCCGGTTTCCATCCGTCAGTCCTTTAACCAGGCATAAATCATAACTACTGGTCCTGGAATCTTCTTACCTGACATCCAGAGAGGTCCATGAAAAATATCATTAGAAACCTGAAATTAGGTCACTGTTGCCCATATTCTTTGAGCTATGGGGCTCAAAAGTATCCCCCAGAATAATGGAAAATTTGACACAAAGCTCAAGTCTCTGAACAACTAATGCATTGATCACCATGATTCTTTGCATAGATTTTGATCATGGAGTGTTTCATCAGTTTCTGCAGTCTGGTGGTGCCACCTGTTTTTTAGCTCAGCTGACTGAAAGTCATCTGAGTTATAGCGATCACTCTTTGTCCGTCGTCTGTCTGTCTGTCCATTAACCAGGCACAAATCGGAACCGCTGACCTAGAACCTTCTAACTTGGCATTCTGAGAGGTCCATGAAAAATCTCCTTGGAAACCAGAAATTAGGTCTCTGTTACTGATATCCTTTGAGCTATGGGGCCCCAAAGTACCCCCCAGAATAGTCAAAAATTTCATACAAAGAGAGATGTTTTGATGTTATGCAGTCTTTAAGTGTACTAATGTTTTTTTAGCTCAGCTGACTGAAGAGCTATAGTGATCACCCTTTTTCCAGTGTCCATCTGTCAGTCCGTTAACCAGGCATAAATCATAACTACTGGACATAGAATCTTAATTCTTGACAAACTGAGAGGTCCATGAAAAATCTCCTTGGAAACCAGAAATTAGGTCTCTGTTACTGATATCCTTTGAGCTATGCGGTCCCAAAGTACCCCCCAGAATAGTCAAAAATTTCATACAAAAACTTCAATATCTCAATAACTACATCACTGATGGTCATGTTTTTTGGCATACATATTGATCATGAGATTTTCCATCAGTTCCTGCAGACTGGTGGTGCCACATGTATTGTTCGATTTTTTACGATTTTTTCCTCTATTTTTGAGACCTTTAAGGATGCTGTCATCTTTTAACGTGGCACAAATCGTAATGACTGGATCTAGAATCTTCATTCTCGTCACACTGAGAGACCTATGAATAGTCTCCATGGAAACCAGAAATTAGGTCTCTGTTACTGATATCCTTTGAGCTATGGGGCCCCAAAGTACCCCCCAGAATAGTCAAAAATTTCATACAAAACTACATCACTAATGGTCATGATTTTTGGCATATGTATTGATCATGAGATGTTTCATCAGTTTCTGCAGACTGGTGGTGCCCCCTGTACTTTTCAATTTTTACGAATTGTTTTTTCTATTTTCTATACCTTTAAGGATGTAGTTTATCTGTCAACAGGGTAAAAATTGTAACGACTGGACCTAGAATCTTCATTCTTGACAGACAGGGAGACCCATGAAAAGTCTCCATGGAAACCTGAAATTAGGGGTGTGTTACCCATATCCTTTGAGCTATGGCACTCCTAAGTACAGCTCAGAATAATGGACAATTTGTTACAAAAGCTGAAGTATCTGAACAACTAATGCAGAGATCACCATGATTCTTTGCATGGATATTGACCATTAAGTGTTTTTATTAGTTTCTGCAGACTGGTGGAGCCACCTGTATTTTTGTATCCGCCAAAACGAAGTTTTGCGGATACTGTTTTTGACCGGGTTCCTCCGCCACTGCCGCTTTTGTTTCCAGAGAACTCCTCTGAAACTAATGGACCAATTTTTCCGAAACTTACACGAGAAAAAGAAACATTGGCCAAATTACATACAGGAGTTAGTGTTATCATATAACGTTACACCACATAGCTCTACGGGCTATTCTCCTTTCTTCTAACTATATGGACGAGAACCCTGTTTGCCGATAGATGTTTGGCTGTGCCAATGAAGGACACCATTTTACTGTTCCAGACTGGCTTGAATCTCATCAAATGTGCTTGTCTGAAGCAATGCAAAGAGCTGGGACTACTTTGGAGCAACATGCATTGGCTCTACAGAATAGAGATAATCAGAGTCGTAAGGATATTCCAGTTATATACAGGATAAAAAACAAAATACAGGATATGTGGGACCCAACTCCATATAAAGTTGTGAACTGAGTTTTTCTGGATGGTCAAGTGTATAAAGTGCAACGAGTTGATGGATTTTGACCAGTTAAGACTGTGAATAGAATTGACATATTGGATAGTGGAGAATTGACTCCCAAAGTGAGTTCTAGAGATATTGAATCTGAAGTTGATGTAGCCCATGATCAGTCGGAAGATGAGGATTTAGTGTTTGAGTTGAGCAAAACACAAGAATCTGTACCCAATGCGACAATGCTAACTACATCTGAACCACGAGATGAACCTGTTGTATTGGAGGAGATACAGAATCAGTTTGTTGATACGTGTGAGTCAGAGCCAGAGACTTTGAGACGGTCGACTCGGTCTACAGCTGGTCAACATAGAAACCCGAACCGAATCCCAATGAGTGTGCTTCATCAGGGTACTGCAGCATATGTAGGTTGGGGAAGTAGCTAACAGAGTATATGGTTAGTGTTTTATTCGGTGATTCATATTTTCATGGGTTACTTTTTATTATTACTTGCTTCACAATAATCAAGGATAAGGGTTTTCAGGGTTAATATTGTCATTGCCAGTATGAGCATGACATCTTATTATGTTCGTGCCATGTGGAAGAAATTTTTGTTGTACTTGCAGATAATTTCTTTGCACATTGTTCCTAGATAATGTTGTAAGGTTATTGAGGACAATTAACCTTCTGCGGGGGAGAGATGTGACGGGTCAGTGATGCACTTTATGTGGAATAGCCAATATTTTTGTATTGGCTCATGTAGTTTTATTGAACAGCCCAACGGAAGGCAGTCTTAGATTGTTAGCGTAAGTATTGCTGGGAAACGCTTTGTATTTTCTGGTGTTACCTTTCATAGGTCCGGATGGACGGCGTTACTAAGTAAAGTTTGTTCCTTTGCTGAAGTTTTTAGGGAATAGGACAGCTGTTGCCGTCATGGCAGGAGAGTAGCAGGTTATTGCTCGCACTGGCGTTGTTTTCGTAAGTTTTCATTTATTTATTTCTTGTAAAACAAGGATGATCGTAGGTACGTTCATGCCCGCAAATGGCCATTTAAAGTTTAACTGGGGAAAGAAGTAAACTTTATATTTATGTAAGGCTGTATCGTTTCTTTGGTAATTCTTGGTAATTATGTCAAAATTTCCATGTAATATGGGTGATTATGCAGTTAAATGTATGTTTTGGCAAGCTTTCTGTGGCTTCCTATTTATATTGTGAATATTTTAAAGAAAACTGTTGTCTGGAATAATAGAGAATATTTGGAAATTTATTGAACAGAGTATCGGGGATGCCATATGCAGTTCAGAGAAACCCTTTTGTGTACATTTGTCTGGGCGGAAGTGCTCGTAATACGTCACAGCTTTGTGTTTGTTTACATCTATGCTCATTGTTAACTGCGCGGGCTGAGTTAGGATTTAAAATATATCTTGCTATCTTGTAGTTAATTTGTCATGCTGTTTTTATGAGACATAAATGCTATGGAGAGTTTACTTGATAATGTAGTGCTGGGGACAATATTATTTTAAAGTCACGTATGTGTTTAATCTCTTATTGATTTGACTAAATACTGATGTTAACGTCAATGTAAAGGAAAATAACACAACATAGTAACGGATTTGTAAATGAGTAAACAGATTATTTGATTGAGCCTTTATTTGTACGTATAACATACCTTGCAGTACAAGTGCTTATAATAAGTGACATAAGTTGTGATATAAATAACAGGATTCTGTATTATTGAATATTGATCAGTGAAGGGCATTATATATCAATTTCTTTTATTATGTGCAGAATAACTGCAACTGGTTCATTTTATTTGTTGCAGTGAAGGCTTCTTTCTGACTAGAGCCCAGGTTCCACATATGGAAATGGCTTTTTGTACCTGATGTGATGTCATAGTCATAATAAACTGTACCAAACTTCAATGTCGTTACGGACTTGCCACATACATACACATTTAGGCAGCAGACATCCATGCTAATATGCAACATACCTCATTCTATTTCCCCTTGCCACTCAATCCATGCCTCACTTAACCTGTTCCACTCTGATTTTGGTGGAAACACGTAGTCACTTGTCGGCTACCCGTATTTTAGTTTTTAAAGTTTACACATTTTCTCTCTATTTTTGAGATATATAAATTATTCAAGGGGGTACTTGCAAGACCCATAGGTCACAGGATATGGATAACAGAGACGTAATTTCAGGTTTCCAAGGAGATTTTTTAAGGAATTACCTGGATTTTCATGACCTTCACTAAGAATAGCTAAAATATTGTAAAAATTAGACAACAAGGCCTACAGGCCTAATGCGAACCTGTGCATTGGGAAATAAACCAGGTATAATGCTTCAATGCTGGACCATTACTTTTAATGTATATGAACAATGCAAGTACTAAACATTTTGAATATGAAACATTTACACAAACATCACTGCAGAAATTCTGGCATGGGTGCTCACAACACATGAATGATTGTAGCTGGCACCATCAGTCTTGTACACAAAGCTATCAAAGATATATACATATGCCCCATTTCAGACTGATATATCAAACCCCTCCTGAGAAAAACACAGGGACACACTGTGCAAAAGTCATTGTAGGTTGCAACACCTGTCTCGTGAGCGAGAAAGTCATCAAAGACACGTAGACAGGCAAATACTAGACCAATACATCAAACTTTCCCAGAGTTTGATGCATGGGGCTGACCAGGCTTAGGTGAGAAAGGCAGTTGCCCCAAGTGAACTGTGACAAATTGCTTGCTCAGGCTACTGCACTGAACTCATGACCTGCACCTGGCAAGACTGAGTGAACTTTTGACCTGTACCTGGCTGCACTGAGTGAACTCTTGACCTGTTGCATAATCTGACACAGTTGGCAGTCTGCCAAAGCTATAAATAGATCCAGGCTGAACTTTGGTGCCAAATCTGATGCAGTGGGCAGTCTGCCAATGCTATAAATAGAATGCAGCTACTGCCCTGAGTAAACTCCTGACCTATACCTGGCTGCACTGAGTGAACTCTTGACCTGTTGCCTAATCTGATACAGTTATCAGTCTGACAATACCATAAATAGATCCAGACTGACCTTTTGCCTGTTGCCAAATCTGAAATAGTAGCCACACCTATGCATAAGCTCTCAGATTGGCTCCGCATGCAGCCCTGGGGGGCATGACACACATAAGGTGATCACATGATATTCATGAGTTGATCACATGCTACCTATGAGTTGATCACATAGTGCCCATGAGGTGTTCACATGTCACCCATGAGGTGATCACATGCCTTGTGCTTGGCTGCACTGATTGAACTCTTGACCTATATCTGGCTGCACTGAATGAACTCTTGATCTGTTGAGGTGATCACATGGTGCCCATGAGGTGTTCACATGTCACCCATGAGGGGATCACATGCCTTGTGCTTGGCTGCACTGACTGAACTCTTGACCTATATCTGGCTGCACTGAATGAACTCTTGATCTATTGCCAAATCTGAAACAGTTGGCAGTTTCTTAACCTATGTATATATACAGCAATAATCTTTGCCTGTTGGCAAATCTGTTTACACATACTGAAAGACTTTGGCTAAAATGCTTTTTTTCAAGCTGAAATATTCATAAACTTTTTATCAAAATAGCTAGAAAAACAAAAGATTCAGTTCTTTCATTGTTAAAGGTTCAATAATTCTGCCAAAAATCATTCAACAAAACTTGAACAAAGGCCACCTAAGAATAATTTTGGTGCCATGTAACAGAAGTTATAACTGAAACAATAATTTTGTAGAAGAACAGTTTTGCAGTCCTCAGTTTGAGTTACACATAATTATGGCCATAAGACCAACTTAAGTTTTTCTGATATTATTGAAAGAACCATATCCAACGATAATTCTTTTAAAAAATTGAACGATTCAACTTGACAGTTTCAACATTTTAAGCTGAAAGAGGCTAAAATTATGAGGTTTTTGCCCATAAAAAACAGGTCAATGTAGGTGGCACATCAAAATATGCAACTTCAAATATGAGTCATGTGACCAACATTTGCACAATACTTGGTAATGCTAGCTTCTGTCATTTCTGAGATAACTATGTCAGTATGCTTACTTGGCCAAATGACCGTTCAAATGCAAACCATTTGAACAAACTTGAGAGTGCTTGCCTCTGGGATCATTTCTGTAAAATATTGAACAATTTGGCTAGACAGTTTACAAGAAGACTTTTAAAGGTTTTTCAGCTGTTCCCCTATAAAATTAAGTAAATGCAGATAGTAAAAAACATAAGCTGAATCCCACAACATTTGATCTGTGACAGATAATTGCATAAAATCTGGGGATGGTAGCTCCTGCTATTCCTGAGAAATTATGGGTTGATATACAGATGACCAATGACCCCCGTACAAAAAATGGTCAATGCAGGTGGCGCCACCAATACCTGAATTTCATATATGACTCATGTGACCAATACTGGCATAAAATTTGGTGATGATAGCTCTGGCCGTTTCTGAGATTGTCATTTTAGTATGCTTTTTCGGACAGATGACTAGGTTCAACTTCCTGTAATTCGGCCAAAATTCACATAACTTGAACCATTTAAACAAACTTGAGAGAGATGGTATAAAAGATTATTTCTGTGAAATTTTGAACAAATCGGCTTGACCATTTCAGAGGAGAAGATTTTTAAAGGTTTTTAGCTTTTTCTCTATAAAATCTAAGAAAATGCATATTTTTTTCAGATGGCTAATTGTTTTATTTAAATTTCATGATGCTAGCTCCAGTCATTTTCGAAATAGTATGGGTTAACGAATACCTGTGATTGTAAACATTGCCTGGCATGAGGAATATCTAAAATCATAAATCTACATTTTTTTTAAGTTTTTAAAAAACATTCTTGTCAATATTAACCAAAGATAACCTGAAATCTAAATGTCTGGAGGCATGATGTAACGGATGCTGGTAAACTGGTTCCAGGCTAGATGTATCTGCTTCGCACAGCTAACATATATGGTAAAATGACTCAATTCAATCTTTATTATTCAGCCAAAATTCATTCTTTGGAACCATAAAAGACAATTATTATAAGAATTATTCAGGGGATTATTCTTGTAAAATATTAAACAAATTGGCCTCAGTGGCATCGGTCAAAAAACGTTTTGCAGGTTTATAACTTATATGGGAAAATAAAGCAAAATGGCTCAGTTAAGCTTCCAATAACTCAGCCAAAAATCATTGAACCAAAACCATTTGAACAAACTTGAATTATCAACATCTAAGGATAATTAATGTGTGAGATTTAAGAATTTGGCCCAGTGGTTTTTGAGAAGAAGATCTTTGTAGCAACTGAGCTAAAATGGGCTATTATGGCATATGACTAAATTCAGCTTCCCATAACTCAGTCAAAAGTCACTGAACTAAGACCATTTGAACAAACTTCAGAAAGCACTACCCTAGGATTATTTCTGTGCAATATTAAACAATTTGGCCAAATGGTTTCAGAGAAGAAGTTTTTTGTAGCTGTCAGTATGATACCGGCACTGATGACCCCCGTTCAAAAAAGGCCGATGCAGGTGGCGCCATGTATAACTGAATTTCAGACATGACTCATATGACCAACATTGGCATAAAATTTGGTGATGACAGCTCCAGCCGTTACTAAGATTGTAATTTTAGTATGCCTTTTTTGGACAAATGACTAATATCAACTAGCTGTAACTCGGACAAAAATCACCGAACTTAAACCATTTTTGAACAAATTTGAGAGAGATTGTTCTAGGAATCATTTCTGTGAAATATTGGACAATTTGGCTGAACAGTTTCGGAGAGGAAGATTTTTAAAGTTTTTTTAGCTTTTTCTCTATAAAATCTAAGAAAATGCAGTTAGCCAAAAAATAAGCAAAATCCGACAGAGTTTTTTAGATGACAAATTTTTTGCAGAAAATTTCTTTATGCTAACTCTTGCCGTTTTCAAGATAGTATGGGTTAACGTATAGCCGACGGCGGACGGATGAAGGACGCTGGACGACGCCACACCATTGCATAAGCTCACAGGTTCGCTAAAAATACAGGTGGTGCCTACAGTTGTCTGGAACTGAATAAACACTCATGATCAATATTCAAGGTAAGAAGATTCATTGAAATTTATGCATAAATCATCAAGATACTGGAGGTTTTGTATCAAAATCTACTCCCATCCGGTTACACACAAAATATTTGGGCGCATGCATGGAGCTCAATTCATGTTGAGCTTTGTGTATAAGTTTGTGTTCACATACATTGTCAGTTTTTAATATTTTTATTGCAAATAGCAGTTTCATACCTGTGCTTTTAATCATTTTATATGGTGTAAATTGATATACTCTTATATGGAGCACGAAAAGTAGCTAAAATAGAAGGTAAACTGGCTGAAATTCAAGGCCAGAGACAGGAGAATGCTGATACAGCCACTGTAGAGCAGCATGAAGATTCTGTTGTTCACAAGGTTGCCAGTGTGGCCCTTGATGCAGAGTGCAGGCAACAACACAGGCCAATTATACAGATGGAAAGTTTGGGAAATCCTGGTGGTGACTCCATTTTAATCAACCTGCAGGACGGCAAGTACAAGATGGACATACTGTTACAGCCAGTGGTACAGCTGATAAATCTCGGTCAAGTCACAGGAGGAGACTTGCTACCTCCTGGGACTGGGGAAATTAGCCATCACTAGAAGGGATGTCAGGTGATCATAATAAAAGATCACATGACCCCAAACATGGCTGCAGCCAGGGGTGAGAGAAGCTGTCCCACTCAAACAAAGATTCAGATAATAATGTGCAGGAAGAACTGGAAGAACTGAAATACCTGCCCTTCAGATGAAAGCTATAGCTGACTCTAGCAAAGCTTGCTCCTGTTGTCACCAAACTAAAACAGACATATGATGAGAGCAAAGGGGCTCAATCTGACAGTGATGGTGATGCTGACTGTCATGGGTCAGACTGATAATGTGCATAACTGTATGGGAGATGGTGAACTTTCTGACCGAGGTAGTGCCTCTAATCTTGAAATCAGCAAAAAGGTATCTTTGACACAGTGTTAGACCAGTTTAGACTGTCTTGATAGCTTGTGCACTGTTCAGCAGACACAAGACAAAGAGGCCCAGAGGTTGTCCCCAAACTCTCTGAGATCATAAACAGTGTGATCAGCATGGGCATGCCTAAGAAAATGCTGTCCGATAAAGTCAAATTGCTAAAACCACCTAAAAACTGTATAAGTACATGACTACTATAACTGTGAGTTAGAGATTTTTTTCGAAATCTGAAGAGATCAACCAAGGAGAATGACAAAATAATGCAAGCTTAGCAAAGCAGGTATAACCCATATGTCAAGCACTTACAAGGCACATTGGAACTGCCAGAGCCAAAATTGGCTCTTGAGGGGAAGAGCATGGATCTCTCCATTACAGCCTACACTACATGCTATCTCTATGTACAGGAGAGATATGGTCAAACCTATCTTAATGTCGATTTTGGGGCCTTATGTTCACCTGAATATATGGTCACAACAGAGCTTTCTGGAGACACTTTGCAACAAAGAAAGTGAAGGCAGTTTGGGTCTCCTAATTTTTCGAAAGCCCAAAAAGAATGGTTTGTATAGAATAATTTTACATATGAAATACCTGAAAACACATTTAGAGTGAATTCATTTCAAGATAATAGTTGGACTTGCATGAACCTCATCACTAAAGATTGTTTCATGGCTTTGTTGGATTTAAAAAACCTCAGCAGACATATTGTTCTTGGACAAAATGTTTGCCTTATTTGGGTACTGTGAAGTTGTAAAAGCGGATTATTGTCCACCATTTCAGTTCAGAATGGAAAAGTTATTGTACACCTAATGGGTTAGACAGAAAAATACATCACAATGGCCTTCAGCAAAGTCTAAAGCTGAAAATTTTAAAAGACCTCCCGCTAAAGCCATAAAAGCCACCAGTGCAGGTAAATAATTGTGGAAGCCAAGTAAAACAAGGGACCCATGGGTCACATCACTCAGCTGAATTTCGGAAAATATTAGTAACTGCAAAATATTTTTATTTCTTTTGGTTTTTTACATATATTATCATTTAAAAAGGTATGAGAAAATGGCCCTGCTAAAATGAAACTCTGTAAATTGTAGAATAATGAACATGAGCTAAACCATTTAGTGATGCACCAAGGGAAACAATGGGCCTACGGTAAGTGTTATATAAAAGTAACATTTCTTAAACAAATAATGTGTGAAGATAATTAAGTTTTCAAAAGTTAAATATATGGCCATATGAGTTAAAATTAATCCCACAAAGTTTGACCAATATTCCTAATTTTAATACTAAGTTAACAGTGTTAACAGTGTTAACATTAAAATTATAAGAACCATCTTGTTTATTAGTTCTGTGTATTGAGGGGTGGATGGGGGGAGGGGTCTCTGTTTGTTGCTGAAAAAAATGTTAATTATAAGATTCATCTAATTCATAGAACTGGTCAGTCAACAGAATTGGGGGGGGGAGAGAAAAAGGCTCCCTGTGGTATAAACTGCAGACAGCCTGATCAGGCTCAACTCAGTGGAGAGAGGGCTTGCCCTAGTGATTGATGGGATTACAAAAAACAGCCTGGGGAGCAAAGAGAGCTGCACTGAATGACCTACAGTGACCAAAGTGGACTGTTTGACAATGTAAGGGAATACAACAAGAGCCTACAAAAAATTCAATAACTAGCCTTATTTTGCAGCTTTTATTTTCAAATTTCAGATATAAACAGATTAAATCCTTATGTGTACATGCTGTGAAAATAAAATCCACAATACTTACGGGAAAAAAAAGTGCCATGGCCAAAACTGGGCAAAATTTAAGGTACAAATTTTTCATTTTTGCTAATATTTTAAAATTAAAAAATAATAACTTAAAAAAGATTTTGATCTAATTTTGGGTATACAGTTTAATTTTGATTAATTAAAGTTATATTACTGGATAAAAAGTCCTTAGCTTTAACATGTTTTGTGTTAAGTGATCAAATATCTTTCCTGATTTTTTACAAAATGCATTATGTTTGAACCCCATCACTTTTTTAAATTATATAATACAGACCTAATTTCTGGCATGTACATCGGAACTATATAGAGGAATATTTATGGTAGATATGAAGAAAAACAGGTGAGTGGTTTGATATTAGGCAGTTCTGAAGTGTGAAAATAGGTTTTTAATAAAAAATTGAGTTTTTCCTTAATTTCTCAAAGGAACCAAGTTGCAAAGACCAAGTTTTCGGCTTGGTAGGAGATCTTGGGGACAGCTAACATTATGCTGAATTTTGGATTCCTAGGTCTTACAGTTCAAAACTTGCCACATCTATGGATGGATGGACAGACAACAGACAGACAGACGGACTGACCGACAATGGACCATCACTATAGCTCAGATGACTTATAGTTAGCTGAGCTAAAAATAGAAAGGTTTCTTTAATCAGGCTATTCTGCACTCCTCGACATAATTTTTGCCATCAGACTATTATTTCTAAAAGGAAATCGCACGTTATTGCCACAAATTAGCACAAGTATCACACCATGATATGGATGAAGCTACACCAACACAAGAACAACAAGTCAAATGGAAAATGAAAAAATAAAGCAACAAGAAAATTGGAACCAAAACATCAACAATAAACATTGGTGACCTAGTTCTAGTTCAACAGGCTTGAACTAATATAGTCTACCCCATAACACTAATACATATGTCAGTTACACAAAGTAGGGGACATGATTACTCCTCAAAATGAAGAGAGAAGGAAGCCATTGCCACATTACATGCAGTGTTCGGTTCAGTTGGTACACTAGCTTAGCGTAAGCATAGATGTTAAGCTGATACTAAGCCAGAAAAAAATTTTATTTTTTTTTAATTTTCTCGCCTTACAATGGCTACATAGGATCATGGAGGAATTAGATCCTACCCTTAAAGAAGGAAGGGGGCAGCACTTAGGACCCAATTCATTGAAGGTACAATTGACCTCAAATTACATAGAGTATTGCACAGAAAGACTTCATAAAGACCACAGGAAACTTTCTTAAACAAAAGGAACTGGGCAATCAATTAGATGAAAAGTGGACCACAACAACATTGGACCTAAACCATGCAGATCAGACTGAAAGACATCCCATTATGTATGCATTAAGAAACAAGGGACCCATGGGTCATGGTGCTCAGCTGAAATTGACTTTGAAGGTAAAAATCTTAAATGATAACAAATTGAGAAAAGAAGTATGAGACTAAGAGATAATAGAGGCCATGGTTGATATGATTGGTTTGATTTGATGAGTAAGGAATTGTTGCAAATAATATTTCGTGATCTGACGTGTTTTCTTATTGGACCATTGGAGCAGCTAAAAAACATAAGATCTATACTATTACAATGATCATTGGTTGGCTCTTTGATTAATTGTTGATATGTACGGCAGCTGACACATAACTTTGGTTAAATCCTCACTTTTTATTACAGGGGAGAGTGGATAGACTTTGGATAGGAGAGAAGAGGGACAGTTTTATTTATATTTATCATTAATATGCTGGTCCAATAAGGATCGCTCTTACATCACTGGATTGTGAAAGACCCATGTACTGACCCACATGAAGCCACAGCCTTGTGAAGGGTATGCACATTTGATTTTTTTGGTAGCACAAATCTTATCTTTAGTGTTTTAAATCTGTATCAATCCTCAGATCAAAAGAAAGCTGGTGCATAAGAGATATTAAAATGAAAAGTATATACTCAAAAGGTTTTGGCTGCAATTATATTTCTAAAGAAATATTTGGTTAAAAAATACAATCAAACTTTATATTTTAAATGCCCCTGTCAGCAGAGGTAGGTCAGGATGTCCCAAATCTCACTTTCTCTCCCCACATGACTTCTATCTAAAACATGAAATCTTGCCCAGTCTTTCCAATCAGTTGTTTTTTATGTTCCAGGGAAAATGCCAAGATGCCAACATTAAGAAGCTGTGAAAACAGATGACTCATTAAGAAATGTTGCCAAAGCATCAGGGATATCCAGGTATATACTATCAAGAAAAGTTAATATGTATAAAGAGAATGCAGAGAGCAACCTTGCAGCAGATTACACAAAAATTCAAATTGTCCGTATGTTTGCCACCTGTCCATCTGTCAATTAACCAGGCACATATTGTAAACCCATGACCTAGAATCTTGTAACTTGATGAAAAATCTCCTTGGAAACCTGAAATGAGGTCACTGTTACCCATATCCTTTGAGCTATTGGACTAGAAAATACCCTGAAGAATAATGAAAATATTGATACAAAAGCTCTAGTATCTGAACAACTAATGCATTGAATACAATGATTGTTTGCATGCGAATTAATCATGGAGTGTTTATTAGTTCCTGCAAATTGGTTGCACCACCTGATTATTTTTCTCGAATTGTTAAGCATTTTCTAAATCTATTTTGAGACCTTCAAAAGTGTGGTCCCTTGTTAACAGGGAGCAAATCTTAACCATCTGACTTAGAAACTTCTTACTTTACATCCTTGGAGGTCCATGAAAAATCTACTTGGAAACCTGAAATGAGGTCCCTGTTACCCATATCCTTTTAGTTATATGGCTTGTAAATACTCTTTAGTCTAATTAAAAAATTTCATACAAAACCTTCATTTTCTAAACAACTTATGCACTCATCACCATGATTCTTTGCATGCACATTCACCATGGAGTGTTTAATCAGTTCCTGCAGACTGGTAGGCCTGTGTTTTATTTTAAAATTATTATGCATTTTCTTAAATTTTTTATTTTTTAGACCTTTAAAGGTGCAGTTGTCTGTTAACAGGGAACAAATTATAACTATTGCCCCTAGAATCTTCTATTTTGACATCCAGGAAGGTCCATGAGATATCACCTTGGAAACTAAGGTCTCTGTTACCCATATCCCTAGAGCTTTGCTTCAGTTGAATTTGGATACCACCTACAAAATTTAGAATTCTGATGATAAAATTCCTTTTGTGAATTTCTTCCAAGTCTGCTGAGTGTCATGACCTCGGTGGTCACTTGTTATTGTTCTGTTCATATTTTTTTAGCTCAGCTGACTAAGAGTCATCTGAGCTTGTCATGGTTCTTTGTCCTTTGTGTATCTGACCTACTGTTAACAGAGCACAATTGAAAACAGTTTGACCTACAAATTTTTAGTCCTGCATACAGCTAGATCTTACCATACTTAACTTGGGTCACTAGGTCTTCATATCTTTCAGAAATTGAAGAAGAACCACAATGACCCATTAAACAAGTGACCCATGAGTCATGACCCTCAGCCGACTGACACATTGACAATTTGTCCTTGCATGGGCAACTCATAAAGATAATGCAGGTGGCATCGTAGTTCATGCATATAGGCTCAGCATATTTAGTTTATCAAGACCCGTTATCACACCAAATTTGATGACAATCTATCCAGCAGTTCCTGAGGAATTTGACATTTTTGTGTATTTTGCATTTTTTTCTGTAGTGCAGAGAACATAGGTCACAGTGACCTAATTTTTAGGGATTATTGAGACACTCATGATGTGAAGTAAGAAATTTCTAGATACAATGTTAATGATTTGTTGTTTTGGTATCAAATTTCAAATATTCTGAGGTGGGGGGGGGGGGGGTGCTAATAAGCCCCTTGGCTTGGGTATATGAGTAACAGACTTAATTTCAGGATTCTAGGAAGACTTTTCATGGACCTCCATTGATATCAAGTTAGAAGATTCAAGGAACAAAGGTTATGATTTGTGCCCTGTTAACAGACAACTGCATCTTTAAAGGTTTCAAAAGTAAAGTAAAGAATTGTTACAAATTTTTAAAATCCAGGTGGCGCCACCAATCAGCAGAAACTGATGAAATACTCCATGATCAATATCCATGTAAATAATCATGGTGATCAATGCATTAGTTGTTCAGAGACTTGAGCTTTTGTGTCAAATTTTCCATTATTCTGGGGGGTACTTTTGAGCCCCATAGCTCAAAGAATATGGGCAACAGTGACCTAATTTCAGGTTTCTAATGAGATTTTTCATGGACCTCTCTGGATGTCAGGTAAGAAGATTCCAGGACCAGTAGTTATGATTTATGCCTGGTTAAAGGACTGACGGATGGACACCGGAAAAAGGGTGATCGCTATAGCTCTTCAGTCAGCTGAGCTAAAAAAACATTAGTACACTTAAGGACTGCATAACATCAAAACATCTGTTTTTGATCAAATAATATACATATTTCTCTGTACATTTGCTATGTACATATCAGGATTTAGGTCAGCATTGTGCAATATCTTTAAGTAATTGGCCTTAAATTACTTTGTGACCAATCAGTAAATATATTTACTCAATTAAAATATATAAATGTAGGGGAAAAGTATAAAGCTTTATCTTGTTCCTGCAAGAGGATTGTGAATCCTTAGATGAAGGGAGACTCCATGACAGGCATAGCATGTGCCACAGTGTAAGGAAGGATGCCTGAGACAAGAATGATGTAATATAAGTGATATTGTGTACAAAATCTTGATAAAATGTATTGTTCAATGGCCAACAGGAGGTTAAATTGGTGAAAATACTAATCTTCTAACATACAAAGCTATTAATGTGTCAGAGGATGTCTTGTCTATGTTCACCTTTTACTTATAACTGTGGTTCTTATGGGACCTGTTATTCATGAAGGAATTATTTCTAGGGTATTTTGCTGAACCTGGAGATGACAGATTTGATCAACACGTTATAAGAAGGGCAACCTCTGTACGTCATTTGTTTACTTGATTATTGCAACACTGACTCTGTGTTTAGAGAGATATTCTTGAAATTGCAGCTTATGCAGAACAACAACAATTCAATGATTTTACTTAGTGATGAACTGGAATATCATCTGAACTCAGCAACAGGAAATAGGAACAATGACCAGAAGACACTGCTGTCTTTAGTTGGGCGGTCCAGTTGGAACCTCAACTTCAAATGCGCAAGTGGCAGGATGACAACAACTGCCCTGAATCTGACTGGATTCATTCAGCCATTATACATGGTGAATCAGCTTGATCCAAGCCAGAACCATGATGGGTTCATTGACTGATTCCTGCGGTGTGCCCCCCCCCTTGGTGAACATGTGGGAAGGATTAGGTGTTGAGTGCCCTGGCATTTTTCAAGACGTGCACAAAATGTTCAAGGTAATTTAGACTTCTGTCTATTGCAGCTTATGCAGAACAACAACAATTCAATGATTATACTTAGTGACGAACTGGAATATCATCTGAACTCAGCAACAGGAAATAGGAACAATGACCAGAAGACAATGCTGTCTTTAGTTGGGCGGTCCAGTTGGAACCTCAACTTCAATATCGCAAGTGGCAGGATGACAACAGCTGCCCTGAATCTGACTGGATTCATTCAGCCAATTATACATGGTGAATCAGCTTGATCCAAACCAGAACCATGATGGGTTCATTGACTGATTCCTGCGGTGTGCCCCCCCCCCCCTTGGTGAACATGTGGGAAGGATTAGGTGTTGAGTGCCCTGGCATTTTTCCAGACGTGCACAAAATGTTCAAGGTAATTTAGACTTCTGTCTATTGCAGCTGATGCAGAACAACAACAATTCAATGATTATACTTAGTGACGAACTGGAATATCATCTGAACTCAGCAACAGGAAATAGGAACAATGACCAGAAGACAATGCTGTCTTTAGTTGGGCGGTCCAGTTGGAACCTCAACTTCAAATGCGCAAGTGGCAGGATGACAACAACTGCCCTGAATCTGACTGGATTCATTCAGCCATTATACATGGTGAATCAGCTTGATCCAAACCAGAACCATGATGGATTCATTGACTGATTCCTGCGGTGTGCCCCCCCCCCCCCCCTTGGTGAACATGTGGGAAGGATTATGTGTTGAGTGCCCTGGCATTTTTCCAGACGTGCACAAAATGTTCAAGGTAATTTAGACTTCTGTCTATTGCAGCTTATGCAGAACAACAACAATTCAATGATTATACTTAGTGACGAACTGGAATATCATCTGAACTCAGCAACAGGAAATCGGAACAATGACCAGAAGACACTGCTGTCTTTAGTTGGGCGGTCCAGTTGGAACCTCAACTTCAATATCGCAAGTGGCAGGATGACAACAACTGCCCTGAATCTGACTGGATTCATTCAGCCATTATACATGGTGAATCAGCTTGATCCAAGCCAGAACCATGATGGATTCATTGACTGATTCCTGCGGTGTGCCCCCCCCCCCTTGGTGAACATGTGGGAAGGATTAGGTGTTGAGTGCCCTGGCATTTTTCCAGACGTGCACAAAATGTTCAAGGTAATTTAGACTTCTGTCTATTGCAGCTTATGCAGAACAACAACAATTCAATGATTATTCTTAGTGACAAACTGGAATATCATCTGAACTGAGCAACAGGAAATAGGAACAATGACCAGAAGACACTGCTGTCTTTAGTTGGGCGGTCCAGTTGGAACCTCAACTTCAAATGCGCAAGTGGCAGGATGACAACAACTGCCCTGAATCTGACTGGATTCATTCAGCCATTATACATGGTGAATCAGCTTGATCCAAACCAGAAACATGTTGGGTTCATTGGCTGATTCCTGCGGTGTGCCCCCCCCCCCCCCCCCCCTTAGTGAACATGTGGGAAGGATTAGGTGTTGAGTGCCCTAGCATTTTTCCAGACGTGCACAAAATGTTCAAGGTAATTTTGACTTCTGTCTATTGCAGTTTATGCAGAACAACAACAATTCAATGATTATACTTAGTGACGAACTGGAATATCATCTGAACTCAGCAACAGCAAATAGGAACAATGACCAGAAGACACTGCTGTCTTTAGTTGGGCGGTCCAGTTGGAACCTCAACTTCAAATGCGCAAGTGGCAGGATGACAACAACTTCCCTGAATCTGACTGGATTCATTCAGCCATTATACATGGTGAATCAGCTTGATCCAAGCCAGAACCATGATGGGTTCATTGACTGATTCCTGCGGTGTGCCCCCCCCCCCCTTGGTGAACATGTGGGAAGGATTAAGTGTTGAGTGCCCTGGCATTTTTCCAGACGTGCACAAAATGTTCAAGGTAATTAAGGCTTCTGTCTATTGCAGCTTATGCAGAACAACAACAATTCAATGATTATACTTAGTTACGAACTGGAATATCATCTGAACTCAGCAACAGGAAATAGGAACAATGACCAGAAGACACTGCTGTCTTTAGTTGGGCGTTCCAGTTGGAACCTCAACTTCAAATGTGCAAGTGTCAGGATGACAACAACTGCCCTGAATCTGACTGGATTCATTCAGCCATAATACATGGTGAATCAGCTTGATCCAAACCAGAACCATGATGGGTTCATTGACTGATTCCTGCGGTGTGCCCCGCCCCCCTTGGTGAACATGTGGGAAGGATTAGGTGTTGAGTGCCCTGGCATTTTTCCAGAAGTGCACAAAATGTTCAAGGTAATTTAGGCTTCTGTCTATTGCAGCTTATGCAGAACAACAACAATTCAATGATTATACTTAGTGACGAACTGGAATATCATCTGAACTCAGCAACAGGAAATAGGAACAATGACCAGAAGACACTGCTGTCTTTAGTTGGGCGGTCCAGTTGGAACCTCAACTTCAAATGCGCAAGTGGCAGGATGACAACAACTGCCCTGAATCTGACTGGATTCATTCAGCCATTATACATGGTGAATCAGCTTGATCCAAGCCAGAACCATGATGGGTTCATTGACTGATATCTGTGGTGTGCCCCCCCCCCCCTTGGTGAACATGTGGGAAGGAATAGGTGTTGAGTGCCCTGGCATTTTTCCAGATGTGCACAAAATGTTCAAGGTAATTTAGACTTCTGTCTATTGCAGCTTATGCAGAACAACAACAATTCAATGATTATACTTAGTGACGAACTGGAATATCATCTGAACTCAGCAACAGGAAATAGGAACAATGACCAGAAGACAATGCTGTCTTTAGTTGGGCGGTCCAGTTGGAACCTCAACTTCAAATGTGCAAGTGTCAGGATGACAACAACTGCCCTGAATCTGACTGGATTCATTCAGCCATTATACATGGTGAATCAGCTTGATCCAAACCAGAAACATGATGGGTTCATTGGCTGATTCCTGCGGTGTGCCCCCCCCCCTGGTGAACATGTGGGAAGGATTAGGTGTTGAGTGCCCTGGCATTTTTCAAGACGTGCACAAAATGTTCAAGGTAATTTAGACTTCTGTCTATTGCAGCTTATGCAGAACAACAACAATTCAATGATTATACTTAGTGACGAACTGGAATATCATCTGAACTCAGCAACAGGAAATAGGAACAATGACCAGAAGACACTGCTGTCTTTAGTTGGGCGGTCCAGTTGGAACCTCAACTTCAAATGCGCAAGTGGCAGGATGACAACAACTGCCCTGAATCTGACTGGATTTATTCAGCCATTATACAGGGTGAATCAGCTTGATCCAAGCCAGAACCATGATGGGTTCATTGGCTGATTCCTGCGGTGTGCCCCCCCCCCCCTTGGTGAACATGTTGGAAGGATTAGGTGTTGAGTGCCCTGGCATTTTTCAAGACGTGCACAAAATGTTCAAGGTAATTTAGACTTCTGTCTATTGCAGCTTATGCAGAACAACAAAAATTCAATGATTATACTTAGTGACGAACTGGAATATCATCTGAACTCAGCAACAGGAAATAGGAACAATGACCAGAAGACACTGCTGTCTTTAGTTGGGCGGTCCAGTTGGAACCTCAACTTCAAATGCGCAAGTGGCAGGATGACAACAACTGCCCTGAATCTGACTGGATTCATTCAGCCATTATACATGGTGAATCAGCTTGATCCAAACCAGAAACATGATGGGTTCATTGACTGATTCCTGCGGTGTGCCCCCCCCCTTGGTGAACATGTGGGAAGGATTAGGTGTTGAGTGCCCTGGCATTTTTCCAGACGTGCACAAAATGTTCAAGGCAATTTAGACTTCAGTCTATTGCAGCTTATGCAGAACAACAACAATTCAATGATTATACTTAGTGACGAACTGGAATATCATCTGAACTCAGCAACAGGAAATAGGAACAATGACCAGAAGACACTGCTGTCTTTAGTTGGGCAGTCCAGTTGGAACCTCAACTTCAAATGCGCAAGTGGCAGGATGACAACAACTGCCCTGAATCTGACTGGATTCATTCAGCCATTATACATGGTGAATCAGCTTGATCCAAACCAGAAACATGATGGGTTCATTGGCTGATTCCTGCGGTGTGCCCCCCCCCCTGGTGAACATGTGGGAAGGATTAGGTGTTGAGTGCCCTGGCATTTTTCAAGACGTGCACAAAATGTTCAAGGTAATTTAGACTTCTGTCTATTGCAGCTTATGCAGAACAACAACAATTCAATGATTATACTTAGTGACGAACTGGAATATCATCTGAACTCAGCAACAGGAAATAGGAACAATGACCAGAAGACACTGCTGTCTTTAGTTGGGCAGTCCAGTTGGAACCTCAACTTCAAATGCGCAAGTGGCAGGATGACAACAACTGCCCTGAATCTGACTGGATTCATTCAGCCATTATACATGGTGAATCAGCTTGATCCAAGCCAGAACCATGATGGGTTCATTGACTGATTCCTGCGGTGTGCCCCCCCCCCCCCCCCCCTTGGTGAACATGTGGGAAGGATTAAGTGTTGAGTGCCCTGG
Source organism: Sipunculus nudus (assembly GCA_026874595.1). Classification (NCBI taxonomy): domain Eukaryota; kingdom Metazoa; phylum Annelida; class Sipuncula; order Golfingiida; family Sipunculidae; genus Sipunculus; species Sipunculus nudus. The sequence continues at coordinate 71,160,035 of CM049313.1, forward strand.
CATTTTTCCAGACGTGCACAAAATGTTCAAGGTAATTTAGGCTTCTGTCTATTGCAGCTTATGCAGAACAACAACAATTCAATGATTATACTTAGTTACGAACTGGAATATCATCTGAACTCAGCAACAGGAAATAGGAACAATGACCAGAAGACACTGCTGTCTTTAGTTGGGCGGTCCAGTTGGAACCTCAACTTCAAATGTGCAAGTGTCAGGATGACAACAACTGCCCTGAATCTGACTGGATTCATTCAGCCATTATACATGGTGAATCAGCTTGATCCAAGCCAGAACCATGATGGGTTCATTGACTGATTCCTGCGGTGTGCCCCGCCTCCCTTGGTGAACATGTGGGAAGGATTAGGTGTTGAGTGCCCTGGCATTTTTCCAGAAGTGCACAAAATGTTCAAGGTAATTTAGGCTTCTGTCTATTGCAGCTTATGCAGAACAACAACAATTCAATGATTATACTTAGTGACGAACTGGAATATCATCTGAACTCAGCAACAGGAAATACGAACAATGACCAGAAGACACTGCTGTCTTTAGTTGGGCGGTCCAGTTGGAACCTCAACTTCAAATGCGCAAGTGGCAGGATGACAACAACTGCCCTGAATCTGACTGGATTCATTCAGCCATTATACATGGTGAATCAGCTTGATCCAAACCAGAAACATGATGGGTTCATTGACTGATTCCTGCGGTGTGCCCCCCCCCCCCTTGGTGAACATGTGGGAAGGATTAGGTGTTGAGTGCCCTGGCATTTTTCCAGACGTGCACAAAATGTTCAAGGCAATTTAGACTTCAGTCTATTGCAGCTTATGCAGAACAACAACAATTCAATGATTATACTTAGTGACGAACTGGAATATCATCTGAACTCAGCAACAGGAAATAGGAACAATGACCAGAAGACACTGCTGTCTTTAGTTGGGCAGTCCAGTTGGAACCTCAACTTCAAATGCGCAAGTGGCAGGATGACAACAACTGCCCTGAATCTGACTGGATTCATTCAGCCATTATACATGGTGAATCAGCTTGATCCAAACCAGAAACATGATGGGTTCATTGGCTGATTCCTGCGGTGTGCCCCCCCCCCCTGGTGAACATGTGGGAAGGATTAGGTGTTGAGTGCCCTGGCATTTTTCAAGACGTGCACAAAATGTTCAAGGTAATTTAGACTTCTGTCTATTGCAGCTTATGCAGAACAACAACAATTCAATGATTATACTTAGTGACGAACTGGAATATCATCTGAACTCAGCAACAGGAAATAGGAACAATGACCAGAAGACACTGCAGTCTTTAGTTGGGCGGTCCAGTTGGAACCTCAACTTCAAATGCGCAAGTGGCAGGATGACAACAACTGCCCTGAATCTGACTGGATTTATTCAGCCATTTTACAGGGTGAATCAGCTTGATCCAAGCCAGAACCATGATGGGTTCATTGGCTGATTCCTGCGGTGTGCCCCCCCCCCCCTTGGTGAACATGTGGGAAGGATTAGGTGTTGAGTGCCCTGGCATTTTTCAAGACGTGCACAAAATGTTCAAGGTAATTTAGACTTCTGTCTATTGCAGCTTATGCAGAACAACAACAATTCAATGATTATACTTAGTGACGAACTGGAATATCATCTGAACTCAGCAACAGGAAATAGGAACAATGACCAGAAGACACTGCTGTCTTTAGTTGGGCGGTCCAGTTGGAACCTCAACTTCAAATGCGCAAGTGGCAGGATGACAACAACTGCCCTGAATCTGACTGGATTCATTCAGCCATTATACATGGTGAATCAGCTTGATCGAAACCAGAAACATGATGGGTTCATTGACTGATTCCTGCGGTGTGCCCCCCCCCCTTGGTGAACATGTGGGAAGGATTAGGTGTTGAGTGCCCTGGCATTTTTCCAGACGTGCACAAAATGTTCAAGGCAATTTAGACTTCAGTCTATTGCAGCTTATGCAGAACAACAACAATTCAATGATTATACTTAGTGACGAACTGGAATATCATCTGAACTCAGCAACAGGAAATAGGAACAATGACCAGAAGACACTGCTGTCTTTAGTTGGGCAGTCCAGTTGGAACCTCAACTTCAAATGCGCAAGTGGCAGGATGACAACAACTGCCCTGAATCTGACTGGATTCATTCAGCCATTATACATGGTGAATCAGCTTGATCCAAACCAGAAACATGATGGGTTCATTGGCTGATTCCTGCGGTGTGCCCCCCCCCCCCCCCCCCCCGGTGAACATGTGGGAAGGATTAGGTGTTGAGTGCCCTGGCATTTTTCAAGACGTGCACAAAATGTTCAAGGTAATTTAGACTTCTGTCTATTGCAGCTTATGCAGAACAACAACAATTCAATGATTATACTTAGTGACGAACTGGAATATCATCTGAACTCAGCAACAGGAAATAGGAACAATGACCAGAAGACACTGCTGTCTTTAGTTGGGCGGTCCAGTTGGAACCTCAACTTCAAATGCGCAAGTGGCAGGATGACAACAACTGCCCTGAATCTGACTGGATTTATTCAGCCATTATACAGGGTGAATCAGCTTGATCCAAGCCAGAACCATGATGGGTTCATTGGCTGATTCCTGCGGTGTGCCCCCCCCCCTTGGTGAACATGTGGGAAGGATTAGGTGTTGAGTGCCCTGGCATTTTTCAAGACGTGCACAAAATGTTCAAGGTAATTTAGACTTCTGTCTATTGCAGCTTATGCAGAACAACAACAATTCAATGATTATACTTAGTGACGAACTGGAATATCATCTGAACTCAGCAACAGGAAATAGGAACAATGACCAGAAGACACTGCTGTCTTTAGTTGGGCGGTCCAGTTGGAACCTCAACTTCAAATGCGCAAGTGGCAGGATGACAACAACTGCCCTGATTCTGACTGGATTCATTCAGCCATTATACATGGTGAATCAGCTTGATCCAAACCAGAAACATGATGGGTTCATTGACTGATATCTGTGGTGTGCCCCCCCCCCCTTGGTGAACATGTGGGAAGGATTAGGTGTTGAGTGCCCTGGCATTTTTCCAGACGTGCACAAAATGTTCAAGGTAATTTAGACTTCTGTCTATTGCAGCTTATGCAGAACAACAACAATTCAATGATTATACTTAGTGACAAACTGGAATATCACCTGAACTCAGCAACAGGAAATAGGAACAATGACCAGAAGACACTGCTGTCTTTAGTTGGGCGGTCCAGTTGGAACCTCAACTTCAAATGCGCAAGTGGCAGGATGACAACAACTGCCCTGAATCTGACTGGATTCATTCAGCCATTATACATGGTGAATCAGCTTGATCCAAGCCAGAACCATGATGGGTTCATTGACTGATTCCTGTGGTGTGCCCCCCCCCCCACCCTTGGTGAACATGTGGGAAGGATTAGGTGTTGAGTGCCCTGGCATTTTTCCAGACGTGCACAAAATGTTCAAGGTAATTTAGACTTCTGTCTATTTCAGCTTATGCAGAACAACAACTATTCAATAATTATACTTAGTGACGAACTGGAATATCATCTGAACTCAGCAACAGGAAATCGGAACAATGACCAGAAGACACTGCTGTCTTTAGTTGGGCGGTCCAGTTGGAACCTCAACTTCAAATGCGCAAGTGGCAGGATGACAACAACTGCCCTGAATCTGACTGGATTCATTCAGCCATTATACATGGTGAATCAGCTTGATCCAAGCCAGAACCATGATGGGTTCATTGACTGATTCCTGTGGTGTGCCCCCCCCCCCCCCACCCTTGGTGAACATGTTGGAAGGATTAGGTGTTGAGTGCCCTGGCATTTTTCCAGATGTGCACAAAATGTTCAAGGTAATTTAGACTTCTGTCTATTTCAGCTTATGCAGAACAACAACTATTCAATGATTATACTTAGTGACGAACTGGAATATCATCTGAACTCAGCAACAGGAAATCGGAACAATGACCAGAAGACACTGCTGTCTTTAGTTGGGCGGTCCAGTTGGAACCTCAACTTCAAATGTGCAATGGCAGGATGACAACAACTGCCCTGAATTTGACTGGATTCATTCAGCCATTATACATGGTGAATCAGCTTGATCCAAGCCAAAACCATGATGGGTTCATTGACTGATTCCTGCGGTGTGCCCCCCCCCCCCCCTGGTGAACATGTGGGAAGGATTAGGTGTTGAGTGCCCTGGCATTTTTCCAGAGTGCACAAAATGTTCAAGGTAATTTAGACTTCTGTCTGCATTATAAAGAAGTGAATTAAGTGATTCAGTCATAAGGATGAATGTACCATGTTGTGCATGTACACACCCATCATCCTGAGAGAGAACATATGAAATCAACTGGTAGGTAACAAGATGTGAACATAAATCAAGCTCTCTTCTTGTTAAGCATTGTGCCTGTATATCATTGAGTATATAAGTTGTTGAAGGATTAGATGTTCCTTTTTTTTAACAAGAGTCAGTGGTTTTACTAATACCACAGGTTTATAGGGCATATGTAAGGGTTCCAGATCCCAGTACCTATCTTGTTGTCAATGTTGTCACATCTCAGAGAATGGATAATCAAAACAATAATTCATTGCTTCCAGTTGATGGACAGATAACTGATGTAGAAACAGCAGATTAGCAGGCTTCTGATGTAAACATAGGAGAAGATAGGGGTAATGTTTCAGGTGATATCTCACCTGTCCAATTACGCAGGTCCCTCCATGAGCAGAAGGAACAAGACAAATATGGGGTTCATGATGTTAACAGCGATGAGAGTGTATTGTCAGATAATGCAAGGTAATACACAATCAAGAGAGTTCTCAGGTTTGAGAGACAAGATGATATAAAAGAATATGTAGTTCAAATAAAAAAGGGCCCTCTCAAAAGGCTGTATAGATTAAGCTGTCAAGTTTGGATAAAAGAGGAAGAAAATTGGTGATGGAAAATGTTATTCCAAAAATAGATGCTATGTGAATATATATCGTATGCATAAGCTCTACATGATGTCGTCAGGTTTGATGGTAGTATATTTATTTGTATTTTCTTTGTTAGAGAGCATGCCTTCGAGGGTGATAATGGCAGGCTAGATAGGTTTCTCTTGGAGAAACTAGAAACTATATGTAATGGTTAACTACAAATTACCCATTTTAACATGACATTTCTGGGACTGTTAAGTATGCTGATTAGAATATTAGATTGTGTGGATTGGCTATCTGTTTTAAGTCTGTTGCATGTTATGTGTTGTTATATGATCACATAATCTTATTCATTCCCACTCATGATGTTTGGACATTTGACAAAGTTCTGGAATGGGTAACGGGGAAACGTCTAACAGGAACTGAAGCATGTGAAATTGTCCAGAAAAGGGTAAAAGGTAAGTATGCACCAGTTCACCAGTCACAAACCTAGACCTAACACCACTCGTCAGTACTAGACAGTAGTCAATAGTAACTTGGTAACAGGAACAGAACCACCAGTATTTTAACACTAACAGTAGTCAGTTTCAGTTAACTCTTCAGGGTTGGGATCATAGGACACCCCCTGCTCACTCACCTACTGCTACATATACACATATGAAGCATCTACCTTAACAGCTCAGAAGGGATGGGGTGGGTGAGGTTATGGTGCTCTCTGTGCATCTTATGATTGTGTGAACCAACAAGAAAATTTTATTTTTGCTTTAATATTATTTGATGGTTTAAAGGGAAGAGAGTGTTCACCATTTATTTAAAAGGTTCCAACAAGAACCAAGGGGCTTGGAACCAAGGATGCTGTGAACTACCTGTTACATGAAAAATTAATATTTGCTGCAAGGAAATATTGTCGATATTTTTTCTATATCTAACCTAAGTATGTATCCTGTTGGTAAGATTTACCTCGTTTTTGAACCAGCTGGGCCATTGTGATGTGACACATCTGAAATATGACTAAAACACTCAGTCATACTCTTTACTCTGTTTGTTGCAGCAGAAGCGCCTAGAAGAAACTATCCAAATTAAAGTTAAAACAACAGCATACAAATTGTATTCATGTTATATGGATCATCCATAAATGATTTGCTTTTTATGTTAGACTTTATCAACTGACATTAAATATGCAAATAGTTAAAGGAACAACAGGAATTTCAGTTAAAGACTCAAAAGACTTACAACACAAAACATGTCCTCAGCTTTGAGAATGCACAGACTCAATTTTTCTGTTCATTTGAAATACTGTATTTATTCCAATCTGGCGATCCCTCTTATTTATGTCCCCAAAAAATATTTTGAAAGCATAATTTCTAAAATGACTCTAATTTCGCGACTGCCGACGATGTTTTCTGTTGACGGTGTTAAGGTGAAATGCCTCCGTCTCTCACAGGCCCTGCAGTTTGTATCTGACAAGATTCTTATTACACTGATCATCCACATCAATCTTGTTTCCAATATAATTTTTGAAGATACAAAGATGCGTTTTTCTTAATATATAAACTTGATAAAGCGTTCAAGATCCAAATGGGTGTCCGTGACGAAGCAGACTCGTGTACCATCCCTGGAACACACGTGCCTCGTGTGCAATTCGCGTGGGATATTTAGCAATAATATTTACAACATCGGAGGGAAAGCACGCGTGGTGGAACAACCGTGACACAGGTAGAACTATCACCTTAGTTAAGTTAAAAAGACCCCGGTAAGATTTTGGATGGGTGACCGCGCGTACCATACAGGGCCCGATCGAGGGCACGCGTGCTAGGACCATTTCCAGTCGTATGTATTTTAACGCGCCTTTACTTTCCTATATTTATTACCTATTATGCAAATAAAAGTTATCTGATATTAGGCAGTTATTTTTTATAAAGTCTTCTTCCAACTTCCGTGCAGCTGCTTGCCCCTTTTCGGCCCGCCGATATTGCCGCCTGGTGGGTTAACTTGAAACAACTGGTAGTTACATGAGTTGCCGTCTATGTCAAGTGATCGTACCTATATGCATTTTGTGAAGTGATTGAGCTCAGTTTGATTAATCATTTGCGGACTCCGTATAATTCATGTGACGGTTGGAAGCCCGTTTGTAGGAAATACTGTTAAGCTAACAAAACAAACTTATAAACGACCAAATTATCACTCAATTCATATGACCGCTCGAGTGTCAGAGCGGCTCTGCGTCTCTACGGAAGGTTATCAAACCGCATGCCTCTAAAATCTGGACCACCGCAAATTCTGCAGGAATTTTCAAATATCCTCCATTATCTTGACCTCAGAGAAAATTAATTATTTTTTTAAGTGGTCGCCAAATTAGAATAAATACCATTTTCAAACAAGAATGGGAATGTACCACCAGGAGTTTAGTAAAAAAAGGATGCTCTGGCAACACTAACAATCAAAGTATCACCACCTAATGCCAAATCTACATAAAAATTGAGAGTCCAGCACAGCAGACAATTTGTTTCTAGGTTTCTTTACATATCATAGAACCAATATGAAGAAATGGCGCTGCAAGTATAAGGAAGGCATAGAAATCAAACAATCACTCCAGCCCTTGGACATTTTGACTTTTCTCCACAGGACTTGCCCAGGAAAAAATAGTCTATAGTGAAAACTGCAATGGTAAAAGTACAGATTGCTGAATTTTGAAGCCATGCAAAAACACACAGTAACTTGTAGTAACTGTAATTAAGTCGAATAAAAGCATTAAACATTCATTCACGTTTACTTTTAGAGGAAATGGTGCTGCAAGTATAAGGAAAGCATAGAAATCAAACAGTCACTCTGGCATTGGTCATTTTTATTTTTTTCCAGAGGACTTGCCCAGGAAAAAAAATGGTCTATAGTAATAACTGCAATGGTAAATATAAAGACTGCTTAAATACTGAAGCCATGCAGTAATTTGTAGTAACTGTCAATTATAAGTGGAAAACAAGGGACCCATGGGTCACATCACTCAGCTGAATTTTGGAAAATATTAGTAACTGCATGCAAAATATTTTTACTTCTTTTGGTTTTTCATGTATATTATCATTAGGAAAGCTATGAGAAAATGGCCCTGATAAAATGAAACTATGTAAATTATGGAATAATGGACATGAGCTAAACCATTTAGTGATTGACCAGGGAACAAATAGGCCTACGGTAAGTGTTATATAAAAGTAACATTTCATAAACAAATGTGTGAAGGTTATTAAGTTTTCAAAAGTTAAATATATGGCCATATGAGTTAAAAATTAATTCCACAAAGTTTGACCAATATTCCTAATTTTAATACTAAGTTAACAGTTTTATTCCACCTAGGCCCCGCCAACTTTAAGAGATATGAAAGAAATGCTACAAAGTATTTATATCTTCTTAAATCTTGTCAGTGAGCACTTACATTAGATCCTAATAATTTATCACATTTGAATATTAGGATTAAATTCCTGAAATTTTTTTTTTTAAAACAAATCAAAATTGTCCAAGTCTCATTAAAAAGAATTTATTTAACATTAAAATTATCAGATTCATCTTGTTTATTAGTCCTGTGTATTGAAGGGGTGGGTGGGGGGAGGGGTCTCCGATGTTACTGCTTGTTGCTGAAAAAAATGTTAATTTTAAGATTCATCTAGTTCATAGTACAGGTCTGTCAACAGAATGGGGGGGGGGGGGGGGGGGGAGGGGAGAGAAAAAGGCTTCCTGTGGTATGGTATTAACTGCAGACAGCCTGATCAAGCTCAACTCAGTGAAGAGATGGCTTGTGCTAGTGATGAGATTGCATAACATTATGCCAACAGCCTGGGGACCAAAGTGGACTGCTTGACAATGCAAGGGAATACAACAAGAGCCTCAAAAAAAATTCAATAACTAGCCTAATTTTGCAGCTTTTATTTTCAAATTTCAGATTTTAACAGATTAAATTGTTATGTATACATGCTGTGAAAATTAAATCCACAGTACTTACAGAAAAAAAAACGTGCTTTGGCCAAAGTTGGGCAAAATTTAAGGTACCGATTTTTTATTTTTGCTAATATTTTAAAAATTTTAAAAGATTTTGATCTAATTTTGAGTATACAATTTAATTTTGATTAATCAAAGTTATATTACTGGTAAAAAGTCTGTAGCTTTAACATGTTTTGTGTTAAGTGATCAAATATCTTTCCTGAGTTTTTACAAAATGCATTATGTTTAAGCCCATAACTTTATGGTTTATATTATAATTTATTTATTATTTATTTATTTATTTATTTATTAATTATATAATACAGACCTTATTTCTGGCATGTACATCGGAACTTTATAGAGGAATATTTAAGGCAACTATGAGGAAAAACAGATGAGTGTTTGAGGTTTTTCCTTTATAACTCAAAGGAACGAAGTCACAAAGACCCAGTTTTTGGCTTGGTAGGAGATCTTTGGGACATCTAACATTATGCCAAATTTTGGATTCCTAGGTCTTACGGTTTTAAATGTGCCACATCTACGAATGGATGGACGGACGGACGGACTGACAGATGGAAGGACGACAGATAATGGACCACGACTATAGCTCAGATGATTTATAGTCAGCTGAGCTAAAAAGCATTAAACCTGCATTTAAATTTATTTTTTTTGTGTGGTTTTTAATAATAGAGTTTTCTATTATGTTTAATTTGAGGATTTCTGCAAAAGCAAATTTAATTTTTTGGCTATTACTGGTATTTTGGTGAAGAAAAGAAAATAGGATTCCTATCTTGTTGAAACAAAACATTTTGCTTTCCACAAACTGCAACAAACATTGACATGGTTGAGGGGTACTTTGTTCTTTTACACATGAGTTAAAGTTTATATATATATATATATATATATATATATATATATATATATATATATATATATATGTGTGTGTGTGTGTGTGTGTGTGTGTGTATTTGTGGTCTGGGAAAAGTCATCACAATATATGACATTGCAGCACTTGTTTGTGAGGCATTTCTAAAAGCCATGACACCTACTTGATTCTTTGCTGCCTTTAAAGCTTGCATCATTTGGCTAAATGACCGTAACATTTTTACAGAAGATGAGTTCCTCTCATCAGAAATCACCAACAAACCTGATACTGCAATCAACTATGAAAATTCAGATGAAGCTGACCAACACCCAGATACATCAAAAGAGTCACACAATGAGACTCAAACAGAAACATTATCAGACATTGATCACTGCAAGGATCCACAACCTGAATCATCACAGAGAAAAGATGAGCAGCCATTCATGACACCTGAATAGATCCAAGGCTGCCCAAACTTGAGTATCTGAATGCTTTATTAAATACTGCTAAACTGACCAATTTTGATATTTTTTTTATATATCTGAAAACACATGTAAACCAATATAAGCCCTTGAACTTGTATTCTAACTCTTTATTATCCCTTATTTCAATAGATTTACTATTTTCTTGTAGGCTATCAGACGGCAGGAAAAAGCAGAGGAAGAAAACAAGCTATACCAACATATGTCAAAAGTACACCAGAAATGAAAAAAACTTTGAAGAAAAGGAAAAGTTGCCAAAAGACTGCAGAAAAGGTCCAGAAAAAGCTATTTCAAAGCACATTGGTGAAGATAAAAGCAATAAGGCCACTGAAATGGAAACATCAAGTGGAGAGGAGGATGCAGAATTTGAATTGAGAGTTATACTGACTTCAGTACTTTTGAAACAGAGGCTGTACTTCTAGCTAGTATTGAAAACTATGAGAAAATCAAGGAGGGGGATTCATTTATAATCTTCCTGTATGTTGACTGGTTACTATATATGTTCCAAAATGCTTTCTGAAAAAGATGAGTAGAAAAATGGAACATGCATTTTACTTAGTATGAGTAAGAAAATGGAACCTGCAATTACCATAATAATGACCTTTTATTTCATATATTTTCATCTTAGTTTATGGTGTCCAAAGACTAGTTTGTCATATAGTTTTTCATACAGCATCACATTTTTCTGATTTCCCAGCTGGGGGTCTGTAGAGTTTGTAGAGTTAAAAGAGTAATTAAATCTTATTCTTCACATATGTGATTGACCTGACTTCTGTTTAAATGTCCCAGTGTGCCCCATGTGTTGTGCAAATGTGCCCTGTACATGGAGTACGGTGGGACCTTTTTCTTCAGTGTGAACATACTTCTGTTTGGCTGTGTTTGTGTAAGATTGCCAGCCCTAGTTAATTATCTCCAAATGGTTTTTGTCTTGTAATAAATGCTTACTCATATTGGTGAAATCTGTCTCCCCTACAAATCAAACTTGATTACATAAAGTTATACCCTCGGAATATAGTCTATAATATCAACAATTTTCTTTTAAGTTGTATAAATATATTTTCTGATTTTTGACAAAGTGCATTATGTTTGAGTTCATAATTTCAACAATTTACGCAATGTTGATCTAATATCTGGCAGATATCTAATATCTACCGTATATGAAATATATGCAGGAATGGTTAATGAATACATTAACACCAGTGGTTTTCAAAGTGGGCCCTTTTTAAGTGAAATAATAGAATTTTACTGGAAAATGTATGTTTTCCTGAATGTTTGGAAGGAATGAAGTCGCAGAGACCCCAGTTTTTAGTTTGGTAGATCTTGGGGAAATCTAACTGTAGGTAGAATTTTATATTCTTAGGTTCAAAGGTTTCAAAATGTGCCTTGTTAATGGCTGGCCAGAGGATTGACTAAGAACCATCACTTTAGCTCAGATAACTTAATAATAACCTGAGCTTAAAATGAAGAGATGATACAGGGACAGATGAAAGTTCAAGAGCAAATTCAGACACAAATCAAGCTTCAACAGGAACATATTGGGGCAATACAAGAAATGTTGTCCCAGCAAAGTGTTAAACCATATCCACCACAGAGGAGTCTGCTAGCTGTATGCTATCAACGTGGTAGCCCAGATCAGTTTATGAAAAACTGTCCTTGCAACAGAGGACCAACAATCACCCAAGGAAATAACATGCCCAAACAGGAAAAAGAAAGACCTTCACAGAAATCACAGACATCGGCTCACTGCACAGAAATTTTATGGGCAAGTGTTCTGAGACCATCATCAAAATTAAGTCTACAGATATGAGCGTATTGTTGGATACAGGAGCTGAAGTATCACCCATCACAAGAAGCTTCTACGGGCAAAATCTGAAGAAAAAAGTAAGTGAGTTAGTAAATATCTCACCGTACTTTAAAAATAACAGTAACCAATGGTCTCCACATACTCTTCGTTGGCCATTTTGAGTCAGATATCAAGATGTTTGAAGAAGAACTCCCTGGAAAGGGGGTGGTTATGTGTGGAAGATCCAGATTGCCAAATAATGGCAAAAAAAAAAAAAAAACAAAAAAAAAAAACAGAAGAAATTACCTGGTGCACTAGGAAGTAACATACTGAGGGCTATCAAAGATGATATAACTACCCATGGTCAGGACATATCTAGAAAGGCAAAGTGTTTTACAAATAATTGCATGGCATGAAGAAACTAGAGTAGATCAAAATGACCCATCAAAATGATCCACCTTGATTCCAGCCAACAAGTCCTGCATAATGACAGGCTCCACAAGACAACTCACATATTAAAGTTCCAAGCCGTCGCATTAACCCACATGGCTAAAAAACACATGGTAGTAGACTTCTGTTTGCTGAATCCTAGGTCTGTTAAGGATGCCCATCCCTTCCTAGAGTAGAAGAAGCTCTTGATGCCCTCAATGGAGCCAAATATTTCAGCTTGCTTTTCAAGCAGGTTCTTAAGGCCTGTTTAAACATTCGGAAATGCCTATTAGATTAAGTAATTCCCCTGCAATGTTTTCTCTGATGATGCCTGCTTGTTGAGGTGATCATAACCTTAAATCACTTCTCTTAATTATGTTTTGATTCCTGTCCATTGTTAAAAGCTTAAGAAATAAACTGGTAGCTTAAATAGAAAAAGTTGCCATTAAGATTTAATTTGATTTAAACAAGGCTTACAGGCCTTAATTCACAGGAGAAAAATACAGTGAAGTATATTCTTGTGCCTGATTTTAAAGCCAGTAAAGAAGAATGTTGTGACACATGGGACCATTTGTGCAATGCATATAATTCCAAATATGTTGATATAAATACTGAGAACAACCAAGCCCTCCAAGCAGAAGCTGAAGCTTTTGACAAATTGAAATTCATCCCAGGGCAGCTTATAGAGGAGTACCATGCTGATCTGGCCAGCAAAGCAATCAGACTGTAAAACATCCCAGAGACATCATAGAAAAATTTTTTTATGATAGTCCCAGGGAACCTGTTCGGCAGTGCCAGCTGTCTTCTTAGCTTAGACACCGAGCCAACAAGTGCTGGCCCTTAACCATCAGCCACCAGGTCAGCAAAGACAGGGAAACTAAACAACCCCAGAAGAACAAGGGCACTATCTTTTGGGCAAAATGTAAGTAGTGTCCACTTGATTTTAAATGATGGTAGGGAAGAAAAATGATTTTCCTTATGCTTCAAGTTCAGATGTAACCACAGATACAGATAGTGATGAGGACAATTGTCATTTTAAATCTTTATCATGTCTGCCTTTTAAATTAGGTTCCAAATCAGTAGTAGTCTTGGTTGATACAGGTAGCAGTATAAATGTTATGGCAAGCTCTCTTTTTTATACTTTGCCAACAAATGTAAGAACATCACTAATGCCAGGCTCATGTGATACAATTACAGAAGCAAATAACCGAACTGTACATATTTTGGGCTCAGCTAGGGTGAAAGTTAAATTTTCTTTTAAACAGTTGATCATTCTTGTATATGTCTTAAAAGAATCATCCCATCCGTTCATTGTTTCAGAAAATATGCAAAAGAGGTGTTTATCATAGATAATAGGAACCATAGTATCAGGTTGAGTAAAGCTAAGCTCATGCACATCTTATAAACAGGTCACAGTACCCCCACACAGTGAAACCATAGTAGAAGGTAAAGTTCTGAAATATATTACCACACATTTATAGGGCATATGTAAGGGTTCCAGATCCCACTTCCTATCTTGTTGATAAATTTGTTACATCTCAGAGAATGGATAATAAAATCCATTATCTTTGGCTCCAGCTGATGGACAAATAACTGATGTAGAAACAGCAGATGAGCAGGCCACTTATGTAAACATAGGAGTCCAAAGTGATTTTTCAGTTGTCCCTTTACGTGGGTCCCGCCCTGAGTGCAAGGAACCTGACAGATATGGGGAAGTAGTTCATGATATTAGCAACAATGAGAGTGTATTGTCAGATAATGCAGGATAACATGCAATCAAGAGAGTTCTCCAGTATCGAGAGAAAGACAGCAGATGATGGAGAAGGCACATTGGCTCTTCAGAAGATCATGGTGGACACACCTTCACAGTAGATTAAAAAATCTAAACTGATGGATTCTATAATTAAATATTAAACCTTTTATAACAGCACATGATATTAATGTCTATTTGTGCAAGTTTGATCTTATTTTTATCCAAAATGTAATGTGATCTGATCAGATGTTACTAGCTTCTATATTGATAATATGTTTCTGTAATTTGAGTTCCTGAGCATACCTTGTTCATAAGGAATTTTATTGAGTTACAGTTTCATTTATAAAGAATGACATGTTCTAAAACATGTTCTCTACCTTTTGGCACAACTGAACTGTACTGAACAGACAAAATTGGATTTGCTTCCAAATGTATTTCTTACAGTCAGGGACAGGGTGCCTTTTTAAGCGATGGAAGAAATAAAGGGCAAAATGTCAGAACAAGCCACTGCTTCAAGCTTTGCTCTAAGCAGCAGTTACCAGAGGATATTCCTGCAACTGTTCAAGAACAGTTTCAATTTCCCTTGAAAATTAAGAGGAAGTGGAGAGGCTTGACAGTTAGCTCCTTCAATGAGCGAATTTTACCTCTGTTACAAGATTTGATGAGCAGAAACAGCTTGGAGTTGAAATGGCCAGTCAGGCACAAGCCTTCCAGCAACTCCTCCAAAGTGAGACACTGAATATGTCACCATACAACCTTGAATACCCTCATCACCAGTACAAGAATAAAAATGCCAAAACCAAACACAGGCATTCAGCATTGGTTACTCTGCTAGGGAGTTCGAGGACTGGGGAACTGGTTGAACAATCCAACATACAGTTCACATAATTAAACTACAAATAAGGAGGCAGATGTACTCTCTGAAAGCTCCTTCCAGTGAAACATCCAAGGAAGACTGAAGGAACAAAGGACATGCTTTTCAGAGATCAGGGATTATGATCAAATATTTTTTTTAACATACCATTATATACCTAGGGAATAAACAGAAAATTCATTTTGGCCAGTGTACCACATTTTTGTGCAACCAAAACGTTACCACAAGATATTATGCATGTGGTGCTTGAGGGTATCCCTCAGTATGAGATCAAAGAAGTGTTAAAAATTTTCATGAAAGACCTCAGACAATTTGATCACAAACGGAACCAGAACTTGTTAAGATTTGAATACCATGAGTTATGCAGATATCAAAGAAAGACCATCCTGTATTCAAGAAACCACAATAAATTCAGGCGACAACAGGCTAAAACAAAAAGCTGGCCAAATGAAAGTTTGACCCAAAATTCAGCCTCTTATTTTGCTTTCAGGTAAAATCATTCAAGATGATAACAAATATTTCCTGCATATTTTGAATCTTTTAGAAATGATCAAAATTATCTTTTTCTCCATTATTTATTCTGGCAACTTTAGGTTATTTAAGAGAATTGACAGATACCCATTTGAAAGGATTTAAGGAACTTTTCCCAGATATACCTATATTCCCAAAGCAACATTACTTGCTTCACTTACCAGAGCAAAGATGCAGACTTGGTCCTGCCACAATGCATTCTTGTGTGCTTTTGAAGCAAAACATCTCCATTTCAAGCAAATGGCAGCTGACCAAAATTTTAATAATTTAATATTTTAAAGGCTGACAACTTGAGTTGCATGTACATGAATCAACAACACCACAGTCTTTTCTAAAAAATCAGGCAATTTGGTCCATCAGAGATAGTCTTTGACCAGGACAAAGTAAAGCATGTCAAAACCCAGTTATTACAGTTTTGTTCTGCAACACCTGAAGAGGTAAGGCATATTCATACATGTAAACACTTATCTTTTTATGGAACCAGATGAATACCCATGTATAAAGTCATTTATTGCAAATGGGGCTAATGATGGTTTGCAAGAGTTTGGCATGTTGAAGTCAATTTACATTGTAAATAGTGACAATGTTTTCTCCAAATTTGAACCATTTGAAACCTTTTCTTTTGCAGAAAGTCACCAGTCACGTCATTCAGAAACCAGCCTTCCCCAAGGATATGATCTGACCAGAACAAAATTAAGCATGACAAAATCCAGTTGTTAAAGTTTTATTCTACAACACCTGAAGAGGTAAGGCATATGCATACATGTAAACACTTATCTTTTTATGGAACCAGATGTATACCCGAAAAGTCATTTATTGCAAATGGGGCACATGGTTTGCCAGAGTTTGGCATGTTGAAGTCAATTTACATTGTAAATAGTAACAATGTTTTCTTTGAACCTGAACCATTTGAAATCCTTTCTTTTGCAGAAAGTCTCCAATCATATGTCATTCAGAAACCAGATATTCCTCAAGGATATGAGCTCATGAAGCCAGCAGATTGCATGGGTTTCTTTTGCTACTCAGCTGTTCAGTTCAATTATGCCTTGTATGTGCCCTGAACATGTATGTTATGTACATATGATATTTACATGTTTGAATACCACAGAGAAATTGAAAAGGTCAACATTATAGCCATATCACACGATACATCACACAGGTAAAAAGACAAAAGGGAAGTTAGCAGTACATTTTGATAAACTGAAAAAGTGTTACAATCAGAGAGTCAAAGTAAGTTCAAATGAGCAGATGTTTAAAAATTCACCTGAAAAAAATGCCATCAACCCCGTTCCAACAAGAATGGGAATGTACCACCAAGAGTTTAGTGACAAAAAGTTCCTCTGGCAACACTAACAATCATGGTATCATCACCTTATGCCCAATCTCTATAAAAATGGAGAGTCCAGCACAATTGGTTTCTAGGTTTCTTTACATATTATAGAACCAGAATGAAGAAATGGTGCTGCAAGTATAAGGAAGGTATAGAAATCAAACAATCACTCCAGCCCTTGGTCATTTTGACTTATCTCCACAGGACTTGCCCAGGAAAAATGGTCTGAAGTGAAAAATTATAGGATAAATGTAGAAAATGCTGAATTATTGAAGCCATGCAGAAACACATAGTTACATGTAGTAACTGTCATTAAGTCAAATAAAAGCATTAAACCTGAATTCACATTTATTTTTTATTTTTTTTGTGTGGTGGCTTTACAGAGTTTTCTTATATGTTTAAGTTCAGGTTTCTGCAAATATTTCCTGTGTATTCAGTTAAAATAACACCTTAAAGTAGTATACTGAATAATTTTATCACATGAATTACCCACTTGGACAGTACCAATTGGGAGCAGCCATTGCTGATGGAAGTTACCTATAGTCATTGAATCTGGGTTAACATGTATGAGTAATCAATGTGTTCAGCAGTTGCTCACTGTGTCTAGATAAGAGTTGAAAACAGCATTCAAGAAGCAAAACAATGGCTTGGGAAGTTGTCACTTTGATGAAGTGGGTTTAAAAAGATATCTGTATGAACCAAAGAGGGGGGAGAAGGCTTGCGAGGACTTGTCCGAACATTCTATTAATTCCGAGGAGGAAAATGCCAGAAGAGATGTGCGTGACGGCAGGTCCAAAATGGCTACCATCCATAGGTGCCAATGCAAGCAGTGCTCTGTCATGCAAACTGACATGGAGTCTTACTGTAGTAAAGAGCATGGACTCTATTGCAGACGGCTTTGGTGGCTGCATTATGTCAACCCTTAATCTACAGGAGTATATACTGCACAAACCGTCCCTGGATATGGCTTTCATTGACTGCATGATCTGCAGGTACCTCAAAGGACCAGCACCCTAATGGGACCTGATGAACAGATTAGTTCCCAGTCGAGTAACTCATTAAATAACTCGTGATATACTAGAATTTTTTAAAATTAAATTATATCCAAGTAGATCTTGTCACTTCCAGCCATCTTTCACCTTAAATTAATGAGAAATTTGTTGCTGCATGGAGTGGTCATGACATGTGGTTACTAGATCCATAGCACAGAGAGCAGGCTATGTACCACCGAAAAAGTAGTGAGGTTGATTTAGGAACAAGCCCCTTTACTCTGTGATATATTATCCCAGGAAAGAACCCATGAAAGTTTTTTTTGCTTAAGGTCAAATTCACAATAAAAGAAATAAAACCAATCAAGGTGTTGTCTTCGAACCCAATGTATTCATATATAAACACAATTTTTCTCAAATACTATTTTGTTTTATGCTTTTCCATGCATGTCCTTGCTTTTTATGCAGCATTTACCTTGCACTGTGAGCATTTCCATGCAGTGGCGAGCAGCTGTGCTTGTTAGCCTGAGAATTTCAATGGACAATATGGATAGCATGGCCAGGACATGTACATTTCCAAGGTGTCCATACTGCAGGGAAAAAGGAGCTTTTTGCAAAAAAGCAAATACAAAATGTTAATGATCACTGATATTTTCACATATACACCATAGCAATACCAATTTAAGACCACAAGAGCTGTTACAGTTTTAAAGGCTCTGGGGAACCACTGGTTTGAGAGATATGGTCCTCCGCAAGAATTCACTCTGACCAAGGTAGGAATTTGAGTCCAAGCTCATTAAGAAGCTCATTAAGATCCTTGTACTCCTCCTTATTCTTCCTGATATTATATAAAAGAGTATGTGCAATGTTTATAGTAGGAAAAATAGATTTACAAGCAAGAGCTAATGTCACGAGTATGACACAGCACAATGGTTAACATGGGTGCCTGAACTATAAAGAGCTGGGCAATGTTGTTCAAAGTGGTAAAGGAAGGTGTAGATTGTATCTTGAACATGACATTCCACGACAAATAAGGGTCGATGAAGAGTTAAGGAAAGATGCAGTAAGAGCACAGCTAACTGAACAACCACATTACAGACTAAGTAGACAGAGCATACTCAGTTACCTGCCATACTTCTCATTTACCAAGACCATTGTTATTGACTACATGCATGGGATCCTTCTTGGTATAACAGAGACATTTTTGCACATATTGTTTGACTCTTGAACAGAAAGGTCAGCCTTATAACAGTGACCATAACCACCTCTGTTGACAAACTATCAAGGATCCTGTCAAAAAACTTTTCATCACTGGAAAGCATCAGAACTTGAAACTGGTTACTGTTTTACTCCCTTCCACGCCTGCAAGATTTTCTTCCCATCCTTTACCATAAACATTCTGGCTGCCTGGTAGAAGCAGAGTATATATATATATTATATATTAATAACTTGAAGAATCACCAGAGCCGGCTAAGCCTGGTCAGTCTACAACCAAGTCCTAGAGCCATGCTGCTGATGCATGGCCAGGCCAACCCCAGAGTTTTGCTGTAGACATTTGCAAGGCTATTGCATCAATGTGATGGATAATAAGCAAAACATCTATTTGTTGTTACTGGAGAATTAGAAAAGAGAGGTTTAGTTGAAAACTTACAGGAGTTAGTTACAAGTGAGAAAGAGATTGAAGTTGCTCCTTCAGATATGGATAGACTAAGGTTTCAGTTAGACAGGAGAAAATTAGAACTGATGCATGAAAGGGAGATGAGGAAACTAGAATTGGAGAACCAAAATAGAGCTTAGGTTCCAACGCAACCTGACCATGATATTGCAAAAGAAATCAGGTTTATGCGTTAGTTTAATAAGTGATATGTGGGAAAATACTTTTTGGACTTTGAAATAATTGCGGTAGATGGAAAAAAGAGATATGGCCTGTATGAATACAAAGTGTATTAGTGGGGAAGGCTCAGGAGATTTATTCTGCACTGTCAGAAGAACAGTCAGCAGATTATGAGGCAGTGTGTACATGATGCAATATATGAATTGGTACCTGATTGGCCTGAGTGCATGTTTTCAAAGCTTGTTGCCAAGCACAGCTGGCCCTTTGCTGTGACAGACCACTTCACAAAGCCGGTGCCTAAAAAGTTTTCTGGCTCTGCATTAGCAGATCTTTTCAGTAGGGGATACCTAGGTAAGTTGTGCCATGCTGTAAGGTGAGCCACCCCTCTACAAACTACCTGTTTGACTTTCTCTGTATGATGGTGCCACCTATTGTTCAGTAGTCAACATTAATTGTTACTAATGTATGAGGCATGAGGATTTTCGGAAGGACAAAAGTTTACTGCATAAAAAAATTGTTGACTTCTTAGTGAATCCCAAGCTAGCATGTTTGTGGATTTTTGTTGTACACATACAGTATAGATTTCAAAGAGAGCAATGGTGCCATTTGATAGTATGTGTAGTTATCTTTTAACATGGCCTGTTTCTTTCAACATGTCCTCATCAGCAGATATGTAGTGACCTTTATTTTGGAAAATGTCAGGATGGGACAATCTGTGCCACTCAGGCTGGGATTAGTTTTGACATTTTACAATTTACCCCATACCATATCTGCTGATGTAAATTTAATGTAGTTATGTTGAGGTGGAAAAAGTGACCACTGTAGTTTATTTGGGTGAATGTTGGTCAAGGTTAAAACTGGCTCCTGCAACGACGCTATCTTGCTTTCTTTTATCTGTTACTCTTTTTTTAAGGTTGTTTTGTTTTGATCTGTTCAGGACAAAATGCCACTTAAGTACAAGTGAAAAACAGACTGAGCAACCCCCCTGAAGGACATGTTAAAATGTGCAACAGAGAGTGAGACAGATGGTGAAACTATTCAATCTTTGCAAAAGACTTCAGTGTAAATTTAAGGACTTTAAAATGTTATTTTACAAAGATGCAGAACAATCCTGAACTGATAATTACTTTTCTGCAGCATGCAACTGCCAATGAAGAAACAAGGGTATCACTCCCCAAAACACCTCATCTCAAGAGGAAGATCACATCTGCATTTATCAATGCAAGCAAAAAATCAAAGATATACTCTGAAAAGGCCTTGGGGGGAAAAGAACAAGCTTTGGCAGTCGCACTTCATGCGTTACATATTTTGGGATTCTGTCAATGAAAAGATATGTTTAACGGGGAAATGTCAGGCAGAGATTAAAGAAACTCTTACATATGACACAGACCTTGTCATTGACCCACAGGGTAAAATGTGACTGTGATGCAGGCATGGGACCTAGTGCTCACTTAAATAGCACAAAGTGTGTCACATGTTTTGTCTTGTGAAATTTTTTTCACAGCTTATGATGATGAAGCTGCCAGGACTGTTTCACTGAACTAAATTTGGCACACTTGGTTCTCCTCCAGTTATTAATGCTTGATATGTAAACTAGATGTGTCGGAACGACACGAATGCCCCCCCCCCCTGGGGCAAATTAGAAACATTCCTTAAATTTTGTAAAATTTTTTTAAGTTCGTGAGGTGTCATATGGTCAAAAGTAGGTCAATCGGGACGAAAACGCGAACTCGATCTGTAACTGGTCATTATCTGCCTACACACCAAAAATCAGGCCAATATCTGCAGGCATTGTGAAAAAAAAGTCCGTACATGTGTGTTTGTCATGAAAATTTCTAAGTTTAGGAGCTGTAAAACGGTCAAAAGTAGGTCAACCAGGACGAAACGCGAACTCGATCTGTAACTGGTCATTATCTGCCCACACACCAACAATCAGGCCAATATCTGCAGGCATTGCGAAAAAAAATCTGTACAACTGTTTGATTTCGGAATGATGGAATGACGGAAGGACGGACATGGGTAAAACTATATGCCCCGGCCACTTTGTGGCGGGGGCATAAAAATATTTGGAACTGGCCCTTTTTATGGTCCATCTTATGAGGTTTGCAGTTTGTTTTTCAGTCAGAGCAAGGGGATAAATCAAGTTAAGATTCATATGGGCAGACCAAAATAAATTTCTAATGACTTGCATGTAGGACATGTTAACCAGCCTGTTGTGTGGGAGTGACTGATATTGGTCTGCAATATGTATCTGTAGTTAATCCAATACTGTATGACACAAAAGCTGTCAAGACACCTTGTTGGCATTGCTCTTGTTCCCTTTGTCTTTCTGGTGAGTTCAAAGCTAGATTAAGAATTGCTATCAACTGTCAAGTATGTAGCGCATTGGTAACATTTACTGACATTGGTTCAGTTGATGAAAGGTTTGCAAAACAAATATTGAGCATGGATTTGAAATGCAAACAAAGGCATTTCACTCACCTGAATTTTGAACAATTTTAGCAAATGCAAAATATACTAATTTTTTTGGGTGATTTTTCCTAGATATAAGCATTTGAAAAGCCAAGAGGAAATGGCCCTGCTACAATGAAACCCTGTAAATTATAGAATAATTGAATGAGCCAAAGTATAATATACATTAATTTATTATAAAATAAAATGCTGTAAGATTATTCAAATGAGCATAAACAAAATTTAACAAGCAAATTTGTGGAGTTTATGTCCCCCACTTCCGCCTCTTGTTGTCCCCCTTTTGCCCTCTTCAATATTTTTTAGTTTTTATTTGCTCCTGAGGATGTCTCCATGTCATAGTGTCTGTGTTTTATTTTTCATTTTCCCCTGATTGTCCCCTGATGTAATAAATTTGTTGTGAATTGGAAACAACAGGGCCATTTTTTTTTGAGCTGGTGATAATAATTTTTCAGACAGATCAACCTTCCAATACCAATTCCAATCAAAGTTTGCATGAGAGCAACCACTGACCAAAATTTTGAATCAGATAATATTAAGGAAAGTTATCGCATGGAAACGAAAACCTGACAGAACGACAGACAGACAGACAGACAAACCCAAATAAATGTCCACCCCCCCCTTCCGCAGAAATCGGGGACAATAAGCACATTAAAACAAGCCAATTCGGTATAAATCGCAAACAATGTGCCTGTTGTTGACCATGGCTATCAGAAAACCATCTGAGGAACATGGCATACAAGCAGGATGGATTAAACTTGGAGGGGATCATGGGGGTAACTCTTGCAAGCTGTGCCTTCAGGTGCTTAACACTAATTAAAATGCAATATATAATACTTTAGTAATATGCATATTCAAGGGATAGTAATACAATAGTAATCTTAAAATGGAAACGGTTCAGGCTAAATTTAATGCACAGACCAAATGAGTTCAAATATGGTATGGCAAGAAAGACGCATCAAACTAGATTATGTGTAGTCAACAAATGACTATGTGTATCTGCCATGTTACAGAGGCATAGGTACAGTAAGGCATGGAGTGTATAACATGTGTATTGCCCAATGAGGAACAAGAGCCAGAACTCTTTGAAAAGGTATCAGCTGTGCAAATGCACAGTCAGAATATCACTCAAAAACTTGCAGGAAAGGTCATACGGTCTGCCGATTCCATTTCCCCAGGTCCTCCTCTAAGAAGTCTTATCTGCCACCCAGTGCAGGCTCCAGAAAATGTTGATGCGATAGTGTGGGGGAAATCCAGAAAAAGAAACTGGACAGATTTTGGAAGGATTTTGGAATGCAAATATGGACCTACAATTTGTTGTGGATGCATATGGTTTTATTGCCTACATTTTGTCATACGTAAGTAAGAAGGAGAGAGGAGAAGCGGAGTTCCTGACAGCTGCTCAGAAACAAGGAAGAGAGGGAAACATTAGGGCAGTGGAAGAGCTAAGGAAAATCAGCAGAGTATATCTGACACATCCTGAACTAAGCAGTATGGAGGCAATATGGAGAGTAATTGGACTGAAGCTTAAACAGTGCAGTCGTGATGTAAAATTGATTCAGTCTGCTGATGGTGCAATGAGATACATTTCACTTAATGTAATTTATTGAAAAAAAGATAATTATGTTCATGGACAAGAACATAATATAATGTAACGTATTATTCATTTGTAAGTAATGGTTGAGAAATCTGTTCAAGTTGAAAACAGAACAAGAGTTTACAGCATATAATTATATATTTCAACATATAATATATTGTATGAATAGTGTTTTATGTTACTTTAGCATTGATGGGTTTTTAGCTTCACAAATGAGAATATATCTGGTTTGTCAGTGCCTTGTTTGACTAAATCACTGGATCAGGGTATATCTGATGGTCCTTGGGAGGAGAAGAGTATAATTTGTAAAGATTAAAGTGAGTTCAATTGTATATAATTTTTTTAGCTCTGCAAATGAGAATATATGTGCTGTATCAGTATATATCAGTGTATGTATATATATACATATAGAGGTACCTAGGATTTATATTTGACTCATGGACTGCATCTGGGTATATTTGACAGGCTAACGCTCCCCCTACATATGTTGAAGAAGATTGCAGGAAAAGATCAAGAATCTACAAACATATATTTGCAAATTCTTACATGGATCGCTACTGGGCATGACCAAGAAAGCCTCCATTCATTGACATGTATTAAGCTGAATTTGTAGCAAAGTACAACATGAAATATACAAAGGCAGTGATGATGATACAATGAAGGACAGATTATAAAGTTACAAGATGAAATGGGGGCAGTAGCAAAACGTCGTTGCAGCTGTGTAATCAGATATCTGCATCTGTCAAAGCCGAAAGATGCAGAAAAATATTACAAAAACTTGTTAAGTTTATTTGTGCCTCACAGAGTTCAGAAACTCGAGCCTGATAGTTATGCAACTCATGAAGCATATTATTTGTCAGGGGAAATGCTTGTAGGTGGTAAAGCTATATCTGTAAAACAAATTTTCCTGAACAATTCTAGTAAATTTGAACATAACACAGATGAAATAGATGAAACTTGGCAGATGGTGCAAAATCAAGGATTTACTGAAGATGCTTGGGTGAGTGTTGCACCAAACCTTGAAGCAACTCATCTGTTCTTAATATCTTTATGTAATTCACTGGCCTATGTGGAATATAACAACTGATTATGTTTGTCCACCTTGACTTAATATTTTCAAAGGGGTGTCATAAGGATAAACCATGATTAACATAATCAGGCTAGACTATGAAGTCAAAGTTACTTGATCTGCAGTTGCCTATGGCATAACAGCAGTTTTGGTTGCGCTGCCACATATTACTAAATGTCGAAGGGAAAAGAGACCAGCAGCATCACCAAATAAATGTGGGAAAAGGGTCAAATACAGCTTAATGTAAAATGAAAATTGGAAGGCAGATTATGTGTGAGTAACTGTAAGGATAAGAAGTTTATGTCCCTATAATGCTTGCTGCATGCTGTGTAATCAAGAACTGGGTGTTGCTCAAGGTGGAAAGTATGCTTTGTTCATGCATGGCAAAACTGGTGGTCACATTAATGCAACCAAAGCTAGGTTAACAACAAAATCTTTTAGACATTACTTTACAGTGAAAGATTTGTCAGAATAGGACCAGATCATATGCAAGGGTGCATACTTTCTAAGTTTGTTTCCAAGTACAATTTGCTTTCGCTGTGACAGATCACTTTAAAAAGCAGGTGCCTAAAATTTTGTGTGGATGCCCTGTGACTGAAACACATTGATAATTGAGTGATGACCTGTTTTAATACATAGTGTATTAGTGAGGAAGGCTCAGGATATTTATTTTGCACTGTCAGAAGAACAGTCAGCAGGTTATGAGGTAGCATGTACATGATGCAATATTTAGAGCCCATGATTAAATGGTACCTAAAGCCTTTAGGCAGAATTTCAGGAAAGCTGCAAAACAAACACATCAAACATATGCTGAATTTGCCAGGGAAAAGGAAACAGTTTTTAGATGGTGCAAATCCGAGAGAGCAGAAATGATCTTGTAGAATTGAAAGAATTGATCTTAATTGAGGAATTTAAAAGTTGTTTAGGGGAAGATCTACACAGCCAAAAATCATTTTCTTATCTTATTTTAACTTACAACAACTATCTAAAACAAGGAAGTACCTAGAAATTAATCTTTATGTCACAGAAATGAAGCAAGTCTCTTTGGTAAACAAGTAAGAATACCTACAGTTTAGGATAATTCAATAAATATAAGTTAATTTACCTTCAGCTATACTCTTTACACCTTGCTTATAAAATTAATGAGGTATAAGTAAAGGTTAATAATATGCATATTACCACATTAAACATCACTGCAAGACATGCAAATTATTAAAGTAACAGATTTTAAGATATCCCAAAAAAGCTTTGTGCATTTTACAATTTTACAGTACCAGGATAAGGCAGCCACAGTTTTGGCACCTCAAACTTTTTGACAGAACGTCTGCTGTCAGTTGAATTAAAGGTGCTTGCATATGAACTCAACCAAATTGGAAACAAAGTGGATGGACTTGCACGACAATTTTACAGTGCCAAGAAAAGGCAGCCACAGTTTTGGCACCTCAAACTTTTTGACAGAACGTGTGCTGTAAGTTAAATTAAAAGTGCTCACATATGAACTCAACCAAATTGGAAACAAAGTGGATGGACTTGCAACAGCTTATTCGTGATCATAAGAAACCATTGATAACTTGACCTTAAATACTTGCTCCCTGTTACCAAGGAAGATAATGATTTGACTGTAAGTACAACATGAACTGGACTTAACTCATGGTTGAAAGAATGTTTTCTTCAAGCCTGGCAAAACAGTGGTCACGTTTATGCAGCCAACGCCAAGTCTACTGTTAAAACTCCACTAAACATTTGAGACTAATTATATGATATATGTGCACATTGGTTAATGCTTAGCGTGCCTCTATTGTGCTACCTGAACCCCAAATAAGATCAAACAATCAGGTGGTCCTTTGAAGCAGTGGCTATAAAAACATACCCCTCAAGTTCAGAAACACAGCCAAGGCGAAGTGTGAACAACAACTCGGCTATATAAGACTCTGTATTACCAGGGGTATGCATTACAAGATCATCCATCATGCCTAAACGCAAGTGCTCATCATACGATATGGCTTTTAAGCTCAAAGTAGTACAACATGCGGAGACAAGTGGAAGCAACAGAAAAATGGCTGACCAATTTTGCGTCAATGGACCACAGGTCAGGGACTGGCAGAAGGCGAAAGAAGAAAGACTTGCTCATGAAAAATCATGAAAAAGCTTGAAAGGAGCAGGGAAGCAGGTCCGTGACCCAGACCTCGATTATGTAAGTTCAAAATTTTCAGGCCAATTCACATTATTTATAGCACAGGCACGTTTCTGGCAATAAATTGGTTAGACTGTCAACAAACCGGGGATGAGCAAAATGCATTTTATAAAGAAACTATAACTTGTTTTTTCCCTCATCTCCAGTGTGTTGACATTTTCTCAGCCATTTTATTGTTGGAAATGAGTGTCTGTGATTCATAGCATAAATCAGTCAATTTTGGTATTGTTTTGCACAGTTACTGAAAAAATAAACCTTATTATACTGTGTGAAAACATATTGGATGTAACAAAATTGATCATGTAAACCAATACTTGTAAAGTTTTCTCTCTCT
The DNA here is from genome assembly GCA_026874595.1 of Sipunculus nudus. Lineage (NCBI taxonomy): Eukaryota > Metazoa > Annelida > Sipuncula > Golfingiida > Sipunculidae > Sipunculus > Sipunculus nudus. The sequence goes on from CM049313.1 coordinate 71,187,448, forward strand.
AAACGCATGGAATGCCATGGATAGTTAAGTTCATTTCAAATGAACCTAAATGACAGAAGATCCTCACAGAATTCAGGAGACACACTGTGTGAACTGATGGCTCTTATACTAATAGACAACAAGTGCTAATTTGATTATTCAAGTGAATTTCTAGAAAAAGCTTAATAGCAACAAGGAGCTATAACCTGTCCCATCTTTCATCTACCTATACTTCATAGACATACACTCATAAAAGTCATGGTGCAACGTGACATCCCCTTACTTGTGTCATCTTCCACAATTGTTTTGTGTAATTCTGAGATGCTGTCTCATCTATGTACACACAAATTAATCAATGAGACTGAGGTTAAATGTTGTGAAAGGTTTAAATCTGAAACTATCTAATTCATTTAATCCCTCCATGAACATCGTAAACAGGATGTATTACTCATAATATTATCAATGTTAGTCCAATATAAAGGTAAAATGAGAAATATCAAGGCCTATGGGCCATACCATGTTGGCTTGCTCAGTTCAAGCACTGCTGACATAAGAGGAATCTTACTGTAGCAGCATAGTGATTGGCTTAAGGGCTGTAACCATCAAGCAAGGGAGGCTGGTAACCTTAAGACCATCTGCTTGTGCAGCAGTGGTTTCTTGCTTGGAGGTTTGGGTGTAGGTCATTACTGAGAGAGAAGCATGGCCAACCAGCAAACAACACATGATTTCAGCAAAATTCAGCCTTATTTGTTTGAACCACAGCTGTGACAGCGCAAACGAGTACTGTCCAGTGACGAGGAAACATCATTGGACAAATAAGATAACATTCAGTGAGATTGTCAGGCATTAGAAACCTGGTGTTGATGCAGTAACTGTGTATCAATGTTGACCAGTCCTGAATGCCTTTGCTGCAGAGTTAGGAGAAAAGGTGTCAGGGCATCTGACTGCGGCCTAAGTTGATTGTGTCACCCAACATTCTGACTTTGATGTACTTTGTCTGTCAGAAGCAGTGCTTCTGACGTGTTATTACAGACACCTGATTTAGAAAGATGGAAGAAGACTGGTACCTTATACACTGACAAGCAATTAAGACTAGAAGTACTTGCTAGTCTTTAAATTAATCATATAATTAAAACACCAGTATAATCGCCTGTAATGATACTTATATATATTTTCCTTTATAATTTCCTTGATGTTTTACATCCTTTAATTTGCCTTTACATTTTTTAAAATCAATTTTCTCGTGCAACTATGTATATCATTGTAATGTATGATTGTCTGAAATAAATATTGTTATCATATTATCCCATTCAGGTCTAGGTCCAAGAATAACTAAAATGTATACCATAGTATAGTATAAATCAGGCAGTTTTTATTTTGTTCATAAAAAATCAGTATATATTCAATTTAAAGAATATTTATAAATAATTTGGGCATTTGGTATTTTTTTAACCTTCCAGAATACTTTTGTAATGACTGTGCTGTAATAGTTTCAGACAGAACAGGCTAATGGCCTTGTCGGATATCCCATTATTTTTTATAATAACACCCCTAAGGGTAAGTGGGCGATCCCACCTGAGGGGGCAGCCAATCGGGATATCTCCCGGCCCGGGGACCCAAAACGAGGCTAAAGGATAACTGGCCTCTCACACTCTGACCTTGGCGCTGGAAGGGTTCAAACACTTGTCGACATAAGGCGAAATCTAAGTAGCCGCTGCGATAGTGTGAGCTTTTCACTAAGCGCACCCTATCAGGACTGGCAGTATCATTATAGTTATCTGGACAACCTTTTCGGCACTTCTGGTATTTTAAATGAAATTTCTGTGTTGTTGTCTATTACCTGTGGGGAAAATCCCTACACTGGCGAGCATGCCTGCCAGCTCGTAAACTTTAATATTTACGAGTAAGTGATCGAACCTGTATTTCGGCATATTCATTCTAAATTGTTCTCTTCAAATATTTTTTTTTTTCTTTTAACAACCGTATGTCACATAGTGACCATAATACTGCCATTCCGGGGGAGTTAGTACTGAAATTCAGCGACCTAGCCATCAACTCCGACACATCGCAGGCAGCTGCAGAAAAGATGGAGGCGCAACTTATACAGAAGATGGCCGAATCCCTGAAGGAGCAAGCTGACACAAATAGGTATGTGGCATCACAAACTAAACTTTCTAGAGTGATACAATCAATCGAGAATACTTCAGGTAATAACTTCACCCAAACTAGAGCTTGGCTAAGAGCCATGGACTTAGCCTATATTGACTTAGAGGGGAGTGATGATGCAATAATAGAGGTAGCCAAGGGCACGCTCATGGGAAAAATTAGGGAGTCTGTTGATGATTTCTGTTTAGAGCACACAGAAATGTGCACCCTGCAAGACGAACATGGTAGGTCCTTTAAGCAAGTAAAAAGGCCTACATGGCACGCCCTAAAAACACATATTCAAAGGGCCTTCCTTCCGGACAACGAGCTACAGCAATTAAGGAAAAACCTAAAGTATATTACCCAAGATCCGCGGTCCACATTAAAATTGTATAATGAAGATTTTCGTAGGGCAGCCCGCCAAGCTTACCCCATAGAGGCACCTTCAGCAACAGACGAAAAGGAACTCGTCAAGACATACTGTAATGGTCTCTTAGAGAACCACATTGCTTTAGCCGCGTGCACCCAACCCTCCCTTGACAAATCTATGCAGGCCGCCCTTTCAAAAGCGGACGAAATAGCGTGTTATAACGAGCTCGATCGTGGCGAAATCCCGATGGAGGTCGATGCAATCCAGCCGTCCCAATCTAAAAGCTCGCTCACGCGGCAGGGGCCCGCCTATGGCCAGTCGTGGGAGCACTCCGCATGCACCCAACCCCATTCAATGTTTCTATTGTCAAATGTTTGGTCATATCAAAGCCGAGTGCCTGTCATTAAAACATGACCTTGCGCGTCACGTTCCGCCGGCCTCGCGCCGGACCAATTATTCACCCCGTGGGTACGCCCAGCCGCGAAACCCAACTAGGCAACACCGCTACGCTCCACGTGGCCGCACCCCCGGTAATACCGGCTCGGTTAATGAGCCGCACCTTAGAAATATTGAGCCCATGGTGCACGTCGTAGAGGATACGGTCTGTGAACATCAAACGTGTTGTCACTGTTGTACACAAGCGCCACATTGTTGTGCAGAACCCGCCCAGGAACAGGGCCTAGCCCAGCCTATAGATCAGGACACTGCAGTAGATTACTCCATGTCCCAGCCAAAAAACTTGTAAGCACCGTATCAACACCTCAGGGTCACCCCTTCCTCCCATTACATTTTCAAAAACATTCATTTCAGGCCTTGTTAGACAAAGGGGCATCCCGTAGTTTGATACAGTTCAATGTTTTTCAGAGATTGAAAAATTTAAACCCCCATTTAGTTCTAAATTCTCCCCCACATGGGCTGCAGGTGGTCACAGGCACACAATTGGGGGTCCGGGGTGTAACATATGTACAATTCAACCACCTTCCGCCCTTATTTTTCTTTGTTGTTCATGACTTGCCGCATGAAATTATCATCAGTAATGATGCTTTGGACCTGGGAGAAAGTCACATTGATTTCAAATTTTCCCGGCTCAAATGGTTTGGCATACAGTACCCTTTCATCCGGGAGCCCCCGGTTCAATCCCCCGGCATTTTTCACACCATCCCAACTAATAAAACCCCCCCTATTGACAAACTTCTTAATGAATTTCAAGAAGTTTTTGCCCACCCTGATGGCCCCATGCCCCTCTGTACCTTAGAACCCATGAGAATTGAAACAGAAGGCCCGCCCATTGCACGACGCCCATATCGAGCCCCTTTAGCCAAGCGTCAACTAATTGAGCAGGAAGTTGATAAAATGCTGAAAAATGGAGTAATCCGCCCCTCAAGGTCCCCTTAGGCCTCTCCAGTCACGTTAGTACCAAAACCAGGCACTTTGGAGGTGCGCTTCTGCGTCGATTACCGTCGCTTGAATGCTGTTACAGTAAAGGATAGGTTCCCCCTGCCCCGGATTCAGATCATATTTGATTCCCTGCAAAGAGCAACCATTTTCACTACCTTAGATCTGAAAAGCGGGTACCACCAGTTAGCTATGTCCAAAGAATCCATAGCAAAGACGGCTTTTGTCACGCATTGCGGCCAATATGAATTCTTACGGGTCCCGTTCAGGGCCACGAACAGCCCACCGCACTTCCAAAGACAGATTCAACGCTGTTTAGAGGAAGCCCTCTTAGGAAAATTTGCTATGGTATACATAGACGACATCGTCGTTTTCTCAAAAACACCGGAAGAACACATAACCAACCTCAGGCGGGTGTTTGAGTGCCTCCAGTGGTATGGTCTCAAATTAAAGCCATCAAAATGCCATTTCGCGCTCCCCTCTGTAAAATTGCTAGGTCACATCATTTCGGCCGGCAGCCGAGCCCCCGACCCTGATAAAACAGCTGCGGTAGCCAATATGGCGCCGCCTACGACCAAAAAGGGTATCATATCGTTCTTGGGCATGACTGGCTATTATCGGCAATTCATGCCTAACTATGCACAAGCAGCCGGCCCCCTTGTTGAACTCACTAAGAAAAAAGCAAAATTTTCATGGACCGATGCCCGCCAATGGGCTTTTGAAAAGTTAAAAAACTTGCTAGTTTCAGCCAAAGTCATGGCCTACCCTAGGACTGACCTGGAATATAAATTGTACACTGACGCATCCGACAGCGCTATAGGTGGGGTCCTAGTTCAAGAGCATGAGGATGGGATCGAATATGTCATAGAATATGTCTCCCATCAGCTATCTGACACACAAAAGAGGTACCCTGTCATAGAGAAAGAGGGCTTGGCTCTCATGTACTGCCTCACCAAATTAAAGCCATATATATATGGTAGCCCCCATACGGCGTATGTAGACCATTCTCCCCTTTGTGGGATATTCTCATCCAAAATCAACAACAGCAGGGTACAGCAATGGGCGCTTACTCCGCTGAATTTAACACAATATCGTGTACAGAAAGGGCGAGTTAAACGTGAAGGCTGACATGTTGAGCCGCCGTTCTGATTCGGCTCCCCTCCCAAACACACCGGAACTGGCCATGATTGATAGCGACGGGGCAGAGTTGCATAGCCCCAGGCATCAATATGACAATTTAGATATACAAAAATTGAAAGACGATCAGAGACTTTATTTAGGCACACAGCGCAATCAGGCTGTCGCGCAGACTAACCCTAACTCCTGCATTATTGATGACTTGCTATATGACACTACATCACCTGACCCTCTGAACCCTATGCACCCCCGGTTGGTTTTACCCCCTACCTTCCACCATCAGATGATCTCAAACGCACACAGCCAAGTCGGGCACTTGGGGATAGAAAAGACAATGCTCAGGTTAAAAGAAGCTTACTCTTTTCCCAACATGCGCTGGGCTGTTACAGACTTTATATCACATGCCCAGTCTGTATACTTCAAAAGACGCCCCATGACAAGGTGCCAATTGGAGAAATGCCTATCCCGAATAGCCCGGCAGAAATTATAGGCATGGACCTAATCGGACCCTTCGTCCAGTCCTCTAATAATAACAAGTACATCCTGGTTATTATTTGTCACTTAACGGGGTGGGTGGAAGCATATCTGATATCTGACAAAACAAATAAAAGTGTGTGGAATGCATTCCACAATGAATACCTCGCGCGGCATGACGCCCCGCGACGTATAGTTCATGATAATGGAGCAGAATTTACTGCTAAGGCCTGGTGCTATTACTTAGCCGAGCTTAATATTGAGCAGTCCCGCACAACCCCCTACCACCCAGCCAGTAACGGGAAAACCGAACGGGCTAACCGGACAATTAAAGATATGATAGCAAAAGCTGTGCAAAATCAACCCTATTGCTGGGAGGACGTTCTGGCTGATGTTTTGTACGGTCACCGCATCAAGCCCAGTAAATCAACTGGTTACAGTCCATATTTTTTAATGTATGGAAGGCACCCCAGAGCCCCTTTGAACACTTGGCAAAATATGCAAAAATCATTCCCAAGCACTACACTAAGATTACAGGCACTTAATAAGGCATGGGAAAAAGCTAATGAACAGATCAAACAGAGTAGAATAAATGATCGGGTAAAGTCCGAAAATATGCCAACTGCACCCATTTTATGGGAGGGGGACCACGTGGTAGTAAAGGCGGAAAAACCTCTGACATTCACCAGCAACTGTGATCCCCAGTGGATCATCACCCGCACAAAAGGTACTACTTGTAAATTACAACATGCCCACACAGGGCACACAAAAACAGTTCACAGGTCGAAAGTCACAAAGGTCTCGGATAATATAGCATGGAATTCACACCCACCACGACCAAAAAGATCACAAACGGGCCAGCAGCAAAGAAATAACCCTAGCATTATTAAATCTTTGCCGGTCGGCCCGAAAAACAAAGGACAGAATCTTTGCATGACCACTCGCACCTTGCGTAAGACATGTAGATCAGTCCAGGCTTCACAGCTGAACAAACAGGGCCCGGTCAGCGAAACAACACGCCCAACTAAAGATCATTCCAGATTGCATAATACTCCAGCGCCGGCCGGCCGACTAATGACCGCGCCAAATGTGCACAAGCCCAGGTGCCAATTGCCTAACCAATATCCGGCGTGTCACAAAGACACACAAGGCCAGGTCAAGCAAACCAAATGCCACACAGAGGTACAAACACAATCGCCCCATACCCCAAAGCCGGCCAGATTACAAAGACCCAGGTGCAAATTGCCTAATCACAATCACCGGTGTCACAAAGGTCCCTGCAAACAACACCACTCCACACTTGCGCAATCAACGGACACGACAGAGGTCATTAGTTCTAGCGCTCAATCACCCCCTGCCCCAACAAAGGTGTCACCCGCGCCTCATTACCATAATACCCCGGCGGTCAACGATCACCAACCCATCGGTGGCATGAAAACAAAGCGAAACATCCGATTCACAATCCGCTCGCTTGGACTAAAAATGGCGAACCTGTGTGCTATAAATGTGCGCAGCCATATCAGGTGGCCGCCGACTGTCCAATTAGACAACTGCAATATTTAAATGAGCAAAACCCCAGTATTCTGCCCCGCAGGTCGCCTAGATTTAAACACAGAGTGGATTATGCAACTCTAGCGTCCTGGGGCAACTCAATTTAAATATACCATAAGTGTCAACAGACAGCAAAGTGCGTGCGTTTCAGTTCTTGTAACGGCCGTCACATGACTAAGAACACGTGATCCCCTTTGCCCTCTAGTATACCCATCATACTTGGCGCTTCACAGCCGCAGGTAACAAGTTAGCATGCTGCCCCTCTCGCTCAACCTTGGCCTGCATTGCCTGCACGCAACGGATGACTCTTTGCAGATTAATCCGATTGACCATGGCGTAGTCATAACAAAACAGGGCGAGTGCTTTCATTTCCATACACAATGGGCAATAATCGTAAATGTTCCAGCCCCTCCAATTCCATCTAATTTAGCGGACACTTTAGGATCGTTAAAAACCTATATTAACCAGTTACAAAAACATAGCCATAGTTTGCAATATCACTGGGACACGCGTGTTCAGCTCCTAACTCGAACCCTTAATCATGTTATTTGTAGACAAAAAAGGGGATTATTCAATTTTGTTGGTGATCTGTCAAGTTCTCTATTTGGTCTTGTCACGGAAAAACAATTTCTCAAACTTAAAACAGCCGTAGCATTATTACATAAATCTAACAGCCAAACCATGCATATGAACTCTTTGTTAGTCACTGCTGTTAATCAACTCAGCTCAGCCGCTACAAATACCTCTGCACAACTCGCCGACATCCAGGAAACAATATCCAAATGGCCCCGAATACTTAATGTACAACAAAATGCTCTCCAGGAACGAATTAATGCTGTTCGTCATGCCTTACATATTGATATATATCTAGACAAAGTCACGGCTTTAGTCCACGCATATCAACAACAGGTAGCTGATTATCACTCCCAACGACAAGCTATCCGACAAGGCCTTATCACAGAACAAATCCTGCCGCGGTCTTACCTGTCGGCTCTAATCACCTATGCAGATATTCACCACTTGGAATACCCCACCCAGAGTGGATTTATCAAAACGGCCATACCTCCCTGCTCAGCCAGAATTCTACTCACTTCTCTTTTTTCATTCACATCCCTTTGTACCGTAACACTCCATTCATATGCTATAGCTTGCATTCTTGGCCATACCCTATATCGAAAACAGTTGCCGCTAAATATCGTTTGCACTCTAGAATCGCTCTTGCTTCTCAGACATCGCAGGCCTTCATTCCTCGTCACTGTGCCGGAAAGCAACCAATTTTGTGCCATGGGGGCCCCCTTTTACTGAAAAGTCGCCTCCAGTGTGAACGATCTCTAATCATACAAACCGCCAGGGGTATAGGATCTGCGCCGTCCAGTTTTCCAAATTTACGAGCACGCTCATACAAACTGTTACCTTTGGCCACCACGTAATCGCCACAAATGGAGAAGTAACCACTCTCCGCTGCTTAAAAAAGCCTCCTAGGCATCTTACCTTAAAAAGAGGCACCGTTCACGCCTTTATTCCTGGTGACTGTGTCCTTCAGGGACTAGACTGGTCCCTCCACGGCACCTACCTTAGTAAAGAGCTTGTTACGAAAAATTGGGTTCCCATTGACATTAATTTATCCTTGCCTTTGCTTGAAACCCCTCGCCATATCCAACTAAAATTAGCTAAAATAAAGGCGTGGACTCCTTTGGGTCACTTACCCCACCTAGTCCAGCAAGATAGGTAAAAAATACCGGAATATATTGATTTTAGTTTACCAAACATGGTGTTTTCCTGGTCTATGGCCAGTATTGCATTTCTATTAGCATCACTGGCCATAGTGTTAGCATGTTGTTGGTTTAACCGCCATCAGCTACATCAACGCTGCCTCGCATGCCCTTTATCCCGCCGTGTTGAGCTCCACAAAATACAAACAGTTACCGCTACACCCAGTGCCCCTATTCCTCCGCCCAAAAATACCTTGTCTGCACCAGTACCAGCTCCATCACCAAATCAGAAAAAGTACCCTGTAGAACAGACTGTTACCCTTTATCCCAACCCTAGCTCGTTCACAAACACATAACCTGCAATCACCAGAGTGTTTAATCAAGAGGGAATGGGTAGGTAGGCATGTATATCTGTACATAGAATGTATATACAAAAAGGTGTACGTATATAAGCCAATCAATTCTGTGTGGTTATATATGTATATATGTGTACATTAGTTATCAAGTGCATGTATAGCTTTGCGCTATTCCATGATGGCTATTAACATAAAAAAAAAATATATATATATATATATATATATATATATATATATATATATATATATATAGATAGATAATAACAATAACTCATTAAAATGATATGTATATAACATTCAATAGATCCTTGTGTATGTGGGTAACGCCCCGTATAAGGGAGGAACGGATACTGCTGTTGCTTGTCTTTTTGCAGAGGCCGTTCCGTGAGGGTCACACCGATGCATACCCCGAGGAGCTGTCTGGTTGGCAAGATCTCTACAATCCCGCATGCTTTCCTGTCGAGATACCACCATATGGACATACAGCCTAGCACTACGCTGCATTGAAAGGGACAATCTGTATGCTAGAGACTTTGGCCATGGCTTTTCAATGAACTAATAATATTCTGTGGACTCCATTTATGTCTGTTAGTTTGGACAGCATTGCATTACTGTGTTGAATATGCCTCATATAATACTGTTTATGTTGTTGAATAAGACTACCAACCACACAAAATCAAAGTAAAACATCAAATACTGCCAGACCCTACACATCCGTAAACCAATCGAAGTCTTCCGGTTTCCCTAGATGTCCACTAGGGTTTTCACCCGGGGACTACGATGTGTTCCAAATTTAACATGGGATATCCTTATTGGGCTATAACTAAAAAAGAAAAAAAGAAGTATATAAATAGCTGCATTATTTTTTTTTTTCTCGATAAGGGGGGGAGAGTGTCAGATATCCCATTATTTTTTATAATAACACCCCTAAGGGTAAGTGGGCGATCCCACCTGAGGGGGCAGCCCATCGGGATATCTCCCGGCCCGGGGACCCAAAACGAGGCTAAAGGATAACCGGCCTCGCACACTCTGACCTTGGCGCTGGAAGGGTTCAAACACTTGTCGACATAAGGTGAAATCTAAGTAGCTGCTGCGATAGTGTGAGCTTTTCACTACGCGCACCCTATCAGGACTGGCAGTATCATTATAGTTATCTGGACAACCTTTTCGGCACTTCTGGTATTTTAAATGAAATTCCTGTGTTGTTGTCTATTACCTGTGGGGAAAATCCCTACAGCCTAAAGTCAACTCTCAGCCTGGATACATTGTATATAGGAGAACTAAAATTGATTAAAGGCAATATGCAGCTTACATTAGGAGATCTCCTGTAGTGGAGTGGCGTATGTGCTGCTTGTGCATTGCAGGCAAAAACAAATATGGCCTACAGCAATCATGCATCGGTTCGTCATCAGCTACGAATTTTAGCATTAAAATCGTTCAACAACTGCGAGAATACCTATCTGCTTCAGGTTTTCAGCGTGAGGGATGTAAAAGGCCAAATTTGTTGGTCTTGCTCAGCAGGCAGACTGTTTGAGGCTGGAACTTATCGATACAACAGATGATCATGAGGAGAACCTTAACAAAGGTCGCTGAGTAAAGGGTGCTGACAACAAAGAACAAGTACTGCCCTGTCTAAGCTCTGGTTCACAACTGGACTAATGACCTGGTGAAAATCATCCCCAATGAAACGTCAGATGTGCTTGTATATCCTCTCACTGTATATGAGTGGAGATTTGAGAGGCTTTATGCCTATGAACAAGATGGGGGTTACAGACTCTGACAACCATGTAAGGGGTGTCAAGCTCGCTCATCTTGACCAAGGGAATTTTGCGTACATCAAAGGGATGTGCATAAGTTGCACATTATATCTTCTTCGGTGTGTGGCAGTGTCTAAAATGACTTCAGGTCTAAAAGGAAGGTCTAGCAAATGAGCTCAGTGCTCCCAATCAGAGCAGCAAGAGAAGCAGCATCATCAAAAAACAGCAGTTCAAAGAACTAAATTAGGATGCCAAAACTGGGAAAAGCTTATGAACTTACTGTGCCTGGATGTTGGTTCTCATCGACATGAATTATTTGGTAAGTATCACGATGTCAAAACTTTGAAAAACTAATGAGCAAACAATGCTAGGATGCTGGAAATAATCCACATGAATTATTTGGTAAGTATTAGGATACAAAAACTGGGAAAACCTAATTAACTTACTGTGTGTTATATCTTCTATAGTCCACCTGTACTATTTAGTCAATTATAGGATGTCAAATCTAGGAAAAGCTTAAGAACTTTAACTGTGCCATCATGTCTTCTATAGGCCACATGTATTATTTGGTAAGTATTAGGATGTCAAATCAGGTAAAAGCTAATGAAGTTTAACTGCATTATGTCTTCTATAGGCCACATGTATTATTTGGTAAGTATTAGGATGTCAAAACTGGGAAAAGCTAATGAACATTTAACTGTGCCATCCTATCTTCTGTATTCAACATGTATTATTTGGTAAGTATAAGGATGTCAAAACTTGGAGAAGCTAATGAACTTTAACTGTGCCATCCTATCTTCTGTATCCAACATGTATTATTTGGTAAGTATTAGGATGTCAAAACTTGGAAAAGGTAATGAACTTTAACTGTGCCATCCTATCTTCTATAGTTTCAAATTTGGAATATTTGCAAAAGGGATAATATCGCTAATATAAGACCTTCCTGGATAAGGCGTCCCATTGTCAAGAACAAATCAATAAGCTAAGGATCAATTTTATGAATAATAGTGGATCATCCATGTTATCTGTGAATAAACAAGGCCTATAGGCCTTATGCAAACCTGTGCAATGGTTTATACACCAGGTATAATGCTTCAATGCTGGGCAGTTACTTTTCAAGTAGGCCAACCTGTCTTGTATACGAAGAAGGTATCAGAGATGTATACATATGCCTAATTTCAGACTGATATCCCCTCCTGAGAAATAAGCAGGGACATACACTGTACAAAAAATTATTGTAGGTGGTGCAACCAGTCTTTAATGCAACAAAGCTTTACGATATGTATAAATATGCCCAATTTCAGGCTGATGTATCAAATTCCTGGCATACACTTTGCAAAGTCATTCAAGGTGGCGACACCTGTCTTGTGAATTAGGAACCATCAAAGAAGCACAGACAGGTCAAAATATCATGCCAATTAATCAAACATCTCTTGAGTCTGATGCACTAGGCTGACCAGGCTTAGGTGAGAAAGGCAGTTGCCCTGAGTGAACTGTGACAAAATGCTGGCTCAGCCCACTGCACTGAGTGAAATCTTGACCTGCACCTGGCTAAACTGAGTCCTTTTGACCTGTACCTGGCTGCACTGAGCGAACTCTTGACCTGTTGCAGAATCTGAGACACTGGGCAGTTTGCCAATGCTATAAACAGATCCAGACTCACCTTTGGCACAAAATATGAAACAGTTGGCAGTCTGACAAAGCTATAATTAGAATGCAGCTACTGCACTGGGTGAACTCTTGACCTATGCCAGGCTGCACTGAGTGAACTCTTGACCTGTTGCCTAATCTGATACAGTTGCCAATCTGCCAAAGCTATAAATAGAGGCTGATCTTTGGCCTGTTGCCAAATCTGAAATAGTTGGCAGTCGGTCAAGCTATTTAACCTGAAATTTAAATGTCTAGTGGCATGATGACATAGATGCTGATAAATTGGTGCCAGGCTGGTGTTACTGCTTCACGCAGCTAATATTTAGGGTAAAATGACTAATATTTAGGGGGAAATCTCCATAATTCAGCCTAAAATCATTCATGTGGAACCATTAAAGACAAAAATTATAAGAATTATTGTGGGGATTATTCTTGTAAAATATTAAACAAATTGGCTTCAATGGTGTCAGTAGAAAAAGGATTTGCAGGTTAATAACTCATACAGGAAGATACAGCAAACTGTCCAAGTTCAGCTTCCCATAAATCAGCCAAAAAGCACTGAATCAAAACCCCTTAACAAACTTGAATTATCAACATATGAGTAATTAATGTGTGAGATTTAAGAATTTGGCCCAGTGTTTTTTAAGAAGAGATCTTTGTAGCCACTGAGCTAAAATGGTCAGTAATGCCATATGACTAAATTCAGCTCCCCATAACTCAGCCAAAAGTCACTAAACAGAAACCATTTCAACAAACTTCAGAAAGCAAAACCCTAGGATCATTTCTGTACGATATTAAACAATTTGGCCATAGGGAAGAAGTTCTTTGCAGCCATCAATATGATACAGGCACTGATGACCCCTGTAAAAAAAAGGCCGATGCAGGTAGCGCCAACAATACCTCAATTTCAGATTTGACCCATGTGACCAACATTGGCATTAAATTTGGAGATGTTAGCTCCAGCCGGTTCTGAGATTTGAATTTTTGTATGCTTTTTTTTTTTGGACAGATGACTTAGTTCAACTTCATGTAACTCAGCCAAAAACCACCAAACTGGAACCACTCAAACAAATTTGAGAAAGAACATTTCTGGGATTATTTCTGTGAAATATTGGACAATTTGGCTGGATGGTTTTGGAGGAGAAGGTTATAAAATGCTTTTAATCTTTTTCCCTATAAACTCTAAGAAAATGCTGATAGCCAAACAAAATCTTATAGCTTTTTAGATGACTGATTTTTTGCATTAAGTTTGTTGATGCTAGCTCCAGCTTTTGAGATAGTATGGGTTAACGTACAGATGAAGTGCCATGCACGACGCCACACCATCGCATAAGCTAACAGGTTTGCCAAAAATTGTTTTAAAATCGATATTGAAATTTTTCAAATAATCTGCAAATAATGAACAATTATTTACACACTATGCTCCCTTGGTTACCCATCCATTTGTTACAAGTTTACATACAAATCATCTGATTCATACAGTGATGGACATATTCTTTGTAGGTTATTGCACTGCAAGATCACAAAAATGGAATCCTTGCGAAATGCAGAAAATGTCAAATTTGCACAATTTCAAACCCATAAATATGAAGCCAACCACAGTATTCAGCATACCCAGAGAACAAAAAATACCACTGAAGAAAACAACCACAAGAGAAGAATTGCTCTGGAGTGTGAATGACATGAAGTGATGGCAACCACAAAAGAGGAAATGTGATGCTTGAAACTGATGAAATATGACCAAGGCATCTGGTTAAATGAGCAATGAAAAACTGCCAGTGAACATGTTTGTACAATTGATATATGAAACTAAAGCTGTGCATGTTGCAACAGAGAGTAATGCAACAATAACATCACTGTCAAGATTTTCCAAATGGTAACAAAATCTTCAGTGATATAAGGGTCACTCTTTAATACTGTAGAAATATGAAGAAAACTTGAAGATTCTGAGATGCTCTGGTGTAAAGTTTTGTATCTTTCATGAAATTAGGAGGGGCATCCCAATGACAAGTGATCAGTGTTGAACTTGGAAGATTTGTGTAAAGTTTGAAACTTGTTTTTAATTTACATTGTTTTCATATCATTATATGATTAGATATTGTGTCACTGTATGATTATTTGACAAGAGTGAAATCTCAGGATTATAATTATCAGCAATGTCTACATAGCTGACTGTTTTTATATGCAGCTGGCAATTGTTAGTGAGCCAACTTTTATCATCTCAGTTCAACAGCCCAAAATTTTGCATGTTTGGAAGCATGACCCCAAGAACAAAGACATGTCATGTCACTCACTGCAGACAAAGAATATATTTAATTGAAGAATTTAATTTTAACAAAAAGAAAGTGCCAGAATCACATTTCTGGCCACGTAGACACTGATAGTAGTTTTTTTCTTATACTTATTATTTATGCAACCTCTTTTTTTTTCTTTATTCTAATCATCTATTTACAGGTGTTACTCCACAAGACAATGGTTGCAAGCAGAACATCAATATCTGGTCATTGTTATTAAAGGCTCAAACATACATTTGATGCTTTCAAAAAAATGTATTTACTTCCATGAAGCTTTCTATAATGTCAAATTTCAGTGATATGTCTTGCAACACCCATTTCACACACGAAAAGTAAAATAAAGAAGAAAACAACATCTGCTTTGAAAAATATTTTAAAGAATCATTAACAATAATTATGTCCTTCAAAAATGTTTTAGTACTCAGGTATTACAGTACTGTAAATGTAAAACGGTATCTCAATACTAAGTTGTATCCCACAAATGAAAAGACAATTTTGACTAATATAACGAGATAGGATTTTTAAATATTTGTCATTGGTAGGCAATCTTAAGATAAGAAAACAGAAACTGAATTAAATCAATTGCAACTGCAAGTTGATCATAAGGCAATCTATGACAAAAGCAACATGATTATTTCCTAGGTGCTCAGAATTCAATGTGGATGTGAAACTGACTGCAGGTACATGGCATCATTGATGATGATTTTTATCAAGATGCACTCAGAATGGATATGAATGAGAAATCTGACTGTGATACATAACATCACTGATATGAGAATACTGATCTAGAATACTGATACACTCATCTATATAAACTCAAAATCCATATGAATGAGGAATGTGACTAAGTTCATAGCTTCACGGATGATTATGATGATAATTTTTGCCCAGATGACCAGAATTTATGTGACTGAGAAAATTGGCTATAGGTGTAGAACATCACAAATGATAAATATACTGATTTTTAGCGATGCAATCAAAATCTTTGTGGATGAGAAACTTGAATGTAGGTACATACAGCATCATGGATGATTAGAATAATGAATATTGGATGGTTCACTAGTATTGAAGCTACAGGATACAGGCTCTGATTATGATAAAAGTGATTTTTTGGGGGGGGGGGGGGGGGATGAACAATCTGAAAGTTTGACTTTGCTTCATCTCTTCAGTCATAGATAAGGCTGCTAATACAATTTTATCCTGTGTGGTGAGCAATAGATTTGAAGCTCTACTGGAATATACCAATTTTGTTTTATCTCCAAATCATCATCAACACAACCCAATTATCATTTTAGGGCCAAGTGTAAATGTTCACGCATTAATCATGATTATCCATGTACCTGGTGATCTGTAACCTTGTACTCAGCACCAATTTAACATCTCTTTGAGACAACAACATCACGTAGATTCCTGGAATTCTGATAGTATTTCTGTTCTATTCTTCAGTATCCAGTGAACTTTTAAGTCATGGATAATGTTTTGTGTGTAGTGCTGCCGTAGCATCTTTCAAATTACCGTGAGTGACTGAACGGAAATAACTGCAAGGCACCACACACATTACATGTTTAAACAAGTCTAACCCCACATTTCACCCATGAAATAGAATGATAGATTCAAAGTCTATTTGTAGCACTGTTTGTGGAATGAGAGAGAGAAGAAATCCATATGAGGAGACTGTGAGATTTCATGTTTTAATATATTTGTGGTATACCCATAATTTCAACATGTGATTTATGACATATGGTTTTTAGCGTGTTTATTAAATGACAGCCCACATAAAATACTGAGAGAAATAAACCTGTTAGGGTTCAACGAGGGCATAGGCATGCAAAACTGAAGTACCCTGAGAGTTTGGTAGCAATGGGACATGTGTTGGCATATTTTGAGTGAAATAACATTTTTTTTTTTACCATGTCAAAATCCTCAAATTTAGGAGGATGTACTGGGCCAGGAATAATCCACAAGTCACAAGCTGTAAACTTCCAAGGTTCCACTGAAATGTCACCACTTGAGGCTCTGGCAAGATTCAAGCTTGGGATCTCCAGCCCTCATGTCCAACATCCTAACAAGTACTAGTTCTAAACTATATCCCACCTTTATTATATAATTCTTATCACTGTATCTACACAAGTAAAAATTAATGATGACAATGACAGTTGGGCCACTCCTGGTTAACTTTGACATGTGCTGCCATTATACATGTACCAAATGCTTGCCAAGGTCTGTGTGTACTGTGTGTTACTTGCATACTTCTAGATCTATAAATGAACAGCTCTAGAAGGCAATCTAGATCTATAAATGAACCACAACACAGACAATCAATGAAAACTTACCCAAGAACCTATCAGTAGTACCTAGATCTACAAATGAACCAGAACATGGTCAAGGCAATGAAAACTTAATATGAAACCTATTCATGGTACCCAGGCCAATCAATGAACCAACAGAGTCATGGCCATGAACACTTTAGAACACCATCTAAGCAAATGAAAACTTACCAAGGAACCTATCAGT
Organism: Sipunculus nudus; assembly: GCA_026874595.1. Classification (NCBI taxonomy): domain Eukaryota; kingdom Metazoa; phylum Annelida; class Sipuncula; order Golfingiida; family Sipunculidae; genus Sipunculus; species Sipunculus nudus. The sequence goes on from CM049313.1 coordinate 71,204,782, forward strand.
TGTACCTAGATAGATCTACTAATGAAATGAACCAGAACACTGTCATGGCAACGAAATGGACAAGGCAATGAAAACCTATGAACTTAGTTAAGGCAATGAAAAGTTAAGAACATGATCAAGGCAATAAAAACTTTAGAACATGGCCAAGCAGTGAAAACTTTAGAAAACAGTTAAAATAATGAAAACTTAAGAACACAGTCACGCTAATGAAAACTTCAGACAATGATTACTAAAATAGGAAACATTTAGTGGTATACCTAGATCTACAGATGAACCAGATAAGTTTTAAGAATTCAAATTGTTCTTTCAATTCTGATGAAGAAAAAAGTACCAAAGGAATCACTGATAAGTGATAAGATCCTGAGCAAAGATTACACATACAAAAGCAAAACAAAATACAAAACAATAACTAAGGCAACATCATTTTGATAAAACCAGTGAGGCATGTGCTTTTCATGGTAAAAAATTCCTGACACCATATCATTGTGCATTAATTAGCACCCAATTCATGACTTTATCACAAAACGAGCAAATTTTTTCCAACAAAAAGTCTACACAATGGTCAGTAAAATAGTTTAAAGAACCAGGCAAACACACAAAGAGGCAAGTTAAATTGGGGTTTTGAACAAATGTTTTAAATTTGGAATACTTAAAAACAGACAAAGCTGATGTTCATGACTGTGACCTAGTGGCTATCAAAGTAATAATAATATCCATGGTTGGTTATTCTATCATGGGATTTTCCAGTGCCACTGTGGGTCTAATGTAGATGATAAGAATTACTAGTAACTTATTACATGTGGATCAGAATCAACAGAACATGGCGTGTATATGCTAAACTGATATTGGTGTAAATACTACCGTAATATCTACATTTGTTCGTATCCTTCATAAGTTCGCACACTATAAATTTCCTGAAACATATTTTTCTATAATACATATATGAATTCGTACATCAACATACTGTGCCGATATTAGCTATTGCCGGTGACCACCGGCGGTCCGTATGAACCATAATTGTTGCTATGATTAAAACGGCTTTGCATGCAGAGATGAATTAAATTTCGACGCTGTTCACCTGATAACAAGACATCTTTATGTCCTAGTGCGTGGCAGTAACATGATAATTTATGGGAACAATTTTATCAGATTTGCGACTTCATGTTTGTAAATAGGAAAAACTGTCACTTAACTGATACCGATGGGCCATCTTTGCTTTAGACTTGTTACAACATGAATGTGATTTGAACAATAGAACTTGAGGTAAAAAATGTGTTTTAATCGATAATATTTTGTTTACTTAATAATAGAATAAGAAGGATTTGTAAGTGGGACAAAAATCACATTAGATGATGATCATATACTAGTAATCCACTTGGGCCAAACCTCGCATGGACCACTGATCACAGGCATGACCTGGTGCTGCAAGACATCAAAGGTTAAATGGAGATCGTCAGAGTGCTTTGAACCGCAGCTACAAGGGAGATACCGCTGTCTTCCAGAGTTTTTATTTGATAAATCCCGGTAATGCCCATGGAATTTTTTTTCTACCCCGCTGTATGAATCTTATTAGAATCTCCCAAATAAAAACTTGCGTGTATTGCGTTGGCTTCTGTGGCTGTTTGGTTAGAGGCGCATGAACGGCTAGAATATTGATCTTATTCCCCTTGTTCAAACCTGTCTCTTTTTTTTTTCCCTTTTAGGTTATTCCGCCGTCCCAGTTTAGAAATATGATATACATATATTTTTCATTTATATCTTTCCAATGGAATCACCAAACAGGTAAAATAAACATTTAATTTATTGAAATATATAAATAAATCTGGTGAGATTACATACTCTTGGCTGTAATAAGTTCACTTGCCGCCAGGTGGCACCCGGAATAAATTTCATTAACGCCCTGAGAAAATCACCATTGCTTTTTCTTTTAGGGCGTATTCTAAAATCCATTCAAATATGTTCGTAAATGAATTAAATGTTGCCATGAATTATTACAAAACAATAGCCCATTTTCTTATCGCTAATGATGCTACGCACCAATGTACGCCGTGAGAGACCCTTGGCTTATGATGTTTTCCTGTCATGTCCAAACTGTGAAACCCTTTGAAGATCGTTGCTTGTTTGTTTACCAATAATTTATTAGATGTGTAATATTAAGGTGATCAGCGACTCCTGTCAATTTTGTTTGCACCATAGCCGTGATCAAATAAATTTGTTAACATACTAATGAGGTACAAATTTAATAGTTTTGGGTAATAAACTACTGAAGTTCCATTGCCAGTAGCTGGATTTTTTGACAATCTTTATGATCTTTTGTGCCGGTCTGTGGGTTACAAATGTTTAGTTTGTTCCGGCCGGCAGTACAGGCCGTCACGGTTACCTACGACCGGTGCCGCTAAAACTCACTATATATATATATATATATATATATATATATATATATATGTATATATATATATATATATATATATATATATATATATATAAGTAACAGTCCGCCCCAGAAATATCTTCCTGTCTGTAAACTAACTGACGACCCCAGCAGATCTGTTTAGATAAGTTTGTGCTCCGAAATCCATTACACTGATAAGTGACAGCCCATACAGGATATACGTCTGTAAACCGTTTCATGATCTAGATATGACTTGTCCTCGGTTACCCTGACGGTGATGTTACATGTAAGGGTGAGATGAAATTAAATAAAATTAAATAAAATCGCAAGAAATAAATAAATGGAGCGCTGTGCATGTGTTCATTTTGCAGTTTTCTGTGGTTAGGATCAGATTGATAGTGTGTTCTTTAGTATCCTGGAGATAATTTAGCGAATCCTGGTCGACAATCGGGTCGGCTGAAAATGCTGTGATGTGAGTGAAAGTCAATCAGTGGGGTGATTATTCCAAGTGTTTCAGTGCATGAAGGGGAAGGGGGTTCCATCCTGTTTGAGATTATCTACAGTGACGTCATCGTTCACTATAAATACATTTTGTCCCCGCCCAACAGACCATACCAGCTTTTTTCAGCCTAACCGGTGAGTCCTCTTTTGCGCTAACACAAAATGAAGTTTAATTAGAAGTGCGTCCTTTGTGACACTTGGTTCCCAACAAAGGAATCATGTAAAGAACACAAGATTAAGATACACAAGGTAAGTAGATCAGTATTTACATATACATATATATTTAATTATTCAATTAAAAAAAACAAATGTAGCAAATAATAATAATAAAAGGCATGGTTCTCAGGCACCGCCCGCAAAAATTTTTACCACCCCACATCAAAAATTTGTTTTTCAGTTTTCATATTTCAAGGAGATAATACAATTTTGAAAAGATTTCCTTTGTTATGTAGTGCTTCAACCTCTTTAGCAAAAGATCCTGTTATTTTCTTGCTTTTCCTGATCATATGACATTTTTATCGAAACACAGAAGAAATGGTAAAAAATCAAATAAATACATAAATAAAAATACTGCCCGCCTTCTCGCACTGATTCCTGGAAAAAAATGCCTAGGAACCATACCTTTTTTCTTTTCTTTTCTTTTTTTTTCTTTACATCTATATAATTTTTAAATCCTGAAAAGTAAACAATCATAACCCTCTTAAATCTGCATGTGAGGAAGGTATAGGTCCCAGGCTAATCATAAAAGATTTTTTTTGTCTAAGTAGAGAAGAAAAACGTACATCCGAGTCCTTGATGTTCAAGTCCAAGTCAACCTCCTTCGAGCACGAGTCTTTTAAAAATTGAGTCTAAGTCTGGAGTTCGAGTCCAATTAATATAAGATTTCTTTATGAAATATCTTTAAAATCATTATAAATGCATTTGAGTAATTCGTGTTTGTCAAAGAAGTGAAATGTTATAACACCTTAATTCCTTGTTTCTAATTCACACTGGAAATAGTATAGATATCCAAATCTGCTTTATATAAATTATGTTAAAGCATGTAAAGGCTGATCATATAGATGTGCTGACAGAGACCTTAATCAGACAGTCGAAACAAATGCATTTCTTGAGGCAAGTCCAAGTTAAGGACTACCGGGTCCGGACTACATCACTGCTCAAGATCCTCTGCTGCACTATTGACCTGGTATTATAGGAAATGCATATTTATGCTTGTAAATTAATAAGAATTTGCATGTAAAGGTGTATGTCCCAGGCTTTTCATATTTTTTTTCTCCGTAGGGAAAAAAGAGCCCTTCAGGCAAGAGGCCGGCCAGTGCTCATAAGGAGACGCCTAGGCCTCCTGGTTTGCTTACCAGCAGGCCAGTTACTCTCTGCGTCTCCTACGCCAGTGTCATCAAGTGTGTCCTGGCGCGCCCTCCAACTCCAGTAGCTGGGTGCAGTTTCCGGGATGAGGGGCCACACCCAGCCAAAAGGGCACTGGAGTATGCCCCAGCACGCCCGCCAACCCCAGTAGCTGGGCACAGTTTCCGGGATGAGGGGCCATGCCCAACCAAAAGGGCACTGGAGTATGCCCCGGCGCGCCTGCCAACCCCAGTAGCTGGGTGCAGTTTCTGGGATTAGGGGCCACGCCTGACCAAAAGGGCACTGGTCGATGATGAGGAGGAAGGGTCTTCAGCCAAAAAGCCCTGTGAGGACCCCATAGTCATCTCCTCAGATGAGGAAGAAAAAGAAGAAAAAGTAGATGAAGAAGAAAAAGAAGAAGAGGAAAAAGAAGGAGAAGAATAAGAAAAAAATAGGAAAAAGAGGTGGGCCAAGTGACCGCCGAACTGCGACCATGCTAATATAATACACTGCATGGTCGAATGCAAATGGGGGGGAAGGATACTTGTATGTTTTGGTGAGTGATAAACTTAATAAATAAATAAATAACACATCTATAATTAATTGTAAATATATATGAAAAAGCTAAACAAAAAGGTGGGGGCAAAAATGAATATATCAGGCAAAAAATTAGGTTCGGTTATCATTCACATTTTTGGATATAAATAGGAACAGGAAATTTGTTTATTCTTGTTCTCTTTCAAATGTTTCGATATAAATGATATGATTAAGGGAAAAGCATGGAAAACATTAAAAACAAGTAGAAGTACTATATGACAAAGGGAATTTTAATAAAATCATATAATTTTTTCTTCATGTATTATTATTTATTTATCTATTTAATTTTTATCTTATTATATCTCCTCCTGTCCCTTTTGCAGGACAGTGAATCTGAGCAATTCCCCCCAAACGGACAAGGGTCTCCACGGGGAAGCCCACCTCAGACCCCAACGCCCTCTGACAATGAGGAGGTGAGTTAAAAATTTAACCGTTTGTTTTTTTTTTCTCGTTTGTTATTTTTTATTATTATTTTTTTTTTAATTTTTGCATTGCCATCAACAAAACGCATAACCTCATGCAGTATGCGTTTGACAACATGACGTAAATGATGGGCTGTCTTTGTCCTTTTTGCAGGACAGTGAATCTGAGGAATTCCCCCCAAACAGACAAGGGTCTCCACGGGAAAGCCCACCTCAGACCCCAACACCTTTTGACGAGGAGGAGGTGAGTTAAAAATTTATCCGTTTGTTTTTTTTTCTCGTTTGTTAGTTTTTTTATTTATTTATTTTTTTAATTTTTGCATTGCCATCAACAAAACCACATAACATCATGCAGTATGCGTTTGACAACATGACGTATAGACGGGCTGTAATTTTAAAAATTTTTTTTAATTGAAAATCAAAATACAAAAATTTTGGCGTGGGCGGTGCCTGAGAATCAGCCATTTTATTTACTGATGGTTGATTTATATATTTTTGGACTAATCATTTCTCCTGTCTTTCTTTTTTTTTTAGCCGGATAATGGGCAAGGGTCTCCGCGGGGAAGCACCCACCAACCAAAAAGTCATGAGGATGGAAGCCAAGCCCTCAGCGCTTACTTTGCACCTAAGGCAAGACGTGAGGTAAGAAACAAACAATCAGTCTTTGTTGATTTTGATACTTATGTGAACATTTATCACCATACTGTAGCTGCCCATTGGATACTGGTGATGAAAATAGTAATGATGATGAAGAAAAACAGTTACAAGTCAATTTTGCTTCATCCTTTAAAATCATGCAATAAGAAAATAACTGTTTTAATTAATATGTGATGCTGCTGCTGCATGGGAGGATTATGTGGGATTTTCTATTATTTTTAACAGTTCCCACCTGAGACTCCTCTCACCATAAAGAAGAGGATGTTATTTTCAGACCCAAGATAGTGCCGTATGGAGCACCTGGGCAGAAAAGGGGTGCATTTTTATTTAAAAAGGGACTTAGAAGAAGATTTTTATGGACTTAAGTATATTAGGGGTTTATATTTTTTAATCACAGAAAGAAAAATTCAAGACATCAATTGAGATTTTGGTTATTATTTTCAAAGGAAAGAGAAGAGGGAGTTTTCAGTGTTTAAAAATTGGATGACGGGACTGGCGCCGTATAAATTGAGAAAAACAAGGGGGTATAGCTAGAGGGTGGGGGGGGGGGGGTCTGATGATGTTGACTTAAAATTTGAATTGTGATTAAATTATTTTGTTATCATATGTAAATGTGTATATAATTAGTTTTGAATCAAACATCGGTATTAATTGTTTTTATGTCCTAAAACCGATTGTGTTTATATTACTGTCAGGTGCAAAGAAACTTCATGTAATATTGTGCATCTATATGAATAAACTTATAATAATAATAAAAAATAAATGACAATTATTTTTAAATCTTTTTTTTTTTTTTTACAAATTTATCCGTGTTTATGGGGTCTCATTATGTTAATTTAAAGTTTAAATTGTTATTGAGAATTAAATTTTGAAATAAAATATGTTGTTCTTTAAAAAACTGGTCCTATTTGAATTTTTTATTTGGGGCTTCAGGGTTTGACAAGGCGACAATCCGTTAAACCAAGGGCTGCAAACGCTGAGCATATGCGGGCTAGGCGAGACGCACTGGTGCAAAACAGACAGCGCCGTCGGAGAGAAGCTGCATCTCGGGTGATGGGTGCAAGAGCAAACAGACAGGACGGGCAACAGGGGGCGCAGCATCTCACCTGCGCCACCTGTGGGACCCGTTTCTCTGACTCTAATCAGTTTTACGTTCACTCATATATCGCACATAGACATTTTGACAATGACAGGGAACGAGACTGGTTTACACGGATCATAACAAACAACGCAGACGACATGTTCAGGGAGTTCCGGCCCTTCTATTCAGAGAGGGCTCTGGCCAATAGGTCTCTGCACGGCCTTCCCAGGGAACACGACCTTGACCAAAACGATGACAGATCTGTGGAGCCAACCCAAACTTACAATTTCCTGTTGGCAGCTGGTCAGGTAATCACCCCGGGCCTGATCCGCCAGCACTTAGACCAGATCGTCGACGACGCGCCAAGAAAGTTTAAGATCAGTATGGGGGTGGGCAGGGTCCTTCAACATAAAAAAGACCAAAAATTTCAAATGTGGAGACCAGACCATGACACCGTTCAGGCCAGCACTGACATAAACTGGGTGCAAAACCACATGAGTGAGCGTGACACCCCTGTGTATGTACACCGTTGAACAGACGTGGAGGAGGTCATCGAACGTTTTTTCCAGAACAGTGTGCCTTCCATGCTCACCAGGGGACGTGAAGATTCACAGTGGGAACTGGTGACACCGGTAAACGTGAGGTACTTTGTCTTCCAGACATCGTACCTCATGTGGGGTGCGGGGATATCCATATCCCTCTGTGGTTGAAAAACAAGCTCCAAAGCATGACGCACCTGCTCGTCCACCCGAAGGCACATTTTAAAACGCCCGCTGATAACCTCTGTTTTTTCCTTGCCTGGCGTACCAACGGTTATTGATGAAACACGGTAGGCAAGGCCTGTTGCCAAACAGCTCTGCTTGTGGTGGTTGCAGCAGGACGAAGTCACGCCCCCCACCTCATTGATGAGGGTGGGTGATGGGCCAGGGGCTGTCCCCTGTTTTGTGCTCCCAAGGGGGCAAGACGCCAAAAGGCTCCTAGCTGAATTTCAAGGTCTGGACGCAGACCAGTTGAAAGAGGCCCAGGATTTTTTTCAAATCAACATTGACGTGTACTATGTAAACCAGGAGGGGGAAGCCAAACATTTTTATAAGACACAAGATAAGTTTGGTGACCGGATGTACCTGAATGTGTACACACCAGGGTCCGGGGCCGAACTGACAGAGCAATTTCCCACTGGGCACCTGTCGTACATAACAGACATCGACATGTACTCAAAGCATTTTGTGAACTTAGGGTGTAAAAGAAACTTCAAGCGGAGCGAACATTTGTATAATCATGAGTTCTCTTGCAACGGCAAAAAGGAACCTAAATATTCCTACCCTGGTGGATACCAAAGCTTGAAGGTAAGCCTGTGGGATGAACTACAACATAAAGGTCGATGATGATCTCAAATTTAACGAGCTCTATGCTGTATATGATTTCAAGTCACTCTTGCTTAAAGCAAACAGAAAGGCCGGACAGGTCACCACTGTCGTACAAGACCACACGCCAGTCTCGTACGCAATAGCGTGCAATATGCAGCAGGGCTACACCTGGGCTAAGGTGGACACTGACCCAGATGCCTTGGTGCGCAGTTTCGTGCAGCTCTTGCTGAGACTGCACGGGGCGTACTCCATCATCATGCATCGTATATTCGAAGCGGTGTTCGAACAGATTGACCAACGGTTGGCAACCCGCACAATGCATGATGAGCTACAGGACCGTGAGAACGACTGGGCTTATGACGGGGAAAACAAAGACAAAGCCAAGTCCAACTGAGACCTTACTAACAAATACACCACAGTCCTGAACGAGACCTCAGAGGAACGCCAAGCCCCCTGGACCAGAGCATGGTTCACGCGACTGGGTCAGGTAAGGCAGTGCCTGCAGAAGTATTGCTCCACCCTACCCGTTTTGGGTTTAATTCGGCTAAGTATGACTTAAACCTATAAGGCGCCACTTGGTCCCTTATTTGTTAGAACAAGAAAAATTGTCACTTCAAGAAAAAAATAACAATAAAGACCCAAATTCACACCCATAAGAGTATGGGGATTATCACATCAAATATATAAAACAGGGTGGAGCGTACACCTCTTTCAAGGTCAGGGATAAGCTTCTATTTCTTGACCTTTACAAGTTCTGTTCGCCTGACACTAACCTTGACGCCTTTCTTAAATCTGAAAAGGCCCCCCAGTCAAAATCCTTCTTCCCCTATGACTGGTTCAACAGCTATGACAAGCTGGCTTGTCCGTCTCTGCCTGAGGTTGAGGCATTTTACTCTGCTGTGAAACAGAAAAACACATTAGATGACTCAACAGAGGAAATAACACAAAATTATGCTGGGCTCCAAGAGGCCTGGCGTCGAGAAAACATGCAGACATTCCAGGATTTTTTGGTATACTACAATAAACTGGATGTGGCCCCAATTCTTTTAGCTGTAAAAAACTGTATGTCATATTACCACGAGAATTACAAAATTGACGTTCTGGAAGATTGTGTGGGCCTGCCCGGGTTGGCTCAGACTATGCTGTACAAAGCAGCATCTGAGCACCACAGGTTTTTAGGGTTTTCCTTGACTAGTAAAATATACCCGCATCTCGAATCCCTCATAGTTAGAAATTTGGTTGGGGGGCTTCTATCATTTTCAATCGCTATCACTATCAAGAAGAAACTGCATTGAGAAATGGGTCCCAGCTGTGTAAGTCCATCCTGGGTTACGATGCAAATTCCCTGTACCCCTACGCCTATGCTCAGGCTCTACCTGTAGGCCCGCCAGTGGTGTGGTGCCCACCAAGCAGTTCGAAGCCGGAACCACCAAAAAAACTCTCTGGAAAGGAGTTCTTGCTCCATTGCATTAATTAGTTTGAACAAGCTTCCACCTCTTCAGATAACCCTGTTGAACCGGAACCGCTTAAGCTTGATGCTAAAGATATCACTGTCACGGACCAGGAGTTCTTGGGTCATGAGGCCGAGGACCTTGGGCTAACTGATGGTCACTGCCTCTTTCCTCATGATACTGGTTTGTTTTTAAGGACTTCCCACTTCGAACGCTATACGCTGCTCCAAATGGAAACCGATTCAGAGGACGTTGAAGTGCGTCACCTGTTTAACACCGGTAGGCAGTTACAGGTGGGGCCCTTCACGGTAGACGCCTATATACCGGAATCCCGTTTTCTCATCGAATGCCTGGACTGCTACTGGCACGGTCACAGCTGTTTCTTGACGGTGGATAAATTTATAGAAGAGCAAAAGCTCCTCGGTAAAGAACGCCTGCAGCGAACAGAAGACCGCATAAATTTCATCGAAGAGAAAACCGGTATGACGGTTAAGCGCGTTTGGGAGTGCCAGGTAAAAAACAAAAGTTTTTTTCACCATTTGCCTGCTTGCTACCGGAAATACAGACAGAAGCGACTCAAGGGACCTGTCAGTATGCCGGCCCTCTTAGACCTTGTGATGGACGGTACCTTCTTCGGCCCCCTTGAGGTCAAGGCTGAGGTGCCGTCCCGGCTGTACGATTACTTCAGCGAGATGTCCCCTTTCTTTGTCACGACCGAGGTCGACCCCATGGCCGACTGGGCGGACACAATGCGAGAGTACATCGAAAGGTCGAAATCATCTCAGAAACCTGTCAAAACACTCGTTGGGGGTATGCGCGTTGATCGGTGTCTCATCTCGTCGCCGTACCTGCCCTGGCTGTTGAAAAAAGGTGTGGTTGTGCGTACCGTCTACCAGGCGTCTACCATTTGTTGATGACATTGCCCAGGAGCGCCGCCAGGCATCGCTGGACGACACAAAGAAAGCGGTGGCAGCCAAGCAAAAGCTGACTGCCAAATCGGCTTACGGCAGCAGCCTTTTGAACAAACTGCACTTGCGACACAACGGTTTTCACTCAAGCGATGACCTCCCTACCCTGCACAACCAACCTGATTTCAGGCTTTCAGCAAAGGTCACTGCGGATGTTTATGAGGTCGAATTCAATCATGAAACGATTGCATTCGACATACCCAAGCAGCTGGGGTACTTTACACTGCAGTATGCAAAGCTGCGCATGATGCAGTTTTACTATGACTGTCTGGACTTGTATGTGCCCCGCTCTATGTTCGAGATGGTTGAGATGGACACCGATTCACTGTATTTTGCGTTTGGGCACAGCTTACCCCCGGAATACAAGGAGTTTTTGTGAGGTGAGGGTCAGTCCACCGGTGACTGGCACCCCCTGTTCCTGAACTGGCATCCGTGGTTGCCCCTACTGAAACCAGGTGTGGAGCAGCGCTTCCATGATATGCTGTGGGCCCAATGCAAGTCCTCGTGGGAGCCTGACTTTGAGATGCACTTCTTTCCGCAGCAGTGCTGCCGTGACCATTTCACACACGACCAAAAAACTCCTGGCCTGTTCAAGTTGGAGCAGGTGGGCTTGGGCATGATGGGACTTTCTTCCAAGTGTTATTCTATGCGGCTATTAACAGGAGGAGAAAAGAGTGGGTTGAAGGGGGTTAACAAGAAACTTTTGACAATGTGTATGAAAAGATGAAAGGGGCATATCTTAATGACGAAATTCCAAAATTCACAAACAGGGGAATCAGGGTCTTGGGTGAACAAATGGACCCATACGAACAAGAAAAAAATGCCTTTTCTGCGGTCTACGTTTAACGCAAACTCATGCCCAATCGGCGAACAGCCGAACCGTTGGACATCAGGTTGCATCCAGTAAGAACCCCTTATGAAAAACTGGAGCCGGGTGACGTCTCAATCGACATTCCGGCTTCAGCTTGAACCACAGGGGGACAGTTACCACAAAAAGAGGACGATAATGATGTCCTCCGTGAGATAGGCATTAGTGGGGGTGGGAACGAACGAGATTGTAGAGAGGAAGCGGGAGGGATATCAACTGAATGTAAGGGTAGGTTTATTTTGTAAATTAATTATTGTGGACATTAATAAATTTATTTACTCTTGTTCATTTCAGTTGTTTCCAGCGCCTGCTCACCTCAGCCCGCCACAATCGCCATTGTCATCCTCACCCTCATTGTTTTCACCTTTAGAAGATTTAATATTTTGTTCATCTGGGTGGTCATTATCTGACATATTTCATTTAAATGATGACACAGGTGACAGTTGTTACCATTCAAATAAGCCTTTTTCATATGAAATTTATTTAAAGATAAAAAAAAATTAATAAAAATAAACCAGCGTTTGCAGTCATAAGATAATTATATATATTATATATACCAACTCAACCTTTACTAAATTCTTTTTTTCCAACTCATCCTTCAAAAAGGACATTAAATTTTTAATATATTTCACAGACTAGTTGAAGTGTTTTAAAACCGTCAACTCGTCCATTTTGTTTTGCTTATGGGTCAGCAACTGGGTCCTGAAAATATATGTATATTATATGTCATATCGTCTTCTGAACGTGCAAGTTTATTTCTGGGACGAGTTGGTAAACATGTCTTTAGAAAATGATAGGTTTTGAGATTAAGTACAGAGTCGTCTTTTAAACCACTTGTTGTAGAAATTAGAAATTATATGTAAATACAATGTGAAGTTTGCTTTAAAGAATATCTAAACTCTTCTCCCAAAAGGGAGATTTTGGTAACAGTTTTGTTGAAGACGACTTGAGAATATGAATATTTGTAATATAATGTAGCACTTGAAATCATTTGTAAATATAATGTCAACTCGACTTTAAACAATCATTTTTATATCACCAACTTGGTTTTGAAATAAAAAACATTTTTGCGTCACTCAATATGATATTTTTTCAATATGTAATTATAACGTCAACTGGTAAATAAACAGTCATTTTTAATTAACCTTCTTGTCTTTTGAACAAAAAGCGGTGTGATTGGGCTTTTGCGTGTCTGTCAGTATGTTGGTTGATTTTGTGTTTGTGATCATGGCTCTGAGTCGTGACGATCTGATCAAAAACCCTGACCTGGTATATGACTGATTAACTAACGGGTTCCCAAAGCTTGTCCCTAATATGAAACATCTCTTGACCTCGATAACCAAAGACAGTCAAGTCATGGACTTCCGTTTTAGACATCCTTGCAACATAATTATCGCAGGGCCCTCCCAGTCCGGAAAATCCCATTTGGTTAAGAAAATCCTAAGGGAAAAATACATGGAGCCTTACCCCCAAAAGGTCATATGGGCCTATATGGAATGGCAGGGTCTGTACGATGAATTAAGAGACGAGGGGTTGGTGCATGAGTTCCTGAGGGGGTTAGACGAGGTGATGAACCATGTGGACGGGTCCACCCCTACTCTGGTCGTTTTAGATGATCTTCAACACAAGGTTAGTAAAAACACTGGACTGGCTACTATGTTCATGCGTGACAGTCACCATCGCAACATGTCGGTGATATTTATCGTGCAGAACATTTTCTTCCAGGGCAAAACAGCCGGTGACATAACAGTCAACGCCCACTACAAAATCATATTCAAGAATCCTGCTGAGAAAGCACAAATTATGCGCCTTGCTGGCTTAATGGACAAAACAGACTTGATCAAGAGGGTATACAAAGACATCTCCACCCAACCGCACTCTTTCTTTATTCTAGATACAACCCAGTATTCGGACGGTGGAGCAAGGGTTGGACTGCCTGTAGAAGAAGTGTATTATGGATAAATTCTCAAACGACACCTCTCCCTGGGTGGAACTGCTGAAAGCAATCAACAATGCCGGGACCAAGAAGGCCTCCCAGCTCATCAACAGGGCTCCCTTGGGATTTTACACCTACATGTCCCAGGTGGCAAGGAACGTCTGCGACGGGAACTTCAACCTGGACAAAGACACTTACAATTTACTGAGGTGATGGAGGCGCCACCTGACAGTAGTTGGAAAAGCTAAATCTAAAATGGAAAGGCGCCGAACCATCCGTAAATATGGTGGTTCCCTAGGTAAACAGTTGTCCCGTCTGGTGGTCAGCGCCCTGAACTGTCCTGCTGTGAACCACAACTCTGCACTAAAAACAATTAAAAATCCACCCCCAGAAACAAATCAAAACGAGGGTGAACAAGGGACCCATGGGTCACGGCGCTCAGCTGATCATGATTGGACTATAAATGTATCACCATTGTGATACTATATTGAGTAGATAAAGCTTAGAATATCATGGTCATGTTGGGCTTTTATAAAGGAAATGTAATATGTGAGTAAATGATATATGAAATAACCTGACTGATGGATTAATATGGAGTAAAATATAGTGGTTTATTTTTTATTTATTTGGGAGGGGTAGAAAAAAGCAATTTATTTGAGCAAATATGAATGCAATGACAGTATGCTAAGCAGTGGTATAATGATGATAAGGCTATTTGTTGAAGGATCTATAGTGTATGGAAAACTGCAAGAGTTCAATTTGACAGATACAAGGTTATGATTAACTATACTGATGAGGGGATTTATGAATTTGTGACTGTATGACATAATATCTTGACAAGATCGGTCTTGATAAGGTACATTATTTTGATGCCCCTCACATCTACATATTACACAAAATAGGTACCTATGGACAAATGGTCAACAGTACTGAACCACCTGGAAGGTTAAAATCTTAAAAATATGATGAAATGTAGATAATGTTTGAGAGGAAGAGGTAATCTGGGCCATGGTTGGTTTATATGATTGAAGAAAATGTTGCAAATAATATTTGAGACGTGACCATGCCTTTCCATCTGTTACCTTTTTGATAAGCTGTTGACAGTTCAACAGTTTACACATTTGTCTGATGAGATCCAATTTATTTGGTAAACCTTTTTTATCAATTTTATGATATGTATACAGTTGCCATAACGTCCCCATTCCACAGGTGCAATGACTTGATAGGGGGGGGGGGGGGGTGTTGTGTTATGATCAGAGTTACAATGCCTCTGTCTCTCTGTAGATATTTTCTTTAATTATTAAATTTTATGCTATAGCCATAGAACTATTGTTCACAGTGCCAAGGAGCAAAGCCTCAGTGGGATGAAGAAGGGGATGGTGAGAGTTACAACACCCTTGCATATACATACAGGATATGAAATTTAATTCAACAGTGCTTATAAAAAAAAAGTTTATTCATGAACATTAAATATTTAAAACAGACAGAAAGATGGAGAAACAAAGCAAATAATTTTTTTCCCCATTCTACTGAGCCAAGAAAAAATTTTATATATATTTGCAATATTTGCATTTATTCCTTTTTTCATTACATAATTTTAATCCAAGTTTCCGAATGTTACAATAAATTTACAGTATAACATACATGTGATTGTGAATATTTCAGTTGATTCACATTTCTAAATTGCATCAACATTTATTGCTAATGTATCTAGTTTATAGTACCTGTCAACAGAATGGGATGGAGGGAGGAAGGAAGGCAATTAGGGAGAGAGAGAGAGAGAGAGAGAGAGAGAGAGAGAGAGAGAGAGAGAGAAAGAGAGAAAGAAAGATGGAGAAAGAAAGAGAAAAAGCAGAGGAGAGAGAAAGAGAGAAAGAGAGACCTAGACTGCCAGAGAGAGAGAAAGAGAGGCTCTCTGGTAATTACTGCCTGACCCAGCCTGACCCAGACACTCACAGTGGCAGTAGGTCAGACCTGAAGGTGTTATGTAACTGCCCAGTACACTGCATTTGTACTGATCTGATGCAAACAATGAAGACATGGTACCTGGAAACTTGAATAAAATCTACAGTTTTTGATCAATTGGTTTCAAATTTCAGATTTTAACAGATGAAATGTTAATGTGTACATGCTGTGAAAATTATATCCACAGCACTAACAGGAAAAATTTGAATATTTATATTTTTTTAAATGGTATCAGGAAAAAAAGAAAAGTATTCTCGGCTATAAAACTAATACATGTGTTAAAATTAATCCAAGGATCAAAACACCCAATATATCATACCAGGAGCAAACTGGAGTTGGGAATGTTTAATTTTATGAACTGAAATAAAGGACCAGCAATATAAATTTTGATTATTTAGCCAGTCTCATGTATCAACTGATACAACCATGAGTTATAAGTCAAACAAATTAAAATCTTTAATGAACACTTGTCTGAGTAATATTTTAAACTTTTGACATATTTATTTATTATTTTAATTTTGTAATAAATATAAACCAACAAGTTAAAGACCTGGAAAAGACCTGGAAATTTAGATTAATTTAATATAATCAACTGCATCCTTGTCTATCATTATCTTGCTTCATATAATCCCTAATAGTAAACAACAATTTATTTTATTTATTTATTTTTCATTTTTATGGTTGAAATGAAAAATACCCAATGGTGACTGCATGGTGTCATTCGAAATACAATTTTGGCCATCCATGGAAGATCCATAAATGATCAGTAATTGCAAGGTAATCCCCTGTAACTCATTAACTATAAATTCCTTTTCCATTTATTTTTTTTAAGTACTTATCATAAACCAAATATTAAAAAAAAAGTTTATTGTTATGTTTATGGCCTAAACAAATACTAGTGGAGGGGGTTGGACAGTTAGATTCAGTTGAAGCCACCCAAGAGCTGGCTGGCTTCAGAGTGCCTCGCTTCAAGCATGCATAATTGGCCTGAAAGGTCAATGTGGGGACATAAAAGAGGGGCTTCAGTACAGCCAAGGTGTGATATGGTCTCATAAAAACTTTCATAAAAGCTAGTTTTTGACCAGTTCCTTTTATAACTTCAGAATTTAGAAGCTAAAATCCTTACATGTGCAAGATATGAAAATTAAATCAACAGTGCTTACAGGGAAAAAACATGCCATGGCCAAAGTTGGGCATAATTTAAGGTACTGATTTTATATTTATGCTAATAACTTATAAAATTTGAAAAATTCAGAACTAATTTTGGGAATACAATTGAATCTTGATTAAATAATGTTATATCCTTGGCAAAAAATGTCTACCTTCAGCAATTTTCATGTTAAGAGAGTAAATATATTTCTTGATTTTTTACAAAGTGCATTATGTTTGGGCCTAGAACTTAAAACAATTACACAATACTGACATCATTTCTGGCATATGCATAGCGAATGTATAGAAAACTATGTATATTATATATTAACAAAGTCAGATCAGTGGTTTTGATATTAGGCAATCTTAAAGTGTAACAATGAGGTTCTAATGGAAAAATGAAGTTTTTTCTTAATATCTCGAAGGAATGCAGTCCTAGTGACCAAACTTTTAGTATGGTAGAGGATTCTGGGGACATCTAACTGTATGCAAAATTTAAGGAACTTGGAGCTGAAGCTGGGGAGCTGAGCTCTAGTAAACTGCATAAAACTAGCTCGATGTAAACAATATGTGACATGGTGCTTGAAAACTTGAATAAAATCTACAGTTTTTTATAAACTGGTTTCAAATTTTTTGTTTTAACAGTTGAAATGGTAACAAAAACATGCTTTGAAAATTAAATCCACAGCAGTTACAGGAAAAAAACGTGCCATGGTCAAACTTGGGCAAAATTTAAGGTACCAATTTTATATTTTTGCCAATATTTAAAAAAATTTAACAGATTTTGATCTAATTTTTGGTATACAATTCAATTTTGATTATTTAAAGTAGTATTACTGAAAAAAAAATTCCTACCTTTAACACTTTTGGTCTTAAGTGACAAAATATCTTTCCTCATTTTTTTACAAAGTCCATTATGTTTGGGCCCATAACTTTTTTAAATTAAATAATACTGACTTAATTTCTGGCATGTACATAGGAACCATATAGAGGAATATTTATGGTAAAAATTAAGAAAACCAGATGAGTGGTTTTGATATTAGGCAGTCCTGAAGTGTGAAAATAGATTTCTAATAAAAAATTGAGGTTTTTCCTTAATATCTTGAAGGAACGAAGTCATATTGACCCAATTTTTGGCATAGTAGGAGATTTTGGGGACATCTAACGGTATGCTGAATTTCAGATTCGTAGGTCCAATGGTGTGGAAACGTGCCAGTCTTACGGACAGACATCCAGACGGACGGATGACGGACAATGGACCACGACTATAGCTCAGATGACTTATAGTCAGCGGAGCTAAAAATTAACTGGAGAACAAGATGAGTAAGAAACATGTTGTGGATGAGGAACTGCTTATCAGTCTAGACAGCCTGCTGAAAAAACTCTCTCAAGGTCAGCCCCCACCCGAACCTTCCGTTGCTGCTATGAATGTGTAAGACTCAAAAATCAACTGCCTCCTAAAAGCCATGCAAGAAAACCCAGATGACCCAAAGCTTAAAGCTGAGTTTATAAGGCTCATGAAAGAGCAACATGATATGTACCAAACTTACAGGGGTGGTATGGACCCGTTCCGTTCCGACCCTACCTCAGCTACAACCACCGCACCTTTCCTTCCTTCAGCTTCTCCCTCTGCTGCACCAATATCGATTAAAAAGCAAATCAGCACCTCGGCTGAACCTGCAGTACCCAGCAAAAGACCCCCTAAGAGGAAGATGACAAGCAAGATTGCTGACACTCAAAAGAAAGAATATGAACAGCTGCAAAAACAACAGGGGTACCCCAGTACGTCTTACGTGTCACCACTTAGCACTAGGAATAAAAGACAATGGAAAAAGACCAAAAAAGCAATACCTAAAGACATTGTAGAGGAAGAGAACATTTACAATCTAGCCCCTCTGTTCTCATGGAATTAGAAAAAGAAAAGACTGCAATCCTCTACGACACGGTGCGTCACCCCGACACAGCCTACAGTGGTAACTCAGCGCTGATCCTGAAAAAACTCGCCAAAACCTTCTCAGGCAAGCCTCAGCAGAAAAGGGAACAGGCATGGCGCTACCTACAACAGCAAGAAGCATACGTCTGCATGCGCCCCGCTCCACATGGGAAAGGGGTGTTCGACCGTATGCGCACTGTTGTGGGGTCTATCGATAAGCAGTGGCAAGTTGATCTTACCGACATGTCACACAGAGTCATTTTTCTGTACAACGATGGTTATAAAATGATTTTGACCTAGTGGATGTGATGTCTCGGTACGCCTGGGCCCGACCGCTGAAAAGCAAAAACTCGTCCGAGGTGGCAGCTGCTATGAGAGACATATTTGAAGACTCTGGGCGACACCCAACAGATATCCAGACCGATCAGGGCAACAAGTTTCGTGGGCTGGCTTGGACTACCTTAAAAAAAGATTATTCCTTCGAACTTTTCCATAGTAAAGAACCTGAGATCAAAGCAGCACTAGTGGAGTGCTTCAATCGCACCATCAAAGAAATGATATGGCGCTATTTTATGAAGACAGGTCAACGCACCTGGGTAAATATACTGGAGAGTATCGTGAACGCCTACAACCACCGCAAACACACCAGTATCAAAATGTCCCCGGCGCAGGCGGTGAGCCACGAGCCAAGAGAGGAAATGAAACAGATCCTCTGGGATTGACTGTATCCTCAGCACACTGAGAAACAGCTGCAGCGCTGACAGTGACAGAGACTATTTAAAGGTAGGGGACTACGTCACTATCTCCACTTTCAAGCTGACTTTCAAGAAGGGTGTCATGCCACGATGGCAGGAAGAGGTGTTTGTGATATGGGAACGCCAGCTCAAAACTTCACGTGTAATTTAATGTCTGAAAGACCTGAAGGGAGAAATAATCGAGGGACAATGGGTAAACAGCAGTTGCAAAAAGTCAATCCTCCCCCGTTAGCCACATCAGGAGACAACTGAGCTCCCCGCTGCCACCTTGGGCAGCTTTCAATCCCTTCTTGCGTTACCTAGAACGCTGTGTCCTTGTATCAAAACATGACAAGAAAGGGCAGTTCCTGTGTTACACCTGTCCTCAACAGAAATCACATCTGCGGGATCTACAACAGTTTTCTTTATATGTGTCCCACTGAAGAAACAGAAGACGGATTCATAGTATGTACAATGACGGGTCAGACCTTAGAGTATTTACCCCCTCTTACCGCAGTGCCCCCTGGTGACGAGGTAATAAAACGAAAAGAATACTACCAGGACGTTTACCGCCCACCCAATGACAGGGAACTTTATGACCTACTGCTACAGCCCATCAGCAACAACAGTTTCCGGGAGATGGATAGAAAGCTGTTCACAGACAGCCTGCAGATGACTAATGTGAATGAACGTTACATGGTCTATTTCTGCATGACGAGGCTTTGGCAGAGACAACATTACTTTACAAAGTTTGCCAAACCTAACAAATTCAACGTGATGAGGGCGTTCCACTAAGCTTGTCAGGAACACTACGAGAAAAATAGGGTGAACATCATGTCCTATCGTAAACTTCACGACCTGAAACGACACGTGTTTTACATTTTATGTACTGTTAATGGGGCTTGGCGAGGGCACAAAGTGCAGCTCGACGCTCAAGAAGAAAATGAACTGTATTACTGGTTCACCCGTTGCAAAGAAATGTCAGACTTCTATATACCTAGTCTTAATAAAACGTTTTAAGTCATATTCTGTTGTGTTTGTTCTTTCTGATAAACTACAAACCTACTTAATCACAAACATGGCAAGCAACGAACCCGGAAGCGATAACACATCACTCTCTCTGACCACTAATAACAACCACAAACTGGTAGACGCCCGCAACCTGATGATGTTCAGTTGCACGATTTTTGTCTTAGTAACAGTGGTGCTGGCGGCGGTGATAAACCTGTCCCTATCTTCTCTTAACAAAGATAGTGCTACGACAGAGGTGTGGATAGGGCTGCTCTTCACTGCACTGGGAGTAATCGTCCCCAACCCCAAGATCAAAAGGAGTCAACAAATATAGCAAAACCATGACAGATTTCAGTCTTATCTTACCTTCTGACGCCAGCTATCAATATTTCCCTGATAACAAGTCTGCTGCTTTCAGGATCAGGCTGCCGGAATCCATCCGGCTAGACCCCCGTGGGTACTGGGAGGTGGTGCTAACTAACCTGAACATCCCGGCTCACTTGGAAGAAAAAGTTGAAGAGGAGGAGGGGACCACGCTTGCCAAACCCTTAAAAATGGAACTATGCAACCCAGAAAACAGGACGATCTTACATCACCTTTTTCCTACACCTGCTTCCCCTCAAGATCTCGCCGTCACATTGTACAGGACCTTGAATATATTGGTAAGTGGCATGCAGGCTATCATGCGTGTTAAAATCACAACAGACCAACAAGTGTCACACAAGAACTGAGAATAGACCACTGAGGGCGTATTTACAGCCAATTCAAGTACACGGGGGCTTATGTCCCTAATTTAATGAGTATTACATCATGTACAACAAAAAACTCTCCCAGTACCTGGACCCCGGATTACCGTTGGACAGGTTTGAACCCTTCGCAGCTGACAATTCCCTGTGGGTAAAAAACATGTTGGACACTGAAAACCCCAAACGACATTACATTCCACATGGCTGTAAACGCTGGGGTTAAGAGGGCTGGAACCAGAGCCGTGAAAGCCAGAGTCAAGAGAGTTGGAGCCAGGGCCGTGAAATCTGGGGTCAAGAGGGTGGGGAGTAAAGTAGTTAAAAAAACAGCCAGCACTGGAATGCAAGGCTTGCTCAGGAGCGGCATGAAATCGGTCAGCGCCGGGCTGACACGTAAAGCCACTGACGCTGTCAGGTCCCTGGTTAAGTCAGGTAAGAGTGCCGTAGCGAAAAAAACTGTAGAACTGGTAAAGTCTAAAAAAGCCAGACAACTGCTCAGCAGCAGAAACCTGCGCTGCACAGCGAAATCAGCTGTGGGTGACCTGACTTACAAAGCCATCAAGTACGCCATACAGTTCAGAACAGTTGGCCCTTAACCTCTGGGGCAAAACTTTGACCAAAGCCGTGACCACCACCTTGGGCACCCTAGCCAAGAGAAACCTACCAGCTGTGACTGCAGCAGCGACGGCACCCGTCAGAAGGGGTGTAAAGAGGAAAGCCACATCGAACCTTGTGGCACTGACAGCCAAGAGGCGAATGAGGAGAATAGTGAAGCGAAAGAGGAACATATTTTTCAGCTGAGAGAGAGAGAAAGAGAGAGAGAAAACCGGAACAAAAACAGTCGTAACATTCCCCGCTACCCCTGGGGAGAGGCAACCCACACTCACATCAGAAAAAAATATGGATTCTGAAACAGGTGACACCATACAGTCCATCATGCTGGACAAGGTCGTGAACGACGAGATCATTAACGGGGAGGCCCAGATCCAGCTCAAGATTATTGACAGGCTGGAACAGCAGCTGAACCGGGACACCGGAAGCGACAATAACAGCATAACATTCAACGTGAAAAACCAGATACCTCAGCATTATATCGATCTGAATGACATGTTTGTTGAGTTTGAGGTGGCACTCAAGAAAAATTCCTCAACCAACATGTCATATAGCGATAAGGTAGGTAGCGTGTTCAACAACCTGTGGCATTCACTGTGGTCCAACGTAATCCTCAAGCTCAACCACAAGGTTGTCACAGACGTTGACGGAAATTACCCCTATCAAGCCTACCTGTCTAAGCTACTTACCTACACCCCTCAGAAGCTACACAACCAAGGAATACTGTATGGCTGGCATCATGACGTGGCTGGTGAGATGGACGAGGTCACCCTGAAACGTTACAGGCAAGGAACCGTCAACAAGTCCACCCTGAAGGATAAGGACAACACCCAATTTCACGGTTTCACCAAAGACGACTTCCCTGTGGAAGGTAACGCTGTTGCCACCCGCAACAGTTGGTTCTTTGACCACCAGATGTCAGGTAAAACAGACTACCATACCATCAAGCTGTATGATGTGCCCATGTGTGTCCCCTTCAGTCAGGCCAGGTACCTGCCTTACGGTCTGGACATGATATTAACTTTCGAGAAAAAGAACCAGGATTTTGTGGTTATGACTGACAGCGGGTCGGAGGTCAGATGTGAGGTCGTGTCCTCAAGGCTGTTCGTGCCTTACGTCAAACTGTCGGAGACAACCTTCCTGGAGAAGGAAAAGGCCTTGATGACCGCGGAGAAACCTATCCCAGTCATGAGGTCAAGGGTCATCACACACACTGTTCCCACCGGCAGCAAGCAGAACACCATCAGTAAACTGTTTAACACTGGTTCCCTGCCACAGAAACTGGTGTGTGGGCTAGTCAGCAACGAGGCTTTCGCCGGCGAAAAGACCAAATGCCCTTATAATTTTGCTCATCACAACCGACAGGAGCTGCAGCTGGTTAAAAAAGGGAAAAGTGTACCCAATATTCCCTCTCCGTATGGACTATGAAACACGGGAGTACAGGGAGGCCTATAGGCGTCTGCGTCACCTGTACACGTCTGGATTACAACGTCTTTCAACATCAGTTTCCAGGATTACCCCAACGGGTTCTGCCTGTACGGTTTCGACCTGACGGGTGACATGAGCCTTGGAGATGAGGACAGGCAGCACCTGAAGGAGTTTGGTGACATCATGTTCAAGTTAAACTTCTCAAAGCCACAGATAAAGTCCTAACCCTCGTAGTCCTGTCGGAGAACAAGGAGAAACTGATCATCGATCCGAAGAAAAATGTTAGGGTCAGCTGGGAGTGGTCACGATAAACCCCTGTGGGAGGACGAGCTAGACTGTGTGTTAAAAAATCTGCTGAGGGAAAATACAAGGGGACCCGACCTTACGACACCCTGCGTCACCTCTGACTGGACCCCCCTTATGCACTGGTGATCAGCACGGGGAGCAGCGGGACCTCAGGAGAGCACTGGCAGTGCATCTACCACGAAAAGGGCGAGGAGCTGGAATTTTTTTACCCCTACGGGCTACCCCCTATACAGAAACCGGTCCAACATTTTATAGACAACAACACTGTGGCTGACCGTTGGGACTGGAATGAGCAGGACGTGCAAAACATCATGGACCCTACAGTGTCCACATGCGGGCAACACTGCGTCACATTCATCACACTCATTGCCTTGTCAATGTCACTGGTGTTTTCCTCGTATCTCGCCAAATCCTGTATGCCCCTCTCTATGGCCTTACACTTCCTCCACGTCCATGGGTACTGTGACTCATCCTTGATCTGCTTAATCAGGGCTATGGCCCAAGTACATAATTGTTCTTTGCTCACACCACTCCCCCTGTCGACTCCTCCGGGAGTTTGGTAGATGTGCTGGTTTTCTGACTCTGGGTTGATTTTAACTGACATTTTTTCTGGTGCTTACGACGGCGTTTGTCACAGCAACTATCGATAGCAATACAACAACACTGCCCAATTAGAATGAACAGATACAGGACACAGGTCAACACGTCTGCTATCAGCAAACACATAGCTCAGAATGAATGGCACGGAGTACATCCAAGCTAAATATAGTCATGCAGAGATAACCGATTTGGTGCTTACATCAGGGTCATGTGACAAGTCTGCAGCTGTGGGCAGAAATCCCAGTGTTTTGAGTAAGTGACACAACTGTTTCCGGTTGAAACAGCCCCACTCCTCGTTGGTCACGTCAAAGTATTTCGGGTCCATCTCTTATGTCTCGTCTATGCGCTTGACAAAGGCTGGGTAAGTAGCTTGGCGGTGTATCAGGACACTGAGGTCGTCCTTCATTTCGAGCAGTGAAGGGGCGTTACCTTTCTTGTTTCACAATAGAGTGTGAAAATAATTGATCTTACCGAAAAGTGGTCATTTTCCTTATTTTTATTGACAATTGACTCCATTTCCATCAGCAGGCTTGGGAGCTGGTGAAGCACATTGGTAAAGCAGTTTAGGTCCAATTCCATTTCTCCCCTCTCCCCCTCCTCATTCTTCCAGTACAGCACCGCGCGCCCACTCCGGGTGCTGACCTCCAGCATGGGTTTGTCACCACTCACACGGGACTGCACCCCTGTCATGGCTGTCAGCACCGTGCGATTGGTATCACTGAACTGGTTTGCTTGGAACTCTGGGACAGGGCAGGCTCGACTGTTATTTTCAAAGTACTCAGCTACATTAAAGTATGTATCATACAGCTTTTCTTTACTGCTGTGTATTGTCCAGCCGTCCACCTTGCTGTGCGTAAGACGGTGGGTGCTGTTGCTGGTATATTCAGTCTCCCTGTTCTCGGATACAGTTGAATAGTGGGTGGGGTGAAGGGTTCTGTGTAATAGCCCATACCTTAGCGTGTGCTGCCGCACCCATGGCCTGGTGCTGGAGATGGAGGCTGGGGATGGGTTTCCCATAGTTGAAGTTCAAAGCGCAGTTGGTTGCCATCTCGTCTGGTTTGCTTGAATGTCAGTGCTGTTATGAGCTGGGGGTAAACCGGCGAATTTAAACATGGTTTGTAGTGATGTCAGCGTCCTAGTTTCCCGAAACCGGATGTATGGCTTGGTGCAGGGACTGGATGTACAGGCTCAGCACAAATACCAGCGAGGCCAGGCACACAAATATACATGCATAACAGGATGTAACATGTAACAGGATGTATCAGCCACACAGTCAGGAGCGGATATGGAACATAAACCAGGGAGACAGATAACGGGTTTATGATAATGTATACCTTATTAAGATCATCTGGCAGGAGGTTATGTATTCTCAGAGTTTTCAGTCCCTCTGTTTGTCACCAACTTGTAAATCAGGTAAGCATACTGGACAAACTGGTTCCACTCGTCTTTGGTCAGTCGCAGTTCCCAAAGGGCTGGTTTCCAGTTGGGTTTCTTGGCCCCCGGCACCCCGAAGTTCTGGTTGAAGCAGGTCTGGATGGCCACATAGATCTTCTCGTACTGGTCAAATTGGACTTGACACTCCAACCGGCTGAAGGTAGGTTCCTGTTGTTCGTCCACTTCATCCACCATGCTCCAAAGGAACGGCTGGCTGGGTTTTTCTTCCCTGACAAAGTGATGAATGGTGTCTAGGAGCTTCTTTAGCGACTTGACAGCCTCTTTGTTCAGGGTGCACACTTTGTTGTGGTCAGGCTGTCCGTATTTTTTTTGCCGGCCACCTTGTAGAAATTGACCTCCAATTCGTCCTGGTCTATCATGATGAATTTTGACGCTTAGAAGTAGCCCCTGTTTGGCTGGCCATTTGTGCTTTGAGTGTATTTAGGATTCTGATGTCATTCAGATTCTATTTCGCCCTACTGGTACTCAGAGACCATATAAGATGGAAATCCTATCTCTCTGGTCAGTGTGGTCCTAGCATTTGAAGTGTCAAGACATGTGAAGTGTTGGTGTGCTATCTGATCTGTAAGCTGTGGGTGTGGCCTAGGTATTAAACAGGAACTCTTATTTGGTTTCTTTTTGGATTAAAATAACAGACATTTTGGGCTAGTACACCTGTTGTAATTGTAATCATGTCCCATTCAGGTTGTCTGATGGTCATGAGGAAAGATATAGTAGGCTAGAGGCCAGTGAAGGCCACCTTCCTTGCCAGGTATCTGCATGCCCAAATAAAGGGCAGCCTTTGGCAGATGACAAGAACATTAGTAATAAACAATTATTGCAACTTATAATGAGTCAGCAGGAGTCGATGAAGAAACAGAATGACAAAATTGATGGGCTTATCAGCAAGTTCAGTCAAGGTAAAGCTCAACCAAGTAAAGGTAATGGTAGGGAGGATGTGGCTGCCATCACTGATGACTTATCTAATGGTAAAGATTCTGATTCAGGGGTTGATGATTTCCTAGGTTAGATTGTTACTTCCGTAGAGGATAACGAAAAGGTAGGCCCTAAACATACAGGTAAATAACTTAAGGTTGAACTGCACTGTAAAAGAGAAATTGCTACCACTTTAGTTACAACTCCAACAGGAAATCTGGATAATGAACATCTTTATCATTGATATTTTCCAGATTGGCTTCAACACTGTATGATGTAAGAACCTG
Source organism: Sipunculus nudus (assembly GCA_026874595.1). Lineage (NCBI taxonomy): Eukaryota > Metazoa > Annelida > Sipuncula > Golfingiida > Sipunculidae > Sipunculus > Sipunculus nudus. The sequence goes on from CM049313.1 coordinate 71,231,504, forward strand.
GCCCTTAATGCACTGTGAGAGCTGAGATTTTATAACTGATACACCTTGCATTGCTTAAAACTATTGTTATCATAGTGGGCCATTTTTTTGTACTGTAAGATGGGACCTAAGTTAATGTTAGCGTAAGTACTGACCACACATAGTGGATGTTATTCTTTTTATCATTAGTGGAGTTAAAGACACTTCATGAGAGGAAATTTGTACTTAACATTCTCATCCTTACAGGCTGGGACTTGTAAAACCCAGAGCCAAGTTAATCCACCGTGTCCAGTGTGAGGTGGTGATGTCTATGTGAGAATAATAGACTTAAAAGCCTCTTCACTTGTGTATTGTCTTGATGGACACAAACCCCATCCCCACAGCTCCCCCAAGGCTGTGAGTGTGACAGATTTGGCACCCAACATGGGGCAAGTGACAGCACCAGCCAAAAAGACATTTTCTCAGCAGTTTTTCAGACTATTTCAGGGTCTGACTAGTACAGGGAGGCAGTCTTATTAGAGAACTGCAACCTTCAGTGGATGATTAAGTGTGCGAAGGGCTCAAGTAAAGGTGGCTTCCACTGCCAAGTTGCCTATTACTGTTGGCTTCATATTCATGAGGCTGAAATTTCATGATTTCTCCACATTTAATGTTTTGCAAGGGTTTCATTTTCACGATCTCAACATAACATATATCAAATATTTTGTAAAGCCATACCTGTGTGTATTTTATACAATGAGAATATGTTATGTGTTTGTGATATTCTTTATGTTTTCTCATCTAACGATGGTCCCATACCTACAGCACAGGTAGTTTAGTTCAAATTTAAGGTAATGTTTTCCCTATATCTGCATGGATGTAATTTATTATAATATTTCTCACTGTTCTAATCTATTCACATACATATTGGTTTCGCTGAATAAGATGGACATACTCAATTGTCCAATTATTTCCAAGGGTTTCATTTTCATGATTATTTCCCATTCGTGAATATCACAAAATTAAAACCCTCGCGAACAAAAAGGCAACCACAGTGTATCATTTGATGTCTTTTTGTCCCTTTGTATTGAATATCCAGATTAAAGCAAAATATTACTCTAAGGCCGCCGAGACAGAATACCCCCAAGTCTCTTACTTCAAGACCCCAAGAGGTCAGCTCTGCTGCAGCAGGTTGAGGCCCTGGAGGATTCCAGCCTTCAGAAGAAGCTGGACTGAATGAAAGAGGAGATCACCTCTCTGAAGTCCAAGATGGAGCACCTTGAGCAAACTTGGTCCACTGTTTTAGCGGAGCCTGAGTCTTCGAGTCCGGCCTCTCAACAATATCTCTTCCAAGGGTATTGCTGGAACTGTAGGGGATATGGGCATCAAGCTGCTGAGTGCCAGGATGCGTTAAACGAGAAGGCAGCCAGTCCGGAGAGCGGTGGGTTGGCTGTCATCAGGTCAAATACCCAACAGTGAAACATCAAATAGGTCGTGCAGATGAGGTTAATATAAAAATTTGTAGTACACCGTGCAAGGCGTTACTGGACAAATTGGTTCTATGGTGAGCACCATTTCATATGAGTTCTATAATGAACTTTGTTTAGGTATTCAGTCCATTGATGGTCTTATCCATCTTGAGGGTGCCGGTGGACACAAGTTGAGTTATATTGGGTTTGTCACCGCGGACATTCATGTGCCTAGCCTCGCTTGTGTGACTGAAATACACTGGCACTGGTAAGTATAATCAGTTACAGTTACGAAGTGGGACCTAATGGATCTCATAACTGAAGAACCACTTTTTGGAAAGTAAAATGAGAGCTTTATTCTAGGACATAATAAAGGTGTGTGCAATAGGAATAAACACGAGACACATGGGTCATGGCACTCTGCTGAATTTTTTTATAAGCATAATTTTGAATTTATGGACACACTTAATTTTTTTAGTATGGACATCTTACAAGTTTTCAGATAAAAGATGGTATCACTAGTCTTCTACAAAAGATACAGCACTCCAAGATGAATATGAATAGCAAATTTTATTGAAATTCATGCAATTACCTTCTGTTAGCCGACCTGAAACCAGGATGAAGCTTATAATACATTGTGCTTTAATGAACTATGATATGAAATACTATTGTTAGGGTGAGAAAGTCTTCCCAGTCCTTAACATTTTGTGTTATAATATTGGGGAGTACATTTAACATTTGCATCACAATCTGTACAATCTTATCCACATACAGATCATCCACTCTGTGCTGGGTATGAGGATTCAGTGTACATTTACAATCTCTGACATGGCCAATTATTAGACATACTGACGGTACATCCTGGAGCACTGGTAAATATAAGTCAAGTTATGTTAGAACAACCACTGCACTGCAACTAAAAATAAGTATATTCAAAATCCAAGGACCACTTGACATTTAAATAATAGCACCACTGCATGGTAAATAAAAATGAGAACATTTATGATCCAAGGAAGTTCAACATTACATGTGTGAACGATCTAAACAGGATTTTTAATTGAGAAGTATGCACTGGTAAGTAAAATAGGGTAGGATTAAGAACTCCGAACTAATTGATCTCTTGATCAAACATTTCGTTTGGTCAGTATATTGAAGTAGTGATACTAACTATGATCAGATAATGGCCTATGTATAATTAAGAACAGTGAGGACACATTCATCTTTTTGGTAGGGAATTTCAATAAGAGTTAGATCAAGAAAGGTTGCACTTTTAGTCTCTCATAAAGGATAAAGCTCTCCTAAATTAACATGTATGGCAAATTGAATGGCCATTCATGCATTTACTAAGTTGGTCATCCTGAAAACAGGATGATTCTGATATGTTGTGCTACAATGAACATGTGAAAACAGTATTGTTATTTTTGTTGGAGGTTGTGCTAAATGACTGAATAAATATTATTGATTTTTTTCTTTAATTTTACCTGTATAACATATATATATATATTATTGTTGTTTTTTATGGTGTTGTTTAACATTTATAAAAAAAAAGTCAAGCAAGGTTAAATCGGGACATTTTTGTTACTGTGACAATGGATAGTAGCTGTAAGGTGAAGGTCATCAGGTGATTGCACCACATGCTGCATCTTCATTAAAACAAGGGACCCATGGGTCACGGCGCTCAGCTGATCCTGATTGGACTATAAATGTATCACCATTGTGATACTATAGTGAGTAGATAAAGCTTATGAATATCATGGACATGTTGGGTTTTTTAAAGGAATATAATGTAATATGTGAGTAAATGATATATGAAATAACCTGACTGATGGATTAATATGGAGTAAAATATAGTGGTTTATTTTTTATTTATTTGGGAGGGGTCGAAAAAAGCAATTTATTTGAGCAAATATGAATGCAATGACAGTATGCTAAGCAGTGGTATAATGATGATAAGGCTATTTGTTGAAGGATCTATAGTGTATGGAAAACTGCAAGAGTTCAATTTGACAGATAAAAGGTTATGATTAACTATACTGATGAATTTGTGACTGTATGACATAATATATTGACAAGATCAGTCTTGACAAGGTGCATTATTTTGATGCCCCTCACGTCTACATATTACACAATATTGACAATTTCTGGTATGTACATAGGTACCTATGGACAAATGGTCAACAGTACTGAACCACCTGGAAGGTTAAAATCTTAAAAATATGATGAAATGTAGATAATGTTTGAGAGGAAGAGGTAATCTGGGCCATGGTTGGTTTATATGATTGAAGAAAATGTTGCAAATAATATTTGAGACCTGACCACGCCTTTCCATTGGTTACCTATTTGATAAGCTGTTGACAGTTCAACAGTTTACACATTTGTCTGATGAGATCCAATTTATTTGGTAAACCTTTTTTTATCAATTTTATGATATGTATACAGTTGCCATAATGTCCTCATTCCACAGGTGCAATGACTTGATAGGGGGGGGGGGGGTGTTGTGTTATGATCAGAGTTACAATGCCTCTGTCTCTCTGTAGATATTTTCTTTAATTATTAAATTTTATGCTATAGCCATAGAACTATTGTTCACAGTGCCAAGGAGCAAAGCCTCAGTGGGATGAAGAAGGGGATGGTGAGAGTTACAACACCCTTGCATATACATACAGGATATGAAATTTAATTCAACAGTGCTTATAAAAAAAAAGTTTATTCATGAACATTAAATATTTAAAACAGAAAGAAAGATGGAGAAACAAAGCAAATAATTTTTTTCCCCATTCTACTGAGCCAAGAAAAAATTAACAATATTTGCATTTATTCCTTTTTTTCATTACATAATTTTAATCCAAGTTTCCGAATGTTACTATAAATTTACAGTATAACATACATGTGATTGTGAATATTTCAGTTGATTCACATTGCTAAATTGCATCAACATTTTTAGCTAATGTATCTAGTTTATAGTACCTGTCAACAGAATGGGATGGAGGGAGCAAGGGAGGCAGTTAGGGAGAGGGAGAGAGAGAGAGAGAGAGAGAGAGAGAGAGAGAAAGAGAGAAAGAAAGATGGAGAAAGAAAGAGAAAAAGCAGAGGAGAGAAAGAGAGAGAAAGAGAGACCTAGACTGCCAGAGAGAGAGAGAAAGAGAGGCTCTCTGGTTATTACTGCCTGACCTAGCCTGACCCAGACACTCACAGTGGCAGTAGGTCAGACCTGAAGGTGTTATGTAACTGCCCAGTACACTGCATTTATACTGATCTGATGCAAACAATGAAGACATGGTACCTGGAAACTTGAATAAAATCTACAGTTTTTGATCAATTGGTTTCAAATTTCAGATTTTAACAGATGAAATGTTAATGTGTACATGCTGTGAAAATTATATCCACAGCACTAACAGGAAAAATTTGAATATTTATATTTTTTTAAATGGTATCAGGAAAAAAAGAAAAGTTTTCTCAGCTATAAAACCAATAAGTGTTAAAATTAATCCAAGGATCAAAACACCCAATATATCATACCAGGAGCAAACTGGAGTTGGGAATGTTTAATTTTATGAACTGAAATAAAGGACCAGCAATATAAATTTTGATTATTCAGCCAGTCTCATGTAACAACTGATACAACCATGAGTTATAAGTCAAACAAATTAAAATCTTTAATGAACACTTGTCTGAGTAATATTTTAAATTTTTGACATATTTATTTATTATTTTAATTTTGTAATAAATATAAACCAACAAGTTAAAGACCTGGAAAAGACCTGGAAATTTAGATTAATTTAATATAATCAACTGCATCCTTGTCTATCATTATCTTGCATCATATAATCCCTAATAGTAAACAACAATTTATTTTAATTATTTATTTTTCATTTTTATGGTTGAAATGAAAAATACCCAATGGTGACTGCATGGTGTTATTTGAAATACAATTTTGGCCATCAATGGAAGATCCATAAATGATCAGTAACTGCAAGGTTATCCCCTGTAACTCATTAACTATAAATTCCTTTTCCATTTATTTTTTTAAGTTCTTATCATAAACCAAATATTAAAAAAAAGTTGATTGTTATGTTTATGGCCTAAACAAATACTAGTGGAGAGGGTTGGACAGTTAGATCCAGTTGAAGCCACCCAAGAGCTGGCTGGCTGCAGAGTGCCTCGCTTCAAATCCTTACCAGTGCAAGATATGAAAATTAAATCAACAGTGCTTACAGGGAAAAAACATGCCATGGCCAAAGTTGGGCAAAATTTAAGGTACTGATTTTATATTTATGCTAATAACTTATAAAATTTGAAAAATTCAGAACTAATTTTGGGAATACAATTGAATCTTGATTAAATAATGTTATATCCCTGGCAAAAAATGTCTACCTTCAGCAATTTTCATGTTAAGAGAGTAAATATATTTCTTGAATTTTTACAAAGTGCATTATGGTTGGGCCTAGAACTTAAAACAATTACACGATACTGACATCATTTCTGGCATATGCATAGCGAATGTAAAGAAAAATATGTATATTATATATTATCAAAGTCAGATCAGTGGTTTTGATATTAGGCAATCTTAAAGTGTAACAATGGGGTTTTAATGGAAAAATGAAGTTTTTTCTTAATATCTCGAAGGAATGCAGTCCTAGTGACCAAACTTTTAGTATGGTAGAGGATTTGGGGGACATCTAACTGTATGCAAAATTTAAGGAACTTAGAGCTGAAGCTGGGGAGCTGAGCTCTAGTAAACTGCATAACACTAGCTTGGTGTAAACAATATATGACATGGTGCTTGAAAACTTGAATAAAATCTACAGCTTTTGATCAACTGGTTTCAAATTTTTTGTTTTAACAGTTGAAATGATAACAAAAACATGCTTTGAAAATTAAATCCACAGCAGTTACAGGAAAAAAACGTGCCATGGTCAAACTTGGGCAAAATTTAAGGTACCAATTTTATATTTTTGCCAATATTTAAAAAAATTTAACAGATTTTGATCTAATTTTTTTGTATACAATTCAATTTTGATAATTTAAAGTAGTATTACTGAAAAAAAAATTCCTACCTTTAACACTTTTGGTCTTAAGTGACAAAATATCTTTCCTCATTTTTTTACAAAGTCCATTATATTTGGGCCCATAACTTTTTTAAATTAGATAATACTGACTTAAATTCTGGCATGTACATAGGAACCATATAGAGGAATATTTATGGTAAAAATGAAGAAAACCAGATGAGTGGTTTTGATATTAGGCAGTCCTGAAGTGTGAAAATAGGTTTCTAATAAAAAATTGAGGTTTTTCCTTAATATCTTGAAGGAATGACCCAATTTTTGGCATGGTAGGAGATTTTGGGGACATCTAACTGTATGCCGAATTTCAGATTCGTAGGTCAAACGGTGTCCAAACGTGCCAGTCTTACGGACGGACATCCAGACGGACGGACGGACGGACGGACAGAAGGACGGACGACGGACAATGGACCACGACTATAGCTCAGATGACTTATAGTCAGCTGAGCTAAAAACTTGGTCAGAACACCCACAACTTTGAGGTTCCCCCATGCCCTCCCTCAAGGACTCTTAAAATAATGAGCTGACAAGCTGGTTATCCAGAGCAGTGATGGTCAACTTGACAGCTCTGTGGATCATTCAGGTAGTGCTTCGTCTCAGGTTAAATGGACCTCATGAAATATAGTTCATTTTATAAATATATCTGACCATTCTTCTTAGCTGATTAAAATTATTTATTTACATATTTGTGATACCTACCTGCTTCATGCTGTATATTTAATTTTAGAGGGTAAACTGATTTATGAAATAAACATTTGATGGTCTGTGTGATGTAATATTTTAACTCTGGCACCATGTTTATTATGTTTTTTGAATGGTTTACTGAAACAGTCATTTGACAGTAAGTTTAGGCATGTATCACTTCTAAGAAAAAAAGTCTCTAGATTAAGCAGCAGAGAAAAGTGGAAAATTCATTTCAAAGGCTGGTTAAAAACAAACTGTAGACAGAGAAACAATAAGTGTCCAAATAAGCCATTCGCATTAGGTCAAAACAGGAGGAGCATAATATATGTGAACCCTAAGAGCAAAAAACTTTTACAAACTGAGGGTGGAAGCACTTATTCACTCCCATCTTGAACTGGTTTGGCTGGTATGGAACAAGGTAAAGCTGAGAAAGTTGCAAGAAAGATACAGGGACAGGATGAAACCTTCATAATGCAACAGAATGAGAGCATTTCCAACCAAGGACATAATGTTCAAGCAGTGGATGAATTGGGAAGACGGGAGCCAACCAGGATAGTGGAAGTGATTGCCTAAGACAAATGGAAAGTCCACTTCAAAGGCTGGTCAAGACAAAATTGCAGAAAGAGAAGCAAAAAGGATCCCAATGAGCAACCTTGCACTAGGTCAAAACAGGAGGACTATAATATATGTTAACCCTCAGAGCAAAAAATCTTTATATTTGACTGTGGAAGCCCAATGATCCATTTTGCACTAGAGAAAGTAGCAAGAATGATACAGGAACAGGATGCATGCAGCCTTCTCAAGAAGAGAATCGATCTGGGGTTTTGAGCTATCATTCCACAAAAAATCTGATTAAAGATTCAAATCCCATAGGAATTCAATTTAGAAACAATTTACCTCATGAAATGCAGGAAGTAAAAGATCAACTTCAGAAAATGCTTGACAAAGGAATCATTAGGTGCTCTATGAGCAGTTTCGCATTCAAACAGTCATAGTAAGAAAGAAGATTGGGTCAAAAAGGATCTGCATTGATAACCAGAAGGTCAATGCTCAAACATTTATGGATGCTTTACCATTGCCTAGATTGAGGAGACATTAGAGGCTTATAATTAGGTGGTGCCAAATGGTTCAGTTCATTAGATCTCACACACAGGTATTTTCAGATTGCTATGGAGTTGGAGTTGATCACTTTCACAGCTTTTAGGGTGCTCTTGAGTTTATCTGAATATACTAGGCTTCCACAAGGACTTTTTAATGCCTTGTCCACATTTCAAAGAAAAAAGGAGCTAATTTTTGGTGACCTAAATTTTGTTTCTATCATTTGGTTTTGTCGATGTGCTTTGTTTTCTTCTGGCTTTGAACAGCACACTGAAAGGTTGGAAGAAGTCTTTAAAAGATTATTTCATAATGGTTTAAATTTGAATGGGAAGAAATGTCATTTATTTCAGAAGGAAATACAGTATTTAGGCCATATTGTTAGTTCAGCAGGAATTCCATTGAGGATCAATCTATTCTGACCAGGGTCAGAATTTAGAAAGTCAGTTAATTTGAAAACCTTACAAATGGTATTGAATCAAAAAGGGCCATACTACAGTTTATCACTGATAAGGCAATTTACAGGCACAGCATTTTCACATCAGTCTCTGTTTGCTTATTAAGTCATTGGATAAGAAATATTTGAGAAAGTGGCCAGAGCTACAACCATTTTTAGTATGTATGTGTAATGCTTCTCCACAAGGAGTAACAGGGCTAGCTCCATATACCCTTACATTTGGCAGGACACCTTCAGTCCTATTAGACCATCTTTTGAGCATTACAAAAGTTCATGGAATGAGGATTTTGTTCATACCCTAGCTTATTTGCTAGAAAAAGCCCATACTTTGACCCTGAGTACAACTTGAACGTCAATGGATCATGATAAGTAGGGTTGGGACCATAAGGCTTTTGCCAAGTCAGTTGCTATAGGGAATAAAGTCTTAATGAAAAAAATGTATATTTACTGATGAAAACTAGAATACGGGTAGTCGACAAGCAACTACGTGTATCCGCCAAAATCAGAGTAGGACAGGTGAAGTGAGGCATGGATTGAGTGGCAAGGGGAAATAGTGTTACATGTGTTACATATTAGAATGGATCTGTGCAACGTAAACATGATTGTAGGTGGCACCACCTGTTATTTGAACGAGAATCTATCCAAGATGTATACACATGCAAAATTTCAGCTTGAAAAGTCAAACCACTGCAGAGATATGAGTGACAAACAGACAAACAGATGGACGCTGTGCAAAAATTGCTGAAGGTGGCGCCACCATTTTTTTGTACATTATAAAGCTATCCAAGGGCTACATTTGTGCAATTTTTTTTCCTGATTGGTCAAACGGTTCCCGAGATATAAGCATTAATGTCTGCAGCTTGAACGTGAACGTAGGTGGCACCACTTCTCATAAAATCAAGAAAGCTATGCGGGATGTATACACATGCCGAATTTCAGGTAATTTGGTCAAACCACTGCAGAGATATGAGTGATTTTAACCCAAGGCAGACAAACAGATGGACGCTATGCAAAAATGGCTGCAGGTGGCACCACCATTTTTGTGTATGTTATAAAGCTATCTAAGGGCTACATTTGTGTAAATTTTTTTTCCTGATTGGCCAAATGAGTCCTGAGATATAAGCACAGATGTCTACAGCATGAACATGAATGTAGGTAGCGCCACCTGTCATAAAATCAAGAAAGCTATGGGGGATGTATACGCATGCTGAATCTCAGGTAAATGGTCAAACCACTGCAGAGATATGAGTGATTTTTACCCAAGGCAGACAAACAGATGGACGCTGTGCAAAAATGGCTGCAGGTGGCGCCACCATTTTTATGTATGTTATAAAGCCATTCAAGGGTTACATTTGTGTAAATTTGTTTTCCTGATTGGTCAAACGGTTCCCAAGATATGAGCTTGGATGTCTGCAGCTTTAACGTGAATGTAGGTGGCGCCACCTGTCATAAAATCAAGAAAGCTATGTAGGATGTATACGCAAGGTAGATGAATAGATGGACACTGTGCAAACATGGTTGCAGGTGGGGCCACCTTTTTTTGTATGTTATAAAGCTATCCAAGGGCTACATTTGTGTAAAAAATTTTTCCTGATCGGTCAAATGGTTCCCGAGATATGTGGGTTTATGTTTCGAAACAGACGCACAAATGGACACTGGGCAGAGAGGAAAGGTCAGAGGTCAAGGCCACTTGGCTAGGCACCAGTTCACATGTGACCCGATAATTTGTGTAAGTTTCGGAAAAATCTGTCCATTAGTCTCAGAGGGAGTTCTCTGGAAATTAATGCGGCGGCGGCGGAACCCGGTCAAGAACATACTATCCGCAAAACATCGTTTTGGCGGATACAATTAATAAGATAATAATTTCCATAAGGAACTCTCATAATTGTTTACACTAATAAAAAAAGAGACCTGGTGCAAATAGACCTGTATTAGATGGTCCTTTTTCCTGGGCTAATAGCAGTCTATTAATTTAGGATCCTAGAAAGCTTTCTAAGTCATTCTTTTCGTGTAGTCATTGATGAGTTAAGCAATGTCTAGATTTACTAGATAGCAAAATCATAAAGGCCAAAGTGATAGTGATTTTATCTGTTCTTAAACAGATTTCTTTACAGCCAAGGACAGGTCAAGTTAATTTATCTAAGAACTTATGGACATTCTTAGAGAACAACCAGGGTGACAACTTCCATGAACAAAGTGCGTACTCAAAGGACTAACTTAAAACATGATAGCAGAACCACTGCATGGCAGGTACAATCAAGTCCAAGACCTTCTGACATAACACCTAATGTGAAGACAATCAACAACTGATTTTAAATTGAAAAACAAGCACTGGTAAGTAAAACAGGGTACAGTTAAGAACTCAAATCTAATTGATCTATCAAATGATAACAGTGTATGTATAATAAAGAGCAAACTCATAACCAAAGGAGTAACTGTAATTCTAATGATCTCTGACAAGGCCAACTATAAGACAGATTTACAGTAAATAATTGAAAGAAATGTTAAGTATAAGTAATGTTATATTACAAGAACTAATGAACTATCTCGCAGAATCACCACTGCATGGCAACTACAATTAAGTATAATCAAAATCCAAGGACCACTTGACATTATCATAATAGAGCCACTGCATGTTAAATATAATTGAGTACTTTAATGATCAAAGAAAGTTTCTTACATAACATCAAATCTGTGAACCATAAACAATGGATTTTTAATTGAAAAGCGAGCACTGGTAAGTAAAATAAGGTATAGTTAAGAACATAGATTTAATTTATCTCATGTATCTCATGAGCAAATATTCACCTTATAGCAAGTTTATTGAAGTTATAAACTACCACATGATAAAGGTGTATGTATAATAAAGAAGAGTTTTAACCAAGACTCAGTCAGTCTTCCTGGTATGGACTTCCCACAGTATTAAGATCAAGACAAACGGCATCATTAATATCCTATATAAAAGATAGAGCTCTCAAAGATCAACATGAAAAGCAAAAATCATTACAATTCATGCAATAATTTTCAGTGAGCTGTGCTTCAAACATAAGAGATAGTAGTGAAATAAAGTTGTGATTAAAAAAGGTTAGGAACATTTCTGTAATAACAACGCAGGGTATGTAACTCTGAATTCCTTTTACAAAAGCACAGTAGAATCGGTAAGTATATATAATAGGGTACAGTTATTAAGAGCTGTGATCTGGTCAATCTCATGATTCAGCATCCTTTTTTTGGTTAGTACAAAGTAGAAGGGACTAAATAGCATGATGTGATAATAGTAAAGATATATGATAAATGGAAGTATGCATTTTAATATTATTGGTATGGACCTGTTACAATTTTGAGATCAGTAAAGATGCACCCCTTGTCTCAAAGTTCACACAGTTCTCCAAGATCCAAGATCAACATGCATCAATTGCTTATTCCATGGCAATCCAAGCCATGTTTCTTGAAATATTGGAGGTTTTGTTTGTATAGTGAAATGTACCAGTTGTGAGTGACATTTCTAAAAATATATGGTCTGGCCTTTGCAGGAATTTAAAGCCAGGTAATGTATTCAAAATTCAAGGACCACTTGACATTTTAATAATAAAACCACTGCACATGGTAAATTTAATTGAGTACTTTAATGATCCAAGAAAGTTTCTTACATAACATCAAATCTGTGAACCATCAAAACTGGATTTTTAATTGAACAAGGCCTACAGGTCTAATGCGAACCTGTGCAATGAGATTACACCAGGTATAATGCTTCAATGCTGGACCATTACTTTTCAAGAACATGTGTAACTTGTATATGAACAATGCAAGTACTAAACACATAGAACAAGAAACAAACAAACATCACTGCTGAAATTCTAGCATGGGTGCACACAACACAAAAACTAGAATACGGGTAGTTAACAAGTAACTACTTGTATCTGCCAAAATCAGAGTGGGACGGGTGAAGTGAGGCATGGATTGAGTGGCAAGGGGAAATGATTGAGGTGTGTTGCATAATAGCCTGGATGTCTGCAGCCGAAATGTGTATGTAGGTTGCCCCACCTTCCACAAAATCCAGAAAGCTGTCCAAGATGTATAAACATGCAAAATTTTAGGCAGACAAGTCAAACCACTACTGAGATATGAGTGATTTTAGCCCATGGCAGACAAACAGACTGACGCTGTGCAAAAATGTTGGCATGCGGCCAAATCACTTTTGTGTATGTTTAAGAGCTATGTAAGATCTATACACTTGCAAAATTTCAGGGGGATATGTCAAACCAGTCCTGAAATTAAGCCTGAATGTCTGCAGCGTATACATAAATGTAGGTGGCGCCACCTGCCACAAAATCGAGAAAGCTATCCAAGATGTATAAACATGCAAAATTTAAGGCAGATAAGTCAAACCACTACTGAGATAGGAGTGATTTTAGCCCATGGCAGACAAACATACAGAGTCTGTGCAAAAGTGATGGCAGCTGAAATATTGGACAATTTGGCTGGACAGTTTAGGAGAAGAAGATTTTTAAAGCTTTTTTTGCTTTTTCCCTATAAAATCTCAGAAAATGCAGTTAGAAAAAAATAAACAAAATCTGATAGAGTTTTTCTGATGGCTAATTATTTGCAAATATTTTGGTGATGCTAGCTTCTGCGGTTTTTGAGATAGCTATGGTTAACGTACAGACGACGGAGGATGCACGACATACGGCGGAAACCGCCGCACCATCGCATAAGCTCACAGGTTTGCTAAAAATGAGCACTGGTAAGTAAAATAAGGTACAGTTAAGTACTCTGATCTAATTTTTCTCATGATCCAACATCCTCTTTTTTAACAAGTATATTTAAGTTATAAACTATGATTGCTGGCTGAAAACCAGACAGAGCAATGACCTTGATGAACAGGGGTAAAGATGCCGAGACGAGGTAGAGAACCAGCCATCGGCAAAGCCAGCCACTAGAGTGAGCCCGGAGGAATCCAGGTAAACCAAGAGGGAGGCCCCGGCTGTGGCATGTAGGGGTGAAGAAACTTCTAACACATGCAGTGTTTTTCAGTAGGTGTTTCCTTCACATCAGGCATTGCATGCTCACTATTCTGCCAGCGATGGGTGTGAGGGGAATACTGTGTTCAACCGCCAGATATGCTGCTTGGCAAATTTCCAACAGAGACAGGTCAAAGATCATGTCCATCACGACCATAGGGTGGCTGAGAATAGGGCCTCCAATATAAAGTCTGTTGAGTCACGTTTAGCTAAGCAGGGGCTGAAACAGTTTTGCATGGAGGGCTGTGGTTTTGAGACTCTCAAAAGTACGTGTGCGCCACACGTCCCATGCAGAGCTAGAGCCCCACCAGGTTGCTGATAATGGGACCACCAGTCAGGAGGGGGTGGTTGAACCCGTGGTTGGCGGACCACAGGGTGCACTTGGTGCAGGACCAACCACACCACTGGGCCCAAACTTGCCCACTCCATCTGTGATAAGGTCACTTAGGGGCTAAGGACATTGTTATTACAGAAGTGGCTTCAAGTTGCCTTATGAGGGTTCAAGAGAAACGGTTCAAGGGATTCACTGAATCTCCTCACTCCTGAGGCACCTGTTGTCACGAACCAAATCGCAGTGGTGGCAAGTTCAGGAGCCATCTGCTGTGAAAGGGGACTGGAAGGGTTCATGGTACCCTTGCCTGGTCTCCTGGGGTCTGTGATCCTATCCACCCTGAAGGGGGAGCTTTCCAGGAAGTGGATGCTGGAGGTAATAGTGAATTATCAGGAGGTGACGGAATCGGATGCTCTAGAGGGTATGGATGTCCAGTGAGAGGAAAGGGTGGGAGGTTAGTTTTCCTTTTTCAAATTCAACTGAGGATCCCTGAGAGCTGGTAAAGAAATATAATAACGCAAATGAATATTTTACTATGATATTACTGACGAGTGTGCAGGGGCATTGCTTTGTTGATACTGTAAGTTATTGTCAGTCTTGTTGGTATGGGGAATGTTTCTATTATTTTCCATTGTGATGTAATCAAAATGATGTTTCCCTGACTCTTTAAGTATTATATAGTTGTAGAATTGCAACCTAGTATGCAGGTTTCTTTACTAAAAATGATGACTTATTTTTGTAATCTCAAACATCTTCAGATGTGGTATGAAATTATCAATTATCAAACCAAGAGAAGAAGATATACAGATCATCATATTGTACTGGTTTAAGGAGGTGCATCAAGGCTGCACATGGTGTTTTGTTAAGTGTCATCGGGGTCTCCCAGAAACAGAGGGGCCACCATGGTGAACAGGGGGTGTGGTGTGGCAGATACACTCTCTTAAAAGAAAACCAGATCTCCTACTCACACACAATATTAATATTACCAAAACTGGAAAATGGGTTTGATGTTATATATGTGCTTACATAAGAGGCATGCTGTTAAACATAATCCCCCAAAATGGACTAGTGCATTATCATATTCATACAATCTATCTTCTAAATGTTTTAATTAAATCTATGTACAGTTTATTAATATATGTTAATACTATGTAGCCTTAGGTTGTACATGTACATATAACGCTGCCTGTATGCAATTTCACTTGTGGGCCAGCCTGTCCTTTCACCCCACAGGTTCTTTGCCAGATAAACCGTTTGACGCCATAGCTACAATAGACCTTGGAGGTAATTCTTGTTGCCATCATGTTCTGTTTCAATATTATCCTGTCACTTTCAGTTTTACTGATTAGATTACATGTATGCACATCTTCGGTCGTACATGCATATAGACTTATTTATGTAAGGGTATTGGCAAATATATTTACACATATTTTTAAGCTTTACCTGTCAAAGGTATAAAATATATGTGTATATAGATGTGCGTGCAGATGCAAGCATTCCAAAATACATGTATTTGATAAGATCTCCTATGTTAAATATGATATGCCTCCACCAATGTGTGGCCATCTGTTTATTTTAGCGCTGTGTAGGTAGCAATGTGTATCCATATTTCTGTAAATACTAGTGTGAAATCTATTAAAATATAAACAGGTGATTCAATATTGTGCGGCCTTGTTAGCCAATCTACATGTAGTCATTTTATTTAAAGCAACAGACAAAGGCGGTTAATTTATGAACCAAAAGTTCATTTCTTGTTTTGATTATTAAACTTATAGTGACCATTATGTTTGTACTTTTGTGCAAGGAATTTTTACTTTTTACAATTTAATGAAATTTATCATCTGAATGCCAAATGTTTTAGGTGGTATCCCAATTCAACTTTTGAAATTAAAGTTCTTCAAAATTACTAAGAAGAAAAGTTTCATGATAATATTTCTAGCCATTCCCACGAAATCTAGCCTTTTTGTATGCAGTCAGCTAAAAATGACCATGCACATTTCTTAAGGACATCCCTGGATGTCAAGGCAGAAGATTCTAGGTCCAACAGTAATGTTTTCTAACCTGTCTGGCTGTCTTTGTGCTTAAAATGTTTTTGGCCAGTAATATAAGTCACTATGGCTTAATTTTAGGTTTCCATGGAGATGGCCCAAGATGTTTTGGTCGGTAGCATGCAAAATATAGGTCACCATGACCTAATTTCAGGTTTCCATGGAGACTGCCCAAGACTTTCCTGTATATTACAATTCAACATGTTAGGGCTAGCAGATACAATATGTGCCCTTCTGCTTAAAACCATGCTCTTTGCCCATTTATCACAGGATATAGGTCAACATGACCTTATTTCAGGTTTCAATGCAGATTTACCCAGGACCTACCTAAATGTCATGTTAGAAAATACTAGGCCTAGTAGATACAATTTATGCCAGTCTGACTGACTCGGTGGTCAGTCATGTTTTCAGTCTATAGTTCACAAACAAAATATAGGTCACCATGACCTAATTTCCGGTTTCCAAGGAGATTGGCCAAGGACCTCCCTGGATGTACAGTTAGAAATTTCTAGGTCTAAGGGTTATGATTTGTGTCCTGTTAACAGGCCAACTGCTTCATCTGAAGGAATAAAAAACAGAGAATAAATTGCGTAAAAATTAGAAAAAATTACATGTGGCACCACCAGTCTTCAGAAAATGATGAAACAATATTTGATTCAATTGTATGGTAAAAATCATGGCAATCAATATCAAAGGATATAGGTCACAGTGACCTAATTTAATTTTGCATGGAGATTTTTAATGGACGTCTGTGGCTTTTCAGTTAAAAGTACTAGGTCCACTGATTTGTACCCTGTTAAAAGATGGACAGACAGACAGACGGATGGACAAAAGACAAAGAGTGATTGCTATAGTTCAGATGACTTGCAGTTAGCTGAGCCAAAACTGTGTAAGCAGGCCAATTATTTTACCCTGTAAGATGGAATAATGTGGAAACATGATCAGTAAGGAACAGCGTGGGAGAACCCTCCATCATTTATATGCGCAACTTTTTTAAACATTATAGACAGGTGAAAATGCAATGTGTCAGGTTGTGTTTAGTTTTGATGCAATAAATTAGCATCAAGCATAACCTGCTTGGAGAAAACTGCAAATTTTGTGTTTTCTGTTATTCCTTGAACATCAACTTAGCAGGGTTTACTTTACGATTTCAAGTATAAAGCAGCAACTCTGACTGGAACTTTCAGTGCCTACCATTGTATTCTGCATGTCCTCTCTCCAATGTTTACACACAGTCAGCTTACCACCAAAATGAATGCTCTAACTCGCCCTCTGATACTGTCTCAACTGTTCCCGAGTTAAAGATGGTTTCAGGCTCTGCAGGACGTGCTCAAAATGCTCCATCTTCAATGTCTTAACCTGTAGCCCATCAACAGTCATGGCATGTAGTGCAGCCTGCAAATTACCAAATGAATAATATAAATTATTCACCTTTTGATTGACATACTGGATTGAGGGCAATCTTTTCAGTCTGAAAAGTCAACAAACTAATCATCATTTATAATCAGTCTTCAGTCCAATCAATAAAGAAAACCTTATAACTGTTGAAATTAAACTTCTAACATGTTACAAGTTACAACCAGGAAGAAACTGACAGGCACAGATATTGTGTGCTGGAAAATGACACTTCCTTTACCTATATAAACACTTCACAAGAAATAATTAAACAAGTAAGCAAAATCTCTGGTGGCATAAATAAGACAGTTCAAATGCAAAGTTTATGCATCTGTTTACAAAATGCTCTTAAACATGCAATTGGTGGACCTGGCATTCAATAAATAAAGAATTTGCAATATCTGGCTTCAGACAGTTTGAGCATGGAATTTTAGCATGATATGAAAGAAGATATGCATAACCCCACATTTACCCCCCTTTCTTTGGTAACCTTAATTAGTATCATAATAAGCAGCTTTATATCATACCTCCCTGCACAAGTTTTCAAGATCTGCACCACTGAAGAGCTGTGTATTGTCTGCCAGACTCTGGAGGTCAACAGCTTGCAGTGGCATGTGCTTGGTATACACATTAAGGATATCCAACCGTCCCTGTAAAAAAATTAGGGAGAATTAAAAATTTTCTAATGCAAACAGCACTGCTGCCATTCAATCTGGTATGATCATACCAAGGAGTTTACAGGGATGGAGTAACAACTGTCAGAAGCCCTGCCAGGTCACGAGTGTCAGTCGTGCGCTAATTGCAATTAAGACATGATAAGCGCATTAACTCTATTGTGCACCTATTGTGCTGCGGTGTCAGGCGCAGCGGCGGCACCGCCTTTGATAAAGCGAGCCTGCTAGATGTTACTTCTGTGGTCCGCTGTAGCTCACTGAAGCGGAGAGCGATATATCCAGTAACTGAGCAAAAAATCACTGGAATAACATTGACCGGAATTATGAATGCGCAGATGGTTTGCTCTGTCAAGAATTATGCGCAACATATATATCTAGAAAGGTCTCATGTTGAGGAATCACTTGATCAATTTAAGGATAGATGCGGTCACTCTACATCAACTTCTGCCATGATTCATGACAGACGACTGGTCAGTGTAAACCCTTCTTTCCCTGAATAACTTCGGAATTATAAAAAATTCCATCAGTTCCCACACTTCTGACTTATATCAATAATTAACCATGTATTATAGTATTCCGTCGATAAAAAAAAATTGACGCTGATCGGATGACTTTCATTTTGATGGATAACAGTGAGCCATCGCTCCCTCTGTCACTGACGGCGTTGTTCTCTTATTATCGCCCATATTTACCGCAGCCAAGCTATAGCTCAGGCGTCATAAGCAACAATAGCTTCACACACGATTCCCACAAATATGAAAATATGTTGTTCAAACTTATGATTGTTTAAAATTTTATATTAAATACTACCAGAGATAAAATTTGGGGGAAACTTACTCATCCTTGTCACAATATTTATAAAAAATACCGGTACTATAAAGTGCTGTTCCAAAGTCACGCCGAAGGGGGGTCTCTCGCGCTGTATCAATTAGCACCGGGCTTATCAGCGGCATCTCTTTGTGCCTTAGAGCAGGGAGTTTTATGACCCCAGTCAGCAACATCCGACACGGCCAGACTCTCACTTGATACTCCATCCCTGTAAACTCCTTGATCATACAAATTGTGAGCATAAATTTTTACATTTTAAAGGCCAATAACAGTGAATGATCAAGATTATGTTTTATCAAGAGAACAGAGCTCTTGAAAGTTATATATATAAGGCCTGGGAAAAACTGTGATACTATAACTAATCAAATATGATCCATAAATCATAAAGATATGAAAAATTGAATATCTGAAATAAAATTCAACAAAAAAACTGATTGTATTTAGCACAACAAATCCTATGCAAGATATGTATGAAATAAGGGCCACAAGAATGACAGCTGCCTAATTGCGAGTATTCTGTTGGACTTAACCATTAAATCACAGTCAAAGAAAAAAATCTATGTAATATATGAAAGTCTTGTGCAATGGAGAATGATGCATAACATAAAGCAAAGATATGTGATATAAGGTCATGGTCACTTTCTGACCAGGCATGCCTTTTTGGCCTTGTTGATGAGTGTACTTATAACATTGTTCTTACCTGTACATCAGGAGGAGGAACAAAGATGACTCGGTCAAATCTACCTGGTCTCAGGAGGGCATCATCCAACATGTCTGGACGATTCGTAGCTGCCACTACCAAAACCCCTTTGTTGTCAACGTTTGTCCTTGATGTGTCCTGCAAGACCATGGGTGCATGTTTAATTTTCACTTTAAATTGTTCAAATCATTATACCTGCACCAGGTGATAAGAAGTATTATGTTTAACCCTTGGTTATTTGGTTTTTATGTTTGCAAATTTATGCAAAAATTTCGAACAAATTCTAATGAAACTTTGTGGAGGGTAAGGATAACACCCCAGGAACAATCCATTAAATTTTGGGGATGATCTGAATCACCATCAAGTTACCATGTTACCATTATTAGTATATGGGGAAGGTATACTCCTGTGGGTGACCTGGGAATGGTTTTTTTACCCTGTTTGCTGACACAAAAAAGCTTGGCGAGGATTTTCCTGGGGTTAAGCTTCTGTGTCTCTACTGGAAACAAAATACATCTTAGCATAAATGATATACTGACCTCTAATCCAGGCAGCCTGTCCCCTTCTGCCAGCTTGTGACTGCTGTGCTGCTGCAGGCTGTCGACCCGGATTCCTACACCATCCATCTCATTTAGCAGGGTGGACAGGACTCTCTCCTGCACCTCCTGGCCTTTACTGCTGGCCTCTCTCTTGCCTACGATGGAGTCTATTTCGTCGATGAAAAGAATGCTGGGGGCTCCTGCCCTTGCCTGTCTGAAAGCCTAAATACAAAACAAAAATTATTTTGCAGGCAGTTTTTGAATATCGCATATTTCCTTTTTGTTAGCATAACATTCAGTCAGCATTGCTAATATTACCAACTTTCAGTGGATAAACTTTAATTACTGAAATAAGATGTAACAAGAGCACTGCAAACGTGCATTATATGCCTGTCGTGTACCTGGTGACCCCTGACCTCATTAAATATGCCTGAATTTTGATGAGAAGGTAATGCAAGTGACAAAATCTATTGGTAACTATGTATAACAAGTTTCATGAAAATCCATACAATTTTTGGTAAGTCACCAAGGTGCCTCCAAATTGTGGTGACCTATGACCTCATTAAAAATGCATGGATTTTGCTGGAAATCGAACTCAGGCAAGTTATTTTATTGATTAACATTTCTGATGAGTTTTTTCAAAATCCTTCATGTTCTTCATAAGTTATCATGGTGACACCACAAAGCAGCCTAGTGACCCCTGACCTTATATTATGCGTGGATGTTGTGGAGATAATCTTTTGGTTAGTAGTTATGGTGAGTTTCATGAAAATCCATCAAAGCCCCAGTAAGCTATCGCGGCGCACTAAAAAAATATTGGACGGACAAATGGATGGATGGATGGTGGGTTTTCCATAGTACTCCCTTCATATGACAGGCGTATAAAAAGTGATGCAGTCAAGGCCGCACAGTCCGAGTCCAAAGTGCAAGTCCAGGCCAATTTTAGTCAGAGTCCAAGTGCTTGAAGTTCAAGTCCACCTTATTCAAGAATGAATCAGGTTGAACCTGAATCTAAGTTAGAGTCTCAGTCCAGTACAAATCTCCTTGTTAAAAGAAATTCAAATTCGAAGTTTTAGATTGTCATGTGTATCTTTGTTATTTTATACATTCTTTTCACCTGAGTGTTTAATAAAATTTCGCTTCGGATGCAGAGAGGAAAAACTTGGTATGTATGAAGTCTTTTTTTGTAATGTTCTGTCAGTATTTTGCAAAGCCTTTATATTATGGGACAGAATTTAATTTCTAATGGACTCAAGATAGACTTCAGCTGATTTCTCGAGTCTTTACTTTCGTGTTCAAGTCTGAGTCCCTAAATAGATGCATGCTTCCAGACTCTAAGTTCTACATCAGTGGATGTACAGTAGTATATACAAGGACTGAAACAGAACTTAAGGGTTTTAAACCTTCCCTCATGAACAATGAT
Source organism: Sipunculus nudus (assembly GCA_026874595.1). NCBI lineage: Eukaryota > Metazoa > Annelida > Sipuncula > Golfingiida > Sipunculidae > Sipunculus > Sipunculus nudus. The sequence continues at coordinate 71,253,189 of CM049313.1, forward strand.
ATAAAGACTTCAGCCAGACTCACCTCTGTCAGGATTTTCTCAGAATCTCCAACATATGGTGAGAACAGCTGTGCTCCTGATACTGCCAGGAAGGTCACATGACATGATGTGGCAGCAGCCCGCACCAGTGTTGTCTTACAGCAGCCAGGAGGTCCATACAGCAACACACCACTGGGGGGTCTGACACCAAGCCTTGCAAAGGCCTCCCCATGCTTCAGTGGCCATTCAACTGCCTGAAAGTATAGGACAAATACAACTTTTCAGTAAAACAATGAAGATATTTACCACACCAGACAATTTCAACTCAGTATAGTATTATTTTCACCCCTGTCTGCCAACCATCTAACCAGCAGAAATTGTGCGTGATAATGGGATTGGTGCAAAGCAAAAAAAAATTGATGTAATGTAAACATCTGTTAAAAGACTGAAATATGTAAGACACAGGGGTCTTATGAAAGAAAAATTTATTTCATTTGAAAGGTGATTTATATATCAATATGGCAATTATATTTGATACATAATATATTAAAAATTTAACAATAATAGTGATACAGTTTAAATTAAAACAAGGGACCTATGGGTCACGACGCTCAGCTGTTATATATGATAAAAAGATATTATTTAGAAATGAGGCACATGCTGGTTTTGTGTGGTAATAAATATAAGCTGTATTATGAGTGGTTGTTGTTTAGCTTATGTATGATTTTGATTGTACCTTTGGAGACAGGGAAGAGGATTGATTTCATATATTTTATTAACAAATGGAGTACTATTGTCACTCAGATTTTGACTTGGCCATATAACTTATAAGCAGAACATATAATATAAGAGTTTAACTATTTATTAAAAAAAATTACAAATATTGTCCCCAATAATAATTTTTATTAAAAATAATAAGAGAATCATAGGATTTTTTAAAATGACATATAACTGATAAGATTATTAAAATAATATTAAAGAATATATTCATGAATACATTTTGAAAGTATTTGCACGAGTATTCATATTCTTTCATTTTTACCTGAATTCCCATTCTTTATGCAAGAAATTTTATAATGGAGTACATAATCATATTCGTATTTAAATACAATTACAAAGTATTCACACCATGTCTGGTATTTATTCAGTTTTCACCAAACAATGATGTTGAGAATCCAGAATATACCAAATTCACACATTTAAATAATGATCATAAGTACCTGGTTTTATGGCTTTTATTTATATTAAAAAATTACTGTAAAAAAATTCATTTTGGACTAATTTCACATCAATGTACACACTAGACACAGTAGGAATCTAGATTAATATTATCAACTGCATCTTTGTCTATCATTAATTTCCTTCATATGATCCCTAATGATTAGTAATGAATAATATGATTTACTTCTTTATCATTAAAATTGAACTGAAAAATGCCATAAGTGACTGCATGGTATTATTTGGAATATGTGACATTCTACCCATCAACACAAGATTCTTATATCATCAGTAACTGCAAGTTAATTTCCTGTTATTATAAACTAACAAATTCCTTTTCTATTTTTCTTTAATTTGTTATTAAAAACCAATAAAAATTTATTAATTTATTGTTTATTGTTATGTTGTTGGTTAAAACTACTAGATGAGTTGGGTTGGACACCTGGATCAACTGTGGCTGGCCATAAGCTGCCTGGATTCCTGTATGCCTCGCCTCAAGCGTGCATAATTTGATGAAAGGTCAACAAGGTCAACATACAGGTGACTCAAGAGGGGCTGGAGAGAGCCAAAGTCTGACAGGGTCTCATAAAAAACATTAATAAAAGCTACAATTTTTGGCCAATTTCTTTCAGCTTTCTAAACTAAAAAGCTGAAATCCTTATGTGTGCATGATATGAAAATTATATCAACAGTGCTCACGGGGAACAAACATGCCATGGTCACAGTTGGGCAAAATTTAAGGTACTAATTTTATATTTATACTAATAACTTATAAAATTTGAAAAATTCAGAACTTATTTTGGGTATTCAATTGAATCTTGATTAAATAATGTTACATCCCTGACAAAAAAATCTCTAGCTTCAGCAATGCCCTTGTTAAGGGAGTAAATATATTTCTTGATTTTTTACAAAGTGCATTATGTTTGGGCCCATAACTTAAAACAATTAAGCAATACTGACATCATTCTGGCATGTGCATAGAGAATGAAAAATATGTATATTGTTTATGATTAAAGTCATATCAGTGGTTTTGATATTAGGCAGTCTTGAAGTGTAACAATGGGTTTTTAATGGAACAATGAAGTTTTTCATTAATATCTCGAAGGTATTAAGTCCTAGTGACCAAATTCTTGGCATGGTAGGGGATTTTGGAGACATCTAACTGTATGCCGAATTTAAGGAACTTAGAGCTGAAGCTGGGGAGCTGAGCTCTTGCAAACTGCATAACACTAGCTCGATGTAAACAATATGTTACATGGTGCTTGAAAACTTGATTAAAATCTACAGTGTTTGATCAACTGGTTTCAAATTTTTGGTGTTAACAGTTGAAATGCTAACAAAATCATGTTGTGAAAATTAAATCCACAGTACTTACAGGAAAAAAACGTGCCATGGTCAAAGTTGGGCAAAATTTAAGGTACCAATTTTTTATTTTTAATTAATATTTTAAAAAATTTAAAAGATTTTCATCTAATTTTGGGTATACAATTTAATTTTGATTAATTAAAGTTATATTCCTGGAAAAAAGGTCCATAGCTTTAACATTTTTTGTGTTAAGTGATCAAATATCTTTACTGATTTTTTACAAAATGTATTATGTTTGGGCCCATAACTTTTTTAAAATTAAATAATACAGACATAATTTCTGGCATGTACATAGGAACTATATGGAGGAATATTTATGGTAAATATGAGGAAAAACAGATCAGTGGTTTTGATATTAGGCAGTCCTGAAGTGTGAAAATAGGTTTTTAATAAAAAATTGAGGTTTTTCCTTAATTTCTCAAAGGAACGAAGTTGCAAAGACCCAGTTTTCTGCTTGGTAGGAGATCTTGGGGACGTCTAACATTATGCCAAATTTTGGATTCCTAGGTCTTACCGTTTCAAAACGTGCCACATCTACGGACGGACGGACGGACGGACGGACGGACTGACAGACGGACGGACGATGGACAATGGACCACGACTATAGCTCAGATGACTTATAGTCAGCTGAGCTAATAAAAATTGTGCAGACCTACAGTAATAATATCTAAGCCAATCATTTCACTCAAATTTGGTGCCATTATATTATTGAACCGCTGGGACATTAGGTAATTTCAGCACATTATTTCCCATAAAAGTGGATCTCACACCAGAGAGTGTAGAAGCAGTGCTTCTAACCTGGGTAATGACATTTGTTGGAAAAAGTTGGATTTTTTTAGATAGTTGGGTGTTGTTGAAAGAAAGAACTGATTCGACCTGATATGGATACAGATCTGGCAATGGCTGCAGTTTTGTGCTCTTGCAGTGCTATCTAACCATGATACATCAACATTTTGCTGTTTAGAGAATTTTTACCTGTTTGATTTGGGCCTTGATATCTGTCAGACCACCTATGTCTTCCCAATCAACAGGGGAACAATCCACAATGATGTCAGACCCTCTCTGACTGGATGGGGTCACCTGAGCCAAGGCTGAGCGGAAGTCTGACATTGTGATCATCTCTGCCTGAAAAGAAAAGGTTAAGATTAACTAGAATATCAGCAGAAGCTGACAACAGCCCTCAAATCTCCAGCTTCAAATTTGACTGAGATTTTGTAAATACTAGTATACATTTGCACTGAAGAAATAAAATTCCTGCATTAAATTTTTTTTTTCACTCATAAGGTATAAGCTCATTGATGTCAAATGGACGGACAGAACGATGGCCAGACTACTTGGGTGACGACAATAGCTGATCAGCCTGAAGGGTATATATATATATATATATTTATCAACAACAATTACATCAATAAGTAATGTTTTTTTTAATGAAGGTTATTACTTTTTTAGGTTATGAGTAAGACTGGCAAGTGGCAGTATGTTAATCAAGGTTGAAGGAGATTAATGTGGTTAAACTGGACAGGTCAACCATATTTAAATCATGTAAGCTGAACAGATTAAAAGTAATTTTTTATGGCTAAGCAAGCAAGGCTCAATTCACTGTTCAGTAAAAAGAATGCTACTGGTAGGCTTCTGCTACCTTTTGTTTCATCTGGTAGTACGCTGCTTCCTGACAGAGCGATGCAAGGTCAGCACCAACGTATCCTGGAGTCATCTCAGCCAAACGCAACAAGCTGACATCATCCCCCAGAGGTAGCTTAACTGTCACTGTTCTTAGGATGTCATGTCTCGCAACCAATGATGGCATTCCTATAAATACCTGTAAAATAAAACCATGAAAATCAACTTAATTATAGATTCCAGGAGTTTTTAAGTGTGCAGATATTCAATCAAATAATACAAAACTACTTATATTTATAAAGCATATTTGTGAAACATAGGCATACCATTATTTGTGAGACTTTTTTGCAAAACACAAATAAGGGTTCCTTTGAATTTCAGTTGATTTCCGTGGAAAGAAAAATCTGCCAATCTGGTATCATTCAGTGAACATTTCAACTAAAACTATATATATACAAAAGCAAAGATTAATCTAAGTTAACCTTGATATTCCCAGATAATAATCAAAATAGTAGATATGTAAGAAATTCCACTAACATGGCAAACCAAAAGTTCTACTTCTAGCAATTTCCTATCAAACAAATTTCATATCTCTGCAAGATATACATAAATTACTGTGTAAATCAATATACTTGCCTCCCTGTCAAAGCGTCCGGGTCTCCTTAAAGCAGAATCAAGGGACCCTGCCTGGTTTGTTGCTCCAATAACAATGAAACTTCCCTCACGCTGCAAGGTGTCCATCAGAGTCAACAACTGCCCAACAAGCCGCCGCTCATGAGCACCACCAGTCTTACCCTTTTTTGCACACAGTGCATCGATTTCATCAATGAATAACACACACACTCCTTCTTGACTTAACACATGAGCTTTCTTGAAACCTTTCCGCAAATTTTCTTCGCTTTCTCCAGGCCTGGCACCAAAAAGATCTGGACCATTGATAGTCACCAAGCACGCTTCACAGACTGTAGCTACCTTCTTCACTAAAGAGGTTTTGCCACATCCTGGAGGCCCTTGAAGCAATATGCCTTTAGGGGTGTCTATGCCTAGCTCCTCTATCTTATCACTGTGAGTTAACGGAAATTTAATCAGTTCAGTGAGCATCTCCATTTGTGCATCAAGTCCCCCTAGTGGTAATTTTGAGAACTGCTGCTGTTCAAAACGATCTCTACTGATTAAACTTTCAACATATATTGCTGTAGTCCTTTTGATTAGCCCACATGAGCATGAGTTGATGGTGGCTGTAGACCTGTCTGCCATCCAGTTTTTTATTACAAGATATGAAACACCATACAGTTTCCCAAGTGATGTTTCTGACAGGTCCACTGTGTAGCTGGTATCAACATACACATTTCGTAACAGATTTGTGACCTGTCCAAGAAGTGTACATTTTGGGTGACCTTTGACATTTTTATGCTTCAGAACATCTTCAGATTTTTCAAACACTACTTGCACCCAGACAGACTGGGCAGAGTAGGCAGTCAAGCTTTCAATTTCATTCAAGTTTCTCTCCAGATGTGTCAAACTAGATACACCTGAACCGCTACCAGCATCACAAATTTTATCTACTGAGTTATCATCTGTTGGTCTTTTAGATACAGATGGCTGAAACAGTAAGAAACCTTGTGGGCAATCATGTGATGGCCACACAGCACAAATATGTAGTTTATTATTCACTCTCAGTCTAACTGGCTGACCAAGGTATTTTACTATATTCGCAATGGAACTGGGGTCCACATGGCATCTCTGGAATCCACTGGTGCTGACACCTGATGGCAAAACCATCGCTTTCATTTTGGCAATTCTACAAGATAAAAATCGTTCTTATAAGTGCTCAGTGCTGTAAGCAGGAATTCTGTATCTTCATGGGTCCAAAGCAAAAATTCAAAAATACCAGAATTTTTTTTGTATAAAATAATGTACAATGTAGGACACACATAAGGCTACTAGTTGGTGTCTGTTTTATAAGACAAGTGACCCATGGGTCATGACGCTCAGTTGCCAAGCATGACCTGCAACATCATGGGCTGCAATTCACAACTTCTAGTAAAATTGTTGCAGAACCTATATGCCAATTTTGTTTAAACTTTCTACATTGCCATAAATTCTTATCATATATGTCTGGTTAAAACATAGTGAATGATGGTCTGAGGCAAAATGTATGGTTGTTGAGCTATCAGGAACTAATCCCACAGCTTGCTTGATACCTGTCAGTCTCAAAAGGAATACCACACAGGCCACATATAAGATCAAAATATAGCAAAAGATCAAGGAAATCCATGCAAGAATTATTGTGAAATGGGTGCTTCCATATTAATTTTTATTCAATACAAGCCAACTGTACTGAGCTTTCATAAATGATGGTCATATTTATTAAGAAATCTGTGACCCAATGCAAGATTACATTAATATACATCCCACTGCATTCACTTTAATAGTTCTTGAGATAATATGTTCTAAAGGAATTTAAAGATGGCGTCCTGGTGGCCATATTGGATTTCTGACAGGTCGGAAATTTAACAACAAACATCCTCTAAAAGGGACCAAACATCATAAAAAAATCACAGAAACTGTCCTGGCAAAAGGATTTCTAAAATGACTACCTGGCAGACATAATGGTTTTCTGACAAGTCACACATCCTCCAATAAGACACTAAACTTGTAGCAATTGCTTCAAAGAATGTAACAGTTATGAATGTCCAAAACAATTCAAAAGGCATGATCAGGTTGGAGAGCTCTCATATCAGATTTATGAACATGCAAATGTAAAAAGTGCAAGTCCAATTTGTTTTAATTATCAGCTTGCTATTCAATGGGGTCAGCAGGGTAGGTAAACTGCAAAACCTAAAAGAAAAGAAATGCAGAAAGCATCACTAAGAGTCTTGTAATCAAATAAAGCCATCCTTAATCCAGCTACAGACCCACATATTATCAGAACAAACACTTGCTGGTGTATCTGATGATTTGTATAATAATATTCAGATATCTAGAAAACTAAGTTTATTGCTATGATTCCATGAGCTGATACAAAAGGGAGTCATATATCACAAGTGTCACTGACAATTATGGGCACATAGTGAGATGTACCAGTTGTGAGTGCCATATGGTTATATATACAAGAAAACAAGAAAAATAGAGATGGTCTACAAAATAAGTTATTGTGAACATCCCTGACCTATGACCTTGGCCTTTTGCCCACATATCAACTGGATTCTTTCTAAATGATGGGTAACTACTAACCACTTACATTTGGCCGGGTGTAATTACTTGGCAACCAATGAGTGAATAACTTAGACCTGCAACCTTTAACCTCCTGACCAGCTGACCTCAAAATCAATTAGTTATTTCTTCATGCAAAAAGACCCATAAATATGAAGTTTGAATCAAATTCAGTGATGCATAGATGTGGCATATGTGAAAGACTGAAGGTTTGGGTTGAACAGTTTCACTTGAAATATGTTCACAAGCATTTAGAACAATATTGTGACCTTGACCTTTGACCTTTTGAACTCAACATCAATAGGCTTCTTCTCCTATTGGTAGGTAAGCCATATATGACAGATGGAAAGTATAGATTGAAAAGTTTGCTGAAAATGACTCCACGCAAGAAGAGGGTGCTGTGAACTTGACCTTTTACCTCAAAATCAACAGGTCTTTTCCCCTGTTGGCAGAGAAGCGATATCAGTGCTGAAAGGTTTGGAATGAAAGGTCTAGCTTGAAATGTGTCCACAACCTTTTCAAAGAAGTGGATCCTGTGACCCTGACCTTTGACCTTTTGACCTCAACATCTATAGGATTCTTCTCCCACTTAGTAGGTGAGCTATATGTGAAAGATCAAAGAATTGGGATGAAAGGTTTGGCTTAAAATGCATCCCTAGCCTTTTCAAAGAAGTTGGTTCTGTGACCTTGACCTTTGACCTTGTGACCTCAAAATAATTATGGTTCTTCCCCTGTTGGTAGGTGAGCTGTATGTGAAAGATGGAAGGTTTGGGATGAAAATTTTGGCTAAAAGAATTATTTCTGGGGGGTGCAAACACACCCCATAACTTCGTGAATATAGGTCGCAGTGACCTAATTTCAGGTTTGCAAGGAGATCTTTTTAGAACCTCTAAGACTGCATAGGGTTCATTGCCCTAGCCCCTATGGTTATGATTTGTGCCCTGCTAACAGACAGACAGCCGGCTGGCCGGCCAGACGGCCAGCCGGACGGACAGACGGAAGGACGCCGGACAAAGACCCATCGCTATAGCCCAGCATGACTGAAAGTCAGCTGAGCTAAAAAACAACTGACCCATGGGTCAAAAAGCTCAGCTGAATGTTTACAAATTTTAGCAAATGCAAAATATAGTTGATATGAGAATTGCTGTACACAGCAGGGGTGCTTAAGCATTGTAGCATTACTATTAAGGTTATCCAGGCAGGGATGAAGTGACCAGAAGTGGGCTGCCTGGGGATTGACAATGCAAGTCAATACAACAGGGCCTCCAAATAAAAATTCAATTTCTAGCTTTAATTTGCAAATTTAAGACTTTAAAAGTTTGAGTCTTTATTTATACATACTGTGAAAATAAAATCAATAGTGCTTATAGAAAAAAGATGTGCAGTATTTGCAAGAAAGTTCAATTTGACTGGTGACTAACAGTCAGAAATCTTTAAGCCACGTTAATAAAAGCAAGCAATTATGTTGAGTGATTAGAGCTTTAATTATAAGGAATACCCACAGAAATGCATATTTATAGCATGTATTTTAAAAAATTTCAACACAGTGGGAGGGGGATTCCCCCTCGTGGGCTACACCTGTTCATTATGCTTCTGTCTGCATAAATTCTATCTGTCCAATATAGGTCTTAAGTGGCTGAAACTGTCTAACAATCAACATAAGCCATGAAAGGCTAATCATTAGCTAAAACTGAAGTGTATTAAGTCATGTCCTTAATATGTGGACTTCAGCAACTAACTTGCTGTTTCATGTCATCTCAACCTCAACCTACATCCATCCATCATAGTTTATGTCTCACTGTGTCGTGTTCCTTTCTGCACATGCAATGCTGACGTCATACAAAACAACCCAAAAGGGGTGACTGTAGCTGGGGTGTTGGGGGGGGGGGGGGGGGGGACAGACCCAATTTCTTTATTCCTGCTGTCTTTTACTATGATTCTGCTTTTTATTTTGCTTCATATTTTCATTTACCATTCCAGAATTTAAGGGAGGTGTGGGGAAGCCAGACCTGAACTTAAATACTTTATTATATGTACCATTATTCACCTTGGAGAATCCACCCCTAAAGCACAGTGACCTCTGGTGGACATTTGCAGAGTTATTCAGTCACAATAGTTTGATTAAGCTTAATTATCCTGGCTTTCCCTCACTTGCAACTTGCCTTTGTGGCACAGTTGGTTACGCAGACGACTTCTGGAAGTGCAGTCAGGGGTTCGAATTACATTCTGTTATCACACCTTTGCATGTTCTCAATGTATTAATAATTCACATATTTCTCTCATGTTTCAGACTGCAGATACAACCCAGGTTGAAGAACGAAGATTACGGAAAATAGAAAGTAACAGAGAGCACAAATTCACTCCAAGGAACTTTATTAATTTTCCACCTTCTCCCATATAGACCCGATTCTATTCTTGTTCATTTTTTTTTTCATAAGATGTCAAACATGTAACAGTCTTGTTCTTCATGAATATACTTGAAAAGGACCACAAAGGTGACAAGTGTAGTTTAGGGGCCTATATTATAGATAAAAGGCCTATATTACAATATTTGATGCAAATTATAAACAAAAGTCATATTCTATAATATATAGAAAGAGATGTATAGTTTTAGAAAAATAAGGGTTATATAATGAAAGGTGGTCTTGTTTGAGACTCTTTGTGGCTTATAAGTCCACTTTATTGCTCAAATTTGGATCCTCCGCCATGATGCTATTCATTAGGCAGGGTTAGGGCAAGGTACTTGTACCTGTACCTGTGTACACAATTCAGAGTACCTGTACTTGGCTGTCATGAGTAGGAAGTGCCTTGTACCTGTACCTGGAACTAAAGAACCTGTACCTGGTTAAGGTACTCCAGGTACAGATTTGATACTGGCATTTGAAATGGACACCAAGGTCAGTTAGCTATCTTAGGTAGGGGTAAATACAAAGCATTCATCCCTGCTGCCTTTGTAGCTAGTGACCTGGCAAGCAAGCTGGGAAACCTCCAGCCTCTAAATAGGTAGTTCATTGCAGTATTTTATTATCAGCACAAGTATATAGCAACCAACAAAGGATAGATACAGGGGGTTGACTACATGCCCCATGTCCAGGTACTTATACCTGTGTCAAGGTACAGAATTCGCAGTTATGTGAATTACAGGTAAGATACTGGAACTGGACATCAGGTTTGGTCAAGTAAGGTACTGAGCTGTCATCCTTTTCAGGGCTGTTACCTAAACCAGGCAGGGGTAATTTCTTAGGTTTCAACCCTGAAGCCTTTGAACATGAGTGGACTTGGGCTGGTAGCATGCTGGCCTAGCTACCTCCAACCTCTACACAGGAAGGTCTTTGTGACATTATCAGATATAAAGGCTACAGAGCACAGGACATGGACAGTGTTGGTTTCACCCCCCATGTAGAAACCTGTAGTCTAGTATATATAAAGAAAATTGGTGTAGGATAAATGTAGAAGTAAAGAAAATACATATTATATCAATGAACTCTCAATATAAGCCAAACAAAAGCAGAACATCCCATTTTACAGAAAAAAAGTCCCAGCTCACACATTACATGCAGTTGCTAAAAACATCCTCAGTGTGACTTTCTGCTATGAACATTTGTATTGTTGCTTCTAATTTTGTATGTATTATTGACATGAAGTTTATCTATTAAATTAATTGTAAGATTTTCCTTATCAGTCAAGCTATTAAGCCTCCTTACTTTGAGGTGTGGTGCTCCTAGAGATTATGACTTAAAACATTAATCCAAAGGTCAAAACTTGATTTGCAATAAAGACATTTTATGAAAATTTTTTACTTCTTTATTAATAACTTTGTAAACTTTATTAGTTTTGTTCATTTATCACATTTACTTAAGGCAATCATTTACATTTGCCAGGCCTGTATTTTTCCTAGTGACATAGGAAGTGATTGTTTAATACATTTTAATGATATAATCTGCCATTCTATTAATACTTATTATTGTATATCTAGATTAATGCAATTTTCATAAGTTTGTGTATCTTTAAAATGTACCTGTACCTAGGATCTTTCTAAAGTACCTTTACCTGTACCTAGGTACTTTAGAAAATTGCTGTACCTGTACCTGACCATTTTGCAAGTACCTGTACCTGTACCTAGGTACTGTCACATGTACCTGGCCCCAACCCTGGTATAAAGGTTCATGACGTTAACAGGATAACAAGCTATATTTGAGCAATTTATGTCATTATATATAAAATATGTTGGTTATTAAACAATATATCCCTTATTCTTAAAATGTAAGTATACATTTTTTCTAATTATAGAACACCACAAATATTGAAATAATGTGCTAACTACTGGTAACATAGGCCTTTTATTAAAACCCTCTAAAGTACACCATTACCACCAGAAAAGGACTAGAAATAGAATATTAAAAATGGCAAAACTATAGAAACCGGGCTACAGCCTACCGCCAGTACCTTATGCACAACAGGTGTCGCACAATAAATTGTTTCCTGAGAAAAGCCGATATATATAATTTTCCTGAGAATCCCAGTATTTAATTTTGCTCATAACTGGAGTTAATTATATTAGAGGAGGAGGGGTCCGGGGAACCTGGGTTTTCATCTGATGCACCTAAAGCTTAATTTCCTGTTCAAATAGTAAATGGTGTCCCATTTTCGCAATAGATGGCGCTTCAATTGCATATATAAATGAACAAAAATCGCCCTAGATGGTATCTCGTCTTCACGGCTTACTTAATAGCATGTAGGGTTCCTAGTCTAGAGATCGTAGGTTCAATTCCCGATTCAGGCGACTTCTGATGTTTAGTTGTTGTTAATTATGTTAGAATAGTTAATATGAGTGTATAGGGACATCTACACGACTACTGGTAAAAGTAGAAGTTAAAAATAAAATAGGGAATGAGAAGAGACAGTTTATTTATATTTTCATGTTCCTTAATAGAAGCGCAGCCCCCGTTCTATAGTGGCTTCTAAAAAATATTTTGAACGAAAAAAAAATCCTATTAAAATAGTATATGTCAGTAGCCATGCATAGTAGCCATGACAGTGTGATAACGGTGAACAAACGAGTCGTCACGTTCTGGACGTGATCAGCTCAGGTTACATATGCATGTTATGGTTTTCTGATTAACCCTGTTTATAAAGTTCACTTTGAACGCTTTGCAATGACTTTCAACTCACCAGTAACGGTTCTCCTGTTTTGAATTTTTCTGGTACGGGCACTAAACAAGTTTATACACTCAAGTGTCACTGGATCATGCCGCAACCTAACATTCGACTCCTGCCGACTTGGTGTGAGTTGAGTTGGTGGCCGGATGAAGTGAAAACGAGACTGGTCAGGTTTATTTCGGCCCGATTTAAGCCCGACCAGCGAGTTCGGTGTCCTTGCGAAATGATTTACACATCTTGAGCATGCGCACATAGAACAAAAGGTTGGACGATGATTGGATCTAGTATTCAATCGGAAATTTTATTTGAAACGGTATATCACAGCAGAGATTAAATTTAAGCCTAATTACCGCTGAAATAAGGAAACACATGATTGACGATATATTATAAATTTAATATAAGCGAATTACATCAGCCATGAAAAATGACTTGTGAAAAGGTACAAGTAGGCAGTACAAAAGTTTGCTCTAAATATTTTTTTACAGATACACTACAGTATTGTACAATATGGGAAATGAGTGGGACGGGTGAAGGGAGGCATGGAATATGAGTGGCACAGAGAAATGTGTTGCATTTAACATGGATGTGTGCCACGTTAACATAATTGTAGGTGGAGCCACCTGTTATTTGAAAGAGAAAGCTATCCAAGCTGTATACCTATGATTTTTACCATAGACAGATGAACAGATGGACACCGTGCACAAATGGTTGTTAGTTGGGCCACCCAAATTTGTATAAGTTTTAGATCTAGAACTATGTAAGATATATACATGTGAAAAATTTTAGGCTTATACGTCAAACCAGTCCTGAGATATAATTAAGCATGGATGTCAGCAGTGGAAACATAAATGTAGGTGGCGCCACCTGCCAGGAAATCGAGAAAGCTATCCAAGATGTATACACATGCAAATATTTAGGCAGATAAGTTAAACAACTGCCGAGGTAAGAGTGATTTTTCCAAAGGCAGACGAACAGATGGACGCTGTGCAAAAATGATCGCAGGTGGCGCCACCATTTTTTTGTATGATAAAAAGAGCTACTTTCAAGAAAAATTTAAGCCCGATTGGTCAAACGAGTCCGAAGATTTGTGGGTTTATGTGAGAAAACAGACGCGAAGATGGGCGCTCTGCAAAGAGGAAAGGTCAGAGACCGACCCAGATCAAGGGAACAGCGCATTTCACATTAAACCTTTTCGGCGGCGGAGCCGGTAGTGGTGGCGGCTGGATTAAAACATAGTAGGCCTACCCGTTAAACTATGTTTAGGTGGATACAATAACATGTAGCACTAACAGTGCTTCACTCAGCTATTCCACGATTAATACCGTTTTAGCCACAATGCTGCCAGTTACAGCAATATCAATTGTGTAAATGTGACAAATTAAAAGAAATATCTTAATCACATTCAGACATTTGCTGTTACACATGGGTTCATATATTTATCTATCCGAGTCAAACTATACACATATGATCGTAAGAAAAATATTTATACATGAGTAACAATCTTACCCAATGAACATGGGAATTGACCATGAGCGCTCAGTCTATAGTCACCATCATCATTTAGATGTTACATCTCTACAAAAACGCTCCCGAGGCAGCGGAAATCTTGCGCTCGTTGTCCGCTGAAAAAAAAAAAAACATGCGTATGATGTGACAAGCAGCCAACCAGATGCCAATAAACATACACTCGACAGGCATCCTGGCTACGCCCATAGCTGCGCTTCAAGCGGCGCTTGATGAGTTTACGGTCGAATTTTAATTGCTCCCTCTGCATTCTCGCATCAATGACCGATTCGATTATGACATTATGACTACGTAAGCCTAGCCATGTATCTGTTGTCTGCAGAACTGAAACCAGCCAGCGAGGTGTGCACGCAGCCTTTGTTGTTACGTTTCGTTTGAATTACAGCTCACCGGCCGGGCATCCTATGTGCCCAAGGCCCTAAATAAAACCACGTCTCGGGCAATTCTCTCTGAGCCTGTGGCCTGTTCAGACGGTTACTGGGGCGATGAACTGTCTATCAAAACGAAATGAACATGATTGGCTCCGTGTATTCCTCGCTTGGCAGTGTCTTCCAGCACAAGGTCTCACCTGATTGGACAAAAGTACAGTGCTCCCCTCTGGTGTAGCAAATCAGGATACGAGGTCATAACGAACAGCGCTTACGATATAGGTACTAGGCCTATATTTAAAGCGCTGTGTAAAAAGCGTACTCTACAAATGATAAATTAACTCCCTTGACTCCCATCCATAATATTTGACCATATATATATATATATATATATATATATATATATATATATATATATATATATATGTATATATATGTGACTCGAGTTCGGACTTGGACTCGGGGATATCAGGCCGAGTCGTACAGAAAAAAAATTACCTTTATTATTCTTATAAATCTTCATATAAATGTGCGAACTACTAACAGAATATTACAAAATAAAAATACTATTTATATAATGCTTTCTCAGCATCTGGAGCTAATTGTAATTAACCATTACAGTGAGAGTAAGTGTGAACTAACTAAAAAATGTATATGATAATCTGAAGTTTAAATTTTAAATAGTTTTCATTGATATTTGTGTTGGACTCGGACTCGGGATCCAAATGATTCGGACTCTAAGAAGGTTGATTTGGACTCGAACCTCAAGGACTTGAACTCCAGCGGCCTGGACTCTGACTTGCACTCGGACTGGGATGTCGTGGACTCGACTACATCGCTGTATTATATACGGTACACAACCGGAACGATCTTAAATCATTAATACAGATGTCAGCGCTTGTCATCTGACACTGCTCTACTCAACAAACCAGTGCAATGGCCACCCTGTACATTTGGGGGCACAGCTCAATAATCACCACCTAGCAACAAGGGCTGTACGTCCCCTATATAGGGCTGGTATTCAACTTACTGTTATCCTTTGCACAGACTCTTAAACAGACTCCTGCCTGACTTGGTCTTTAAACTTACACATTTAAGTATCAATACACATTACAAAAAACATACCTTTGCTTTTAAAGGAGGATTTTGTTTAACCGATGTTGACTTGATAAATGATAATCAGACTTGTGAGTTCTTGTGCGACAGCACCACACTGAAAACCAAAAATGTGTTTCGGAACACATTTAAATGTGTACCAGACTTATATCTGAGATGAGGCATTAAAATGTGTACGGGAACACATTAATGTGTATGATAAATTTAATGTGTTTTGTAACACATCATAGATGTGTTTGGGAACACATATATAGATGTGTTTCGGAACACACATAGACGTGTTTCGGAACACACATGCACACGTGTTTGGAAACATATACAGATGTGTTAGAGAGTTGTATCTGGGACGAGGCATTAAATGTGTACGGAAACACAGTAAATGTGTATGATAAATTTAATGTGTTCTGAAACGCATTTGATGTGTTCTGAATGTGCTAAAATGTGTTCTGCAAAAGTTCCAAATACATCTAGCTTGCATGGTCTTGAGACTGGAATAAAATATATATGCAGTAAGGAATAAAAGTATCTAATCCATATTATTCAGATGTATATTCACCCCTAACACAGAAAACAAATAACAAAAGCAGTTACACAAATTTGAACCATTTATTATAATATTTTCACCGTATTTTATCCAGTTTATGAGAAAATAGATTATAGTCCTTGTCCTTACTGAATACAGAGACACAGGTCTCTATTGATGTTTTTCTGTAGTATGTAGGCCAAGAATCTGAGAAAAACACCTCCGATTATAACTAAACCAAGTGATGCACATACTATAATATACAGAAATGGGGTATATATGTAGAGTGCAAGTTGCCGAAATGTCATAATATATGGTAAATATAAGTTCAATGAGTCTGGAGTAATTGTGCATTCATCTTCGATGTAGCTCTCTTAACTGGATCACCAGCAGTCTTGAGACAGGCTCATTTCGCCCCTCTACTTGAAGAGCATAAAGACTTGGGTGGGCTTAAGTTCTATAAAATAAGAAAAAGAACGTATAAGAAATAAAAAACAAACAGGCATGAAACATTGTGCAGTTGTATATTAGCATTTAATATATATATATATATATATATATATATATATATATATATATATATATATATATTTATATATATATATATACATATCTGACATATTTACATGGCACGCACACACCTGTGTATAAATGTTTGGGAGTATACGTGCATGTATAAAAATATCTGATAACAGTCATAAAAACCTACTCGGGGAGGGGGGGGGGGACATATGTGTAGCTAAGTCACCAACATAACAAGCGTGTGGCTGTATAAAAGCACGCTGTGACTGTGACAACCTTATAGGGTTACATATACCTGACCCTGTTCTACAACAAGCTGCCTGCTGTCTTATCAGCAGTTGTTACATGTGCCCTGTACTGAGCGAAGCTTCATGAACTTTGTGCATGGCCCTGCATGCATACACATATGCATATACAGTGAACAGTTGGAATTATATAATAATAACGTCTTTGGTAATGTTAAATTGTTAAGTACGACAAAAATATGTTATATACATGTATAATATAAATATCGCCCTGCACATTCCTTGTAAAATGCATGACTGTATACACATTATTTTAGAAGCAATATGGCAGTCAGGCAGCCATGCAATGCAGGCATCATCATCTAAATCTGGATAATTAGCACTCAGTGCTTTTACTGACTGTATATATAATTAAGACATTCCACATATAGCCGAGGTTTGCTGAGGTCACGATAATTTAAATACTAAAGTTTCACTTTAAATTACAAGATTGCGAAAGATGATACACGGGAATTATTTAAAACTGTTTAGATTCCAAGTTTAATGATAATTGTAAAGAATTATATTCATAAGTTACTGTGTATTCTTAATTTGACTGACAGTATATGTGAATAAGCAAGGAGTAAGCTGCAGATACATGAACTGACCAGTGGCTCAGGCAAAGGGTTTGAGTCTTGTGTGTTACAAGCATGCATGCTCGGCAGCCTACATTGTCGGCTGCCTGAACACTTTCTTTTTTAACAGGCCATGGTCAGAGCTCTCAATGTGTGCGCGGCATTTAATTGTCATTAAAAAGGTTTTTTTTTCTTAATTTCATCAGTGAAAGGTTAAATATCCAGGTGCCCGTTTCCTTTACTAATTATATTTTAGAAATGAATGTTGTATAGCTGAAGCAACTTTCCATGGTTTTTGCCAAGTTACATGCATGCGAGTGCGAAAAATGGCAAAATTAATCTTACATTATAATAGCAGATTCTTCTATCCTATGTCACTGGGTGCTTTCTAGACTGTTCATTCAAGATTCCTATACAGATTGTTACATTTTTTTTTAATGCAAATTAAGCTTCTCCAATCTTTTGAGAGTCAACTTGAAATCTATCAGGTGACACAAATATATTTAAATTTACGTTAATTTTCAGCATCCTCTCTAGAAGCATAATGTTGCAAAATCCCAGTGATGTAGAGCAAGTAAGACATCGTTGTTACAGATGTCTTTTTTTATTGTGAGCTGTTGACATGTCTCTTTTATTGTGCGCTGTTGACATTTTTATTCTAGTTTGGTCCGAGCCCTGGGCGTTGCTATGCTACAGCGTTCCTTGTTAGAGCTGGCCGGGTGCGGCCCACGTGTAAACACAGCGGTCATGCTGGTCTGGGGCTTTCTCGCCTGGCCCAGCCGGGCCGGCCTACGTGTGAACCCTGACATGTAGAAACAAAGCGTTCTTTGTTCTACAGGTTTCATTTAACGTGTGTACTGTGTATCATGTTAGGTTCTTTAGATTGTTCGGGAAATGGAAAGTTCTCGGCTTGAGGTGAAAAGTTATAAAGAAGGGGCTGTGTTTTAGAGCCGAGAGGGAGAAAAAAATATTCCAGCGGACACAGAAGAGTGTAAGTCAGTTGTGGACCTTTTCCTATAAGTGTGGCAGTTATAGATTTTCTTCTAAATTTGTGACGGATCTGATATAGTCTTCAGTTTGCTTTCGGGATTATAACAAGAACTTCACTTTTGGATTACAACAAATTGATTTTGTGATTGAACTGGACTGCTATTCTCTGAGAAGATTTATGTGAACTGTTCATCTGGGTTGTACGTTATAAGGGACTTGTTGTCGCTGTGACAGTTGTGGTATCCAAGTACTGTACACTTGATTTATATACTTGTATTGATTTACTGTTGTACTTTTGTTATACTGTGTAATTGTATTGATTTAGTGTATTGTAATGTTAGGTTTGTTTTAAGAATAAATTATAATTATTTGATAACAAAAAATCACCGACTTCTTTATTCATTCCCCTAGAATATCAACTATATATCTTCAATGATGATCGGCCAAAATACTGAAGAAGAAGAAATTCCGACGCTTAAATTTTCGGATGGGAAGTCTTGATAGAGTGGTTTCTGTTTATCATTAGTTGTGATCATAACATGCAGTTACAGAAGCCTAGAGTCAAGAATCTTGAGCAATATCCTATATCTCCGCATAATATATACAGAGACAGTGAGACAAGTATGCACGTTCATCTTCCCGACCATATATGCTTTATTTCTGGATTCGCTATTTTGTAAACAAAGAACAAAACGTTTTTTAAACCAATTATTTCCTTTGATAGACTATAACTTAACAGAACATTGTAACATTATTAAGCCTAAACATTTAATAATTCGCAAGGGATCGATAAACTGGATAAAATCTGGATAAAATTTACTCAACAAAAGAAGTCCAGTTCATATTGCTTATTACGAGAAATTTATTTACGCATTTAATCTGAAAATAACGTCGCTGTCGAATATTTTTCAACGCGCACTGGTTTCTGATTTCGGGAAAAAAAGAAGTACTTCTTTGCGATTCCATGCCAGATGCGCCACTCCCGAATGCGCACCTGTCAGTTACGCCACTGCCAGATGCGCAACTGCCATATGCGCCAAATTCCAGTTGCGCCTCATGCCATATGCGCAACAAAGCTATAATAAGCCAAATGGAGTCATATTACGTTATGCTTATTGTGTTTATCTGTATCACTCGGCCTCTTCATAATTTTATCGAATGCGGTATATTTTGCAACAAATTACGAGCTAAGAAACCCTTTCCATTTTGAGCGATAATGTGCGGTCACGACACGTGCGGTCAATCACCATGACACAGTCGCGTTATCTGTCAATAAAAATTTATGAACATTGAATATTTTTATTTAATCGTCTCCGTTACTTAAGAAACACTACCAATGAACTATCATATAGATAAAAGGTATATATTTATATAAAGGGGGATATTTATTGTGCCATATTGTCCGGACTTCGTGGGTGATAGTAAATGTTGAGGTACAAACGTAATATGTGTAAATGACCGGTGTTATTATTGTAACTAACGTGGTCTTATTTGATATGTGATTTTATTTATGCCATATTTGACATATAAAATAAAGAATTATGTCAAGTTTGATATAATATAGACACTGGTGTATTACTGATTTAGAGGAAACCACTCACCACTATGGCTCAATTGACCCGGAAAACCCGCCCGGGTTTGGTATCCGAACTTCAAAGGGAAAGTGTTGCGGCGGTCCATTGTTAATGAGCTCATCAAAAGAATTATGAGCCGTTTTATACCAGCACTTGCATGTTGAAACTGCGATATATTAACATCATTGTCGTTAGGTTTTCATTCCTTCTTTTTTTTTCATTTATTATATCCAATGTTACGTGAAAGTAAACGTTGGATATAATTAACGAGAAAGTAAACGTGGAAATATTTAAATTTAATGACATTATTATTATTATCATCACAAAGTATATAAATAATGATATTATTTCTGTACTGCATACCGTCGTTTCCCGAATATCGTCAGGATTATATCGTTGCTAATAATCCATTCTACATTTCAGTATTTTATGTACCTATGTCTGGATTTATATTGTTTAAATACGGATGATAGAATGATACCCTCTGGAATCAAATGCTGATTTGATGTTTGGCGATATATTTTTTTTTTCTGTATTACATTATATTTAAATCACATTAACAAGGAAGGTTGTGCCATAAAGTTTTTTTTTTATTTTATACATTTATTATGTACAGATGAATATCTGTTTGATAACTGAACACAAAAACATAAATATCATGCAATGCATGCATCGTCTTACCCACAGATTAACGAATAAAGGCATCATGCAAAAGCACACATAATATCATACAATGTTACTAGAGATTTATTATATACATACAAAACAGTATATCTATAATATAGAGCATGTACAAAAAAAAACATGAACACTGTTCCATGTTGTATAGTTTCCAAAGAGGGCAAATAATATTGTAGAACTAAATACTATCGCTATCGAATACGGTCAGGATTTCCGTTGCTAATAAGCCATTCTACATTCCAGACAGACATTGATACCACACTTTTATTGTACTTATGCCTGGGTTAATATGGTTATAATACAGAAGACAGAATTATAATACCCAGTGGATTCACATGCGGATTCGATGTTTTGCAATATATTTGTTTTCTGTCTTACATTATATTTTAATCTCATTAACAATAGTGTACAAAAAATCATGAGCACTGTTCCATATTGTATAGTCTCCAAAGACATTTAACAACTAATAAGATTCCGTAATCAAAAATGATGTACGACGTGCCTATTCTTCCTTAGAAATGTGTTGGTGCTGATTCTCCCGCGCCTTAACACAACCAAGCGGTGACGCTAAAGGCAGTTTCACACCAAACCCGAACAATATTTTTGTTACCGACCGAGATATTTTCGTATTCGAAAGTCATATTGGACAGCCACATGAGCAATATATCGGATGGTCTACAATATAGGTTTTGTTGGCCCCACGGAAATGTTGAATATTTCTGAACTTGTAAATGATTTTCTCATTCATTTGAAGTTTATCTCTGAGTTACTGTTTTATTCTGCCCTTAAATGTTATAAAAAATAATTTACTATCTTAATTTTAATATCTTGCCTAACTTGTATAATGGCAGGGTTATACACCTAGGGAAGGGTTGGTTGATTTAAGTAATTTGATTTACATTACTTATTAACGTTATGATTAAAAAAGCTAAAATAATTTATTTTTTTTATTTTTTCAGAAATATACATTATGTAATTCATGAAAAAAATCTTGTTTGAAAATATATTCCATTCAGGTATAATTTCAAATCAATGGGACTTATTAGTTTTGGTACCAGGCTATGGTTCTCTTCACAGCTAACATGCATATTTACCACTGACTGGACCCAGACTCCCGTTTCAACATGCCTTTAAAAATAATTGCGCAACCAGTTGTTTCAACAGAAAAAAAAATACACAGCTCCTATTGATTAGGGTTAAAATAAAGTTTGAATAAATAGTTCAGTTTGATCTGTATATGATTATACGTGCACTTTTCCAATCTGATCATTTGTACATACATATATCCATTCATGTTAATTTATCACTTTTCACTTTCTTATTATTTTTATGCAGGAAAGCATTTGCATTAGCCTTATCGGCTACTTTGTTACCCTGTTGAAATAAATATGTTTAAACCAAATCTGTCTATATGATTTAGACGGTATGCGCACATGCACCATAGAAACGTCCGTTTATATGCAAAACATTGTACTAAAAAATATACTGATTAACGACACATAAAAAAAGTGATTGTTCCATGAATTGTTCTATATTAATCGCGGATTATATTTTTTGGGAGAAGGGGTGGGGGAATGAACACCAAGTCATAGATAATGTTGCTAAAAGAGGTTTCACACCGGGTACGTGAGAACGAATATGGCACGAACGAAAATTCTGTGCCTCCGACCAAAATTCTGCCGCATCCGAAATGATCATTCACACCAAACCCGAACGATGTTTTTGGTTTCCGACCGAGGAATTTTCGTATCCAAAATTCGTATTAGAGAGTAAAATGAGAAATCTATCGGATGCCAAATATAAAATAGGTTTTTCAGTCCCTACAGAAAAATGTCGAATATTTCTGTACTGGTTAAATGATTTTCTTCATTTTAAGATTATCTCTGAGTGTAACGACTGTGTTTTTTTTCCCTCCCATTGGTAAAATCCTTATAGAGGGAAGAGGACTGATGTCATTTATATTATTTACATGCATTCATGAATACATTTTAAAAGTATTTGCACTCACATTCAAATTCTATTTTTTTACCTGATTCTGTATTAGTGTTTGTATTCATTTTCATGATCAAACTATTGAATTTTTGTATTCATATTCAAATACAATTATAAAGTATTCACTCAATGCCCGAATTTATGCAGTTTCAGTAAAACGAAACTGTTGAGAATCAATGATATACAAATTTACAAATTATAGAGATCATAATGAGAACTCGTCTTTAAGATCTGATTTTTTTATCACATTTAAAATTTTTTAAACCATGTTTCAGAAACAATAAGTAAGGTAATCTCAACTATGAAACTAATTCCTTCTAGAATCGTCGAACCGTGCCGCTTCTCTCAAGCCAGATGCTATGTTCAGTTGTATATAGGATAACACAAAGTGAAAAGATGTCGATTAAATCTGATTATTTACAGTTTATAGTGAATTCCATTAAAAGTCCAACTAAACATTACAGTGTTGTTATTATATCGCAGTTATGAGGTGCAAGTGCGGGTATATAACGGCTCATAATCCTTTGAATGAGCTCATTAACAACGGACCGCCGCAACACTTTCCCTTTGATGTTCGGAGACCAAACCTGGCGGGGTTTTCCTGGTCAATTAAGCCATAGTGGTGAGCGGTTTCCTGTTAATACACCAATGTCAATTATATCATATTTGACATAATTCTTTTTTTATATTCCAATATGGCATAAATGAAATCACATATCAAAAAAGACCACATTAGTAACGATAAAAACCCCGGTCATTTACACATATTACGTTTGTACGTCAACATGTACTATCACCCACAAAATCCGGACGATGTGACACAATAAATATCGCCCTTTATTTTAATATATATCTATTATCTATATGATAGTTCAATGGTAGTGTTTCTTAAGTAACGGAGACGATTAAATAAAAATATTCAATGTTCATAATTTTTTATTGACAGTTAACGCGACCGTGTCGTGGTGATCAAACGCACGTGTCGTGACCGAATATTGTCGCTCAAAATGGAAAGGGTTTATTAGCTCGTATTTTGTTGCAAAAATATACCGCATTCGATAAAATTATGAAGGGGCCGTGTGATACAGATACACATTTACTATAAGCATAACGTAACATGACTCCATTTGGCTTATTATAGCTTTGTTGCGCATATGGCATGAGGCGCAACTGGAATTTGGCGCATATGGCAGTTGCGCATCTGGAAGTGGCGTAACTGACAGGTGCGCATTTGGAAGTGGCGCATCTGGCATGACACCCTTCTTTGCAAAACATTAACCTCCATGCAACATTTATACAATAGTGCATGCATCGATTTAAGTCAATCAAGCAATACATATACCTTTAACTTTTGAAATATTTAATATTTCAATTTAAGGTAATAAAGGTGACTGTAAAATTAATAACGGATAATTGATTTATAATTATTTCAAGAAAACATTCCTTGTTATTTATGTATAAGCACAAGTATGACAGCATAACTACGATAAAGGTTATATCAAGGAGTTTACAGGGATGGAGTAACAACTGTCAGAAGCCCTGCCAGGTCGCGAGTGTCAGTCGTGCGCTAATTGCAATTAAGACATGAAAAGCCCATTAACTCTATTGTACGCCTATTGTGCCGCGGTGTCAGGCGCAGCGGCGGCACGGCCTTTGATAAAGCGAGCCTGCTAGATGTTACTTCTGCGGTCCGCTGTAGCTCACTGAAGCGGAGAGCGATATATCCAGTAACTGAGCAGTTAATCACTGGAATAACATTGACCGGAATTATGAATGCGCAAATGGTTTGTTTTGTCAAGCATTATGCGCAACAAATATATCTAGAGAGGTATCGTGTTGAGGAATCACTTGACCAATTTTTGGATAGATGCGGACACTCTACATCAAATTATGCCGTGATTCATGTATGATTGACACTCGTTAATCATGTGTTAATACTGGAGGGGGAGGGCGGCCGTTGATTGGCTATTTAGGTGTGCCCGGCAGGGGGCGTTTTATATGCAGATGCTTAGCAACCGCGGGGCTTTTAAATTCATTCGGCGGCACAGCAGCGCAGGGGCCAGACACGTCTTTTAGCAACTGTAAATCCCCTCCCACCCACCTCATTAGGAAATGCATTATTATTGTATTACTTTTAGTGTAGGTTTAGTCTTAGTAGTACCTGGGGTTTCCCTGGGTTTGTAGTCAGATGAGGACCCCAAAATGTTATTATACTGATGCTGCCACTCAGATGCTTATTATATTATGTATTATGATATTTGGTGTTTGACATGAATCCACAAATATTAACATTAGAGTCTGGAGGTTTAATTGGTTAATGATCAGCTCGTTTTGTAAATCACATATAGCATATGGTAAATTATTACTTGTACGCTAGGATTGGAAGCTGACGGCAATGCTGAGTAATATATGCTCATATATATATTTTATTTATGTATAATGTTGGACCTGTCTGTCCTATGCAATAAAGTCCTCTTTTTACCCAAACCTTGTCTTCCTCCTGTATTAAATGACGGACGACTGGTAAGTGTAAACCTTACTTTCCCTGAATAACTTCGGAATTATAAAAAATTCCATCAGTTCCCACACTTCTGACTTATATTAATAATTGGCCATGTATTATAGTATTCCGACGATAAAAAAAAATTTAGCTTATCCTCGGATGACTTTCATTTTGATGGATAACAGCGAGCCATTGTCCGCTCTGTCACTGACGGCGTTGTTCTCGTATTATCGCCCATATGTACCGCAGCCAAGCTATAGCTCAGGCGTCATTAGCAACGAAACCTTCACACACGTTTCCCACACATATGGAAATATGGTGTTCATACTTATGATTGTTTAAAAATTTATATTAAGTACTACCGGAGATAAATTTCGGGAGAAACTTACTCTTCCCTGTCAAAATATTTATAAAAATACCGGTACTATAATATCCTGTAATTATTTTGTTAAACTGTGGAAACATATTTATCGCATTGAGTTTTAATGTACATTTTTATTTGGAATTTCAGTTCCTCAGTACCCCAGAATGGGCCGAAGGGTGGTCTCTCGCGCTGAATCAATTAGCGCCGGGCTTATCAGCGGCATCTCTGTATGCCATTGAGCAGCGAGTTTTATGACCCCCGTCAGCAACATCCGACACGGCCAGACTCTCACTTGATACTCCATCCCTGTAAACACCATGGTTATATATACCTGTTCCATCGGGCGGTGTAATTCAATAATATAAAAGCAACGGATTAGCTCTTTTCACAGCTTTATGACCTTATGTGGAGTGTATCCATGGATATATACTATCTGTACAATTAAGATGAGTAAGCTTTTCATGATTTACAAAAAGTATTTGGTTGTAAGGTTAAATATGGTTGATTATAGGGTTTCTGAAAGTTATGTAACATGTATAGCAGTAACCGTTTATATGATGTTTATATTATGCGTGCATAACTTTGACATTGGCCTTGCGTCATGAATTATTTTAAGATGTCACACTAATATTATCAGTCATTTTGGTATTTTATTCATTTCTGCATGCAGTCCATTGCTATTTGAGGAACTTTGCGACCCTGCACTAAAAAAAACCAGTTTGGTTAAATATGTTTAATTGGCTAAGCCAATTTTGGTTGTTTTGACCAAGATATTGTTGATCTTAACCAACGCATTGTTAAAGTACTAACCAAACCAGTTAGTTGTTCTGACCATTTTTTATTGGTTAACAGAATAAAAATACTGTGTGTAGGTTTAACCAATATATTGGTCAATTGATAAACAATATATTGGTTACCATAGCACACATATGACCAATTTGGTTGGTTAAGATGATATTGGTCTATTTACCCAACACATTGGTTATTTCAGCCAATTTGTTGGTTATGTAGTAACCAAACTCTTTGGGCATTTTGACCAATTGTTTATTGGTCGACCATTTGGTTGCATATATTTAACCAGTTTTCTCGGGTGAGTTAAAAACTGGTTGATTTTAACACATATTTGTTATTTTTACCAACTGATTGGTCAAGCACTGACCAAACCGAATGGTCAGTTTTAACATCAGACACAAAAGTGCTATAAATCAGTTATAAGTGATGCAAGCTTTACTGGCTGAGTAGCAAAACGTCTGTATGCGAGCGGTCACAGGTTCGATTCCGAAATCTGGCTGAATTTGTGTTTCTCCTTGAAACCAACACCAAAGCAACCGTTGCAAGTTGAACCCGAAACGTAAGGATAACTTATCAGAAGTCTCCCAATCAATATGTAGAATAAAACTACTGAAAAGGGGATTGGATGCACTGATGTATGTGTCCACTAGTCTGACCAATTGGGATTGTTACATGTGACCAATTTATTATCTGATTTTACCAATTGTTTTGGATGGTTGACCTCAACAAAAGTACATTGGTTGAGAATAAACAAATTATTTTGGTCCAACTGACCAATTTTGTTGGTTTAAATGATCAGCTGTGTTGGTTGCTCTGACCAATATATTGATTGATTATTGATTTATTGATTGACCAATATACCTGTTATTTGATTTCAACCAAAATTAATTGGTTCTTCCAAACAATAAGTTCCAAACAATAAACTGTTTGGACATATTTTGACCAGTTAAATTGGTTGGATTCAATCAATTTTTTGGTTGATTCAACTAATCTGTTTTTTGAGTGGTACATATGACACATTATTGTTATCAGCTCCTTCTTGTTTTTACTAATTGCTGTCAGCTAGAGACTCTTTAAATTTTTTCTTTACTTTTGTTTAAGGCATGTCAAACTGAATTGAGACCAAATCAAAACTGATTGACCATGCACAGACTGAACAAACACTGAATGAACACCGAATGAAGATGGACTAAAGGCCGCTGAATGACCATGCAGTTTGAGGCGCAGCCCTATACATATTTTACACTTTAACAATATGATTAAAGAACTCAGTATAGGGTTCTTTTACCGCTTCTCAAAAGGTTCTTTAAAGAACCCTTCCAGTGGGCAAATCAACATTGATTTAATATTGAATCAATATTTTTCATCAATATTGAAACAATATTGGAAAAGCATTGTATTTGAAAATTGCTTCAACCTTGAATCATCAACATTCATTGCAAGATTATTGTCAAATCAATATTGATTCAATATTGACAATTAAAAAAAATTAAGATTGAATTGCTAGTTGAAATCAACATTGATTCAATGTTGAAACCTAGTTGATCATCAGCATTGAACCATCAATGTCAAATCATCATTGATTTAATGTTGAAAACAAGTTGAATATATATCTCAACCTCACTTCAATTTCTTTTCATTATTGAAAAAAATGTTGAGTGCCCACTGGGCTATAACAGGGTTCTATGAAAGAACCCTGGAGGTGTTTCAAAGAACCATATCGCAGGATTCTTTTAAAGAATCCTAAATGTGTTTCAAAGAATCCCATCATAGGCGTTCAAGTATCAACCCTGTCAGTGGCGGATCTAGTGGCGTATGTGTTTCTGGCAGAGGACAGTTTGCAAATGATAATGTACTTTTCGTGACACCATAATTGCTGATGCCGTATTTTATTTAGGCCGAATTTACTGGCTCTCGGTTGAGCGATAATCAGAGGGTATCAGGGACGGGAGAGCGTGTCCTTGTCATCATGTTGTTCCGTACAGGGGCCCTGGTGCTGTCAAGGCGGCGAGCACTGACTTGCTGTGTCCGAATACCAAGTGCCAGCTATGCAAAGAAAATTGGTAAATATGTTGTGATGATAATATTTGTGAAAATATTTGAACTTCTTGCGTTTTCTTGCACCAGGTTCATCATTAATCATGTTATTGTATTCTGACTCTGAGATGCAGACGCAGTACTGCCAGTAGTCCAGAACACGGTCCCCCTAAACACCCAAAACACCGGTGTTTTGGGTATCTGTGACGAAACACCACGAAACACCCACTTCACTTCGAACCTGAACCAAAAACGTAACACCAACCGATAGATAATCATCTGATGAATATATCTCTGCAATATTCTTTCATAAATTCATGTCATAAAGATAAAAACGAGTGTTTCGTGTCATGGTCGGTTCACCGGAGCCCACGGCAGCCGTTTATGCCAGCTATGACCCTGCCTCCTAGTGGCGCAAGTCGCAATCAAGCAGCGCACTTGTCAATTGTACAAAACTCTATTGCTTTCTTTAATTTTACAGAAAAGTGGCACAAATTCTGTATAAACATATCCAACAGATGATGATTTTTTAAATGATACAAGTGTTTTGCTTCAAATTCGAATTTAAAAGGGTGTTTCGTCACACGTACCCAAAACACCGGTGTTTTGGGTGTTTAGGTGGACCCGTCCAGAACAGGTCTCTCTCGGCCACGGGGCAGAAAAAGGGGGCGTGATTATGGAGGGTGGGGGGGGGGGGTTCACAGGAAGACCTCTCCTTTCTGCAACCCCCCCCCCCCCCCAGTGACCAGTCATGCTTCAGAGCGACTGGGGTACTATTATAAAATAACAGGATGAAATTTGCTCCTTCTGTGTTCATGCTTCATCAACCTCTTATGTTGTTACACTGGGAGCGAATATAGAATACCTCAGGCACCCTGGTTATCAGAACGTCCTAAAGAGGGCGATACATTTGATGGGGATAGAGAGGAAAAATGGGGTATAGTCTTTTTGGGGTTCATTTTAAATAATAGATGAGTTATGATGTGACTTAATTGTAACATCTGAGTATCTGACTTTTAGGTATGTCTTGTACCTATCTGACGTCCGATACTGTTTGATCTGGAAGAGACAGAGATATATGTGATTATTATACATGACATTCAGTAAACATATCCATGAGCAAGACTCGAACCAGCGACCGTCTGCAGAGAAGTCCTGAGCTCTACCACTGAGCTATGAAGACTTGTTGAATGTTTTCGGAAAATGGGGGTATTTAAGTTTAGACAAAAGATGTTTATGCGTGAATGAGCATGATCACGTGAGTTGGTCTCATTGTCAAAGTGTTGGGGGAAACCCAAGTTGTGATGATGTCATTTATAGTGGGCGAAATCATCCTTAGACCAAATCGTCAATTCATATGTTTGACATGGAAATGTGTAGTAGGCCTAGTAAGATGAGGTACTAAATAGATATGAAAGTGAAAATGATAACAATGATGTAAAATGATGAATGATATATAATGTGAAATAATGATGGGGGAGACCCCCCAAACCCCCCTGTATTAGGTAGAATGATTATAATGAATGATAAATAATGAGGAATAATTAGGGGGAGACCCCCCAAACCCCCCTGTATTAGGTAGAAAGATTATAATGAATGATAAATAATGAGGAATAATTGGGGGGAGACCCCCCAAACCCCCCTGTATTAGGTAGAATGATAAGAATGAATGATAAATAATGAGGAATAATTGGGGGGAGACCCCCCAAACCCCCCTGTTTTAGGTAGAATGATAATAATTAATGAGAAATAAAGTGGTATAATGATGGGGGGGAGACCCCCAAACCCCCCCTGTCATAGGTAGAATGATAAGAATGAATGATAAATAATGAGGAATAATGATGGGGGGAGACCCCCCCCCCCCCCCCCCTGTAATAGGTAGAATGATAAGAATGAATGATAAATAATGGGGGAGACCCCCCAAACGCCCCCTTGTGGGAGGAATAGATGAATGATAGATGAATGAATCAGTAGGAAAGAGCGTGGAGAAATGGCACAGGAACGAAGTGAAGTGTAGCGAGATAGTGAATGGATGAGATTGTGTGAGATGGTGATTCCTGATGACGCAACATGGCGGCGTTGGTTTAGGAAAGACGGAGGGGGAGGAATACAGGATACAAATGATAGAAAACTTAGAAGGAATGGACAAATAGACAGTTATTAGTGACGGTATGTGTTACTAAATACATTCATCTCTTGCAATAGACAGGGTGGGCCAGTTATGTTGGCCGGTTTAGGTGCCTGAGGTAATCTATATTTGTACATTCATTTTGAGTGATACTGATAGGTCGCTGGTCCAACAAGTAGCGACAGCATGCAAAGTCCATTGGCTTAGACACCAAGCCTGTACAGAACCTTGTGTGGATGGGTTGCCGGGCCTGCAAGCTGTCATTCGAAACAAAATTTAACAACATTGAATCTGTGCACTCCTTCCTTGCTGGTATCCACTTTGATGGCAACAGATACATATGGCTATGATAAAATAGTCCCAATGTCACAAGAGGTTTGATGAAGTGGGAACAAGAACAAAATTAGACCTGCACCTGGTCACAGGAAGGGGCCTGCTTCCTGAGATGGGGGGGGGGGGGGGGGTGCTTGGGGTGGTCTTGTTCATATTTCATTACACTACATACACTATGATCTACATATTGATCACAGGGTTTAGGAAGGAGCAGCGTGATTATATGTGCAAGTACTTTATGATTCTTGTATCACAAGCAAACATTTGGTAATTCAATTGAAACTTTTTGATATAAACAAACATTTGAAACTGTTCTCATGGTTATCTTCGAAATTCTTACATAGTATATATATATATGTCAGTGGTGGCCTAATGCTTGGCCACTATAACTGCCTCTGTGTTTTTGGTAGTGTTGCTGGTTAAGAATGCTACCCTGGAAGTCAGACCCCCAGAGGCAAGAAGCAGATTAAATATGCATCACTGAAAGCCAGACCCCTATCACATTAAGCACTCTGTTATACTTATGTAAAATAACAGGAATAGTTTCCTCTTTACTCAGTAGATGGCCCTTGGAAAGTAGACATAAAGAAACAAATATGGCCCTGTGTAGCATCTTGTCTTCTATGGCCCAGTTTATTTTGGAATTTATTATGAGTTTTTAAATTGCTTTCATCATAATATGATTATAAATGTCTTGAAGTTTTTCTGTAGTTGTCTATAAAATGTGGTATTTGCTCTTTAGTGAATATCCTAAAGTTTGACTGTTTAATTTGACCATAATTTATATGTTTTTTTTTTTCAGCTAAAGGAGCTGCCCCTCTGACAAAGAAAAGAGAAAGAATGGAGGTTGAAACAGACCCTGACAAACTTGTAAACTTTGTGTGTGGAGGAAATATTTATCTGGATGGAAAAGATCCTGAAATAAAACCAGATTCAGAGTACCCAGACTGGTTGTGGATGTTAAGAACAGATCGGGGTGCTCTACATCCAGATGAACTTGAATTTGACACGTGGCAGTACTGGAAAAGAGTTCGTAAATTACAGATTCGGAAGGATCTAGTTAGACTCAAACAGGAGCACAAATATATGTAACACTGCAGGTAAAGCAGTATTACACAGTGATGTACACATACAGAGATTCAAATTCACTGTTTTCACTTTCGATGTACAGCCCCTGGATTAAAGCTTCTCGAAATTTACCTGAATCAGCGAAAGCAAGTGCACAGTGTCTTCATTGACAAGTTGTACTAGACAGGCAAAATGAACTGGCTTCATATTTTGTATTATACCATGTAAATACAATGTGGGAGTAACTTTAATAATAAAAATGATAAATTCTGAAACTGAGAGTGAATTTTTATTTAAAAATCTATATTTTTAACTGGGATAAGATCCGTTGTGTTGGTTCACTGAATATGATCCTGGGCAACACTAGTCGGAGAAAATATTGGTCTACAAAATAATGCATATTATTATTATTAAATATATTGATATTTTTCCAGTAATAATTTGTAAAAGTCACCTTTTTATATATGCCTAACATATGACGGGAATATTATAGTATACCCACTCACTTTCAGTTACTTTTAGTGTAACCAATATAACTTATCAGGGCCTTGATGTATTTACATGAAACTCACCATAACTACTTACCAACAGATTATCTTGCCCAATTTTGATTATGGACAAAATCCATTTATTAGTTCACGGGCCACTTGGCTACTTTGTGGTGTCACTGTGATAACTTACAAAAAATATGAAGGATTTTAATAAAATTCATCAGATACGTTAATATCTCTTCTTTTCCAGCAAAAGCATCACCAAATTCTGAGCAAATATTGGTCACATGACTCGTATTTTAAATTAAGGTTTTTGTGGCACCATCTACATTATCCCGTTCTTTACAGGCAAAAAAACTTTTATTTTATCCTCTGTCAGATTAAAAATGTTGAAAATTATGAAACTCTCAGTATGATCAAATGGTTTAATTTTAACAAGAAATACCCTTGGATAGGGTTCTCTCAGTCGCATAAGAATAGATTTGGTTCATTGAATTTTGGTAGATTCACAGAAAGTTGAAGTGGTCTTGTGGCCATTCGTAAGCCTATTTCAAATTAAGGACTGCAATAATCTGCTTCTGCAAAACTGATGTTTCAACTTATGTTACATTGTACAAAAATGATTCAAAGGAGACCTTTTGGTCAAGTTTACTGAAATGATATTTTGCAAAATTATTGGACCTTAAACAATTAAGGCCTGCATTTTTTATTATTCTAAAAATTTTGAAAAAAATGTATGAAAATGTCAACTCTAAAAAATGTATTGTAGCCAAATTCTTTCAGTTTGTGTAAACAGAATTACTAACAGGCCAAAATTGTGTCTGTATCATTAAATACCTTGGCAGTCTGCCAACTACTTCAGATTTGGCAACAGGCCAAAGTCAGGGTGGATCTATGTATAGCTTTGGCAGACTGCCAACTGTATCAGATTATACAACAGGTAAATAATTTACTCAGTACAGCCAGGTACAGGTCAAAAGTTTATTCGGTGCAGCCAAGTGCAGGTCTAGAGTTCACTTAGTGCAGCAACTGAAGCTAGCAATTCATTCCAGTTCAATCAGGGCAATTTTATTTCTCAACTTAGCCTAATCAACCCAGTACACCTGACTCAAGAGAAGTTTGATGTACTGGCCTGATATTTGACCTGTCCATGCATCTTTGATGGCATTCTTGTACACAAGACTTGTGTAACCACCTTCAATGACTTTTGCTCAATGTCCCTGCTTATTTCTCAAGAGGGATTTGATATATCAAAATAAAGTTGTGCATTGTACACACTGGATGGCTTTGTTGAATACAAGACTGGTGGTGCCACCTACAATAATTTATGCACGGTGTGTGTTCCTGCTTATTCTGAATATGTAGGGATTTGATGAATTTGGCATATCTATACATACATGTTTTTAAATGTGTTGTACATGTACTTGCATTGTACTTAAAAAGTAATGGTCAAGCATGTTATATCATGGAAGCATTAAACAAGAGGTATATCCCATTGCAAAGGTTTGCATTAGGGCTGTAGGCCTTGTTTTAATATCTCATGAAGTCTTGACTGGATATACATAGTACTGGCTCGCATCAGTACACGCCGCAGCATAACAAATTTAATTGCTATGCACATCTATTTTCATTTTGGCTGCTCATGTGCACGCCTCAGTTTCAACAAAAGGCCTTATTCAACCATGTCTATTACCTGTCAAATTTCTCGTTTAATGGAGTCGTAAAATATTGGCAAAGGCGGTAGACCTACATCCGATTACTGTAAATCATACCAAGGCTGCTGAATGTCCCCGTGTTGATATATGTTATAAGTAAGCAGTCCCTCGCTGAAGCTGCCAGACGCCTGATAGCCCTAACTTAAGAGTGGCTGCATTATTGGTGTTTCACATTGGATTGCAAGAGCGGTTTAACAGTTTTAGATTATCTCAACAGATTTCAACTTTAAGTTTGTTTACTTAGAATTCATATGATTCCTTTATTCTTGATTTCAAAAATATAAGTCAATATAATTTAAATGTACAATATAATATTGTGAAACCAGCGAGGGGGGGGGGATGTAATCTTTACTGTGCAGAGGAACATGAAATTAAGCTCAGAATACCTACGGGGGAAATCTGAAACCGATTTCAGGGGGGGCTGATATACAACAGGATCTGTTGTACCCGTGTTTTGCGATGGAGACGCCCGTGGCGGATCCAGAGGGGGAGCTTTGGGGGCTGAAGCCCCCCCCCCCCCTTCCAGGGTGGAAACATTGTTATCACTTTTTATCAGAGTGTATTTTCATTACATTATTTCAGTTGCCGTCATACAGTATCACCCTTTCAACTGAAAAATAAAAGTTGAAAGCCCAAGGAATCGTTAGGAGAGGTGCATGTCTACACCAGAGGACTACTATAATGGACCGCATCTGTCAGTCCCTCCGTCCTTTCGTCCACCTGTCCTTCAAAATCCGTCCGTCCGTCCCACGCCATCACTGATGCCACACTTTCCTGGATAACATATGGCCGGGGACCATTGTGGCCCTAGGTCCTTTTGTATTTTTAAATAATTAATTGGGCATTTTCCAACATTGGTTATAGACGTTAAAAATTTCAAATTACAGAATCTATCATCCGTGGCTCCCTCAAGCATTTCTTATGCAATGCTCCAGCTGTTGGGCTTCGACATCTTGCTTGTGAACATGATTAAGCGTTTAAATAAAAGGCAAGCATTTTTCACCTCTCTTTATCCTAGAAATAAAAATCATTTCTCTTTTTAACAAAACTTCAATACATTATCATTCAAATAAAAAATAATCAATGTCTGAATATACTTACATTATAACATTTGTTTTTCATGATAGGCAGTGGAAATTTACTGCCTCGTCATAAATAACATGTATGGGGGACTAGGATTTTGGCTGTATATATCAGTTTGAATTCTCAATGAGGAATCTGTGTTGAAATTATTTGTCCTTGTCGCTCTTTAAAAGAAAAATGTACAAACAGGTACAAGAAACTTGAGGAAACTTACAATGTTTTATACCTTTAGCATCCTTTTATGGAAGATTTATTATCGATTACAAATGTATAAATTACCAAATAATTATGGAAATGATAATGCATAAATATGCGAACGAAAGAAATGCATTTTATACTTCAGACGTATAAATAAAAGAGGTCTGACGTTTGAACGCATAAAAGCAAGTTATAGACTAAAGAAGCAACTGCACATATGGTAAAGTAATTTAAGCTATACCAGTTAATCCAAAATGAACGCTGGTTAGTAATATATAAAAAAGTAGTTAGAGAATGATATTCAATCACAAGTTATTTGTTTGCCTTTTTCAATGATGTTTAATGCACTTTAATGTTTTTATGTAGTTGTGTCTTTATTTTATGACTGATCAATTATTTGAGATTAAATAATGAATGAAATGTTTACATCGTTGGGCACTTGTGCTCACATCTCATGTTCATACCTATACGACAACTTAAAAAGAGATTATTAATATACCCAAGTCTTATTTTTATTTTTAAATCGGTTGATAGAAAAAAAATAATATCCAAATCATTTATTCTTTTGCTATGAATTCCCCACTCTTACTGCTTGCTCCAGAAGAGTCTTTATTTGCTGAGTAAATGAATCCTCTGCGAAGCAAGGTTTATCACATAATTATTGACGTTGGTTGATTCGTCTGTTAGCAGCTGTACTCAACAGTTATAGACGGACTCATGAGGAGACCCAGAAAAAAATCCAAAATAATTTAGAGTTTACCTGGATCACAATAATATTTTTATTTAAAAGTTGCTTAACTGTTGTGTAAAAAAAAGGCGATCAAAAGACCGTCTTTACTTTTTGGTTTTAGGGGAATCTTTAATTGAATATAAATTCCCGAAAGAGACGAGCAGACCGGGTATGTAAAATCGAGTTGGTGAACTTGTCTTACATTCCTAATGAATAAATATAATTATCGCGCTACAAACTGTAAATACAAACAATACACATAATATGAATTGCCTGACTTCAATGTGTGCTTTTACGTTTTGTCTCAACTTTGTTCACGAGTTTCCAGTTGTAAACTATGTCTGGGAAATATAATAAATTGCACATCCGTACCCATTTATACAAATTCACAATTTACAAATTGTCAGATCGTATATGAAGTGGAAAAATGCCAAAGGTGTATTTAGATATCCATATCCGTGGAGTCATGTTTTCTTAGTTTGTAGTCTGCAAATGATTTAATGTTAAACTGAAATTAAGACTACATGTTTACAAGAGATTTAATGTGGGAATGGCTAGCTAATACCTCTTTCTCTTATTCATCAATAACAGTTGATTTTTTTGTAAAATCATTATTCTGAAGTTCAAGAATGAAAGAGGACAGTTTTTCGTTTTTTAAAAAGGCAAAGAATTGTTTTTTTTTATAGGTATAAAGTGACTTAAATTCATTTAACGTATTTAACGTTTCACTTATTATAACCTTTTGAACATCAGAAGTTTACACTGCAATATATATATATATATATATATATATATATATATATATATATATATATATACATACACTTATTTATGTATATAAATGATAGATAGATAATAAGATAAATGTCTATGGCAAGTGTCTGCGCAATAGGCTAGGTACAGCAATACTGTAAAATCAAAACCTTAAATTTTCCAACCTTTCCCAACTTTTTTTGCTGTAAGTGATATTGATTTGTGTTCACAGCATGTATACCCGTAAAAAAATGTAATCTGTTTAAATCCGAAATTTAAAAAATAATAGCTATAAAAATGCTAGTTATTTATATTTTTGGAGGCTCTTTTGTATTCACTTGCATTGTCAAGCTACAGGCAGCCCACTATTGGTCATTGGAGATCAGCTATGCCAGGGTAACTGATTTATTATGGGTCATTGGGGGAGGTCCCCTGCTATCACAGGTGTAAAGTTATTCTCATATCACACAACCCACCAAGTGTTATGTAGTAATTATATGCATAATGTTGTGCTATCTTACAAAATTATTGATATATGATGTTGAAATTCATAACTTATATATTCAGATATATATATATATATATATATATATATATATATATATCGAATTAAGCTATTAAGGCAAAAAAATAAGATTTGATTCTTAGACACTTTTTTCAGAAATCAATGCGGGCGGTTTTTTTTTTTCATTTTTTTGGTATGTTTTGATAAAAATGTCAAATGATAAGGAACTAATTTCCTAAACAAGTAAGAGCACTACACAACAAAGGAAATTTTATCAAAATTGTATGATTTTATCTTCTTGAAAGAATGTCTAAGCGGCTGCAACTCAAAATTGGTTAGTTTCTTTTGAAAACCAAAATAAAAATGTTTTATGTGGGGGTTTAAAATTGACGCGGGCGGTGCGTGAGAAGCATACAGTTTTTATTTTTTATTTTTTTTGGCCGGATGTTTGAAATTTGAAAGCAACTTCTATATTCATATGTGTTATATCGCTAATGTATATAACTTATAAAGTTAAAAATATTGATATATTATTAAAGGAGGATCTAATGCAGTCCAGCAGCACGGGAGATAAAATGATCAGGTTAGTTTGTCTTCCTGTCAGTCTGTATACATTATATAAAAATTAAGAAAATCTATTCCCTACTCATCAATACAACCTAGCACATCAACCAACGATGGCCTATTTTACCTTTTCCTCACAGACATTATTTCCATTTGTTATCATTTTTTATTTTTATCTTCAAGGTCAACTTCAGCTGAGCTCCGTGACCCAATGGTGCCCTGGTTCTTTTCTTTCTTCTGCCATTATTTCTTGGCGCTATTTCTCTTATATGACCGATTTTCAAAAGCTGAAATATCGGCCCAATATTGGAAGTAAGTCTTAGATTGATTAATTTTTTACCTTGACCTTCTTGCCAAGGTCGTACACTCCGAAGCTGATCCCTGATTATCGCTCAGCTGAAGACGTCGGAGTCCACCTGGTGATTGCATACAATTAATTTGAATGGTTTCTTCTTGATACCAATGCCTACCATCCTCCTCCTTTCCTTGGCAAAATTTGGGGTATTGCAGACTGACAAGCTCGCATACAGACAAAGCCGGGTAAAATGTTTCAGTATGACAGTCTTCAGCGTAAAATGAATCAAACAAACGGCACTAAATTGGCGAGCATGGTTTACTTCAGCTGGCCCCAGGTTATATCGGTGCTGTAGCTATTGAATTGATGGCACAGGAAAACGTCTTCTCTTGATCGAAAGCCTCAGGGTCACTCAAATGTCCTTTAACTAACGTCTCCATGGTAACGAAAATGTGTAAAAGGGGCACAGAAAATGGTGGAATGATTTGATTTTTTCCGGACAACATCACAAAGATCCTTGCTTTTTTTTTTAATCCACTAACATCGCTTCATATGGTTATTTATGCTGTAAACTTGAGGCCAGCAAACAATTTCTAATTCAGTACATTGAACGGATCAAGTCGTTATTGTACTTTACACAAGTTGAAATTCTTAAGATATCTACATTAATTTTACCATTAGACATCAAACCGATTACCTATATTTCCTTTTATGCGGATCCTTTTTGAGTATAATTGATTGAAATATATGTTCGTAGAGTATAGCCTTCATTTTAGTCGACCGGCAAACCTCCTAAAATGTGCTTATTTTAAACTTTAGTTGACATTTTTTGTTCATAGCTGGAAACCGCGGTAGAATATATGACGGTGATTCAAGGCTTCAGAAACACCCGGTTGTGAAGGAGGCATTTATCCATCACGGTCATAGTTCAAGGTCAAATGTGTTCAAATCTTATTTACACCAATATTTACATTGTACCCATAAAAATGAGGTTTTATTAAGATATGCTGATTTTTACTCATGGAATATATGATAAATAACAAGGATTGGTAAACAAATGTCAATATCCATAAATAGTTGGTTAATAATAAATATGTTAAATATAATGACGCATTTCAGTTTAATTGAATTTTATTTTCAAATCATTCGACGCTTTCAAATGGTATGATGTAGGTTTTATTTAAATATTCTTTCGCATTTAATGGTTATGTTCAAGTTAATAGGTCAAGGGCAAACAAAACCATAAAGGAAATCTAAATCTTCTCCACCTGCGATTTTAATATGCATTTAGCAAGCAAAATCAGCAAACGACGGAAAAGAGAAAATACATAATTTTTTTGTATTACCCTGAGTATTATTGAAGCATAACATGTGATATATCTGGTGAACTTCAAGGTCAAATTTCTATGTCAAATGCGGCAAATTATATCATTTTCCAAAAATGAAACTAAATACAATGCATTTTCATTTTAAACATCTATTAAGTATACATATGTTAAATGAATTGGTTGGTTTATTGAGAGATATCAAATGAACAAGAGATATCAATTGAGGAACAAGAGATATAAATGACGAACAAGAGATATCAAATGAGGAACATGAGATCTCTTATGAGGAACAAGAGATATCAAATGAGGAACTGGTTAATTTTAACACTCTCAAGCTCCAAAATCAAAGAGGCAAATATACATTACTATCCAAAAATTGATGATATTTTACATAGGGGGGAATTATTTTGTAGGTTGACTTGAACCCGTATCCTTTGTATTAAATTCTTCTGTTTATGCATGGCCCTATAAAATACGATGTTTAAATGATGGTATTTTGTAGAAACATACTTTTCCGCCTCTTATAAATACACGTTTTGAACCCTGTCAATTCCAGTCAAGTCCTACTAGATAAAGCACGTCAGGACTTTACTACAGTTACATTGCGTCTGGGCTATTCCTGGCTCCGTGCAAAGAAGAAATCTGAACACTGAGGTGTTAATAATACAGAGGGTGTATCTGATCATAGGCTTCCCTCCATCCCCAGTGATAAATAATACCCTCAACAGGTCAATGACCTGCCCTCTGGTGTCGTTGTTTCCGTTTTGATCGCCATCTACTCCCCATGACTTGTTACATTTATTTTCTGAGTTGTAAATAATTGACATGAGGGACCATCACGCCTGGATCCATCTACAGGACGCGGCTTCCACTCGTTCCAGTTAAAAATCGTCTGTCAACGTGACAGGTAGCAGCCCGCCTTCATGTTTTCTAATATTTATCCCTATAGTATTTATGTTATTATTTTTTCTGCTGCACGTCACAAGGTAACGCACACTCATCCAGAAACCCTTGAATGATTAAAGCCGGTGGCAGATGATTTAATACCATCATACATAGACCTTATACCAAGAATGTGAGCTTCATTATTAATGTAGGTTATGTTATATTTTAAATATCAATAAATGTTGAAAATTGTTCTAAAATCGGGCTTTTAATAAAAACTTTAAATTCATTCTAATAACCCCATGTATTTACCGTAAATTGATAACATAACTGACTCTTCCTCAAAATAGCGACATCTATCATCAGTGTCTGATATTTCTTGTTCGGGTCGGATACTATTGCAAACGAATTTATTAATTCAAATCGTCAATTCTGAAAGTTCTATCCAGCTTAGCTTAAACGACGTTTCTTTTTGTATTTAGGAGATTCTCGTCAGAGCCTTCTGCTTGAATTTGTTTACATTTGTAAATATATTTGTCATCTGACCCGAACACAGAAATCGACCCGGTCCTTTACCAGGTCTCTACTAGTTTTGCACCACTGTCACGTGCCTGACTTATAGATTAGTGTATCTGACACCTGGATGGGATTCCATACGATATATAAAACACACGTGATGCGCTTTACTTGTTCTGTTGGACGATGTAAAGCGTTGCGCCCACAAAATCTTGATCTGTCAATTTGAGTCCACATCGGTCTCAAGTCCTTCTGTTCTGACTCTGAATGGATTCTATTTAATAGGAACCAGAATCTGCATTCTAATGAATGCAAGCCTCCGCCTTTCACTTATTCGGCTCACATTCCCAGGTTCATTCGTGCATAAGTAAATCTACATTTGTTAATATCCCTTGATGTCGTTCCTGAATCCGGATCATGTGCCGGATGCAGAACAAAATATAAATGCTTCTTCCTTGACCCATTCCTGAAAGTTTTATGATTTTCCGTTCATGACTGCATGAGTTACGCTGTGAACAAACACACACACACGAACGGAAAAAACGCATAAACTCCTGGCGGGGCAAAAATGAGTGTGTAGTGCATAAAACAAAACAAAATGTAGATTGAGTCCCTATTAATTTGAAAGAGTGAACCAACAGCCAACTAGACCCGACTATAACATGAATTCTTTAGCGTTTCGATATAAGGCCGTATTTCTCATATACAACATTACATGAATGAGATGAACTTTTGCTGTCATGTGAATACTACTATAATGAAATTAATCATTCGAACTTGCGCTGTTCATACAGTGTATGGACTAGGGAGCTTTTAACCTCTGAAGAATTTAAAGTTATTATATAGATAAAATCCAATTAAAAAAAATTAATTATCTGGTTTTAAACCTTGCATAATTTATTGGCATGCACATAAAATATGAATTACGTTTTCTCCCATCCTATTCCTTTCTATACCCTTTTTTCGATTTTCTCAACGAGTTTCATCGTGATTGGTGTATGTATGTATGTATGTATGTATATATATATATATATATATATATATATATATATAAATGTGTGTGTGTGTAATTGAGGTTAATTAAGCTAAAATTATAGATTATGATCATGATCAAAGTGTTAAGAAGGGAGTTGAAATGACCTTGACATAGTGGAACGTATTGAGATAGATGCAGACATCAAGTGAGCAAGGTCAGTTCATGCAATAAAATAACTGAAGACGTATCTCTCAAATTTGGAAATAGTCAATTTTATCCTTTCATTGATAGGTTATGACTTGGAAAAAAAAGACACCATTGTTTTGTTTTGCTTTGTTTTTAATAATGAACGGTATGGTTCCTTTGGTTGAACTGGCATTTCTACTTTTCAAAGAAGCGTTCCCATGGCAACGGTATGTGACACGATGCGCTAACTGACGCAACAGTGCCGCGGGGAAGAAAACTGTGAGCTGGCGAAAACTAAGTGGCCACGCGCCTCAGCTGGACACAATCCGCATGGAGAGAATGAATACTGGTGTGAATGAAAGAGATATTGGCAGATCTTGACACATAAAGGTCGTCCATCGCCAGGCTGCGTGCTACCTGGACAAGGACCACACCCTTCCTCTGCTAATAACCAGCATCTCTAATGAGTCGGTCGATCTACAAAACATTCACTAAGCTCATCTCAGTTTTTGATATCGGACCATCGATTTTTGCCGAACTGTTTGAAACACCAGCTCTGCTCTGCTTGGCTTCAGCGTTTGGATACAGCAGTGAGTACAATCGGAGGGCTTTTCAACAACTGTTTGTTTGATTTCGCTTCAGGTAGCAGGAGTAAGCCCGTCCCTTGGCTGTGGAGAGAGTGTTACAAATACAATACAAACAGACCAGTTCGTACTCACCTAGCAGCACCAGCACAGCCCAAAGCAGGCAAAGATGAGTGCAGGGGAGGCTGAGGTACACCTCGATAAGGAGTATGATGTGTTTTCTTGCGGGGAGTACGTTAAGGGATGCGTTTATCTGGAAACCCCTAAAATGCGAAGAATCAATGGTAAGTTAGACTGTTTTGGTAGACATGTATATATAAAATGTCATATAATGTGGTAGGTGTGTCCAAACAGTAATGCAAACCTTTGATGTACCCATATCAATATATATATATATAAATATATATCAGCACTGATGGTAAATTCGGTATTTCGGAGTACATTATTGCTGTGTGGAGTACCAGTTCACAATTAGCATAAAATATTTTAATATATATCAGTTGCATGCATGTATCACGTACGTATCTACAGAATACAATTTATAATTAATCCTCCCTGTCTCCCTTGCAATGGTATGACTTATATTTTATTAAATCACGAATATAGTATGATCCACAGTACAATATAAACTTTTCTAGCTTAGAAAATCTCCAATTTCCAAGTATACTAGGCCATCTCATATTTTATTTGTGTGTGTGTGTGTGTGATGTGTGTGTGTGTTATGAATAAAAAAACACCAATCTGGAAATGTTCTGGGTAAACGTTGAAAAATTAACGATTTATCATTACAAGTGATTTTATATATTCGATCAGAACCTTATACCTTGCTTGATGTTATTTACATGGAATTGTATGTGTGTTGTTTTTATTATAACAAACTAGGCCTGGCGCGCCTACACACCTACGCACGCATAATAACAGAAAATTCTCGTTTGAAGCCAGGATGTTTTCTGTTTTATGGTGATCAATGTCTTACTCTCATGTTATCATGTGTGTGCTATTGTAAGGCCGTGACTAGACAGACAAATAGACCGCAAAATTGATTTGTTGAACAAGTTTTAGATAGCGAGAGAGATGTACATCAGACATATCACTGTCAGCACCGTCACAGCCCTATGAGTGCATGGTCTTATGGTTAATAACAACATTCTCATATGTGCAGGCTTCCATGCCTCAATCCATACTCATGCGATAATTTAAATACATGTTCCAAGTTAAAGAACTCATAAGCACACAATTTGTAGCAATCTGTAACTTCTTGCTGCTATTTTCTAATCAGCTACTGTACAAGATTTATATATATATATTGTTACGAAGACAAACTGTTCAGGGAAAATATTGGGCCGATACGGGATTCGAACCCATCTCGGTGGCGCACATGTCCGGCGTTCCAACCGCTTTGCTAGAAGCGGTCCGCTTTTATGTCACTCCGTAACACATCCCCTCTTAAGAGCGTTCTGCTTCAGAACAGGACTAATTATCCCCAAGAGTCACACTTGGTGAGCTTATTCCCTGGGCCATAAAGTTTACCGTCACGTTGAACGAGCCCCCATTTTGTTACGAAGACAAATTGTTCAGGGGAAAACATTGGGCCGATCCCGGATTCGAACCCATTTTGGTGGCGCACAAGTCCGGCGTACAAACGCTTCGCTAGCAAAGAGACAGTTCGGTCCGCTTTTATGTCACCCAGTAACAA
The DNA here is from genome assembly GCA_026874595.1 of Sipunculus nudus. Lineage (NCBI taxonomy): Eukaryota > Metazoa > Annelida > Sipuncula > Golfingiida > Sipunculidae > Sipunculus > Sipunculus nudus. The sequence continues at coordinate 71,297,626 of CM049313.1, forward strand.
TATATATATATATATATATATATATATATATATATATATATATTTATATATATATATATTATATATTTATATATAAAATAGTCATATTATTTAGAAAAAATATTCTAATCCTGTCAGAAATATAAAGGACGGGACACAAACTATTGGATCGCATTAAAAACTAAAATTTGTGCAGCGAACAAGTGTCAACAACCCGGTCGTTACCTTAACCTTTCAGCAAGATGTCTAATTCTGACTGGATTTAATCTGTCTATATATAAAGTATACTTCTATAACAGGTAATATAGAGAGTGCATCAAATATTCGGTTAATGATAGATCATTTGCTTTTTTCTTTACTCAATCATCGAACATGATTTTACAATAAAATAGGAATACTTTCTGCTGTCGGTAAAAAATGTCGAAATACAGAAATATCCCCCTTCTGGCAGTGTTTTGCCATCCTTAGTGACCCCCACCCCCCACCCCACCCCACCCGGGATATTTTATTTTAAGCGTGTGGCCCTGTAATTGCCAACATTTAGACATTGTGTAACCTGACAGGCAAATATATCTATAATGTAAACTCAGTTTTTTAAATTTCTACCAGTCGGAAAGGTATCTAACAATCGGAAATGTATCTACCAGTTGAAAAGGTATCTACCAGGTGAAAAGTTATCTACCAGGTGAAAAAGTATCTTTCATGTGAAATGTTATCTGCCAGGGGAGAAGGTATCTACCAGGTGGAAAGGCTGGAAAATATCCAGGCTAAGTCTGTCATAAGTAGGATATACATCCTGATCGGTTGGATAAGGCTGCCGGACATTAAGAGCAAAAATAAGTGATCATCATCCCTATAAACATGTGACACAGCAACCCATGTAACGCGATCATGCAATTGTCTTTAGGTTGCGGGGTTTTACGCAGGGGCGTCAAGGTAGGGAAGACCGGGGTATATATCAAAGTTACCAATGTAACCCCCCCCCCCCATTCAGAGAATAATATTTAATATTGCAAATGAAATATATTAAGAAATAGAATTATAGACTTTGGTTCCATTTGTGAGTTAACTATAAAATGTTATATCGAAACCTTATTTAGAATTAACTTAATTATAATGGAAACATACCTTATTTTCTAAAATCTTTAATTAATTGAGATGTGATTAAGTATTTATATTTAATATTTGTCATACAGACACTAAAAAAGTATACACACACACACACACCCTCACACACACACACACACACACATATATATAGAAGTGTGTATGTGTGTGTGTATGCAAATCATTCCCCCAACCCTAGAACAAAAATTGACGCCACTGGTTTCACGGTAATTAAATTATTCGCTACTGTTCTTTCTAAAGCCTTCTGATAGACCTTATATTCTTCTAAACGCGTGTTGTAATTGGTTGTTTCATCGACAAGAGAACATGCAAACACGTCCTTAATCTGCCCTCCAGCTCTTTAGTTCTCTTCAGAAACTTCAGATTAGGCTTTCAAGTATATAGTATAACAGCCGATGTCTTCATTCCTTACAAAATACTTGTTCAAGGTTTTTCCCTTTCAACCATACATTGATGCCATTCTCCTTCACCTTATTGGGCTACGTTAATGTCATTGTAATACTTCGTTAAATAATATGTGTAATAAAACTAAAAGGATAATACATTGTGAACCACGAGAACGGTAATCGAGATGTCACGATCAATATTTGGCATTTAACGCCGGGCATGAATTGTCACTAATTAACTATTATCGCTTGTGAGTTGTAACGGGCAATTCTGTCAGTTGTGCCATGCTTACAATTCCTGCCCTGTAAGTAACCTTACGTGAGCTTGGCTGAGTAATTATATAGGAGCTACCCGTAAATCAACATTGTTTAGTTATTTATACTGAAGGAACACGTGCACACGCAATGAGTATATATTAGACTTGTTTAGGGTGTACTCAGGTCCAGTGAATGTTTGTCTATTAATTTTTGCTGCAAAGTTGATTATAATATGAGAATCGACATCGGTCTGTCTGTCTGTCTGTCTGTCTGTCTGTCTGTCTCTCTGTCTCTCTCTCTCTCTCTCACTCTCTCCCTGCAATTAACTTGACTGAACAGTGGTGCATGATTGAATAACTTGCATGTCCATACCACTCCACACAAAAAAAATACTAGTAATGTATGACTGGAGATAGTTCCGTGACAGTGTATATGCCCGTACCATACTCTATGATTCAACATTGATTCTACAACGCTACGGGATTAAGACTTACACCACAGAAAGGTTCCTAAGCGTACAGTGACACATCAGTTGTACATGTTCATTGAGGGAATTACAAACATGTGTAAATTAATGTTCTATATGTGTGTGTTGACAAATTCAAGTGGATATTTATCTAAGCCAAAGCCTTTGAGGCTAGTTGTTCCGAGGTAATAAATGTCATAAGGAGCCATATGAGGTATGCTGTATTTGCATTAAATATACTGTTTTTACCTCACAGGCTTATATGGTATCTACCAATATTTCGTTCGGAAACCATTTGGTTACACCTGAACACAAGTAGAAATGAAATTTACTGGGCGGAATCAGTGGGGTAAATCATTAACATAGCGCACACACCTCCTGGTGGTCGTGACGCGCATCTTCAGAAATCAAAATTTGTTCAAGCTTTCAATCGGTATTTCTTTTACGTTTTTTTTTTGTTTAGTTCTTTCACCATTTATCGGTGTTGTCGACCATGCCAAAGATCGAACTTCTGGCCACGCATTCTTGTTCAGGTTCAACAGAGAGGCCAAGACTGTGTTTAGTCACACACAGAACCATAACTACGTCTGAATCAGGTAAAATGAGTTCAGAAATATGTGCGTTGGGAAGTTTTTCTGGAGAGATTTCCTATTAAGTAAAGATGAACCATTAGGCCAAAAAAAATAAAAGGTATGGTTCTCAGGCACCACCCGCATCAATTTTTAATCCCCGCACCAAAAGTTTTTATTTTGATTTTCATTAGAAACTTACCAATTTTGAGCTGCAGCTGCTCGGACATTTCTTTCAAGGAGATAAAATCATAAAATTTCCTTTGTTATGTAGTGCTTTTACTGGTTTAGCAAAATAAATCTGTTATTATCATGCTTTTCCCTTATAATTTGACATTTTTATCGAAACATACAAAAAATTAAAAACAAAAAAAACCGCCCGCCCGCATTGATTTCTGAAAAAAAGTGCCTGAGAATCATACCTTTTTTTATTTTGGCCTTAGCGTGATAAATGTAAATAGTAATAAAAAATGAACTATCAGCGTGATAAAAGCACACAGTAATATAAATGTCAATGTTCCTTTAAGTCATGGTAGACTGTAATGAGAGATAACCGGTCGAGGATCGTTACACACGCCTGGAGAAACATTTGATAAGAAGCGGGGATGTGGAGTAGTGCTGGTGGTGGTGAAAAGTAGAAAACGGAAATGACTTCACTACACAGACGCGAAATCTTGAACATACATAGACCTAAATTTTTAATTAGTCAAATTCAGAAGAAATTCCTCTAATAATTGTGGTATACATTTTTGTGTGTGCACATAACATCCAGCAAATCTGGCAACATATCTCCCCCCTCTCAACCAACCTCAGCCCCAGCCCGTCCGACCCACTCTGCACCTGAATATAAATGAATATTTGATATCAGTATAAATGGCACAAATTCATATATTCCCGGTTCAACAGCCTATGCAAACAGCTGTAGACTTATGGTAACATATTAAAACACCGAGCCCCGGGCATCCGTCCCATTCTTCCTCCCTCACCTGTCATTTGTGGGTTTTCAGCATCACGTTACCATGGTAACCGTAGCTACCGTTGTTCATTTTGGTAAATACATGTCTAGCCACTGTTTGTGAAAGCGTAGTTGTATTGTGTCCTTTGTTATGTGGCTGCAGGACCGAACGTGTGGATTCACACCATGTAATATTTAATAGATCGATTGATTTAGTTGTATGCCGCACGCTAACAAGTATTTTTCATATAAATATCATTGACCGCAATTCAAAAGAGTAAAAAATTAATTCCCAGAAGTGTAGGCATCTCCCAATACTCTCTCTTCCCGTTCCCTCCCTCCCCCCCCCCTCTCTCTCTCTCTCTCTCTCTCTCTCTCTCTCTCTCTCTCTCTCTCTCTCTCTCTCATATCCTCTAGTTCACCTTGTATCTGAAATATCAGTCATGACAGGTAAACCTGAATGGTATTTTCATAACCTGGTGTGGCAACAGGATATTAGGCTTCGATATAATATGTCGTCATTTTCTACGGCTATTTTCTCGTTTTCAAGTGCGTTTGTATGAGCCATGACGTAGCTGATCCCGAGGTGCTGTGTGTGTAAACAACAGATTACATGCGTCCGACGCACAGACATACCACATCCGTGTATTATTTGGCCAGTTGAGCACCTGGGGCCCAAAAAGATTGGGCGAAGGGATTATTTCTTAGATCTCAAGCGTTTCATGGCAGCTTCGTATGAAAGTAAATCTTTACCCTAATAGATTAATATTCTTTAATGCATACTTATATATTTTTTTAGCAGTGGAGCTCGTCGTGTACGGAGGTTCCCGGGTACTCCAGCACCAGGACAGAGCTTCTACGTCACGTGACCCACTGACGGAGGAAGAACTTTACATGAGAGATACATATCTTCTTTGGGGTAGATACAAAGGTAAATATTGGTGATATGCATACATTTGAAAATCATTTTTGTAAATTTCCAATTACCACATCAGATATGTTTTTGGAGTATACGACTTTCCATTCACTGAGGAGCGCCCCGCCCTGTTTTGGCCAACTTTTTCAAATCACGGGCTTGAATGACTAGCCATCTGCCGGTGAGCTCGTGCTAGATTGGTTATTATACGAATTCAGATCCTAATCTTGTTTTAAATTTTGTCTTAATTTGAACAAGAATATAATGGCTGATATTATCATTTATGACTAAAGGGAATGACCTCTTTTCGTTGCTAGCAATGAGCAATTTCTGGCAAAACTCAACATCATGAGGGGATCGCCTGATGTGTTACAGGGGCGCTTATAAGAGTATACGGTAAATTATAAATTCTTAAATCTTATTTGATATGAGCGAAGTTGCAGATGACACCCTCGAGTAATATGATCATCAAGTATTCATTTATTAATACGCTATTTCCAGTGACACGGGATGACTGACAGATTCAGGCGCAGTGTATCAGTAAAATCAATTGTAAGGATTTTTCAGGATATACCCGTCCTGATGTTTTTATCGATGCTTTCTTTATTCTGCATTGACGAATATACTCTGTGGCTACATATTTTAGGGGCCCATATATCTGGCGTTTATTAACTCAAGATAATCCCTTGAACCTCTTATAAAAAAATAGCCCAGTAAACGCCGATCCCACGGTACACAGCCGGTCCATTCTGTTTATATCCACGTGTTATAACAAGTGGGGGGGGGCGCCCAAATAATCCAAACACAATCAAAAGTGACATCTGGTGGCAAGTTAGACAACCTGATTTTAGCAAATAACGTTTTACAACTTGTGACCCTTCAAATTCCGCATATATGCAGCTTTGGTTGTATGTTTTTTTTCTGTTTGTCAGCACCGGCGCATGTACTGTGTTTAGTAAAAACTTGTGATAAACAAGCATGTACATCTGTCACAGAGGCATTATAAGAAACTCTCTTAGCAGTAATTACCATAATTGATATGTTTGCAGAGTGAGCAGGAAATAACTTAAATTCTACAGGTAATGCAGGCAATAGTTGTCTTAAGGGATTTCCTAATGCTTATGAAATACTTAGTATGCATATGCGTATGTATATATATATATATGTATATTGTAATACAAAAGCTGACATCTTTGAGCCCCGATGAACTTCCAACCATATTTCACTTAGCTATTTTACCACCCACAAGTTTAGAAATTAAATTTGCTGACATTAAAACGTAATATCCTAAAAGGTCCGTCAATGATTTAGTACAAGGACGTCTTCAGCGCGCTGTGTTTGGCGGCAGGTCCAGGTAATTTGACTAAGTGATTGGCATTATAACCAACACGGATGTTGCCAGAGTAATCTAATGCCGGAGAGTGATGTTACGTCAGTCATTTTTAACTCATCACCTCAGGCAGACATAATGGCCCATCATTCCTTTCAGTCCCTGAGAAAATCACTGGCTTTTATTGCGGCACTTCTTTTCATGCTTTCCTTGAGACAAATTATGAATATTAAAGAGTTATAATTACCCGGCCATGGCGCCCCGTAAGGTAAATTGAGACTCTCGTGGCAAACCTCTATATTTGATTTATCACAGAACTTTCACATACTCATTGTTCTGGATTTCCCAGAACGCTGAACATTTTCCTATATACATGGTTTTGCCATTTCTTGCGTGTCTGTTTGTCAACGACATGTCTTTCAGCATCTATGAGAAAACTGATTTATTTAATGAGGAAATAAATCCGTTTGTATTGTTTTTTACCGCTAATAACTGCAGTCAAAGTCATCAGATACATTATATGTAATAACAAATCGATTTCCCAACTTCTAATTGTCATTTTATCAGTATTTAACTTTCTATTGTTCAACGGGGAAAAGGTACATTCAGTTTCATGAGCTGCCTTTAAAATTAGAACAGGTTTCTCCGAGCCAAGCAATCTGAGCCATGTATCATTATCGAAGATCCTGTTATTATGATGAAAATGACTATTGTCTAGGCAATACGACAACCCAACTATGCTGACACTATAAGGAAAGCGACGGTACTGAGACAAGCCACACTGACAGTTTCGGTAACATGACTACCCCGATATGACGTACATCCCGCTAACACGACTATCTTCGTTTGACGACCACCACGGTAGAACAATCATCCCGTTAAGACGACAACCTCTGTGATACGATCAAATTCGAGTGCAAATAACGATGACAGTTCTAGGAGTTCCCGATCCATAACTACTTTGCATATCCTTGACCGAAATTCGGATAACAGACTACACCACAAAGACTATTGGCCTGATAACCCGACCAACCAACAAAGAGCACAACCCCGACAAAACCGAACACCTTACTGTGACGACAACCCTAATAATCCGACCATCCCCCAACGACCACGACCCGACAACCCAAACCCCCCACGATTATGACCGGTCCGATTATCTGATCATCTCAATATCACAAAAATACCCGATAAACCGATCATTTCATTATGACGTCAATACCAATAATCTGATCATTCCATTATGACTATCAACCCGATCGCACAACCATCTAACCATGAAGGCCATCCGCTATGATGAACCAAGTTTTTTTGGTCCACTGAGGGTCATGTTTATGAGGTCCGCCAGGAGGGTATGCATTCATCCCCGTTCATGTGTTTGTATCTTTGCTCACAACATAACTCTAGCAATCATGAACAGAATCTCATGAAATTATCAGGGCATTTCGGCAATGTGCCAATAAAGAATCGGTGAGATTTTGGTGTGGATCCGACAAGTGATCCGAATTATGGAAGTCATCAAGGAATATTCACATGTAAAGTCAATTATGCACGAATGAACCCGGGACTTTCAATCCAATATGTGAATGCAAACACGATTTTGAGAGAATCGAGGACGATTACATTCCCTAGAATGCAGATTTCTAGTGATTTTTGTATTTCTAATTAAAACATTATGGTAATACTGACCAAACATAGGCTTAATAAAAAATGTCCCCGTGTAATTCTTGCCAAGTATGTTTTTGAAGGAAGCTTGATTTTTTAATTATACTTTTATCAATTCAAACAGGGCCAACTTTGGAACTTGAGTCTGGGCAACACTTTTTCCCGTTTGAGTTCCAACTGCCAAGTGACGTGCCTTGCTCTTTTGAGAGTGCAGACGGCTGGGTCAGATATTATCTCCAGGCCAGGGTCATTGTTCCGACAACAGGGGGCGAAACAGTCGTTCGAAAACCCTTCACCGTTCTGCGAGATTATATTATTGACAACAATGAGAGTCAGGTAATATTAATATATATATATATATATATATATATATATATATATATATATATAGAAAGGGTATGTCAAAGTGTGGCCTGGAATCAGGGGGCTCTGAATCTAAAAGTAGGAGCTGTGTCACATTATCATTCTTGTGGGTATTTGAACATGTAAAAAACAGCATATTGACACTCTAAATATAGACTTTCCTTTTGAATAATAGTTTGTGCTTTATATTGAAGACATAATATTAACTCTGTAGAAAAAAAATAATGCCACTACCAATGAGTCCCATAAATATAATATCTAAATCTGTTTATAAAGCTGAATTTTTATTTTAATAAAAAAAGGTATTTTATGTCATAATCTTATTTTTTTCGAATCGATACAACTGTTCACTAAAGTACCGTCGAAAACCGTGCAGAGTAGGTTACCCGTATCTCACTCGTCTATATGTCTTAATGTAAGACTATTTTTTAGATAATACGCATATACTAATTATATGCAAAGTGTTTCCGGTTTTGCTTTAGGGTCTTTACGGCGAGGAAAAGGAGAACGTGCCTCGGGTAATGTGCTGCCATCCAGGTAAGATCACGTGTTCGCTGCACGTGTCTCGAACGTCATATTTACCCGGTCAGGTGATCAAAGCCAAGGTCGAAGTTCAAAACAAGTCAACGATGCGAATCAGGAACATAAGTGTCTTGCTCAATCAGGTAGATGTTTATTTATTTTTCATTTCTCTATTTTAACCAATGTTAATGATAACTAATGAAAGAGTATTATATTTTATTGATGCTTCTTCGCTTAATTTTAAATTCTCTTACAATAGTTGTTGATTAATGATATTACCAATACTTTTTTTCTTTTTTCTTTTAATTATGAACAAAACTTGATTTTTATTTGTTTACAAAAGACAAATAATATGTTTGAATGATGTGCGACAGTTGAATAAAAAAGAAACGTAATTTCATTCTTCACTGCCAGGTGGCGCGGTATTCGCCCTCTGAGTGCCCCAGCTACACCACCCGGATTACCTTGGCACAGTCTGCAACGATAACTCTCCCGTCTGGTCACCGTGGCATCACGTGCGTCCTACCACTTCTCGTACCTCCAGTGCCACCTACCGGACTGGATGGATGTTCTCTAATAGATGTCAATTATATGCTCGTGGTAAGATGAAGTATCTTTTAATAATTATCATGTGCTTAGAATTACCATAGTTTTTAAAAAATTCTGTATAAAAGTAATAAAGACGATTTATTTCTGTTTAACTGATAGCCTGATGATCTAAAAAAAAAAACAAAAAAAAAAAAAGTTTTGCACATTTAAATTGAACCCATATCGAATCGCACCTTGCACTGGCAGGGTTTTGCGTGCAAATTTAAATAGCCTTAAAACTGAGCGCAACTGCATGAATTTTGGGGAATGTACACAGAAAAGACCGTGTATATCTCCGGTGTTAACATACGGTAGCATGGCTAGATCGGCCCCTAACATGATAAAGCTAGGCCATATTCCCTAGATTAACAGTATCATTATTTTACCTGCGGCAACGTAGAGTAGAATGATAAACATCTTTCATAGATTGTCTGCTGCCTGCAAATAAGCATAATAAATTGAGTTTAATGGTAATTTTATTGTTTTGAAAAATTGATTTACATGATCAATGGAAACCTTTTTACTCTAAAGGGGTCACCATCATCGATGTGCAGATCACATTGACAACTTATTATTGATACTGCATACTGACTTAACTGCTAAGCTTTAGTCTTTAGCCATCAATTGTAAAAAGTATATCATTATAAGAAGCATTCAAATCTACTTCATTTGTAAAACCTGCTTAAACTTCGTGCGTGTACAGCTAAAGACATACATTTCCTTAAGGAACTGGTGAGGAGACCGATTTAATTATAAGCATCTTTAATTCTAAGTCCGCTCGTTGGACATGTTCTCCACTCAATAAATTGTTTCCTTACGTGTGAAAATATATAAACTTTTTTTTCAATTTAAGGAAATTAGAGGAAGGAAGATTCGTATGCAAAAAACAAATGTCCGGCCTAAATTACATAAATCATAGGGAAGTATGTAATGCGACGGTAGATACAATAGTGGGCGGCACTGCCTACAGCCCAAGGCTTGATTTACCATCCAGAGAGTTTAAAGTTTGTATTATTGTACGTTCCTCACGCAGCGGTGATTCACTGCAGTCCATTTGTAATCAGACCTATTAGAGCATGGTATCGCATTGTGCATCCAGCTACAAATTTCAAACATGCGAAACCTACTCTCATAGGTATGATAACACCCGTTCTGGCACAGGTCCAAGAATAAGACCAACGAGATCTTGTGTTCCGGTGAAATCAAACCAACGACAGCTGGTGTCGCATGTTTGAAATTTATGCTTGATGCACAATGCGATACCACGCTCGCATTTGTCTGATTACAATTCTTTGCTCTGTGCGCACCCTGGTGTTCGTATCCAGAGAACCTTGCCATACAAAGTAGCGGTTACACGAAAAGATGTCTTGATCGACTGCAGTGTATAATCGCTGCGTTATTATTATAACGTTAATATGTCTTCCCGTATGAATGGTCATTCTTTCTACCATTCCTTTCAGTTGTCGCTGCCAATGCGGCCAGCACCTGTAGAAGTCTCAGTGCCTGTCGTTATCGGTAATGCCCACGGCAAAGGACGCATGAAATCTGATTCACCAGTTTCATATATAGGTATGGCACCTTTTCTTGGTTTAACTTGAATTCTAGTGAGATAAGAGGATGGGACTCCTGTTGCTGCGGGTCTTTGAACTTTAATATAAAAAAGGTCAAAATGGCAACATGGTTTGTACGTCATGTTGTCAGGAACATTTGTGAATAAAATATCAACCATTATTTCATATTGTCAATAATCATAACATATACTACAAAGTCTATAATGCAGAATGTGTTCTTAATCAAGTGGTTATGTAAGAACTTTTTTAAGAAAATGGTAAATAAACTACACTAAGACTTAAACAATCATAATGATTTCTAAACACAAACAAAAATAAGAAGCATTCATTAATTTTAAAGATCATGTGGTTATTATTAACCACCATCAGTACTGAAGGATTATGATTTGTTATACTTCAGAAGTTCATTCATTTTATTTGCCTCACTCACTTGTAAGTGATCTACTTAAAGCATTTCCATGTCTTTCAGAACAAGATTTCCCGCGGACAGATATGCCTGCCTCCTCTCTGTTACCCATTTCCCCGTCAAGCCTCAGCCTGGCAAATAGACTGGAATATAACGCCACCTATCGACCAAAATACAGAGTATTCAATAAACAAAACTGCCCTATTCCCATCATATCATTGAGTGAAAGTCCGCGACTTACACGGAAGCCACTGGAACCACTGGGTATAGAAACAATACATCTAGGAGACGAAATAATGAAAACTGAATCAGTAGTGTAGCTTTACTACAGATCTTTTGATCAAATTAATCTTGTGTTCGAGTTTATTGTGATAATTATTGTTTATAAAAATGATCTTTGTGCCTAGTATTACGATATGCACGAAATCAGCAAAAATGGCGAACATTTCTACCTCCAATGTTATTTAGACAAGAGTCTGTAACAGATCATATTAAAACTCAAGCAACCGATATTAAAACTGGAGCAGACGATGTTAAAACTGGAGCGGGCGATACTTAACCTTGCGCAAAAGATATTTAAACTGGAGCAGACGATACTTAAATCGAAGTAGACCAAACTAAAAATGGAGCAGACGAAACATCGGAGCATACGACTACAGCGAGCGGTCGTTAAACTTTGCTATGAATGCACGATCAGTATGTCTTTATATACGACTGATATGGATTATATGACGCAAGACTGCTCATGTCATAGATGAAAACTTCATCTGGTCTTTACTTTATTAAATAACGCCGGAATGTCAGCAGACGACACACTTGATCAGATACCAGAAGCAGGGGCAAGCATGAATGAGTTGTTACAGAAATCTCAACCAGAGGACTCTCCGCTCGCCTGCATCTTAACTGTCTCCTCTGTTTTGATTGACATTTGAATGGAATCCGTATTTTTTTCAGATCGCAGTATACTGATGGAGTTAACATTACTGAAGTAGAAACACAAATCATGTAATCTCCTTTCTGCAGAGACAATATAAGGCACTTGGTCACACCTCATGTTAGTACCTCACAGAATATGACAATGATCCTTGATGTAAAATCAGGGAATTGTTTAAGCATTCTCCATCAGAGGACGCTCCCCGTAGCACATCTGGCACCATATCAACCGAGTCAAACTGCCTAATTTAAGACGTATTTCGAAAAGACCTGATGAAATGCCGCTATTCGGCAGCGGTAATGCAATAACTTCCCTCCATCCTATACACTTGGTTAAACCTTTGATTTCCATGCAATAATACCCAGTTACTAACGCGAGAAAATGTGCATGAAAACAACCATGAATGTTAAAGCTGGGCCGAAGCATGGGTCATCCTGATTACCAATAATAAGCAGGTTAACGAAATTATTATGTGAGTTCGGTAATTGTGAATAAAGAAGTTGATTGTACCTGTGGCGCCTCTAGTTGAGATATTTATTCAAGAAGACTGGTTTTACTCACAATTTCAGGAATACAGGGCCTTGGATTGGCTCACCTGTTTCTTAGCTTTAACATGGCACGAACTTTCACGGGAATATCTATCGATCGACCCAAGTATTTAAAACGAAACATTTTTAATTGGCCACCTGCCGAACTGGACGAGATCGTTTTGAGCAGAAAACAAGTCTACCTGCAAATGCAGCAACTGAACTTGGTCACAATAGTTCAGAAATGTCTTGGTATATTTCATACAAAAGAAAAAATTAAAAAAAAAAAAAGAGAAGGGACCACATGAAATGAGATTTACCAAAGACAGCAATGAACAACATTTGGGACAGTATCACCAAAAACTATGAAGCACAAGTCACTCACATATGCACCGTTAGAGAGTATTTTTATTTCAACGTTGTCTCAAGTAAATATATTCTCCAATGTGAGTGTGTGCACTGAGCTGTTTTATATGCTTTATATATTATAGCTTTATATTGAGGATTTTTTTTTATTTGTTGTTACTGTGGAAGAGTTATTTACGAACGAGGAAGGTGTGATTGTTCATTGGCGTTGATTTATTAAAAAAATATCATAAACACGTTCTTTTGTTGTCTTTTTCCATATATGCGAATGGATGCTTTAAAACCTTCATAATATTCGATGGATAGAGAGAGAGAGAGAGTTGGAGTTGCATGGACAGCTAATGATCACTTTAAGCAAGGATAAACTGACAAATTTAATATAGGTTGTGGCTACCTGTCAGTGAAGGATATAATGCTTAGGCTCATAACAAAATATTTATTCAAATATATAAAAGATCGACATGAATCTGAATAAAAATTACACTAAATCTTTTTGAGAAACGTGAAGACTAGTAAACTTTTTTTTAAGGAATGTTAACATACACGGCCAATCCTGCAACCATTCTTGTCGATATCCTTGCACATTATTTTGGTAATCCCGTTAAGAGAAAGATCTCTTCCACAGGCCTTTGTTAACAGTAATTTGTTTCAGCTTATATGGTGCAAGGGATGTACAGTCCAGGGACCATCTTATAAAAAAAGACATTCAAGGGTCTAATTTTTACTCTTTGCCATCTTGTGCCTGGTAGTTTGTTATCATTAAATAATTATTAATTAATTGATAAAAAAAAACCCATTAAATCCTGTTTATACAGACATCAAATTGTCACTGTCACAAGAGGACGGTGAATTAGTTATTGTATGGCATATTCAAGTAGAGAGTATAACCAGATGATTGTTTTGATAATTTATTGTACATTTATATGGAGTATCATGTTTAGATAGTAGCGTGAGAACTTTGGTTAGAGAGCACACGTGTCTCGTTTGATGTTAAATCCAGAACAGTTTAATTCCGGGTGAGCCGTCTCTGTTTGGCGGTCTCTAAAGTTACGATTAGTTGTAGACTTCCAAGGATGAGCACCTGTATTGTTTGGTTTTCTCAAGGTTTTGTCTTTTGAGGCGTTTCCATATTAACATGCATGAAATTAATGACAGTGGGCATAATAGGGAGTGGTGATTCGCGAGAAGACTGTCAAGACTTGTGACGTCAGCAAGCATATATAGTACGTGGTTAAGAAGAAATTCTCTACAATTCCCCGATCAGCGAGCCAGTTCGGTAGGTTTAAAATATCTGCAGTCTAGGGTAGCTCTGCGTGCCTCAACATCTAGACAACTGCGAGATTATGTTTATTAGAGTAGATTGTTGGTGTCTGGGTAAGGCCACGGTGATTACTCTGTATCGGATATCAGAGCGAGTATCGTACTTTGCCGACTAGCCGGTAATCTAGCGATTTATACCTGCTGTGAGCGCTTCCAGGAACAGACCGAATACATCATTTAAACGCGTAACTGTGGAGGTACTGGATATCATTGTGTGGAAGCATATTCGATTACCTAGAGTTGGATTTTTCCAGCAGACATCAGCTATGAAAGGCATTGAGTCCAAATAGAATAGTCTGTGCGCAAATTAATAAGTGCTGTTTTAACTGTGCCTCGAGAGGCAAACCATTACTCCAGCGAGGGACTGTTGGTGGTCGGAGCTCCGTGTATTAAAAGTGGACTGATTATACTGTGTACACAGCGCGAGCAAACAACGAGGCGAGCAGTGCAACATTCTGCTGTCACGTGTGCGCAATGGTCATCTGACCATGAGAAGTGTAGACAAGGGACTACTCTGTGTAGTGTGGTTAACGGAAATAGTGATTTTTCTGTGTTTATTACCGGACGCTTGTGATCTTCAGTGCTTGAATATATGGAGCGACTCTCCAGAGAAATGTATCTTCTTTCTTTAATGTGATGATTTGTTTTTGTTAACTCATATTTTGAAATGGTCGTATGTATGAGTTTCGGCAAGTTGGTTTGACAGTTAAAAGAACCTGATCATTCCCTCATTGGTGGTGTGACAGTCACATTTTAATATCGACCAAATTTATACTAAGTAAATACACTTTGAAGATAATCCCGCCCCATGCCTTTATACTTATTTTATTCTATATTTTATTACGCATCATATATATATGATCAGTTATCCGTAAAATTAACCAAGGGGCTTTTAACCAAGGGGCTTTTGTCCAAGGAGGGGGGCTTTTCGCAGGGGGGGGGGGGGGGGGGCGGCTATTGTCCGGCATCACCCACATCACAATGGTCATAATGAGGATGTTTTCCTGTTCACTGGTTGTCGGGACGTCACCTGGCTGACGCTACATAGCTCCAGGCATTAAAGATCGACTGCTCCAGCCCGTGTGATCTGGATTGTTTATAAGCTCTCTCACCATGGTGCCAGCCGGGATAGATTACACAGTCTTTGTAGACGAACCACCATAGGCAAAGACCGCTCATACCCTTCTGTGGTTTTGTATAGACTATACAATACTAATAAAGGTGAGATACCACGCGCCTGAGTCAAGTGAATAATCGCTGTTCGATGTATAGACGGAAAGGAGTGCAGCGTCAAACAGAGAACTAGACGGACAAGTATAATGCTTGTTGACATGGCGGTGGGAAGAAAGGGAACATACAAGTAATGAGCGACTCCCGGAGCGATACCTCTTTAAGGTGGGCCAATTTGATAGGCAGGTTATTCTCAACACCACCTCATATGCAAGCCTTTTAGGACTGCTTGTAATGATAACAGTTCACGGGGCGGTTAGGGAGAGAAACAAGTGTTCATCATTCAGTTTATGGGAATTAAATAGATTTACTAGGCCATGTGTGCAATGTGTATGGTACACACTGGATAAACCAATGGAAGAGAATGAATAACATGGTAACTTACGCTTGACGAATCAAATGATAAAAAGGATTAACGGATTTTCTGGTACGTAACTTTCATTGATAATTCGAGTATGCGTGTTTGTGTTTGATTGAACATTAATGAATTTTAAATGTCTGATTATTTTTCTTCTTTGCGACACGTTTCAAATCTGTTGCAAACCTGATGCCATGGTATATTAGGCTAACAGGAAGGATTTATATAATGTTACAGGTAAAGAGAGTTAGGCACGAGCCTATTTCTGATATGACGTAAGACTTACAATATATTTGCACGCAATAACGATATCAATAAATATCCCTCTCGGAACAATACGTCTGAGACTCCATTGTGTAATCTTTACACAGTTTGTACATTTAATGTTTTTTTTTAATTTTACTTCTTTACGACATCACCCTTTTATCGGACGGACGTGAATGAAAAAAAAACCATCTTGCAATTTACTCTGTCTAACGCTATTTGTAAAAGAACACTAATAAAAAATTAGGAAATATACATTTAATAACTATACAGTATGATTTCACGGATTTATAATCTTCAAGCAACTGCCCGATATTATCCCTTTCTTTTTCATAAATGTTTACTGTTCAAAGATACTTAATTATCTATATATATATATATATATGGTCACAAGTTGTTTCTTTTAGCCCCGAAAATTAAGTATGTATATATGCTAACTACTATTTCTGGACTAATCACATAGTCTTACAACAGCTGTCATAATCGTGGGTTTTGTGATACATAAAATGGAACTAAAATATGATAAATGCTGTATTAATAATTTCGGGGACGGGGAATTTTGCTCTCAGTGTGTTAATGTTCGTTTAATCAAAGATCATGACACGTATTATTTTCCTCCGATATTCTTTACATTTCCGCTATTCCAAAATTGTAACTTATCTCAATGTATAACGTTAATGTAATTTGTAAACTTAATTTACTTTTAAAGCCAGCAATGCAAATACATTTTCTGTAGCATTAGTGATTTCTGGCTTTCCCTGCGTATATATTTATATAATATATACTTATATTTACGTATATATTTAATAATTCATGTTCGGAGGTTCTTATAAGACCATTGTGACGGATGTATGAGCCGGTTTATCTACAAGCTGTTAGTTAACACGGTACCTGCGCCAATGATGACAAAAAGAAAAACCATGTAACCTAATGTATAGTTGGCTGTATATATGCATGAAGGAAAGTTTAAAGGTCATAATTCGCAAAATGCCTGTTGTAAAACTCTGGTCCGCCTGACTTGCCGCCATATGCCCTTGTTGAATGTGTTCGAGTTATAATGGCGGGCTCGCATGCACGTTATAATTACGTGATTATAACCGAACCGAACAGTCTGTTTTAATAAAAGGTTCAAGGAATTATCTTTAGTTGCTAGACTACCGGAAGAGCCACTTTAATACACTAATCGAGGACAGGTGGATGGACTGATTTACTCTGCTAATTAAATAAATACATGTATAATGCAATGTAAAATACGGGATTGTAAAATGACAAATACTTGTGTTGGTCCATGCATTATAAATACGGGATTAGATCACTGATCATTATGTATATACCATATTATGTGGACAGTTAAACATCTCACATTCATCTGTTCAACAATGAAACGCCAGGCAGACTGATGTCAGGATTGATGGTATGCCGCTTATATCCTCCATAATAAATCAACTCTCACAATGAGTCAAAAGATCTTGTTAGGCTTTGAGATAAATTGCCCGTTGTCAGTCATTCAATTTTTCCTGCCCGTATCTCATCATCCATGCCTTCATTTATACCGAACGTAATGCGTTACTTGTTGCCTGGCGTGCCAAGACGCTATGAAGGTAATAGTTCCCATGGCACCGCGAATAAAACCAATGACTTCATTCGGCTGTTGGATGATACGTAGATAGAAGAAACCAGGTCCAACCATGGTGAACTATCAAATTGATTTCCGTTTTCCAAGATTCTTAGGCTGGAATACCAGCATACTGTGGAACTTATTATTTGCTTTGTCACTTACTGCGACAGCACAGTAACAATGGCAGCTTCATGCGAGGGACTACGGGATCTCAAATGTCGATATATCCTTTTTGACATGGATGATATACGGACACCTGGCAAGATATGTCTCGGGCATTGTACCTAAATCATGGTGCTTATGTTCAACCTCGTGTAGCTCGAAACTGCGTTCAGGCGAGTATGTATATAAATCTCAATGTTATATATATATATATATATATATATATATATATATATATATATATATATATATATATATATATATATATATTTATATATATATATATATATCTTCATTTTAAATGAATAAGAATATGTCCACGTTATAAGATGTACAAGTAGGATACTTATTTATAATTATTATGACCATGTTCATTCATATTGTTCTTTGACATATGTCTGGTATATAATAAAAGCCATCTAGCAGACCTGCAAATTTCTAGGGATTGACTTTTGATTATATATAGTCTTTCGAGCCTAATTGAACATTTACTACCATACGACCTGAGCTATACAACTACTTTTTATCAGTCAACATGGGAAATACTAGACTTTAAAATATCAGAAAAAAATTTAGACAGTATTTAACAGAAAACTTTTAATAACAATACACTGGTTAAATTCCTGAATGCATGGTAAGTATCGAAAAATATCGATATATATATATATATATATATATATATATATATATATATATATCGATATATGAAAATGATATCGTAATACGCAATATTCAAACCCCCGTACCACATGCAGTATATCGATAGATCAATGATATCGCATATCCATATATGTTACTAGTACTAAAAATCAAGTGGAATTTTTGCCATGTGTAAGTAACATGCCATAATCTGTATACATTACGCCTGTCGCAGTTTCCCGTCGGTTTCTTTGGTCTGACCAAGTACTTCTTACTCTGATATATTAGCTGTTGCAATGGGTCTGTCATTGATCAGATAGAGAAGCGGGCGGGCACATGTCCATGCATAAAAAGGAACTATACTTACCACACTGAGAGAGTTCTAGTATATTTTTCTGTGGGTCTTGTTAAAGTCACGGTCTCCCCATGAAATCAAAGTATATCACAGAAGCTCTGCTTGTTTCTTAGGTCTATCCTCTTTTATATAGTTCCATAACCTGCTGGCGGGCACTGTAAAAACTGAATGAAAATGAAAGTTATCATGAATGTGTTTTTTTCTAAGCTTTCTGGATTAAAATGTCCCAATGCTTAGAATAATGAAAGATCCAGATGTCATATCCTGTCGTTTAGCCCATGGATTGAATGCCTGATGTTCTGTCTATTCTGATTAACCGAAGTTGCGTTTAAGACAGCTGCAGGGTTCAAACCGAGAAACTGCTTCGTGATCAAAGTACTAGACGATACAAGTCACGCCAGTATTTTTTTTCTGTAACGTTTGATTTTTTTTTTATTATAAAGTTAAGGAGGACGAGGCTTTGCTACAATTGTTTCCTTTAAACTGATGGAATATAAATTATATACATCGCTACGCACTTTGGTTTAACAAGACATAAATTGTCTCAATGCTTTAGGGGTTAATATGGCACTTATTGAGAACATTAGTTGACTTATATTCTTTAGTTTATAAAAGATCCATTTTGATTAATCACCTGAATCAACACATATGTTCCACATCTGTCTTTAGCTTTTCAAGGAATATCATTTTATCAAAAAAGTAAACAGAGCTGTCTTTTTAACTAATGCACTTTTATGTACGTTTGAATGCAGCGTAATATTTTTTAAACTATCTAATAAAATCAATAGTACAGTTTAATGTATAACGCTGGTTTCTGTGGTCTACGGGAAGAGCTTAATACTAAAAACTGGGTGGTCGGGAGTCCAAATCGCCGTCGAGGAGCGGTTACCTGTAGAAAAAAAACAAAAAAAAACAAAAAAAACAAACAAACGCTGGATAGAATACATAGTGAGACTCATAAGAAATAAAATGGTTTCTTGACAAAGTGCGATATAATAAAACAATCAGAGAAGAAGAATTTTAGATGAAACAGAATCAAATCCTACTTCTGAATGTATTTGTATAGGTATTGAAAATGACAGGAAGAAAAGATTAATTATGGTAAAAATCATCATTTGAATCAAGAAGGCTCAGTTTTGTATATTCTAAAAACACCTGCTTATTGCATCAATCATGCAATTATCAAGCTGAATTATTGCAGAAAATAGAGAAAGAGAAAAGAGAGACAGAGAGAAAGATGGAGGGGGGGGGGACGGAAAGGTGAAACTTTACATATATATCAGGATTTTTTTTTTATTTAATTCTTTTTGTTGGAGGTACATCTTCCATATTTTAACTTCCAATATTATTAATATAATTAATTTCCAATATATAAATATTATTCTCTAAATATCAAGGGGGGGGGGGTTAATTACATTGACCATCCCTCCTAGCTAAAAAAGTGTGCGTGTGTGTGTGATCCCGACCCCCTGTTTTGACTCCTCTGCTTTTTCGGACTAAACGTAACAGGGCAGTAGCACTAGTCTCCTCCAATTTTATATCCTGGTGTTAAGCAGGCAACGTGACTACTTCACCTGCGGGCCCTGGTTGTGTAATCGTTTCCATCGCTCGGACATATGACTGAGGAACATCGAAAGGCGCACTCATTTTTGTGTGATACACGGCCGTGCAGAGAGCTCACCCTGGGTGGGGCTGAAAGTAAAAAATCTCACCCCCTTGGCTGAGATTCGAACTCGTTACCTCCCGGCTTTGAGTATTGTGCTCAACCTCTAGGTCACAGAAGCCGGTTTTATCGGTAGCTGGTTCTTTTTTTGCTGATGTAGATTTAAGATTACGCAGGTCTAATAGTAATGATGATTATACCTGCTGTGCTAAAGTCTATCAACTTTGCGAGGTGCCTGGTTTTATTAGCTCTCGGGGTCCGTGAAGATCGGGTCACCGCTCAGGAGGTGGTCTACGGCGTTACGGGAGAGGTGTCAGCGATAGCAAACATATCACGTCCACGCATTCTCGGATCTACTTACTACCACTCCAGGCTTAGTCACATAATCCGGAGCAATCATATAACACTGAACGCCTATAAAACCTGTCATCATGGCTTACGGTGGCGTCATCAGCCTTTAGCACAGGTAGTTAAGCATGGACTGAGACGCTTTATATAAAACACAAACCGTGATTCTCTCAACATTTTGGGGACAGCACGGACGTCTAGTCACAAGTGAGTTTTATTGATTAAACATATTATTTAGAATTGGCGAATCAATATATTATTGTGTAAAATATCACATTTTCACATTTATAACAAAAGTATTAGTGTATCTGTATTTTTTTACCGGTGCGCTAATGCGATGATGTGGCCGCAGACTTTTTATTTACCCAAAAGTTAATGGATCGATCCTGACCAAAGCCCGTTCGCAACGGTTGGCGAAGGGTTGGTAACAAATCAGTAAACCACCCAAGGGAATACGTAATTGTCATATTAGCTAATAAACATTTTACCTTGAAATCTATATTATCTCACTTACATTCGTGTGTACATGTATATATGCCCTTTATAACATATAAATACTTTTAAAGTATACATGCATGTGTAATTTTACTACACATTACATCACACAAGAATTTTCCGCCTAGTCTACCAAAACAAGCGGATTTTAGTTTGAAATCTAAATTATAATTAGGCGACTTATTCTAAAAAGATCATCTACAGAAGGACCACAGCGGTTAGACGTACGCGAGTTTGATACATATTATAAGGTTATAACAGTATACCAGATGATCCGAAAACATTAACAAGTCAGTATTATCTGTGTATAAGTGTGCGTATTATACTCAAGTGCATACATAACATAACACAGCGGAGGCAAAAATAATATACTCATAGTCTGTCCGCAGTAATACTTAAGTCTACAATCAGAACAGAACGATTAATTGTGTGCAAAATGTGGGTTGAATTAGGCTGATATAGGATTGCATGATAAACAGCGGTTAAAGTGGCTTGGTGGCCTGATCGACCCTGAGAGCCCTTTGTTACCGTAATGGAGCTCCTTACCTGAGCTGTGCTCTCATATTAACGCTGTGCCAAGTCATACGGACAATAAACCTGCCGCCGCCCAGTAAACTCAGGAACGTTCTCAGTGAAGGTTTACTCCCCAGATTCATGTATATATGTCAGCACTAACTCAGGATTTCTGTGCCACACGTGCGAGGCATAACTCTTGTGCCCCTTAAAGGGGACCATATTACCAGTTGGTTCTTCTCTATACCAGCACTTACTTACAAAGACATATTCCTAAAGAATATACACACTATATTGACAAAATTGGCATTTTAAAGAGCTTTGCTTTCTTTAAATTTATTAGTAAATAGACAGTAATGATATATGAGAGACACCAATCTGACACACATATATATAATACAGAAATAATAACTACACGTTTACTATAGCCGAGGGATCACCAGAACCCCCATCCCCACAATCCGAACCAAGTAACTGGTCGATAATGGAGAAACAGCTACGGAGTTAAAGGCCCTACCTTTGGGATTAGCTCAAAGTCCAAATTAAAATTCAGGTGGAAATCCGTCTCCTATGATTACTATTGCGGTTAGATTTTGAAATTCAGCAATATTTCAGATCTAGTGCAAACGCGTACTAGGCGCGGATCCAGGATTTTTTGCGGGGGGGGGGGGGGATCAACGCTATAGTGTAGATAAACATTGAGTGATTAATCCGAGCAATTTACATGTCATGGTTTTAAATTGTTACAAAAATATATTGGTGGTTTAGAGCAAGACCCCCCCCGGATCTGCGCCTGCGTTCAGAAGAAAGAAAACAAGAAGAAAAACTGTTTGCACTCTGGAGGTACTGAGAATGTCTGCCAACATAAAAGAGTTTGACCCAAATATTCACCAACCTTCATAAACCTCCTTCCACGCAAGGGAGGCTTAGGCCAAATAAAAAAGTTTTAGGAAGATATTGGTTATTGACCCGCTTCTGTGGCTCATTTGTAGAGAACAGGACTTAAAGCCAGGAGATCATGATTTCTAATCTCAGCCGAGGCGGTGAGATTTTTCACGGTCGGATCCCATAGAGGTAGAGCGCTCCGCAGGCTTAAAGGGAAGGTCGTGCCCAACAGCCGTGTTTCACTCACAAACGAGTGCGTCTTTCGGGGGTGCCTCGGTGGTATGGCCCAATAAGTGCTGGTATGGACGATTACACACCCAGGGCCCGAAGGTGCAGTAGTCGCCACGCCTGGTTAACACCAGAATATAAAAATGGGAGGAAGCGTGTAATGCTGCCCTGTCAAGTAGTCCGAAATCGGAATGGAATTCTGCGTATGTACATTTACTCTTAAGCCAGTATAAAAAGTGGAGGCGGTTAAATCTAACAAAGAAAAGATATTCTCAAAGGGGTTTATTTAGAAGAAGCTTTCCAAAGGGTTGATAAATGGACAATAAATCGTTTAATAGATTAAAACATGAAAGCTTGCTAACAAGGGGTTCGAGTGTATCATCAGCTATCTATTTATCTCCTAATGACCGATATTTCTGACACTGTTAACTCTTATGTGATGTACTTCAGACCAAGGGCACAAACAGATCAACAGTCTAAAAAAGACATTTTGTGTTAATTATTAGGGTGGGTCCAAATACTAGTATTCTTGCTCGAGGTCTTGTCTCTTAGACTGGTGAAGGTGTTCTCATCCTAGTATCTGCTGAGTTGTCGAGTGAGGGGTTTTCGTTCCATGTTCTGTTTGTTTGGTGGGAGCAGGTATTTTCGTTCGAAGCCCTATTTGCTGCGTGGTGGAGCTGTTTTCGGTCGTGCCCTGTTGGTGGGTCGATTAAGGTGTTTCGGTCGAGTCCTGTCGTTGGACGATTCAGGTGTTTTCGGTTCAGCCCTGTTTGTGGATCGATAAAGGGGCTCAATCACCTACCTGGCTTTTATAAACTAGAGATAATGCCTTTGAGCTTTTATAAAAAACGTGAATATTACCGCACACAGGCTGCTTGTTTTGTTTATATCAACGTGTTTATAATATGTGTAGGCCCGCCAAAATAATCAAAACAAATTCAACAAGGGCATCTCGCAGGTCAGATAAGCCAGAGCTTTGCAAATGGCATTTTGCAACAAGTGACCTTTCCACCTTCGCATATATGCAACCTACCACCTTAGGTTGCATGTTTTCCCCTTTGTCAGCATTGCTTTGTTTACAAACATGTTCTTGATTAATCCATCATTCCTTGATAAATCCTTCCTTCTTTTCGGTCGTGCCCTGTTGGAGGGTGGATTAAGGTGTTTCGGTCGAGTCCTGTCGGTGGGTGATTTAGATGTTTTCGGTTACGCCCTGTTTGTGGGTGGATTTAGGTGTTTCGGTCGAGTCCTGTTTGTGGTTGGATTAAGATGTTGTCGGTCGAGCCCTATTGGTGGGGAGGTTGAGGTATTTTCCTTCGAGGCCCTGTTAATCTGTTAGGTGGAGGTACATTTTATACTCGTTTGAGCTTATGTTTGCACAATGTTTGCAGCGCTTTAGACTAAAATATATTTAAAATAAGTGAACTTGTTATCATCTGCTATAACTAAAATTATTTTACACGGCTGGGATTGGTTTTAATGAAGGTTGAAATGAACACAAGGAGTCTGCCTAAAGGCGTAAAGGAAAAAAATATGGGAATATGTTAAAACAGTCTACAAATGCTTATAAAATTACAGGTTTATTAGCATTTCTCACTGGCATCCGCTGGTTTATATTGAACGGTGAGCTCCGTACATGTCTACACCAAACGTCATCTGTAACCAGGTTTAAATCATGTTTACCGAATATGATAACTAAGTCAATGAGATGCCGACAGTGACAAAGAATAGTAAATTTTCCAATAGAAAACCTACTGATATTGAGGATACTTGCGCAGGTACCGCGGAAACGTCAAACACGAATCAATGTATTGGCAAGCATGTGACCTAACAAGGGCCTCTTTGTTATGTTAGCGTCTTTGGATATCCGAGAACCTGAACGATTTTAATCAGCAGCACGGAAGACACAGCTCACTTTTGTTCCTGTCACGCAGATTGGTGCTGTGGCTGTCGTTATAAACTGACGGTTGTTTCCAGGCGCAGTATTGACCAAACCTCAGGATATAAGTCCTTAGGAGCATATATGAGGGGTAGTGTGAACATAAAAAAAAGTCTGGATCAATGCAAATACAAGTAATACTGAAGCCATTTTGATGTTAGTTTACTTGTGCCCTGCGGTATACACTACAATGGATGCGTGCATGATTTCGGTTTTATACGCGCCGACATTGGTGCTTCCTTCTCTCTGTTTTCACCGTATTTTTGTAGAATTCCTAATTTCTCAACAACTATTTTATTCACCTCTGTTGCCAGATTTAACTCATGACATTCGGGTCCCAGTGGCCCAAGTGTCTTAGTTTTATATACATTATGCAGATATATTATTTGTTTATCTTTTTTACATATGAATGTTCCAGCACACATGGGCCATTTTGGTCTGTCAGGCACATTAGCATGTTACTGTTATCAGAAGAGTGTTTCAATGGATATAAAATCCTATATTTCATTATAGTACATTTGATCAACCAGCTATTCTTATATAAAAAAAAATATAATTTGTATTGCACACTGCCTGGTCTGTGATCAAATATGAATCAGACGCATAGTTTACACAGAATGATTCAATGTTCAATAACACTCCAGCCAGCGCCACAGTCGCCGGTTTACCTAGCACTACAGGTAAGTGGTATTGATGTTTTCAACATGATAATCTACGGTAACTGAGGTTAAAATGGTAACCTCGGGTGAACCTGATGGCGGTGCACGTGATTTAATCCCTAGTATGTGCTTAATTAGCCGTTTACGTCAAAAGTAAATCTGTGGTTATTGGTGCCAGGTACTTACAGTCGCTCAGCAGAACAGTCGCTAGCATGAACCATAAGCTTTGTATAAAAGTACTTGGAAACGTATATTTGAGGTGGGTGTAAAAAAGTGACACACTCCCGTGAAGAAGTTGATTCCTGCAGGAAGTGGCTAATATGAAATATATATAAATGAAAACCGGGCGTGTTAATAAAGGCCTTAAGTATAAAGTATTATGTAGCATAAAGCAATAAATGATGTAATTATTCATCACAGTGAGATTTGCCTTTGAAAGAAATTTATTTCATAAGATTTACAAACTTAAGGAGTGGAAACCTTCAGACTCTTCAGGTTCCTGATCTCGCTATATATACTAGTAGTTGCAGCTATACAGAATGCCATGCACATCTGTTCCAGGTATCATGATACAGTAATATTTATTTATTACTTTAGAACAATTAGAATATTGAAAACCTGAAATAATATCTGACGGTTATAGTAACGTATGCATTGAAAAAGATTTGTTGCATTATAATTATGAATGTTCGCAAGAACATAAAAAAGGCCATGTTTAAGCTAAACAGTGTTTTAGAAAAATCAAAGCCTAAATTTTAATAGTTTGTTGCCAATTTTAGGACAGACTTTCTCAAATTTGTGTTCGGACATGCGTAACTATGACTAATTTTGCCGATTTTTATATTTTATAGTTTTAGATTTATTTGAATTTAGTTAAACCAATCATGAATGAAGAGAAAATCGCTCAGACCAAAGCCAAACTTTGCAAGAATTCTTTTTTCATTTCTTTTTTGTTTCGAGCAATATTTTTCTTTCATAATAATTAATTAATACTGTCAAAACTTAAATAAAATACAATTAGACAGAATAATTGGCCTGATATAAAAATAGATTGAAATTGCTGCAGTTGCCTGTATCAAGTGTTTGGTATCCTCGTTCCCATGCAGCAGGAACTGAAGGCAAGCACCAGCAACTTAGTGGCCATGAGAGTTTTCTTAAGTCCACTTTACATTACTATACCTCGTGTGTATCCCCCTGCAGTTGGTACACAGACCGTGCGTGGTGACAGTTTGGTTTATAACCTGAGAGGAATGTTAATATGTTAATGTATATCAATATTCATGTTTACCACCCTAAGAAGAAGTCAGAGCAGTCAACAGACGGGGACTCGTGCAGCGGAACCCCCAAGTCTATGTGATACGCAAATATTGATATGACACTGTTTGATATATGCTCAGTTCTCATATATACATCGGTATCTTTTCAGAATGTTGGGGCGCGTCGCAGTGAGAGCCTTTGGTAATTAACAATGAAGAGTTAAACCTCCCTAAAGAGATAATTGGAAATACACGACCGTTATAATGTACATGTGTGGAAATAACGTTCCTGTGCCAAAACTGGCGATCCCCGAGAGTGACCGAGGAGAGCCGAATCATATCGAAGGTGGTCGAACTGGAAAATACAAAAATTCCGAGCCTACACGAAAAGGGCGTAAGAAACAAAGAGATATTGCGCGAAGGAATATATTTGAAGACCACGCCCTTGTGTATTCTCCACGCAGAATTATCCTAGAACAAACTATGTTATCCTTTGATTCTCCATTATCACAAGCACTCGATGTGTTCTACATAAACACTGTAGATATCCCGACGGACAAAATCGAACGTGTAAAACTCAGATGCCAAGAATTAAAGGAATACCTGTTTCCAAGGTTGAAGAAATTTGGTCATCAAATCGGAATATCATTCGAAAAGATGGTGTACAGCGGAAGTTTGACTGATGATACGGCGGTGGTACGCATGCGCGAAGTCGACATGTTGTTAATATTTAACGCACATGATGCAAGGATGGATTCGAGCGTTTCGGGTTTCTATCATATTCCTCTCAGAACCTACAAAGACAAAGATGCTGATAAACCCGACCAGTTCCGATTCGGTCGATCGGAGAACGGTCGGTACTTGTCGTCGACTGTCGTCGCTCGTAACGTGTACGAACTGGTAGAAAGAGCACTGAAGCTAAACACGAAGGTAGAACTTGAGCCGTTTACGTCAGAGGACGGGATGGCACAGATTCGGGTTAAAATAAAGAAACCTGTGGTTAATATCATCCCAGCATGTTACATAGAGAAAGAGAATGCTTATCTCATAACGAGGCCCTATGCGTATGACGGCCATCTTAACTCTGACGAATTCTGGAGAATATGTTACGCTGACAAAGAGCGGGATATCCTGGACATGATGGACCTCGCTGACCGGGGAGCGAGAAGAAAAACCCTTAAAATTCTGAAAGGCTTGGTGGAGGTTGAAACCACGCTGAAAGGTATATCAACTTACCACCTCAAGACGCTGTTGTTACATAACTTTGACACTGATATCGACACCACGCCGCGATGGCAGCGCCACCAGGTGGAGTTGTGTTTTAGGACACTCTTGAAGCAGCTGGACCATCACCTGGCGACCGGAAGTCTGCCGCACTTCTTCCTCCGTGGGTTTGACCTTTTTTCCCATTTCACTCCGCGCCTTTTGAATAGCCTGCGAGGACGGGTGCACTACTTGCAGATGCACGAGTCGGAACTATTACGATTACTGAACCGAGAGAAAGGCCGGAAGTCCACAGCGGATGACTTCCCTCATTTTGGGGACCAGTTGTAATTAAGATTACATGTGAAATTGACACATAATATATTTGTTAAAATTAAACAATGTATTACCTGCGCTCAGGACAACGAAAATGGTGGTCATACATGAGTTTTTTTTCATGTTTGAGATAAACTTTATATGTGCTCAGCATATTGATTCAGACCTTTCACATACACACTACCAGTCTGTTTGTCGTATGATTTGAGCGGTGCTAGAACAGAGGGGACTGTTTTGGATAGGTGGATGTAACACTAACGTTGTAGCGTTCACACATGAAATATATGTTGTACGACTGTCCTGAGAAAACAGATAAAAGCTATCGGAGTGAAATCGTGCGAAGTCCATGCAACAATAAGAAGATACATAATTATGTTCGTAGCATGAACTGGTGATATTCACATATAGGACACAGGCTGATTGAATATTCGTTGGACTATCGTCGGACATTCCTACGATTGTGAGGTTCTGGAATTTTAATACTGTACGGATTAAAAAAAAATTAATATTCATTGTAATGACCTTTCACCTCTTTTACTCATATGTTCCTTTCTAGGGCTGAATACCGAAATCGTAATATACTGCTTCATGTATCGTTATATTTCATTAAATTATGTATTTGTGATCAGTTGAGTTTTTTTTTATATTTTATATAACAAATCGCATCAAGCAACACTTGCTGTCTGTATTACGTATTTTTAGCTCAGCTGATTGAAAGTCATCTGAGTTATAGCGGTCACCCTTTTTCCGTCTCTCCGTCTGTTTGCCCGTTAACCAGGCACAAATCGTAACCGCTGGACCAGGAATATTCTAACTTGATATCCAGGGAGGTCCATATTAAATATCCGTGGAAACCTGTAATTAGGTCTCCGTTACCCAAATCTTCGGATCTATGGGGCTCAGAATAGCCTCCCCCCAGAATTATTTAAAAAAATGATACAAATGCTCAAGTATCTGAACAACTAATGCGTGGATCACCATGATTATTTGCATCAATATTCATCATGGACTGTTTCATCAGTTTCTGTAGACTGGTGGCGCCACCTTGATTTTTATTTTCAAATTTGTACGCATTTTCTTTAAATATTTTATTCTGAGAACTTGAAAGGTGCGGTCGTCCATTAACAGGGCACAAATCGTAATCATTGCACTTATAATCTTCTTACTTGACATGAACGAAGGTCCTTTAAAAACTTCTTGAAAACCTGAACTTAGATCTCTGTTACCAATATCCTTTGAGCTATGCTGCAGTTGAACTGGGATACCTTCTACAAAATTTGGCATTCAGAGGAAAAAAGTCCTTTTTTGAATGTCTTTCTAGACAGCTGAGTGTCATTTCCTCTGGGTCACTTGTTTATATTATATTATACTAAACTTTTCTTCTATAATTGATTGAGCCTTTCCTTCTCTTGCAAAGCACACAATACCTGTGCTATTAGTACCAGACTAAAATATACTTGTGTCATTCGTTGAGTTTTTTTTTTATAACAAGCGACCCTATATTCTTATGTCACTGGTTCAGATATTTAAAATTAAAACAGAAAACTATACTTGTGCCATTATTTCAGTTTCATTTATCATAACATAGCAAGCAAAGCATCACCGTTGTCCAAGTTGACAATTTCCTTGCGCGACCCCTACTGATGGAAATGCAAACTAATATTTCTGGTAAAAAATGACAGAATCTACGAAACCGTATTTTCAGGGATGACTAAGATTTAGTTAACTTGTCAACTTCAATAGCAAAATATCATCTTATATATAGATTAAAAGTGGTGACTTAATGAGTGCCCATTCTGATGTTATTGCATAACAGATCGGGTGATTTCAACCCTGAACGATAAAGATAATAAAAGAAATATCTGCTGGGGAAGGTTCATATAACGCAACTGTAATGAATGTACCCTGCACATCCCATTTGGACCCCTCGATTAACCGCCTACCTCGCTTACCGCCTAGAATTCCTCAGTCCCATTGTTGGCGAATGAAAGAGGTTAGACTGTATAAGCCTCTTTGTCGATAAGATGTTAGTAAACACGGTTTATGCGCCCATGTTGACCAACATAAAATCATGTAACTGAGGACGGTTGGTTGCATATGTGACGTAGATGGAAGGTCATAAGTTGGCATAATGCCATTCGCAAAACTTTGGTTGTCCTTCACATGTGCGTCCTTCAATGTACATGAAATATTTATCAGGTGCCCCAATCTTCAATGTATTTGGTATATTTTGCAGATGCCCCCAAAAGAGTCAATATAAAAAAAAACTAAGAACCTGGGTAAAGCGGTTTCTCCATATTCTGGTTATTTTTTATAAAAAGGTTCAATGATTGAGACTTCAGATATTGGATTATACCACTTTAAACCCCTGCTCAAAATTGAATTAAATATATCTGTATATGCCGGATGTGAACGTAAGCAGGGGTTTCTAAATAAGGATGAATCATCTGACATCATTTAAAAGGAACACCACAAGAGTGCATAACAGCCCGTCGTACGTCTTGTGACCTCTGACCTCATTAGATATACGCTGATTTTGCCGAGAATCCAATTTCGGTTGGAAAATTGTTTTTATTAATATTTTTATGAGTTTCTTGAAAATATCAGTCTATTTTGGTTAGTCATCACGGTCCCACCAAAGTCTGGTGACCTCTGAATTCATTAATTATGCGTAGTTTTGGGCAGAATCGAAATTGGGAGAGATAATCTATTGGTGAATGGTTTAGTCAGATACATGAAAACATGCATCATAACTCTGGTGGGCTATCTCGGCTACACATAAATGTTGAGGGTCCGACGGGGGAACGTTTATATATCATAATATGTCCCGTTTAAGAGGGGCATAAAAATAATTTTCATATTTACCATAATTATATCACAGGATAGGACATCATATAAGGAAATCATTGCATACCGAACACACAATGTCTGAAGATGTCATTACAAATTGAGCATAGGATATCGAAGGAAATCAGTGCATATCGTAGGGTTTTGGGCATGTTCAAGTAATGTTAACGTGTAATGGTATGCAGTAAGAAATAATAGACAATAGATTTAAATCAGATACCGAAACATATGAGGAACTCTCACTGGTCTGTTTATCATATTACCCATGATAAACAAACTCCGCTGAAAGTGACTCCACATATATATATATATATATATATATATATATATATATATATATATATATATATAATGAAACAATAATTAAATGTTGGACCTCACTTTCCAACGGGGGACTGAGTATTGTCCAAGTAAGGATACAGGTGCAATGAACTAAACCAAAACGATTTATGGCTCTATCGCGACGAATCAGTTCACTGGAGCTTCGTTACAACCCTATCAATCTGCTTTATCTGTCACAATATTTGTGAAAACTTCTAAGATGGCAAGGAGCCCCCGTCGTCAGGTCCGACAGCCATGGTATAGCAACGGAGGATGGGCTTTCCGATTAGTTGATATGTCATTCAAGCTCTCTGACACCGCTGACGTAACAAACGGTTCAGCCAATCACGCTTGTACTTCATATTTACCCCGAAACCGATGTGACATGGCCGTCGGGCCAAACGACGAGGGCTTCTTGCCTGCCTATCAAAAATATTAAGTAAATCATAAAGAGATGGACCATATATTGTGAAAAACGCTAGGGAAATGTCAGATAAGTAATAGGTATAAGGAATTGACCCAGAAAAAAACCGAAATCTACACTAATAGCCATTCAAGTATCTGTATTCCTTTTTTCTCCTCAATGTTCTCTGAAACCGCGTTGCGTATGACACTGTTATGACATTATTCCTCATTTTAATGGTTATTGTTCCCGCAGTGACCTCGCAGATATTGGAATTATAACCATTTTGAATGTATACGTCATTTTGAGTTATTTTTGCGTATTTTGGTGGAGGTTACCACCGAAAACAGCTAAACTTCCTTCGGCAAAGACCGAAATGCCTACGTCCATCGCAGGATTAAGGTCTATATATTGTGCATGCGAATAAACCCTGCGGTCAGTGACGGATTTAGGCATGTTTAGCCTGACATTTAACCCATTCACTAACCTACTTGCATGGTCATTAAATGTGAAAAACAGGTGTCTCACACCGGTACCTCTCACAAATCACAGGTGAATTACATACATTTTTAGCATATTTCTCAGGCTGATTCTAAGGACTGTCTCTGTATATGTTTATATTGGTAGATAGAGTGAGTCCATAACACCAAATTTTTTTTAAGCAGTGCGCTGATTGTAAACCACATTTACTTAGTATTTGTGACATTTACCTTTGGTGACAATAATAATAAAAGTAACCAGTCAAAGACTGTATTCAGTATATATTAAATAAATAAGAATCTAATGTACGCGTGTTTAATAGAAGGGCTCGGAGACAGTCTAAACTGGACCGTTATCATCAACTGGTCGCTGATGCATAAATACTCCAGGTTTCGTCTTCAGGGACACGGTCAACTGTGACTGACACAAACGGTAAAATATTGGGTTTTAAGTGCAAATTCCTTTTAAGTGACGGGTCATGAAAGTGCTTATAGTTGACAGGTGAATTGAGTTATACTCTATGTACGACCTCGCCTAGGAGCCATGCGCTGTAATGTATTTATCGTCGATAGTTGGTTGGTTAGACTTTTAGCATCTTTGATCATAAATTCCTGACCGGATTTTGGTGAAATATGCAGAGGGTTAGGGTAACATCCTAGAAACAAGCCTTTAGATTTTATACGTAATCTCGTTCATCATAATACGTCATACTAATACGACCAATAATTTGATATGGGGCAATCTGCTCTGTCGTTGCGTTGATTTATCTTTACATTTGCTGCAACCATGGAATTACTGACCACACTATTTGGGCATGCATTTTGTGCAGAACAAACAGGGCAGAGGCATTTAGGTGGTCTCAGACTATTATTCTAGTTCTCAGTCTGTCTTTCTCTTTCGTTCATTTAATTTCCTATGTCTCACTTTTTTAATGAATGGTGAAAAGAATATTTATAAAATATAAAATTTGAAAAGTCTTCATAGCGCCTCAGCCACTTAGGATTAAAATGTGAAGAAGTAATTCCCTGTGTGATATCGAAATCACTTTACAAATTATGAAATCGTTACAACCCATGATATTATGAAACGACTGCAAATAAGGTTAAGGGATGAAAAGTACTATCGTTTACACTAAAAGTTTCAGTGTAATCTTGTGCTTAGCACGACGAGATTTTCAGGCTGCAGAACAAAGCAGTAATGCGACATGTCATTTGTTATACTTGACCAAGATTTAGTAGCGGATATGGAAACTCAGCAAGCGTTTAATGTGTCTGGTGTAATGGCTTGTAGTCAGAAACGCATGGTAGGTTTATGGTGTTATTCAGCGGCGTCAATGCAGGGGGGGGGGGGGGGGGCACCCTTCCCCCCCCCCCCCCCCAAACTTTTAACAAGGGGTGATGGCCAATGCAATTATCCCCCGCCGTATTCTTAGAATAATGTTTATATATTGAAAATAACAGTATTAATCATTAAAATTGTAGAATGCGGTTCCATTTCTGAGTTTGTTATGAACTATTATATATCCAAACCTGGTTGAGAATCTACTCTCACTGGAAACATGATATGTTATTTTCTTTTTAATCTTAACCATAATTGTAGTATAAAAGAAAAGTTTCACGCAGACAATAAAAGGTATATACATGAATATATTCATTTAAATCAGAAAGTTGTCCAAAATCTGATCACCCTCCCATGCGAGTGACCCATCCCCACCCCACCCCACCATTGAAGATAAATTGACGCCACTGGTGACACTACGCTCCGTTTAGTCGGTCACGTGATTGTCAAGCATAAGAGGGTGACGGGTGAATTTCCATTGTGAAAAGTTCCACATTTCAAGGATCCTATCCATGGGGAACACATGCCGCGTGTAAGGTAATGACTAAATTTCTTTCTGGTTTGTTTCACGTCTTTATGTTTGTGTTTTATATGTGTAAAGTCTGAGTATCAAACAGCGGACGGGATATCTGTGTATAAATGTAGACATAATTTATCGTTAGACTTACACATTTGCTGGTGTGTACTTTAGTATGCATTCATCAATAACATTCTCTTAAAATTCATAAACTATCTCACGTTTTTGTTTCGTTATGCACATTTATCTTCTTTCCTTCTGCTAATATCTTAATTTGAAAAATGACAAATTAAACATTATATTTTAATTCAGGTATAATTCATATAAACACACAATCTCACAACATACAACACACATGAACACACACACACACACACACACATATATATATTAGAACCGCAGTATGATCATAATCCGTATTTTCTGTCACGTGACAGACAGCAGAAGACACCGTGAACTGACCGCAGCATGGTTATTTGCTCATACTCTTCAACATAGTGGCGCGAAGTTAAGTAAGAGAAGCAATGGGAAACATACTTAAGCAGTGCAAGGTAAATGCTATATATATACATATATATATATATATATATATATATATATATATATATATATAAAGAGAAAGAGCGAGAGAGAGAGAGAGAGAGGGGGGGGAGTAAACATTACAAACATAACAAGCACACGTCTTTATTATTTAAATTAACATGCTCTTTACATACACAATCTTACCAACACACATACATAGGCATGTATATGTTACAGTCAATGTGTAAAATCAGTCAATTTGTTAATTGCCACTCAGGCACATTATAAGATGATTGAAGTTGTTAGGCATTTTACAAAATGAGTTCCTTTGCTGCAAAAAGTATTTTTAAGGTCAAACAATTTAACATGTTGTTGGTTTCTGAAAAAAATATTCCTTGTTATTTTACACAAAAATATTCTTCAAAACTGCTGAAATTCTGAAAGAAATTTGTGACAATGTTCCCAAATTTTTATGAGGGGACACCCCTTCCACACCCACTTCCTAAAGTGCAAAAGGAAATAGTGCCCCTGAGATAATATGATATTACATATAATCATATAATTACATAATTATTTCTGCAAGAATTAGAATTTAGCTGTTGATCAGATAAATGATTAAATTATACAATAATTTGATGTAAAACATATATATGTTTTGTATAAGTATGTTATATGACTAACCTTAGGTAGAAATTTTATGTATTGATAAATATATTTGGGTAAATTGTGTGATAGTGTATATTAAATATATAAATTTATATATATATGTGTGTGAATTTGCAGCTATATATTTGCTGGTATATAAGTTTATAGGTGTATACATGTGTATATAATTAACATTCAGGGAATGTTCATGAAAAATGTCTTCTGTTAGCAGGGATTACAAGGCATGAAACTCAAGACATTTCAGGTCAAGTTTCACAGTCAGAAATATGTTAACTATGCGGCACCGAGAGCCATTCCAGTGTGTATATAAAATAACTGATGCATGATTTAAACATACACCCTACCTTGTGTAATGGTATTTCCTTTTGGAAGTTGAAATAAGTTTAAGGTAAAAATAACAATCAGTTTAAGAAAGTAATTTAGCTAAAACAATGTTTTATTTCAAGCGTTTAGTCTCTAAGCAAGACTTGCTTCAAGAAACTAGTCGCTCAGAACAAGTTAATTTTAATTTTTTTAGTCTCTGTACAAGTCTTATCGTATGCATGTCATCGAACAAATTAAAAAAATATGCATTTCTCAGAATAAGTCTTTTTTTTCATGTAGGTAAATTTATTCTAAGTATTTAGGTTAAAGAAAGAAGTCTGTTATCAAGTATCCAATCTCTTACGGCAAGCATTTTTGCAACTATGCAGTCTCTCAGGACAAATTTTATTCAATCTGAACTCTCGCCGTGAATATAACCATGGAGATTAAGCTGCTTGTTAAACTTGCCACCCCAATCATGACATGCAGCCTTTTGCTGTCCAATCGAGAAATGTTCAATAAAAGACAATACAAGTTTTTTTATTTGAATTTTTGTGCCATTTCTGAAACAAAATACATAAAAGACGTTTATTAAGAAGTGTAGTTTAGATTACATTTCTTACTGATTATAATAGTATTAGGTCTACTCTCAGCTCTTGTTGCATTTTACATTAAAAAAAACCTTGTTTTTACCAAATACGCATTCCTAACGTGGACCCTATCTATAATAACCCATCCCTTTTCTGAAAAACGAGATTTGTTGAAAGATTAACCGATTGGAAGCCTTGACACTTTCAATTGAAGTCATATTTTGTATATCTGTGAAATATGTGTAAAGTCCTTTAAAGGAAAATGACATCAAATCTAATAATGACAGGCGGATGCAGCAAGCTCGAAATTAATTGGCCGTTCCCAGAATCAGGCCCCTGGACAACAGAAAATCTTGCTCATTTATGTTCATATAAACGAACTTAATTTTTACCTGTATTCTGGTGCTTTCAAGTGAAAAATCCCAACCTGGTGCAACCATGATGCGTTGAATTCAGTGACGCTACAGCTGTATTTATCATTTGGCTCTTGTGTTAGAGCACCAGTAGCTCCTAAACCCAATTGTGGCTCTGGAGTGTACATACCACAGTGGCTTCCATATCCGATGTACAAGTGTCAGGCAGTCCTTCGTTGTTCACTTCCATAATAGCACGCATCGGCAGCCTATGAATCACGAGTAGAGACATGAATTTCCCACAATGCAAAAAACAAAAGTGGCGTACATGTAAATGTGGCTAAGAGAGTATTATATTAAAATAGTTGGATTATTTTTAAGGTAAATTACATGCACAGGAAATATTTATTTTATGTAAAACGTAGCAATTGTTAA
Source organism: Sipunculus nudus (assembly GCA_026874595.1). NCBI lineage: Eukaryota > Metazoa > Annelida > Sipuncula > Golfingiida > Sipunculidae > Sipunculus > Sipunculus nudus. Next base: position 71,334,801 of record CM049313.1, read on the forward strand.
GAGGTTGTATATCTGCAAAGTAAACAAGAAGCTTTTTTTTTAAAAAAAAAGTGAAAAACTTTGATTTGAAAGTTTTCGTAGAAACAACCTCTGGCTGAAGGTTGTTTACTTCTAAGAATGGTGGACAAATTTACGGATATGGATGCCAAGTGTGCCATGACTGTTATTTTTACATATTCGTCAATAACATATACAATTAATTACCCCTGCAGGTCAATTGTCGATGGAGATTAATTTCATTCATGCAGAACAGCTCAGAGCAGGGAGGGCCATAAAATCCTTACGTTTAAAGTTACCCGTCTGTCACGGGCCGCCAGGCAAGAGACGTGGTCATGAGAATAGACAAACAGACTGACGATAGACAATTTCGCTATTACGATATATATACTGTAAAAAGTGTCGTATATCCTCGTCATGGGAAACAAAATACATCCGCAGTGCGAAGTATTCACCACTAAAAGTTCTTCTTTTGCTTGATGCCGGCGAACATTGGTCTGTTTGGTGTGTGTCCGTGTGTACTGCTCGAGAACACTCTAAAAATGAAGGGTTACATGTAGACCCCTTAAGGAACCAGTGGGGGAATCCTTAGAGATTCTAGGTAGAACCCTCCAGTCAGGATTCTCTAAGGAACCCTCTCCGGGGGTTCTTCGGGGAACCCTAGTGGTTCTTAATGTAACCCTGATAATGGGTGCTTCTAAGATCAATACGGAAGGGTTCTTCTTCGAACTAATGTTCATAATAGTTCTAGAGGGTCACACACACACACACACACACACACACACACACATGTATATATACTTATATTTATATATATATGTAAACATTAGAAAGTAGTCTGGAATATTATATTATATCATTTAGAATAAATTAATCATACGTCATATGATCATATTGAAGGAAAACAGTTTGATTGATAATACGAAAAACTCTGAAAGTATTTCTCAAAGATATATATATATATATATATATATATATATATATATATATATATATATATATATATATATATATATATACGGTATGTATTATAAAATTAATACTATATCAATTCCAGGTAGAACCCTCTAGTCAGGGTTCTTCAAGGAACCCTCTCCGGGGGTTCTTTGGGGAAACTCTAAGGGTCCTAAATGATTCTACCCCCATACAATCGACAAATAGCAGGTGATGCAAGGAAACTTATACGAGGTTTGCACGGCTGGTACAACTGAAACGCCTCAATGACACAAGTCCCTTGGCAAATGTATTGTCACTATGTATACGAGTCTTTCACGCAAAACGATATGTCTGTGCAGAATTGGTGCGCTGTGTGACCTGCGATAAATTCCTAACCTTTCCCGACGGTCGAAATAATCACTGATTCCGTTTCGACATATTCCCTAATTGCTTGATTGGTAAGGAAAAGTGCGGAGAATTAATCTGGAAAATAAGATATGAGATACATATATAAAAAATATATAAATATATACACATACACGTATGTTGTGGTGCAGTCTGTAGATATTATACACGTTGTGCCTAATGTTTTTCATTACGCGGGTTCAGAATTAATTAGAATACGTCCTTGGTCTGTGAAGCCGCCATTTGCACCCTTCGAGAGACCCCCATCATATGAACCGTACATGTTTAGATTAAATATTACAAACAAAATACACTGTGTATGCGTGTACTTTTTACAATGATACATCTACATATAGTCCATGTGATTTTACCTTATTTACCTTGTAATATTTAATACCTTTCCTTCAAATTATTCATCGCCTTCTTTATACTCTGGTGACTAATATAAAAAAAAACAATCTTTGGTTTTGTGATACACAATTGTGTGTGCATTATTAACAATTGTTATGATTTCGAAATATCTCTGGAATAGCTTACTTATTATAATTGTTTCTGTCATAAATTTTTACATGAAAATCCACTCTACTTTTAACATTTGCACTTTGTTACAGATGTCTCTTTTATTGTATAAAGCAGTCTTACATGTGTGCGTGTGTGTGACGCCAGCATTGGCCGTTGCTATGCCGGCATAGCCCGGCCCACGCGTGCGGCCCACGTGTAAACACAGCGGTCATGCTGGTCTGAGGCTTTCTCGCCTGGCCGAGCCGGGCCGGCTTACGTGTGGACCCTGGTGTGTAGAAACACGGCGTTCGTTGTTCTAGATGTTTCCTGTACTGTGTATCATGTTAGGTTCTTTAGATTGGACGGGTATTCGAAAGTTCTCGGCTTGGGATGAGAAGTTATAAATAGGGGGCTGTGTTTTAGAGCCGAGAGAGAGGAGAAAAATATTCCAGCGGACACAGAAGCGTGTAAGTCAGTTGTAGACCTTTTCCGATAAGTTCGGCAGTTATAGATTTTCTTCTAAATTTTTGACGGATATTATATAGTCTTCAGTTTGCTTTCGGGAATTTAACAAGAACTTTACTTTGGGATTACAACGGATTGGTTTTGTGAATGAACTGGACTGTTATTCTCTGAGAAGATTTATGTGAACTGTTCATCTGGGCTGTACGTTATAAAGGACTTGTTGTCGCTGTGACAGTGGTGGTATGCAGGTACTGTAAACTTTATTTATATACTTGTATTGATTTACTGTTGTACCGTTTTTAATACTGTGCAATTGTATTGATTAAGTGTATTGTAATTAGGATTGTTTTAAGAATATAATATAATTATTTGTTAACAAAAAACCACCGAGTTCTTTATTCATTCCCCTAGATATTTCACGCTACCTAGTGTTACAGAATCTGATTATTTTATCTCTATTACAAATAGAGACTATTCATCAAGACTACGTGATCTGTTGATATTAGGTTCCGTAACATCTTTTCTGCAAAGAATAAAATAAGATTGGAAACTATAGTCTACACCCGATAAGACGGAGTCAATATAACGCCAGATTAATAAGAGAACACCTTCAGCTAATGCGAATTAAGCGTGACCAAACAATGAGATACCCCGGACCTTTCCATCATGCCCATACGGTTTGAAGACCCCAATACAAAGTTTTCATTTTCATACCATGATCAAAATATGATTTATTTCTTGTATATGTGTGTGTATTTGATTACAACGACATGGCAATATGTAGAATAAGTAATCTTATCTGATTCTTTGAATATATATTTATCCTCATAATCAGGTAGTAAACAGATAAAACAATCTTTGGTCTTTTTGCTTTGTGATACAAAACTGAAAGTGGCTAAACAGCCGGCAGGGTAGTCCACAGGCTAAACAGCCGTCAGGGAAAATTGACCTTGCCGGCAGTCTAGCCAACAGGCCAAACTGCCGGCAAATAAATGTATGTTCTATTTCAGTGTGATACTCCGTAATTTCTATTATTATTTTGACAATGACAGCTTCATGAGTTACATGTTCTACATGACTGGGATAACTATGAACCTGCATTAATCATGACTGCAACGATTTCATGCACGTAATACTGCCAAGGGCGCCCTTATTCACACGGGGTATTAATTACCGTGTATGAAAAATGGTAGCTTTGGACCAATCAGGTGTTAACATGCGAGTCCTTTGATCTCTGACACTTACGGCTGTGGTCAGGTCGTGAAAATAAGGCGGTGTAAAGCAGTTAAACCAGAAAAGATGTTTAACACTTTAAGGTTGAGTACTTCGTACGTGATACCTTTGTCAACAAATCATCATAGTGTCCTGGTCGATTATATAATAACATCTTACTGTAACAAATTTAACCTTATGGCCAACCATTAGAATTGATTTCGGAAATGACGCCCCTGTGCTGACCCAACTGTTGTTATTTCATTATTAAGGAATCGCTTGCCTCAAGGAATATAAACACATGTCGCCCTAGTGAGTGTGCAAGAAAAAAAAGCTTTCGATTTGGCAAATACAGAAAACTACTTTTCACTCGGCTGAAAAAAAGTTGATTGCATAATATATAACGCCATTAATAGTTTACAAAAAAGTAATTCTGCTTATGTATGATTAAGTATTAATATTTTCACAAATTGGTTTTGCAATACAAGGCGATATTATCCATTACGAACGCTGTGTAATATATGTATTAACGGCTTAGTAGAAAAAAATAATAAAAAGCTTGCCCGTATGTTATAAAATTGGTATAAAAATCGGAAGTGATATTATATTATGAGTGAACACTCAAATTGCTCTCGATGGGGTGTAATTCTTAGCTAATTAAAATGTACCCAGGTGAAGACAAGTGTTATGTATTCAAAGGGTTATAGGATGACACATATACTAAACTTCAAATATTACCAATATGGTAAAGAACTAGAAACAGTGAGTGTTTATAAGTGTCTCTGTTTTAACCTACATGAACACCTCAACTCTGATAAAAAACTTCTGATTTGGTTTAAACAATATTTTATTGCAAAGCAAAGCAATGAGGATGGGAAAACGGGGCACAACCCTATATCAATTCCTCTCCTCCATGAATAGTATATTAAACAATCCTCAGTATGAAACACATTTACATTATTACATTATGCTGTTTATACAAGAATACATAATATGGCATACAAATGACCTACAGATGTCAATCTATATATACCATATATATGGGATTTTTTACCTGAACAATACCAACAGTGACTAACAAAATAAAATAATTTATTTACAATTTGAGAACATTACCTTAGTGACCTCCCTTATTATAATCATATTTACTTAAAACATTTAGTTGCCACTATAAATCGCTGTATAATATTAAAAAGTTTATAATTATCTCTTGTAGAAAGATGATTGCTTTCATGTAGTAAAATATATTCACTTCTAGATTGCACATTACCTTCGGAAAGAGTTCTTCTTACATATTGGCATAAAGGGGACAATACAAAAAATAGTGCTCAGGGGTCTCTACCGCGTGACCACAAGAGCAAAGCGGATTTACTAAACAATGGTTTTTAAATAAATGTCCATTCATGGAGCTGTGACCAAGACGCATTCTTGTATGATGTAATTGGCCAGCCAAAGTTTATTTTTCACTTTTAAGGACATTGCTTGTTAATATAACAGGCATCCATGCTAGATCAATCAGCCATAGAGTGACAAAAAAATTGTGAGTGGATGCCACCTTAAATTTTAAATTTAAAGGTCATATTCAAGGTTAAAACCGAGATATGGGCCAGCCAAGGTAGATTTTCTTCTTTTGTGGACACTTATTGTTAATATCAGGCTTCCATGCTAGATCATCCAACCTAACAGTGATGGAAAAGTGTAGGTGGATGGCATCCTACGTTTTAACCTTCAAGGTATTTTTTAAGGTCAAACCAAAGAAAATTGGACCTCAACGGGCAGAGTGTTTCTCCATAAATAAAACCAAGGTATATTTGGTATCAAGTGTGTCAAGTGCAACGCAAGCAAGCCACGTAAAAATAATGTTCATAATTTCTGATACTTGATTGTATAAAAAACACAACTTAGTGTTTTATTTTTGTTTACACAGTCATGTTTTCACTAGTCTTAATCAATTTGCTTGTATTAATGTTGTTTTGGTATCGAGTTGAGGGTATCAGAAAAGGGGCGGATCCACGATTTAGGAATAGTAGGGGTGTAACTCAAGAGGGCTAATGATAAGACCTGAAAAAAGTACCCAGGTCGGGAATAGGGGGTCCAGCCGCAATGATTGGTCTGAGCTCCTTACAAAAGATTGCGGCGTCTGAAAGGGTTGGGGGGGGGGGTCCAAATCCCCTGGCCCCTAATCTGGATCCGCTTCTGCAGACGACCCTTGATGGATGTTTAACATTTAAAGTTCAGAATATACTGAAATATTAAAAATTGCTGCGAAAATTACGAAAAAACCATTACTTTCATTATTTATTAAGTATCTAATGTAAATGTTTTGTTGAACCATTGTGTTTTAGTTCAAATAGAATCACTCGGTGGCATTTATCGCCAACACAAGCTCTATAGGCACCCACATTAATATTGTAACTGATCCTTTAGGTAAGGGAATTTGTTGATAAAACGGAGACAAAATATATTCCACCATGCGAGCACCCGGAACTCGAGGAAACCTACTTTTCAAGATCCCCTTTCAACTATTTGAAAAATAATAATTAATCCGAGATGAATGCTAATATGCCCGCAATGTATTTTAAAGCAGGCTCTATAAATATCTTTTGATAGTTAAAAATACACGATTTTAATAGTTACTCTTTAAGGTTACAGTGTTAATTTATTTACTGAAAGAATGTGTTTAAATAGGTATAGGTATAAAGGCTCTATATCATTGGATGGATATCAATAACAGCTACTTTTGTTTATTTTTGTCTCTTTTCTTTATCTTCTTAATATCCAAATGTATTAAAGACACACTTGATAACGTTAAAAGGTGGTCCTATTAATCTAGTAGGGGTACAGGGGACCCTCTAACCTCTCTGTCTAATATGTAATATATTTTCATTATCCCCTCGCGAAGGGGATATGGTAACGCCTCCGTTCGTGCGTCCGTCTGACCGTGTGGAATTTATTGATCAATTTCAAGCCAAACCGTTTGACCAAAATCTTTCATCTTGCACATATGGCTCACTCATCAATAGATGAAGAATCCTATCGATTTTGAGGCCACAGGGTCGAAGTTCACAGCCACAAGGCCCACTTCTTGAAAAAGCTTGTGCACCCATTTAAAGCTAAACCGTTGGACCAAATCCTTTCATCTGGCAAATATGACTCACCTACACATAGATGAAAACCCCTATCGATTTTGAAGTCATGGGGTCAAAGATCACGGCCACAGGGCCGACTTCTTGAAAAAGCTTATGGACCTATTTCAAGGCAAACCGTTTGAACAAAAGCTTTCATCCTGCAAGTATGGCTCACCCACCCATGGATGAAGAATCCTATTTAGTTTGAGGACACAAAAGCAAAGGTCAAGGCCAGAGAGCTGCCCTGCTCATTTCACACTGTTTAATACACCTTTTCTAATTATGCTCTGTGCGAGAGGATGCTCTGCTTTGCGGTGCCCTTGTTTATTGATTAAGAATTTTTGGTAAAGGGAATGCAACTTGTGTATCCTTACCAAAGCATATCATTAGCAGACATCTTTCAGGGTGTGCCTGTCAGATCTGCAGGTTGCTCACGATATACAGATGAATAAAGTAAGCGACTTTTAACCATAGTTGACGTTTGATGTATGGCACGCATGTCAGTGTGTTTTGGCATTCATAGTCATACTGGTGAAACTGGCTGGCGTAAAAGATATACTTAAAGCCCGAATCATCTTTACAGATGTACTTGTAGAATCGACAAGCTAATCCACATTATTTTTACAAATTTGTCATGGGTGACCTTTTTTATACATTTATTGGAAACAAAAACAAACATACATTTTACATAAACATAAAAGAGCGCTTATACATATAACAATACAACTGCATATATATGAAAAAAAACACAGTACACTTATTGTACAAAATAATTTTCATGTCTATAATTCATTTAGTCTTGCACTAACTTTTGCCTAATCTTCTATAAATTTTCTCCATTAGACTTCCCAATTTTACTTGACGTATGTGAGATTTACCATTTTTTTTATAGCTATCCTCTTTTCTATATCACAGATATTATTTATAAATTTTTAGGCTTGTACAAGGAAGTTTTAACTTGCACCTGCACAAATACAGATAGATAAGTTTTGACAATATGAATTGTAATATTCAAACATTGTAAATCGCTATTGTTATATATGACATCCTTCAATCCAAAACTGCATGAACCAATTTCTTCAGTGATCAAATGATTAATATTAAGCCAAATATCCTCTTCTTTTTGGCATGACCAAAACAAATGTCTAATTGTTTTAGTTTCTATTTCACGAGCTGCTGGCGGACGCAGATTATACCTGGGCCTATGTGATCAAACGTCTCGCAAGGGTGTTTGCGAGCAAAAACCTTTCGCAAACCTCTCGCAGAATGATTTTGGATGTGATCAAAACTTTCTAAAAAAGTGACTAAAAGGCGCAGGCTCTCGTAAATTTGCGTATTTCAAAAACCTCTCGCGGCGGTCGGTCTGCGTTGCCTCTTTTGACCCTGTCCATGCACGGCAGAGTGCCGAGACACGGTCAATGCTTCATTCATATATATATATATATATATATATATATATATATATATATATATATATAATATATATTCCTTAATATGCATATATATGTATGTATGTATTTTTATATATCAATAATGTTAAATATAATTATTCTATATTTTAATGAAATAAATATTCCTCTTACAAAATCGGCATACTCTGTGCATATAGAATTTTAAATATTTAAATAGAGAATCTTAAAATACATAGTAAGTAAGAAATGCATATTTTAAGAAAATTTTTAATCCTAAGTGCTTAGAAATATATTTGTCTAATTGTAAATGAAAATTAATTAATCTGAAGTCTCAGAACTGAGTTCCCATTTCAATGACATCAATTGATGTATAGAACCTTTATAAAATAAGATTATATATATATATATATATATATATATATATATATATATATATATATATCATACATAGATCAAATATCATATATATATTATTATATTATATATAAACAGTATTCCATGAACTGAATTAGCTGATTAAAAGATTATCTCTTGTTCTTGCATCGGTGCTATCGGTTCTGTCGGTGTTTCTCTGCATGATTGGTTCACATTTGTGTCCAAACAGAAAATTACCTAGCTTGCTAGATTATCAAACTTATATTACATGAATCTATACCACTTCAGATTAATGCGAATTATGAACGTTAATTCTTACATTATATGTTTTATGAATAAGAATTTTGCAAATATCTAAAACAATCATATGATATAAATACCTTGGAAATATTCCTGATTTTGAACTTATATTTCTCTATTATCAACTGCAATTATATATAAAATTTACCGAAATCTGAACAACCATTATGTATATGTTATATTGTATAATATTATAACAATAACAAGCGCACGATCAAACAATATACTGAAGCATGCGGGCATTTAAATCGTGTTAATTTATTATGCATTATACAAGTACCATACAGAGTAAATACCACATATAAGCCTATTTCGCTCAATGAGTCGTGATGATTACGACAGTTATTAAAGTGTAAATAAACAAGTTTAACTATATTTTGTGGATGTTTACAAGGCATTCAGATAATTAATGTTATTAAAAATGCTATTCAGAGATGCGTCGGATTCGGCAATGGAAAACGCAGCGAAAGGTCCTGGGTTCAACGCCCCTCCCTTCTCCCTCCCTTCGAGCCTTTAAGAAAAAAATCATGATGTGTACAAATAACGTCAGCGAAGTCTCAGCTTAGCGACAGGTATGATTTCTGAATTTTCTATCCCGCGTGCCTTTGAAACCTGAAATCCATTCTGAAATAATTCTACCGGTATATCATTTTTGTTACCTTAAACTTCTTTCAATAAACAGTACAGCCACAAGCCATGGGCCTTTAAGCATAAATATATATATATATATATATATATATATATATATATATATATTTATATTTATATATATATATATATATATATATATATATATATATATATATATATATATATAATACGGGAAATACTGTCCAAGAAGATTCTTAAAGACGTAAGGTCAAACAATTAATGCATTGATCACTTTTGAACACATTCCTGTCTGCAGCATATGGCACAGGCATATCCCGAAGGTCAATGGAACATGGGTTACGAGTGTTCGCAACGGCTGATCAATCGCAAAATTGCGAGAGGCGTGCGAGAGGTTTCCAGCACACTTCACAAAAAAAATTTGCGAGCCTTCGCAAACCTTCCGCAAATCCCCTCGCAATCGCAAATTTGCGAATTTTTCGATCACATAGGCCCTGTTACGCAATTCGTACCCATTGAGTCCGACCTCATCACTAAAAAAGTCGCATATATATGGTGGTGCCAACACATTAACCATTTTATAGAACTAGATAAGCTTTTTAATCTTCTGTCTCTCACCTAACAGTTGCCATCCTGTGTCTTTGTAAATTTATTCGTGACTGGTAACTCTGGTTGCACCAGTCACTATTCTTGCGGCACTCAGTTGAATTGATTCAATTTGACGCACTAGAGCATCATTGCACCTATCCCACAGTTCACATGCATATTCTAAGACAGGCCTATTAATGGAGAGTTACAAAACTTCCAAAGCATCGTATCCAGTCTATACATAAGTGATTTTATGACATCTGTTCTGCTACTGGCTTTTTCACAAATATAATTAATATGTGATCTTTCCATGTGCAACTTTCGTTCAAAATAAGACCGAAATGTTTGTGATATGACACTGATAGCAGCAGCTATGTATACAGGCGGTATTGTTACAGCGGCTGTCCTAGCATGGATACAGGCGTATTGTTACAGCGGCTGTCCTAGCATGGATACAGGCGGTATTGTTTCAGCGGTTGTCCTAGCATGGATACAGGCGGTATTGTTACAGCGGCTGTCCTAGCATGGATACAGGCGGTATTGTTACAGCGGCTGTCCTAGCATGGATACAGGCGGTATTGTTACAGCGGCTGTCCTAGCATGGATACAGGCGGTATTGTTACAGCGGCTGTCCTAGCATGGATACAGGCGGTATTGTTACAGCGGCTGTCATGGCATGGATACAGGTGGTATTGTTACAGCGGCTGTCCTAGCATGAATACAGGCGGTATTGTTACAGCTGCTGTCCTAGCATGGATACAGGCGGTATTGTATTGTTACAGTTCTTCTGCTGAAAGTTAATATTTCTGTTTTCCGAGGATTAAATATGACGAACCATTTCTCACCCAATTTCTCAATAGAAAACAAATAATTGGTAAGGCTTTCAGACATACTCTCCATGTTTCTCCCTACATTAAATATTGAAGCGTCATCTGCATATAGTCGGATGTTGGTGTTTACACATTCTACCATATATCATTGAAATATACTAAGAACAGCAGCGGGCCGGGTATTTAGCCCTGTGGGACGCCAGCTGGAACATACATACAGGAAGAGGAATGACTGTTTATCACCACTCCTCGCATTTTGTCGGAAAAATAATCAGAAAAAAAATTAAGTAAATTACCTTAAACACCCATTTTACTTAGTTTATATATAAGACAATCATGCCATACTCTGTCGAATGCATTTTATGCATCCAAAGATATAAATATGGTTTCATATTCTGAATCAATGGCTTTCGTTATTATGTCATAAATCTCATATAATTGATAAGTACAAGAATCACCCGGCCTGTTTGCTAACTGGACTAATGTTAATCGGTTTATTCCTGTGAATTTGAAATATACTTAAACACACACTGCTCAAATATTTTGCTTACACAATTTATTAATGAAACCGGTCGATAGTTACTCATATTCTGTTTACAACTGTTTTATCAAGTGGAATTACATTGGAAAGTTTCCATTTACTTGGAAAGTTGGCACTTTGAAGAGACAAATTGAATATTCGTGTTTAATTCTTAGTTGCAGAAATTACAGTCATCTTGAGCATGCGCTGTGTGATGCCATCTGGTCCACAGGCCTTATTTACATCAAGACACATTAAAATATCTGTTCTGTAATAGTAATATTACATAACATTTCATCAGCGTCATGGCCTTGTGATGGAAAAAGGCTTGCTGTCGTGTCAAGAGTTGATTTCTCGACAAAATACTGATTGAAGCATTCAGCTTTTTCAATGTCTTCAGCGGCCACAGCGTCACCAACAAGTGGTGGTACTATATTTAGAGTTGACGCCTGCCTTAAATGGGATTTAATCAGTTTCCACAAAACCTTTGAAGGAACAGAACCGGGAGAGTTAATTTTACCATCTAATTTATGATAATTATTATATTTCGCAAACCTTACTTGCTCATTGACCATATTGCGTGATTGTCTAAACAGGGCCCTATGTTTGGATATTTTTGTCCTTTTGCCCTTGCGTGTAATCAATTTCTCTTCTGATCTCCTAGCCGACGCTGGAATATGAAGTCTTAGTTCAGTATTGGACAAGTTTAAGAATAACACTTATATGACTCCATTTTAAAATTATATATTTTGGGGGTCGTAACAATCCTAGACCATGCGTCTGAGATATGGTGATATGCCAAAACCCCTTCATGTGAAAAATTGAAAACAGAACTCTCCGTTACTTTTTTAACGTTAAAAAGTGTTTACCAGACGGCAAAGATCATTATTGCTCGGCTTTTGTGTGGGATACTTACCAAGAGGAGAAAAACTGACAGATTTCAAACACCAAGGATGATTTCACCGAATAAATATAGGAACCTAAACATAGAAGAAAGGGGCTGTCCCACATGTTAAACGGTGATGTCGACGATAAATGGCACAGCAGTTTTGACTGTTCTGCTTATTATGAACCCCTAACAATTCTATTGGATAAAAAATCTTATACAATTAAAAAGTTTCCTGTTCTTAAATAAATCATATTAATGAACGCGGACTGTAGGAAGAACACTTGGTCCGCTGTTGGAACAAGTGAAAATATTAACTTTTACGCTGTTAGAAAATGCACCACCCGTACACTCTGATAATATTTATGATGTTGTCAAATGTATACCACTGAGTTTTTACTTTGTTTTTATTTGAGATGACATATAAGCCCGAAGGGGACTGGATAATTTTCTTCTTCTGTGATTATATCACAGTTTATATCACGTATGCTACATATCATTATAATTATAAATAAACTACTACTAAAAGCTGCTAAGACAATCCGAACAATCAATCATGCTATGAAATAATCACAATATACACAATATCATATAGGGACACAAACATGCATACACATTTTATAATATACAAAATATACATAAATATACAAATTAGTTTCTAGTAGTATTAAAATATATTTTTCCAAAATATTCCTTCACTGTCTTCTTCAGTATCATCCTTCTACACTTCTGTAAGGTGTTTTTAATCGCCTGGCCTGCCAGGGGCCCTGGATAAGGTTAATGTGCATTTGAGAGAATTTATATGTTCTTTTAAATAATAGTAATAAGACAATGAAGACGTCTTTCAAACTCTCTGCCGCGTTTGTCAATGTACGTGCCGTGATATTAATTACAGCTGAAAAATTCCCTAAATGACCATTTTCAAATTATCAGTAATGAAGGGGTTGCACTGTCAAATGAACTTTTTTACTTTATCGTGGCAGTTTAATGGGAATATGGGTAATAATATACTGGTGTATATGACATGCAAGTTTTCCCGCATGCACACTCTGCTATCTCTGCAAGACCTGTTAACCCGGAATTCTAACAAATGTGTATCGTACTGTCACCCTTTATACTTCATTCGGAGTATTTATATGTATCGCCTTACGTGCTGTTCACTGTCATTAAAAACAATTGGAAGCAAAGTACCTTCCTTGTTTCGGGAGCGGTGAACGTTAACGTGACCTAATTAAAACGAGAGGCATGAAACGGGTCGCATTGGATTAGTTATTATTTTTCACAATGTCACAAAGCCATCCCTAAAAATCGTTTTTTTTTCTGAATTGCTATGAAAGTGCTGTGAAGTCTAACACGAGGACAAAAGCCGCAGTGTAAGAGGATCGTAATGCATTTTGGAAGTTGGCAGATGATGGGTTCGGGGGGCGCTTTTTAGGGTATATAATATTTGTAAAAATTCAATTTTGAAAACGCCCGGGGCGCTAATTACGTCAAATACGGAAATGCTTTTTTCTTAAATTATACATCTTTATATTATAGACTATTACTTTTTTATAATTTGCGTTAATGATTGTAAAATAGGCCATTGAAAAAAAAACTTTAAAAGTAAAATACACACACTTGATTATTTCTGTTACAATAACTTGAAAGCAAAAGAAGAAGACCTCGTAATGGTAAAAAATCACCACGTTTCCTGACGCCCAATTTCCCTGGTGGCCCTACATTGCCCTTTGATCTAGGATACCAGTGATCAAAGTGATTAACTGGGGCAAAGGTAGGCAGATAAGAGCTTAATTGCGGTATGCTTGACTGACCACTGCTGAAACACGGTGCTTGACCACAGATGCTTTCCTGACACACGGTAAACGAGACGTCTTATTCTCAGTACCCGATACTGCAAACACGGTAACCGAGTCTTCCAAATCAAGATAACCGAGGCTTGCAGGCCGTGTGTCAATAAGCACGCAAAAACTAAAATTTTCAGAATTGGACCCAGGACCATATAGGTCGATATAATAGTTAGGAATATCATGCGAGAATGTACATCTGTTCTTATTATTCGAACATATTTGGTGGATTTTAATGTTTGGAATTAAAAATTATACGAGAATAAACCTTATCGAGAATAAAAGAAAGACCCCTAATCACCATAATTTCAAGTTTACCTAAAGTAGTGTCTAAGAGACTTTGACATTTCTTCTGCTTGTCTGACAGGGCTGACCGTAAAATTGTATATCTTTTCTTTGGTGCAAGTTTTCCATTCTTATTTTTTTGTTTTTGATAAATATAGCAAATACTCTCCTATAGGTCATCTACACATTGCGTTTTTAAAAGGAATACGGGACGCTCAGGTCAAACTGTTTGGAGTGTCTCGATGGATAATGCCCAATTTGGTATTATTATATGAGCAGAAATCATGTACTTAATATTATTCTATATTCCTAGTATCATATGAGACAATCTTTTTTTTATTCGAGATACAACATAGACATTTCGAGACATAGATAGATCACAAACATCAACATAAGTACATCACCAACTCGGTTTCGAGACAAAATGACAAATTTCCAAGTCTAATTCAAAACATATACAAAACATATACAAACAAAAAGCAATACAGCTGTATCAGCCTCATTAATCTTGGTTTTTATGCATATATAAACATACATGCATAAATACACATACATATTTATATATATATTTCTCTGTTACTTTTTGTTTCATCAAATTCCGTCTCGTACAAATGTTCCTTTATCACTTCCCATTTCATATTGTGTTGAGTAATTTATTTTCCCTGGAAGCTATTCTGTATTCAATCTTCTCTACATTTCGTAATAAGGACTTAAATCTACTGAGGGAAAATAATTTGCATTCCCGTGATTTATACACCAATTGTTTAAAAATCATATAATAATATTATATCATATTGCTCGATTTTATGCTCAAATTAAAAATAACTTTTAACATGGATTGGACCATAACTACTTTAAAAAATCACAGTGTGAGCAAAAGGACATTTTAATACATGAGTACACTACTGTAAGTCATGTTCCTACACTGACAGGGTTCCGGCGAGGAAGACAGTCCGCGGGGGCTGGAGTACGTGCGTCGAGACGAAATCAGGATAGACCCCATCTTCACGGTATGACATAGCGGCAGCCTGACATCCAAACGTCGATTTTTAGCTCAAGTGACTAAAAGTCAACTGAGCTATAGCGATCCCTCTTTATCCGTCCGTCCATCCGTATGTCCGTTTGTCTGTCCGTCCGTCCGTTAACCATGCGAAAACCATAACCAATGGAAACAGAATCTTTTCACTTGATATCCAGGGAGGTCCATGAAAAATCTCCTAAACAAATCTGATATTAGGTCTCTGTTACCCATATCCTCCGAGCTAAGTCACTAGAAAGTACCCACCAGAATAATTAAAACGTTATTACAAAAACTCTTGTATCTGAATAACAAATGCATTGATCAACATGATTCTTTGCATGTATATTGATATTGGATTTTTTTTATCAGTCCCCGCAGACTAGTGGCGTTACCTGTCATATTATATATTAATTTTTTTTACGCATTTCCCAGCTATGTTTGAGACATTCAAAGATGCAATGGTTCGTGAATAGAGCAGAAAGCGAAACCTTTGGAACTAGAATCTTCTAACATGAAATCCTGGGAGGCCCATGAAAAATCTCCTTTGAAACCTGAAATTAGGTATCTGTTACCCATATCCTTCGGGCTATGGGGCTCATAAGTACCCTGCAGGGTAATAACATTTGTTATAAAAGCTCCAGTATCTGAAAAAACGGATGCATTGGTCGCCATGATTCTTTGCATGCATATTGACGTGTTTCATCCACCTGTATTTTTTTTTTAATTTTCAAGCATTTTTTCTCTATTTTTTAGACCTTCAGATGGGGCAGTCTGGCTGTTTATAGGGTAAAAACTGTGACCATTATACCAAGATTCTAGGTTCTTTCTGTACATTCAGCGGTGTCTTAGGCATATATCCTTGAAAACCTGAAATTAGGTCATAGTGACCCATATATTGCAATATATGTGAAAGAACATGATTTGAGCACTCATTAGGACAGATTTGCATGACTGTTTAGAGTTTGACCTAGTTTGACCGAATTTGATTCAGATCCAGGTAGGTCCCTCTTAAAAATTCTTTGAAACATGATATAATGTCACTGTGACCTATATTCTGCAAGCTGCGTTTAAGAACATGATTTCAACACTCTGGTAGTCGGATGGGCACAAATGGTAGCAGCTGGATGTAGAATAAGGTCACTGTAACTTATATCTAAGGTCTATTGGCAAAATGCATGATTTTGAGCACTCTGGGAGTCATGTTATTGATTGTTCAAGGTTCCCTGAATTCAGCTGTGCGTCATGGCCTATGTGCCTCTTGTTAATTAATTGAAAAAGTTGAGGTGGCAGTACAGCTATAGAGTTCGGGTCAATTCTAGTATAAGTAGACGAGCACGCAATTTCTAACAGTACTTGTTTTCTTTTTCCTCTGCTTGTCGAATGTAGTTTTCCCGAGGAAAGACAAAATGTGATGTTATTCTTTTTGGAAAATATTACATCACAAGCACCTATCGGTTTATTTTAAAAGGCATGGATAGTCAGGGCTAGAGGTGACAAATCACACGTCATTGTACGATGTTATAGCGTCACATGGTTGATATTTCCCCCCAAAAATACACCATTGTTTCTGCAAAAAGACCTGCAAACACTCTATCGGTTAGACATTGAGTAATTAAATAGAATGCCAGTATTCGACACTTAATTAGATAAATGATGCAATAGAGAGAAAACACCTGTCTTTCGCAATAAACTGTTCTTAAAGCATTTATTTGGATAACAGTGGATAAACAGTAAATCGTCCAGGAATTTAAACGTACATACCTGTGGCTGAAATGGCCAAGGGGGAGCAAACTTTATGACCATGCACACTAGGTCAACGCTAGTTTCTTTTTGTCAATGATTCAAAAGTCGCACATACAGGAATATACTGTATTGTCAGGGTATACGAGACTTAAAACTATAACTCTCAAATTATCCATTATAACATGTTTGCCAAGTTGTATATTTTCATAGGTTATTAGTTTCATAGGTTAATATAGGGGGATAGAATAGTTAGAATCCATTCTAACTAGTGTTAACAAAAAGCGTATTGTTAAATGAGTACACTGCTAGAAGTCATATTCCTACAATGACAGGATTCAAGCGAGAAAAACCATCCGCGGATTCTCGAGTATGTGCGTCGAAACGTGATCGGGAAAGACGCAATCTTTACCGGACCGTTTGGCGATAAAAAAGGCAAGGATCTTTACATTTTTACTTAATTAATTATTTATTATTTGATTAATTTTGTCATTAATAGATTTACTCAGAAGTATAGTATCTATGTCTACAAGTATCATATCGATGTCTAAAGGTATCATTGTTTATTATTTGATTAATTTTATTACTGATAGATTGACTTAGTCTTATAGTATCGATGTCTACAAGTATCATATTGATGTCTAAACGTATCAAATCGATATCTAAAGGTATCATTATTTATTAAATGATTAATTTTATCATTGATAGATTGACTCAGAAGTATAGTTTATTGATGTCTGAATGTATCATATTGATGTCTTAACGTGCCATATCGATGTCTAAACGTATCATATCTATGTCTACAAGTATCATATCGATGTCTAGACGTATCAAATCGATGCTGCAAATATCACATTGATGTCTAAACATATCATATCGATGTCAAGGCGTATCATATCGATGTATCCGCGTATCGTATCGATGTATAAACGTTTCAAATCGACGTCTAAACGAATAATATCGACGGAAAAACGCATCATATCAATGTATACACATATCATATCGAAGTCCAAGTTGATCATATCGATGTCTACAAGTATCATATCGATTTCTAGATGTTTCATATCGATATCAAGACGTATCACATCGATGTATAGACGTATCATATAGAAGTCCAAACTGATCATATCGATGTCTACACGTATCATATCAATTTCTTAACGTGTCATATCGATGTCTAGACGTATCATATTGATGATTGATGTCTTAACGTATCGTATCGATGTCTAGACGGACCATATCGATGGGTGGACGTATCATATCAAGTCTTGATGTATCAAATTGATGTCTACACGTAACATATCAGTGTCTGAAAGTATCATATCGATTCCGAGACGTTTTATATCAATGTTCAGACGTATCATATCGATGTCCAAACTGATCGTATCGATGTCTACAAGTCCATTTCGAATTCTAGACGTATTATATCGATGTCTAAACGTATCATATCGATGTCTAAACGTATCATATCGATATATAAACGTTTCATAT
The DNA here is from genome assembly GCA_026874595.1 of Sipunculus nudus. Lineage (NCBI taxonomy): Eukaryota > Metazoa > Annelida > Sipuncula > Golfingiida > Sipunculidae > Sipunculus > Sipunculus nudus. The sequence continues at coordinate 71,353,349 of CM049313.1, forward strand.
CGATGTCAAAACTTATCATATCGATGTCTAAACGTATAATATCGATCTCTTAACGTTGCATATCAATGTCTTTACGACGTCTTCAATCAGAACCGGCGAATAAGATGGGACATGACTGGAACTATGATCATTTGTTTATTAAAAAAAATATTTAAAAGTATTAATGATTTTGTCTTTGCAGTGATTTACTGCGATTACGTTGCCTCTGGAAAGTAAGATACTAGTTTTATTTATCTAATAAACCTTTATGCAAACACAAGACAATGGTAGAATGATTATAACGTTACTGAATGTACATACGGTCATTTGTTTAATAACTTTGAACATGTGTCTTTACTGACACACCTATAGCCTATTTGTAACTAATGCATAACCCATTTAAGCATTGAATAAAAAAATAAATGCCTTTTATATCCTATTCAATTATAATTCATGGACATTTTCTACTTATATATTTGCTCTGTCATATATTTTTTATACTCAAGCTGATTCGTGACGTGTTTATGCTAATTAGTCGATTAATTATTTTCTCTATTCCTGTGTCAGATTGTTTAAATTGTATGCTTTTACTGAATTCCTGCATGATTTCTAACTTCGCCTTTGTCCCTATGTCCGCCCGTGTTTCTTGCTCTAGGAGCTGATCTAACATAAACCTCCAGCATTTGTCGGTTTGTCTGTTGATGCGTCTTTCTCAAACTACGAGAAGGAACGTCTGTCTGCCTGATTGCCTGTCTCTCTCTTTCCCTTGTTGTCTGTCTTTCTGTCTGTCTGTCTGTCTGTCTGTCTCTCTCTCTCTCTCACTCTCTCTCCATCTGTCTTTTTGAGATATCTTCCGTTTGGTTACCAGTTTTGTTAACAGTTGTTGGTGTTTATAACAAACTGTCCCGTCGCATGTCTGTTGGTAATCTCCTTGCCTGTCTCCAATATTTTTATCGTATCTGATTTGACTTTGACAGACCCTTGGTGTTTATAGAGGACTACATACGAGACCATGTTCTGCCATTCTATGCCAACACACATACTACCACCAGTCTCTCCGGGCTACAGACCACGCATTTCCGGCACGAGGCAAGGTTAGTTGTTATACGAACACACTTGTTATAACTGTCTCATGAGACACAATTGAATATTGCAAAAAATGTCAGATTTGATCTAATTAAATAATGTCTCTTTACAGTTAGTAATTACTAATTTTAACGCATGCTATACGAACAAGATGCAGACACGTGCAGGTTGTTTGGGTAATTAAGCTAATTAGCCCTGACAGGAGCGCATGAGTTGGCAGTTAGATGAAAACATTTGAAATAAACACTTGTCAGATAGCTCGATAAAATTACACATTATATGCAAGAATTTATATACACATCAATTAAAATCAACATTCATAATGGTTTCTATCTTCCTATTATCAAAGTTATAAATTTGGTCTACATGATATAAACATGTAAAGAGGACCGAAATTACCGGGAATACGATGAGTAGAAAAAGAGATAAATAGTTTTCGTAGCAAATGTCACATGAATTTAATTACATTTAGATTAATTAAACATTATTAACGGTTTATTGAGTGAGTTTAAACACATCATTTAGTTGTTAAACACTTAATACCAATATAGGAAGAAGGTCAGTGGCAGGGTGCTTATTTCAACGTACTTTAGCAAATATTAAAAACCGTGTACCCGCATGTTATTTTCATATACCCATTACATGAGGAAAAATACCCATTACAACAGGAAATACCTATCACATGCATCTTACAAAACCTCAAGACCTTGTACCATTATTTTTTTCTTATTCATGTTTGGAAAATTGCCTAAAACAGTAATTTACGACGCAACTTATCTAGTTTATATCCGCTTTCATATAAACATATGCCTACTATTTAACTACCTTTAAACATACGGTATTATTAACCAGAAAATAAATCTTTCCAATACGTGTTATCATGCATGGATAATGTGTGAGTCATTAATATATATATATATATATATATATATATATATATATGAGAGAGAGAGAGAGAGAGAGAGACAGAGAGAGTTACGAAGACAAGTTGCTTAGGGGAAAACATTGGACCGATCCCTGATTAATTATCTAAGAAATCGAACTTTGATGAGCCTATTCCCTGGGCTACAAAGTTAACCGTCATCCCGGACGAGCCCCCATTTGTTACGAAGACAAATTGTTTAGAAAAAAAATACTTGGTCGATCCGGGATTCGAATCCTTGTCCGGCGTTCCAACCGCTACGCCAGAAAAGCAAGCTTCACTAGCGAGACAGTTCGGTCCGCTTTTATGTCACCCCGTAACACACCCCGTCTTAAGAGCGTGCTGCTATCAGAACAAGACTAATTATCCCAGAAATCACACTTTGATGAGCTGATTCCCAGGGCCACAAAGTTTACCGTCATCCCGGACGAGCCCCCATTTGTTACGAAGACAAATGTTCAGGTGGAAATACTGGGCCGATCCGGGATTCGAACCCATGTAGTTGTCGGTGTCCGGCGTTCCAACCGCTTCGCTAGAAAAGCAAGCTTTACTAGCGAGACAGATCGGTCCGCTTTGATGTCACCCAATAACAATAGTCTTTATTTTCCACTACCCTGACAATGCAGTATTTCCCTCTAGCCCCTGTTGATACACTGACATCTCCTACTGATCTACTATTATCCAAATAAAGGCTTAAAAGCAAATTTTTTTGGAAGCATGTGTATTTCTTCTATTTTATCATATATCTAATAAAAATGATAAATCCTTAGTATTTCTCGGTATATGACAACCGCCGAAGTGTTTGCAAGGCTTTATGTGTATTATGTGTAATATAAATATTATATGTGTATGTTTGTGTGTGTTTGTGATATCACAGCTTTAATGATGCAACGTGCGTTAACATGTAACTTGAACATGGAAATAATAGCTGCTACGATGACAATTCATGTCGTTACATCATGACAAATTATGAGTTTATCCTCAACAATTGATACAAATTATAATTTACACCTGGCGAACTCACTTCGGGAAAAAAGTTATCTATTCTTAAGTGAAGGACGTATTTCCTTAACAGTTTCTTAGAACATAAATTGGCATGTACTGCTTATTGCCGCTGATTTGTATGTTTCTATGTATGTTATACACATAGGGGCCGTGTTTAAATGGAACGTACAAATATGTTGTTCTGAGGTCGCTGTATATGCAAGGGAATTGAATTACTCCAAGGCTCAATATTTATTTCCTAATCTAACTAGAATAAGCTCAGATTTACATTATTCTAATATAATGACACGGCATTAAATTAATTATGTTTGGTTTTCATTTAATTTTAACAAGAAAGATAACTATAATAATAAGGGATCGACATTAGAGATAGCCATAATATATATGAGTTTTCACAAAATCGGAATGTATATGTGTTTTGATAGTAAAAATATAAATAAAAAAATTAAATAAAAAGAAGAATTGAGCAAACATACAGAAGGGATATTCGGACACTTCCACACACATTTGCCCCTGTGTAAAACAAGTGTGTTTCACTGACGAATTGATGTAACTGTTTCTATTCAATAGGGACATTATAAAGAAATGTTTGAACACAACAGAAGAAGACGTCGTGATATTCACGGGGTCAGGAGCCACGAGTGCCATACACAAACTCATCCACGCCTTGCAGGTCGAGGACGAGGAAGCCAAGAACACAGTACGTCATTTTAGTGCACGCTTTAATTATAAGTACACAACTTTCCGCTAGGGGTCACTCTACTCAAAACGAACCTCTTAGGCCAAAATAAATAAAGGGGTTAAGGTATGGTTCTCAGACACTTTTTTTTAAGTTAGTGCGGGCGGGCGATTTTTTACCCTTTTTTTGCATTTTTCGAAAAAAATGTCATATGATAAGGGAAAAGTAAAATCATAAACAGATTTTTTTTGCTAAACAGGTAAAAGCACAAAATAACAAAGGAAATCTAAGCAAACTTGTATCATTTTATCTTCTTGAAAGAAGAAAATCAAAATAGAAATATTTGATGTTGGGGTTAAATTTGACGCGCACGGTGCCTGAGAAAAATACCTTTATTTATTTATTAATGTTTTTGTACAGTTGGGCACTCTCGAACGCCCTGGACTACTTGTTTCAGCTTTCAAACTCTAAAATCAAAGTTTATTTCCTTTTAAGCAAACGCCTTCTGTTTATATTTGACATGTGCACTCTCAAAAATCATAGTTATACCGTCAAGTCCTTACCTAAAAATACACCAATGTTTATAAAAATTTGCCTTGCGATTATCATAATTTATATTACCTAACGTTGTCTGAAAGTTAAGAAAAATTAACATATACGTTACTCATTTAATGAATAGAAAAATTTTCTCTTTCAGACTGTGATAGTCGGTCCGTACGAGCACCATTCCAACATACTTCCATGGAGAGAGTCGGGCGCTGAGGTAAGAGACCTACGAACAAATCGACACATTTTTACAATAAACGGTATACTGTGATTGCTTATCTCACTCTAACTAGTGTATATGCCCCAAACCATTTAAAGAACGTTTGTGTATAATCTGATATCTCGGACGCTGTCAGTCTCATCCGACTTCGTCTTCTTGGTCTTTCGGGCCTTTTAATTTTTGTAGCCTTTCTCGGATCCCTGGGGAGCATCCGATGTATGCAGCCATTAAACTTTTATAGAGTTCGATATTTCCCTGCGGCACATGCATGGCCAGTTTCTAAACACTCCTTGGTGTAGAGGGCGCACCCTAGTGTCCAAGACTTTGAAGAGTCTTGCCGAGGAAGTCGGTTTGTTGGGATTCGAACCTATAACCTTCTGTCACAAGTGCAGCGTCCGAACCATTACGTCCCACGACACGGGACATACATGTAACAAATGAACCAGTGTTACCTTAACAACTGTTCTTGTATTTGTGTTCATCACGCATACGTGATCTGTTTATATTAGGTTCTGTAACAATATTGATATTTGCATTTAATTTGTCATTTTATTAAGCTTCATTTAGTAGGTTCATAGTATAAGCAAGCATAAGTCAATGAAATTTTGGCTCGCAGTACGAAGACAGGATGAGAAATAAAATACTTGCACAAGATGACACTACTGATGTGTGCAACATGCAGACTAAACTTAAGGTTGCGATTTAGACTAAATATTTGTTTAAATGTCGTGAGTCAGACCTTTTGAGTATACTGATATACACGTTTACACGAACCTGGGTTTTCAAAAGCTCGATGTAAGTCCCCCATCCATCCCATTCAGTTTACTCCGCCCCCCCCCCTCCCCGGGCAAACTGAAATCGATTTCAGATTACATCCATCGGTAAGATTAACCAAATTTTAGGTTACCCCGAACTGTTCATATTACCCCCTCGCTGACTGAACAAGATGACGCTTTTAACACTGAAATATTATTTCAATAAAACAAGTGAAAATTAAATTATTGAATATATTTACCTATATACTTCTCTTAAACATCACATACAAACCTAAAATATACAATGATTCAATCTAATTTGAGAATTCAAGAAAATGAATTTATAAGAATTTTAAGCACAAAAAAAAACTGTTTTAAAGGGGTAATCTTAAATCGCAGGGGATAATGTGAAGCGGGGGTAAGCTTAAATTGCGACACCGGTGTTCATGCAGTTTTGGGTTGCCGAGTATTTTCTTAAATAAAATGTTATGGGCAATAAAAACAGCCGTAATTCACACTAAGTCCTAGATATATCCATTATATGACACCTTATGTACAAAAAGCATACTTTTCCGACACGTTGAGAGTGATAACGCAATTTATCATGTGATGTTGCGTAACAAGAGGATTATAACCAATGTCCCACCAGAAAATGGACAAAAGCGGCACAATAGCACAAAGCTCTCATCAGCAAAGAAAATAGCGAGAGCTTTTCAGGTTTACATCCCGACACGCAGAACGCATCTTTCAGTTTAAAACACTGAGAAAGCTAATAAATAACTAAATCACATTGAAATATATTTGTTTGAGTTAACACATTTGATGTAAATCTAATACTTGTGCAAGGAATTCGGTCCACCTTTCTTCGCAATGCTTTTTGAAACCGCGTTGCGAAAGACACTGTGCCATACCTCATTTTAAAGGCTATTTTCCCGAAGGAATATCGCTGATATGATAATAAATAATTTCTAAAGTACACATCGTTTTGAGAGATTTTTTCGTGTTTTCTGACTTGAGTGGAGACTACCACCGACTACTGCCTTCGGCAAAGACTGGATTGCCTGATATTAATTCCCTTCATAGCAGGATAAAGGACTATTGTGCATGTGAATAAACTTCCTTTCATGCAGAGAGGGATTTAAGTATGTTATGCCTGACATTTGACCAAGGCTCTGACCCCCCGCGGTCAGTAAATGTTAAAACACATGACTCTCTCTTTATGAAAATGAGGGGTTAATCCAAGGGGGATTAATGACTTAACCTAAAACAAGGTCGGTATTTCCGGAAAAGGGGTGATCCGATTAAAAAAATAGTCTGATACGATTTAAAAACGGTAGGACTTCATTTGGATCCCCTTCTGCTATTAACGAGGTATGCATGTTTCCGTATCCTTCTTCAGGAAAAGTTTTTTTGCCTTAAAACGTAAATTCAACTTATCATTCATGTCTTCCTCACATCAACCCATTCCTTAAACGTCCAACAATCGTAACTTAACAAAGATCATTGAAAATCTGAATGCCCCCGTGTCTCATTCAGGTTGGCAAATGTAAATATAACTCAACAGGTCTTCAAGGTAAATATACATACCGGTATATGAATATCTTGCCGTGAACGCAGCGACGCAAAATAAATGTAAAAAAACTTGTACAAAACCATTCTGAGACAGTATCCCACTGAAAATCTATATTTACTTATAACTTTTAGAATAAAAATAGAGCCAACATTCCTCTTCTTAATTAATTCATCTCCCAAATCCCGGTAAAAAGCTAGCTGGTATACCGTGTTTTTCAGCTAGTATGTATATATATAATTCATCTCAAATATGTCAATAGATTGATCAAGCTTCACACTTATAGCATTCCGTAGGTCACATTTCCCATTCAGTTAACATAACTATCACATTTATCAGTTATGTTGAATATATATAAATAAAATTAACCTCAAAGTATTACATTAAATAAGGGTATCATATGACACAAGAGTAAATTAAAGATTCATCTTACCATGAGAATGTCTATGTTTATTATTCTTTGTCAACTTGAAGACGGAGCGAATCAAAGAGACGTTCGATGGAACAGTTGACCTCGAAGACCTTGAGAGAAGATTAAAGGTACATAATGCATGGTTATCTGTTACTGTCACGAGGTAAAGGTTTATTTACCTTAAAAAAGCTTTAATTTATATTTTTCTAATAAACATATTTAAATCTTTAAACAATTATTTTTAGCAAAACATGGATGCAAAATTAAACCTTAACGTAATAAGTGTTAAGGCTTCCGTATTCTAGGGGAAGAGCACCGGGCACAAAGCCGGGAGAGTTCGAATTCAGTCGAGGCGGTGAGATTTTTAACGTTAAACCCCCACCCAGAGTGAACGCTCTGCAGGCTTAATGGGGAGACTGTGCCCAATAATTGTATTTCATTCACAAGCGGTTCGTCTTTCGGGGGTTCCTCGGTGTTAGGACCTACCAATGGGGATGACACATAATCAGGACAAGCAGGAGTTGTACACTGAGTCTGATTGACACCAGGATTATCGCTTGTAAGCCCCTGCCACGTGATCCGAAACCGCACTTTTATTCCGCAGAAGATCATAGTAGTTAATTATCAAGTATTAAAAAATGGAGGCGGTTACCTGCACTATACGTCCGTGTCCATGCAAATGGGTCAGTTGACAAGGTCATTTTAAATTGGGATCAGGGTTTTTATGACAGTGATCTTGACTTTGCATTTTCTATTATTTTTTAATGAAAATCACATTGTGAACTTATATTTCAGGAGAATGAGTGAGTGAACAATGATATGGCCACTGATCATTACCTTTTGCTACACCCTTGCAGGACCACTTACACATTTTGTGTTTTAGGGAGATGTATTTGTAACTAGCAAATAATAGGCTGATATTTTTCTTTAAGGTACCATTCACCCTCCTTTTGATAAAGAATTGATGAGATTTCTGGCTTCTTCTGTGTAAATATTAATGATCTAAGGGTAATTCTGGTTATGAAAAGTTCTTTTAACGCCTCCGTAAAGGATGTATAAACTTGTTTATCAACAACGTGTTTGTACACACAGCAATGTATAGAAAAACGGGAAAAATGTAACCTAAGGTGGAAGGTAGAAGCCGTAGTCGGATGAAACATGATTGTATAACTCAGCCTCGAACCGGTCCTGATAGTTATATTGTTGCATGTGCTCATTACTTTACAGACCCTGTATATAGTTGTTACCTTTTGTCAGATTCACCAAGATGGCGGCCGGCGCATAATTGTGGCCATCTCGGCAGCGAGTAACGTGACTGGGATCAAGACGGACACTGTGGCGGCCGCCGAGCTCTGTCACAAGTATGGAGCCCTGTCACTGTGGGACTACGCCGCCGGGGGTCAGTAGCTAAGTTTTATAAGCTCTCCGTATATTATAATTTACACCTATATAACGGTCAAGTTGTTATACCTACGTTTTATATACACACATATATATATATATATATATATATATATATATACATATAGAGAGAGAGAGAGAGAGAGAGAGATGTCTGCTTCAGAGAGCCTCAGTTATATATATAATAAAGGGAAATTTCAGGGGACTTGAAATTTGTTCGTAATAGCCAGTTTTCGCTTAAGAGAGGTTTTCGCAAGACCAGGTTTAACTGTACATTGTAATGGAAAAGATTCTCTGCCCTTGTGAGCTGGGAACCAAGCTGGTGAACTGTGGACCTGCATGTGTACAGAAATACAGGAATGTTTTAATTAACATTCCGGAGGAGGCATATTAAGGTTCTAGTTTCTATATTTCTTACAAGAGTTTGGATTAATCAAAACTTGATAAATTCATCTGAATTCACCTGAAATCCACACTTAAATATTACGCCAAACTTTCATATTGTGTTAAGAAGACTTGAAACTGTTTGCTTTTCACGTGTAAATGTCCATCGCCCGTTATTATTTTAAGTAAACCAAAGGGAACGAAAGAAAACATGGTTTCTCATTAAAAAATCTATTATATTGTATCTATCAGTAAATATGCGAAAAAGCAAAACACCCTATGTTATACGGGCTACAGTGCCCAGCCCTATAGCCCCATTCTCTCCAACGATACGCTGTGAGAGCCACCACTTGAAACCTATACGGCATATGTGAGGTTACGGAACTCCATGATGTATGATCAATGAGGAACTCTGACTATTAGAGTATAGAAGTGCGCTATATTAAGTGATAATTGTAACATCATTTTTGTCCTTAGGCGATGATGTTACAGCTATGATTATAGACACTCACAGTTACACCTAGAGTACCGCATAATTCTCCCTCCCTTTTTTTAGCAACCCTAGATTGCATCGTTATTTTCGCTGCAAAAGAAATAATGGTTGTATAATTCGTAATGCCTGACATGATGCCAGTGATCTGTTTACATTCCGCATGGCATAAAAAGATAAAAAACTTAAAATTGATCATGATTTAGTAAGATGATCGGGTTAATCCTGTAAAAATAATATGCCAAGAAAAACCTCATATTTGAAACCTTTTACCTGTTCTGGTTTAGTGTCGACACTTTATTGTCGGCGAATGCTTACACTCTGTGTTCGGGTCCCTTATATCGGCATGGAAAATCATGTTCTGTTTTCTCTCAGACTTGTCAATTGTTAAAGGCGATTTTCTGGTTTGTACCTGGTTCCTGCCGGAGCTTCTCGTTTGAACCTGGTACCTGCAAGACTTTCTAGATTGAACCTTGTACCAGCCGGAGTTTTTAGTTTGTACCTTGTTCCTGCCGGAGTTTTTAGTTTGTACCTGGTTCTTGCCGGAGTTTCTAGTTTCTATAAATATATATTAACAGGTTCCTGCTGGATTTTCTGGTTTGTACATGGTTCCTGCCGAAATTTTCTGGTTTGTAAATGGTTCCTACCGGATTTTCTGTTTTGTACATGGTTCCTACCGGAATTTCTGGTTTGTACATGGTTCCTACCGGATTTTCTGGTTTGTACATGGTTCCTACCGGATTTTCTGGTTTGTACATGGTTCCTGCCACATTTTCTGGTTTTTACATGGTTCCTACCGGATTTTCTGTTTTGTACATGGTTCCTACCGGATTTTCTGGTTTGTACATGGTTTCTGCCGGATTTTCTGTTTTGTACATGGTTCCTGCTGGAGTTTCTTGTTTGTACATGGTTCCTACCGGATTTTCTGGTTTTTACATGGTTCCTGCTGGAGTTTCTTGTTTGTACATGGTTCCTACCGGATTTTCTGGTTTTTACATGGTTCCTGCCGGATATTTTGGTTTGTACATGGTTCCTACCGAATTTTCTGGTTTGTACATGGTTCCTACCGAATTTTCTGGTTTTGTACATGGTTCCTGCCGGATTTTCTGGTTTGTACATGGTTCCTGCTGGAGTTTCTTGTTTGTATCTGGGTCCTGCCGCATTTTCTGAATTGTACATGGTTTCTACCGAATTTTCTGGTTTGTACCTGGTTCCTACCGGATTTTCTGGTTTGTACATGTTTCCTACCGGATTTTCTGGTTTGTACATGGTCCTACCGGATTTTCTGGTTCGTACATGGTTCCTGCCGGATTTTCTGGTTTGTACATGGTTCCTGTCGGATTTTCTGGTTCGCACATGGTTCCTGCCGGATTTTCTGGTTTGTACACGGTTTCTGCCGGATTTTCTGGTTTGTACACGGTTCCTGTCGGATTTTCTGGTTTGTACATGGTTCCTGCCGGATTTTCTGGTTCGTACATGGTTCCTGCCGGATTTTTCTGGTTTGTACACGGTTCCTGTCGGATTTTCTGGTTTGTACACGGTTTCTGCCGGATTTTCTGGTTTGTACATGGTTCCTACCGGATTTTCTGGTTCGTACATGGTTCCTGCCGGATTTTCTGGTTCGTACATGGTTCCTGCCGGATTTTTCTGGTTTGTACACGGTTCCTGTCGGATTTTCTGGTTTGTACACGGTTTCTGCCGGATTTTCTGGTTTGTACATGGTTCCTACCGGATTTTCTGGTTTGTACATGGTTCCTACCGGATTTTTTGGCTTGTACCTTGTTCCTGCAGCATTTTCTGGTTTGTACATGGTACCTACCGGATTTTCTGACTTGTACATGGTTCCTGCCGGATTTTCTGGTTTGTACATGGTTCCTGCCGGATTTTCTGTTTTGTACATGGTTCCTATCGGATTTTCTGGTTTGTACCTGGTTCCTACCGGATTTTCTGGTTTGTACCTGGTTCCTGCCGGATTTTCTAGTTTGTACCTGATTCCTGCTGGAGTTTCTTGTTTGTATCTGGGTCCTGCCGGAGTTTCCAGTTTGTACCTGGTTCCAACCGGAGTTTCTAGTTTGTTCCAGGTTCCTGTCGAAGTTTCTGGTTTGTACCTATTATCTGCCGGATTTCCTGGTTTGTACCTGGTTCCTGCCGGAGTTTATTGTTTTGATCAAATTTTTGATAAACCTACATTGCTGGTTCATTCTATCGGGAGACTACAAACCGATATTACGTGCAATGCGCACGCTCACAGAAAAATTTAATTTTTGGGTTATTTAATTCACGAGCGTCTGATTGCGGTAAGATGTAGCCGAACTAGATTTATCAAGTTTATTATTTTCTTTTTGATTGGCTGTTTTCTGAAAATGACATTTAAAATTCAACTTAATGGGGGTTTTCTGATCAGAGTAACATTTTCATCAATCGGAAGTTATCTGGATGGAATGACATATATTCTTAAAACCGTTTTTACATGTTCTCTCGGTCAATCAAGCGTTTTCAGAAATCCCTTTTTATTGGGTTATAAATATCTGCAATCGATATGGCAATCGATAAATCCTCTTCCGGATATCGAAGCTATCATAAACGTATTACTTCTCCTGCACTAGATTAACTCTGTAAAATATTAAGATAAATGTTAATATTTTCTTTTGAAATATATCGGTTTTACTCATGCTCATTCAATAGATTAAGGTCATTATACGCTTAAACACAAGGTACTTATTGTCATACACATTTAAAGAAACTTGTATGTCAAGTCTGTATTGTTCGATCGTTATCCGATGACACTAGGTAGGAATTGCATCAATTGTGAATGGTTAAGCCGCATATTCCAGTTTATGAGGTTAAATCCATTAATCAGCACCACAGCCCATACGTTCCGCCCTTTTAACCTAATAATGATAATGATCCACAGAAACGCTCCTTCTAGAAGGGCTTCCATGCCCATGGTTGTCCCCAGTTACGGATATAGCTTCCAATATTTTGTATTATTTGTCTCATACGAATTACGTCCATGGTAAGACATGAATATTATTCACTTGGCCATCGGCGAAATGGCTTCTGCAACCTTTCGCGTATATCTTTTTATGTACTCTCTCCTTCGAATTCACAAATATCCCGGCTACTGCTAAAGACTACACGTGTTCTGTTTGGGAGAGTCGCCAAAATTATGCAAATTTTGGAATTGTCGGGTGATTGACTGTTTACATTACTATAGTCCCTTTCATCACCTGCTGTCCACCTGTTTTTTGTTGATGATTTTCTCAACAGTTTATATTTTTTAATAATGCCCAAGAAAATAAAATATGGAAGTGACAACCTAATATGGAGATTAACAATAAATCAACCGTTTATGTTTCACAACATTTTAATCTCTTCACCATGATCTTGCTGATATGATGTTTCCCTCCACAAGAAGCCATCTTTGTTTTAGCTTGTTATATTTTTTAGAGTGTTTACATGAGATCATCCAATCAGCAGCTGTTAATTGAGGCTGTTTTTGCATGTGACCAATGACCTTGACCGCCATACATCGGTCTGATATGTTGTAAAATGTAGACTGATTTCTCATATTTTCAAATAATTCTGTTTCTTAAATAAGGTGTGAGGTAGGTATTTATTGAAAACCTTGTTGAAAATTAGGTCCTTTAATCCTCTACTCTCCACTATTATTGTTTCTTATGAAATGTAACTAATAAAAATTTTCATAGCAAAAAAAAAAAAAACCAGGTGGACATGAGGGGATGAAACGGACTATAACGGTAACTTGATTGGTTGCTCGCTACTGCTCTGCTCATAAATATTCATTGAATGAATATCCAATATAGGTCACATAGCAATTATTGGATAGGTCAATTGGGGACCTTTTGATATAATGAGTGACGACAAGAATTTTGTTCTTGCAGCACCATACCTGAAGATCGACATGAACCCTTCTGAGTTAGGGTAAGTTTTGAATTAAACCTATCTCCATTTTAATAAATTCGTGAGTGAGTAAATATACACGTCCGTCCTCTATAACCGTAAGGCAAAAAAAGATATGGTTCTCAGGTTATTTTTTTTAGAAATCAGTGCGCGCGGGCGCTTTTTTCCACCTTTTTTATGTTTCGATTTAAATGTCATATGATCAGGGAAAAGCATGGTAATAACAACATTTTGCTGAACAGTTCAAAGTATTTCACTATTATTTTACCATTTTGATGCAGGGATTTAAAATTGCCTTGGCAGTGCCTGTAAACAGTACCTGTTTTGCCTTATCGCCAAGGACTATTGGACTATGGCTGTATAATGTAGATCTGTGGACCATAGTCGACTTGGCTGTGTTATAAGGCATTATATTTGTGTTTTTACAAGCCGTATTGAATCCAATTATTAATACCTTATGTATATATTCATTAATGTTTTCGTTGTGACCTATTAACTTTTGCTATGTTTTCAGGTACAAAGATGCTGTGTTTATATCTCCACACAAGTTTGTTGGCGGTCCTGGAACTCCTGGTGGGTTGAGTTTTATGATAAAACTTATGTATTTATACATATGTTTATTTATATTTATTTTACAAACCGAAAAGACATACAGAGAAACATTGTTTGCGTGCTCATACAAAATACAGTCTTTAGGCAGTAGTAAGATGGCCCTAGACCTGGATTCACACTAAAAAGTTACGACCGACGTTTATGGCGTTTTAGCACACGTCTAGCTCCCCTGGTTAAAGTTGATGAAACTTGATGAGAACGGTGGTGAACGTCATGGTCGTTGAAAATTTTCAACATGCTGCAAATTTGCCCACGTTTTGAAATGATTTTTGGTGAAAGTTATGCTCCTTTTGAAAACATTCCTGAACGCTAGGTTAAGTTGTGCAGAACTTGTCCAAACTGAGCTCCGTTAGCGAACGTCGGCACTGGCAGTGGTGAACGTAGTCCAACGGAAATCAACGGAGGTGAACGTGTACCCTAAGCAAGGGGCTGCAATAGACAAACTATCAACAAAAGGGTCTGAATGCCAGGAAGCTTCCACAAACGTCGACCTAACTTTTATATCTACGCTGAGTATTCGGTTGCCTTTAGTTCTCCGAGGCGACCGGCGACCGATGCACACAAGCTAAATCTAATTTGGGAAAAGTTCGCCTATGCTTAAAATAAATTCATGCAACGCTAACAAACGATGTTAGACAGAAAATATTCGTAAAAGTGGATATGCGTTAGACTCAAAACGTTCGTAGTGTTAATAATACACATTTTCGAATTATTACCTCGATGTCAGCTAGTAACAAAACGATCTATATAGTCAGTACAAGAGGCAGCGTATATTAAAAGCAGAATATGTTTCGACTTTCCGCTGCATCAGGGACGTACCATCAAGCATCATTTTCATGAACCCTAAATACAAAAATCCGATCTGCATTATATCTGTAATTAACACTTCTAATACATTCTGCTATTTGTGATATATATTTCCGTGCAAGAAGCTGATGCCTTGAATGCCTCAGGTCCTGTTTAATACTAAAAATACGTCACCAAAACTAATCAATAATCCTTTGTCATGTTTCATGAATACCTCCCCACTTCCATAGGTGAAACTTATAAATGGATGGACCCTGTGGATAAGTAAGTGTTTGATGTTCTGAACTGATACAAATATTGGTCTGTGAATAGTAACTAATACACATGTTGTATTTGCAAGTACACATTCATTTTATACAACTCAAACTTTCATATAATTGCGTGAATCTGCATCTCACTAATTTGCTTGACATCTAGCTACAAGCCTGTAACACAAACAATTCTCATTTAATTGTTCTTTCTTTTTGCGTTAGAGCTCCTAAGGTGGAGCGTTGGTCAGATCTGACCAAAGTGGTTCAGACCACGAAATTCGGCGGTCAGTCGGGGACATACGAATCTTCTACATTTTAAGCATATTACAGTTGTGTTGACTCAGTTCGGACAAAAATTGTAACTTAACGTTCAGCATGTATGAAAATATTGTCATATACTCTCAAGAAAACTGGATAATTGTGACCTCCATCGGCTGTTCTTTACAGCCTGGCAACGCGTGCTGCGAAGGCTTAGGAGGGCTTTATTCTTGAGTGAGTCATGGCGATCTATGAGGGAACCACCATCTATATAATATTACAAGTTAATTTGCAAAGATCCTCCCTTTAATATCCATGAGATTCCCATTTAGGGTTGAGTCGAATCAGAGAAACTCTGCCCCGCAGATGTTCGGACTTCGTCCCTGAATGAAGGCTGAATGTTCGGGCTAGTAAACAGATTGTTATATCTTGAAAAAGGGGCTGTCACAACAGTCTTCGAAATGAAGTGTTCTCCTTAATCAAATTTTATGTAGCACTACGTCTATATAGAATCGGCAAACCTAATAAAACGTTGACTTATGGTAAATATTGAGATAAGGAGAAGATCTTTTTCATGTTGTTCATTTTCTTTTTAATTTTCATATCTACATGACCCCCGATGTTTATTTATGGATTGGAAGAACTACTAGTGTTGTCCGCCTTCAACATTGCCTGGATAAATCATAGCGCTCCGTATTGTTTTCAACTTATCATTCTTTGAGTTTCCCGTCAGTCCAAGCTGCAAGGAATGTAAATGCTTCTTTCTCTCAACAGGAATTTTGGTGGCCAAGAAAAATTTGTTCCAGAACACGGTTCCCGGCGGGTGTGGTGGAGGGACAGTTGTCTTTGTAAGTATATCAGGTGATTGCTTGACCTCTAAATACTATAAGTTCGGTTGAGTGCTAAATATTGCGCATCAGTGAAAATTTGCAAAGCACAGTTTTAAATGTTCACCGAATTATATTTCATGTGTATGTTAACCTTCTTTAAAACCTCATTCGCTCATCACGGTTGATTTTATGGGTTTGTATTTCAGTCTTTCTCTCTTTCCGCTTCATTGTGTTTGTATTCAGCAATAATAATAACCTGGTTATCATCGATATCATTTTCCAGGTGACCCGTGAGTCTCATCTGTATACCAGTGACATAGAAGAGCGGGAGGAGGGTGGGACGCCGGCCATTGTGGAGTGTATCCGGGCAGGTCTGGTGTTCCAACTCAAAGAGGTAAATGCTAGTTATACATGACTATATCAGCAAACCTGGCGCAAAATCAGGTGATATTCTATGATTTAGAAAGGTTTTCCCGATCTGCTGCACTGCTTCCTCTTCACAATGGTTGGTCCTGTATCAAGTCGAATATTTTTTTTTATGATGAATTACTTATCTCATAAACCATTATATATTTAAAAAGTGTAAGGGCCATTCAGTGAAATATTGAAATGTATATGAAATATTTGTTATTCGTTTTCTTTTTTTTGCATTTTTTATTTGTGTTTCCCACATTTATTCCATATGTGTACGTGACCGCACTCTACCGTCAAGACAACTTTTTAATATTAAGGTATATAAAACAACTATGAGTAGATGAAGAGCTTTTAAATATCGGTATGAAATTGAGAACCTGTGAAATAGGTTTTACATATTTTTAATATACATATATATTATATTTTTTATATATAATTTTATCTGGTTCTATCGGATGAAACGGATGTCTGATCGGGTCTAGGTATTTGTACAATTCTTACCTTTGAAATGCAAAAGTTTCTTTTAAATACCGTTGACTATGCAGTGGAACATTAAACTGAACTACGAAGGAAAAAGCAACTGAATAACGCAAAAATGAGAAAGTATGGACAAAGCGCATTGGGATACTTGTTCTTCGGCAGTTTTGTCTTGGAAAGAGATATATATGGGACCCGCAGTTATACTGTTGCCGAAGCTTGAAAATAGACTAATATAATGCAGGTTCCTCAATCAATAAAACCTTACTTCCTATAGACACATCCTCCTAAACAATTTGGTGGAAAAGAGACGAACATTTTTATCCGTAGTGATAACGTAGTGAAGTATCTGCAGGTTATTGCTGGAAATTCCAATAAGTTCAATTCTTTCATATATCTCCCACTGTTGGTGGAAGAATTTCCAGCTGTTTCATGTTCTCTTAGCTCTTTGTACAATTGTTAAGATTTTGCGTGTATATTAGGTAATTGATACAATAATGGTTATTTTCCCTTTTCTACTTAAACTGACAGGTTGTTTAGACCACATAAAGATTACCTTCTTCATCAACGCCGTCTACTTGTTCTGGTTCATAGGCCTCACTCCAGACTAATCATAGGATTCATTGTCTCCTGGACATAACGTAATACAATTATTTTCGCTGGCCAAATATGACTTTGTTTCCCTTTTTGTGGAGATCAGGGAATAATCCATGTAATGTTGGAGGTCATCAATATTACCTCCAATCCATATTCCAAACCATTCCATGTTTTTTTTTACAAACAAACCTTAAGCTTTGTGAGATAGGGTCATGTGTACATCTAAGCCGAGGGCGTGATAATTGGTATTAGGGGCCGCCGTATTCCGTCTGGCTTGCAGAAATCATCTTTGGTACAACCATAGGCTAGATGAACCGTGACACACATTTTTTTGTGTTTCACATACCAGGATCCTTGCAGAGTTATATATATGTTCTCTGATTGCATTATACTTTTATAAATATAATTTATAAGTGTAAATCCGTGAATGTTAAGTTACTGCTTTTAATTTCTGAGGCACATCAGGTATTTTTATACTTCTTAACGTGAAGTGACAGTAGTCAAACATTTCATTGCAATTTGTTACGAGAACCCCTATCCTGCACATTTGGAAAGATGTTTATTATATCGGACTTCATAAAGAAGTCAGGTTTCACTCGGAAGCTGTTAGGTAAAAAAACAAGTTAGGTTCTCAGGCACTTTTTTTTCAGAGATCAGTGCGCGAGCCGTTAACTACACACACACAAACACACACACACACAATGTAAGCGTCCCCGGCAGAGTTAAATTCCAAAACGTTCGCCTAAAACAGCTTTAAAAGCTGGTAGTCACGTGTACTTCTACTATTGCAAAACAATCTTTCTCGATCCATCCCTTTATTGAAATCCTCAAAAAGGGTAAATCAGTTCCGTACAGGGTATGTTTCAATGAAATTTTGGAACTTCACAAAATTGTAACCATGCTTTCCATGTGAGCATAAAATGTGACCAAAAGGGCCCACATATAAAGCAAATGAAGGCCAATGGACCAACGTCTGTGAGACATATACTCATTTGAATTTAAGGTTAAACCAATACCATGGGATCCCGAGTTTGTATATAATGTGAAGATAATGAACTAAAATTTGACAAAATATGTATAATTATTACAGAAATACAACAGAATGTTTGCAAACTCATAACAGAGCAAATTATATGGTGTATTGCCCTAGCATGAGTGATTGATAAAATCCAATTTTTTCCATCAGGGAATTGACAAATCTATCATTAGAACTGCACATCTTTCTTGACAGCTGCACTAACAGGGGTCAACTGCACGTAACAATTTACCCTGGTTATATAACCTGCTTATAAACAATCACGATTGGAAACATAGCCTCAACGCGAAGATAATAATCGCCAACAGCAGTAATTCTTTTCCAGTTAAATAAAGATTAAAATCCTATGGCCCACAATCCCGTGCCCTTTCAAAATTAAATATTGTTTAACTTGAATGGTGTTTTATTTCAGGAAATCGGTCCGGAATTTATCGAAACAATCGAAGAAAAGATGTGCAGGTAACTATTCTAATGTATTTATTTCGTAATGCCTCGCCGTAAAGTTAACTTGCATGTTTGAGATCTCATGTGAGCTCACAAACACTGTGCTCGGAGACAGCGACATCTGTTGTTGAAATTCAACACCATGAGTCATCCACCACCTGGCCTCCAAACCATGACGGGTTACCTGTATTAGATAAATAACATGTTTTGTTGTGCCATGCATACTAAGGAAATATTAAATGGAAATAAAATAACTAATTTTTGTGCATGGTAAACCCTGATCCAGTGAATATATATAACAGAAGCGTGTCATTACGTACATCAGGGTAAAGCTTGATTAGCAGACAGGTTCTATTACGGGGTTTTCAGGTAGTCCTACGACTACACACACATCAAGTTAGGTCATTTTCTAATTTGGCACCTAATTTGGTACACGCTAATTAGTTTAAGTTACAGACAATCTGCTACTTACCAGGGAGATCAAGCTGAAATCACTTGATCCTTTAATTGAAATTTAATTTGTATACTGAACGAATCCCTTAAACAGGTTAAAATGACTACTCAAGGGGCAAACAGTCGTAACGTTTATGGACGGTACTACGTACAATCAAACATATTGAATAGATAATGATATGCTCCAACGAACTAATATAAAACCGTGACTTTAAAGTGTACCACATTGCTTAATCAGCGCCGTCTATTTGTCCTGCCCGTAGGAAAAAAAATCTGAATATATGCAGTAAAATGTGTGTAAAAAATTACAACGACAGAGCTTATGAATTATATTGGTTTGAAGAACAATATTATTTCAGTTCAACAGGGAACTAATGATGGGGATTTCTAATGATGGGGAATCAACCAGAAATTCAGGTGGTATGTCACCTGTTCGATTTAATCGATGATTGGTCGTTTCCTTTACTATTTGCGTCCTTACACAATCGATCATGAATGATTATGTATGGACATGCATAGAATTCAGGTTATCAAGAAAAAAATATTATCATCTTGTCAAAGATATTATAAAAGAGAACAAAGAGAAGCGAACAGCATTATATATGAACCTTGTGTAGCATGGTTCCAAGCCTGCCTCGCGCTACACTCACGGAAGGTGGCGCAAGCCAGGCGGGGGACCATGCTAAACCTATTACAGCACGTTAGTGTTAACCACCTTTCAGCGTAATGTCCATGTCTGAATTTAAGTGGTCAGTATTTAGGTGTAATATTAAATATAATTCTTTAGGCTGATGACATAAAATATTCAATTAATAATCTATCATCGGTCCTTTTTTCTTTCAATAGTCGAATAAGAGTTTAAAATCTGTACCTACCAATTTTATATATATATATATATATATATATATATATATATATATATATATATATATATATATATTCTACTTGAAGAATAAATATCTTTATTCGTACAAGGAAATACAGGAGATTATATGGAATGAATAAAAATATGAAATAAATGAAAAATATACAGAAAGAAGGAAAGCAAATTAAAGTTAAATATATACGAGAAGGTTTTATAGTGGTCGCTATCTGTTCATGTTTTCAAATAAATCACAGAAAAGCATTTGATGCCTGGAAGAAGAACCGGAACATCAAGATCCTTGGCGACCACAGCTCCCCGCGTATTCCTATCTTCTCCTTCCTCGTCATGCACGCCAAGAGCGGAAAGCTCTTACATCATAACTTTGTGGCCGCAGTTCTCAATGACGTTTACGGCATACAGGCACGTGGGGGCTGCGCATGCGCGGGACCGTATGCACAGGTACATTCAAATTTGGTATTGCATTATAAACCTATACTTACAAGCAACTGTATATCAAAATGCAAATATATATTAATAACAAATCAAGATCAGTCATTTTATTATATTATTAACTGAACTGACGAAATTAATTTTCTTCTTGATTAATTTGTGAACCAATTTATATCACGCTCCAGCAGAACGTTTATTGAAATTGTTTAAGCATTTTTCACAAAACGTTTCTGTGAAAATGCTTAACATGCTCAAGTGGACACACGTTATAAAGGCATTTCTCATGGAGATCTTAATGTACGTTCTTACCCTATTTTACTTTTTGACTCGGTGTTTTACTTGTTCCCTCTGTGTTTTACTTGTTGACTCGGTGTTTTACTTGTTCCCTCTGTGTTTTACTTGTCGACTCGGTGTTAACATTCAGGACCTGTTAAGTATGGATGAGGACGTTGCCCAACAGTTTGCCTGGTTTCTCAAGGAAAAGGAAAAATCGTAAGTTTATTTTTTAAATCACATAAATCTAAACAATAAATCATGGTATCAGATATCGTTCATTCTATTTTTTAATAAATGACCAATTATTGATTGTTGAAAAAATTAAGAACTGTCTCAAGTAAAGTAAGTTTTGACCATTAGAATATATTTTCCATTTTAGAAGTTTAACATATGAAGACATTTCGTGCTTCCTGAATAAAGCTTAAATCATGTTTAATATTACAATTAACATGCATTTTAAATTTATGAAAAAGTTAAATTATCATGTTCTTCCATAAGAAGGTTTTTTCAGCACTGTTTTTTTTTCTTTTATTGTTAAAAAATATATATTAAAACTTTTTAAAACTATTTTTATCTAACAACTTCAAATAAATCAATCACTTCCCGATAAACAATATTATGTGACCCTTCCAAGCATTGAAGTTTTTCTTGTTTTATTAGTATGTGTTTGCGTGTGATGATAATTCTCTTGAAGCAGACAAAGAATTACGTATTGTGCAAATAGAATTTTTAAAGATAAAGGTGAGGATTACGTCTGAGTTGTTTGTTTTATTAACCTTTTGTAGCGAAAATGGAATTCTAATGACGGAAAAGCCATTGGAAATCATGAAGTAAGTGTGAAAATAATTTGCTGAATGCCCAATATTGTATAATATTTGTACTTTTGGACTTATGACCTCAACATCGCTATTTAAAACCCCCATCCCCATCTTCCACAATCGTTCGATTCAGTGTAAGGTCTTAATCACGAGTGTACCTGTTAACTTATTGTTTTCTCACCAAATAAACCCAGAACTCAAATATGAGGTGATGAATAATAAAATATGATATTTATTTCCGAATATTCATATTTTATTATTATCATATTTAATCTAGGAAATTGTATTAATGTATTTTTTTTTAATATTTGTTTTAAGAGAATCGAAGTAATGGGTAAAAATAAATTGGTCGTTTAATGCTTGAGAGGTTTAAAAACTTTCTAACCTGAAAAGTTGCCTCTGTTCCTTGTAAGTTATCATCAAACTTCTTGGATTTACAAATACAGTTTGTTTTTGTTGAAGAAAACATTTGCAAATGTTAACTTTAGTGATTAAATTTGATGAATCTTCAGCCTAGATATCTGTAACTACACAGTAAGAATCTATTAATTTCCTTTGTCTCTTTTTGTTAATTCGTGAAGGCCTGGGTTCGCAAGACTGAACCTTCCGTATTTCTTCGTCGAAGAGGAGGTGGACTACGTCATCAAATCTGTGGATCACATGGCCGAAAACTGCTGGAAATTACTGCCACAGGTAAGGGTTATAAAAGGATCTGTCATCGATCACTTTTTTTTTTGCCAAAATCAGGCTGACTTGGTAATCTATTTGGATTGTATATGGGAAATTCATACGATCACGGAACAGCATGATACTAACATGATTGTTTTGCCAAACAGGTAAAAGCACATCATAGCAAAATGAAGTTTTATTTTTATATTACTTTACCCAAATTTGCTTACTCAAAATTGACGCGCGCTATACGTGAGAAACCAGCCCTGTTTACTTGCATCATGCATCTAGATTACAACATGCAAAAATAGTATAAAGGCTGGCCGTTTTTCCTAAACGATAATTTATTTTTTAAGTTGTAACAGGTAACAACAATGAGTGATTTTATATTAACAGTATCACTATGAACCTCATCATGGCAGCTGGCGTCACAAAAACCAAATTTCTGGTCCTCGGATTGGCAGTATGTGGGACGTGACTTACAAGAACGGGCTGGAAACTGGCAAGGATTATGACGTCAAAGCCAGCGGCAAGATTTCGCTCAAAGTGGGTGTCGGATATTGAATGAATTATCAGTTACTATCGATATACCCTTTATTTTGACGTGTGACTTGCGGTCGCGAAATGGCAGCCCTAATGAACAGTTTCGATTTTTTTTCCCGCAAATTTTATCAGGGTATGTTATATTTGACCAATCAAAGTGCGGGAAACGCAAACGTTTGCATATTGATATTTGACAGAATATGCATGCTCAATTGTGAAATATGCGTTTTTGGAACAATGACACATTCAGGTTCCGGATTCATTGTCAGACCATGTTTTCTATTTTTTATAAAAACATGATAAATTAAATGTGGAACTCATTCAAATTTCTCTGTTGGTAGATATGTTGTGGATTCACTTAATTGCATGCAGTTATAAATTACCGAAGAAAGAGACCAGAATTCCGTGTTTAGCACAGTGTAAAGCGACGGCTGTCTGAAGAATGTCTGTTTTAATATATGTGTGTTCTGATAAATTCTTCTCATAAAGGCATCTTATCTCGGAAAACACTCTGCCATTCATAGGAATGGCCATGTATGGTATTGCGCAGAATTCAAGATACATGAACAATATTCACATTTCATACCTCAGACCTTAGGTGTTCGGAAGGGTTATCATTAGTACATCTTCTTACATATTTTGTTACGCAGTTAAATCTACTGGTGTAGAGACAGTCACTTTAATTGTGCCTACCCTGTCTGTGCGACATTCTGCTGTGTGCTTCATAATAATAATTATAATAATAATAATAATAATGAGCTTATGAAGGGCATATCAACAATCATTGTATTTCCGTTTGTACAGGAAATGTGGAAGAGTGCCGAAGAAATCGTTAACGATGCACTCAGCGCCTGTAAGGTAAATATATTTATTCAGCTCAAGATGGACAATGAAGTATTGGAATATCGTATCCTCATCAACAACAGTATGGATTGCATTTGTTCCCTTTAAACTGGGTATTTAATATACGGGGTGTCTCTTAAAAGTAACGGGGCTGGTGTCACAAAACAATTTATCTCAATGCCAAACCACAAACAGCATGGTTTCTCCTTCAAAGTGAACCCCCGGAGTTTAATGCATTTTCCGTCATTCTCCTCCACACCTCTATGCTTTGCTGGAAGGATTCTTCTCGGATGACCAACAGCTCCGTTGTTTTAGTCCTCTAAGTTGCTTCCACGCCTTCAGAATAGGGTTTGCTTTGCTCAGTGCTCGTGAAGAAATGGGATTTTTGGCAGGAACAATCATGGCTGCGCCACTGCGACAGTGCACCTGCGCACCACGCCCTAGATACGGCAGTTCCTGTCCGGGAAGAACATCACTATACTTGAACAAACCCTGACGTTTCTCCTTTTCCCTAAGCCCAAGGGGATTATCAAGGGGACCTTTTATGAAATCTTGGAAGATATTAAGAGGGCCGAAACGTCGGGGCTGAGTGGCATCCCAGAAGAACCCTTCCAGCAATGCACAGAAGCCAGTGGCAGAGAAAGACGGAAAGATGCACTAGACTCGAAGGGGATTACTTTGCAGGGAAAACCATGTAATTAGTTGTTTGGTATTGAGATAAACTGTTTGTTACATCAGTCCCGTTAGTTTTCATACACACCTCAAATGCATACAGTCTGGTAAATATTTCTAATTACGTGTCCTCTAGCTTACGCGGTCCTAACTCACGACATATGTATCCGACGCTTGTGTATGTGTTACTTCTGAAAGGAAAGTGAGCCTTCCATGATCTTTTGGTCAGGATGTTTCTAAACATCCAATCATTTTTTTTAAATTTTAAAAATGATTAGTTACGGCTCTCAGGAAAGGAGCAAAAATGGATTATATTCCTTTGATAAACAATTATCATGGTGTCAGACATAACCGCTCGAGTGCGCCTGTGATACAGGTAGTGTCACCTGGCGAAAGACATATAAACTATTGTAAGGAAATACCTGTTCTGTTTGTTGGGATCTACCCTTCGCGTCAATAATAGTTACAGTGAACCCTTCCAATGTTACTGCAGCTAAAGGCGGTAACGTCAAGATAACCGTTAAATTATTTTTATGTTCTCCTTTTCCTGAAAAGAAAAGAATAATAAAAATAAAGTTAAATCCGGAATTATACACTATAATTAATTCTGCTTTAAAAACTTGAGCGGAGATTTAATTTTGTCGTTATATTCTTCTATTTAACAATATTTGGAACTAATGTGTTGTATAAACTTTCTGCCTGATATGTTTTATTTAAGCTTCACATTTTTAAACGTTATTCAGAAATATATATATATATTTTTATTGGTCAGGAGTTAAAGGTACAGGACGACGAGCTCCCCCTGCCGGCGGATATGATAGATTTTGTGTGGTTCCTCCTTCCAAGCGCTGCCAAGATATACCTGGAACATCCCAGTGTCACTTTGATGCCAATAAAAAATAAGCCCCTCCCATATGCACCACGGGACCTGAAACTGGACCGCGCCAAACAAAACTGGAAGAAACTAACTGATAGTAAATAAAACCTTTTATGTTTATTTCCAGTTTAGATTAATTATCTTATTTATTACAGCCCACTGAAACTCTGAAGAGCTTTAAGGATGGCCCTTTCACAAGTGTTAAAACGTAACAATGAAACCAAGGAGTTTACAGACACATTTTTATGGATTTTTTTTGTTTTTCTGTATACATGTTATTTCACACACACACATATATATATATATATATATATATATATATATATATATCGGCAGAGCCTCGAATAACGTTGGTTAATTTGTTTTGTTAGGCTTTTACGTTCTGTATTAGGAATATGTTGCATGAAATACTTTCCTTTTTTAGACCCTGGTTTTGAGCATGAGGACGAGGACAAGTCCAGCGCCAAAGGAAAAGCATGACGAGAAGAGAATGGAGGGCCAGCCATGCAGTTTTCTCATCCGAAGACTAATCACAAACTTCGCATCGGGTGCATAATTTCCGAGTGTGAACTAAATTGGGAAAAATACGGCAAGGACAATAATAAATAACAGATAAAACTACAGCTGGCATATATTAAAATCATTATTATAAATTACGTATGCATTCGCTCCATTTTATTTATAAAATCACTTCTCAATTAAACTATATATTTTGCATCATGTCGCCATAATGTAGTATATATAGACAGCAGATAACAAAGCATTTGTATGATTTTATGTATGAATATATACTCTGATACCCACTTTAACACTTTTAGTCTTCATACTTTTTATATGAATTCTAGCATTTGTTCTTTAACAGTGGAAGCAGTACATTTTTCATGTCAGCCTAAACCATATGTGATTTATATTTCCATACCAATCGTGATTTTAAGCTTAGAGAGTTAAGAGTACCTCGAAAACACACTTAACATCAATAAATCTAACTGTACTCTTGTTCCACCAACCTGTGTCCATCTTTTTTTTTTCTGAGGTAGTTTTATAAAAAGTATTTTTTTTTATGGAAGTGTCAACATAATATTGCAAATTTGAATTTAACTATAAAGTTCAATTTTATGTTTCACAACTATCTGTGTCTTTTTGTGTTCCTGCATGAGTAGCCATCTTTGTTTTAGCTGGATCAGCCAATCAGCAGCTGTCAATAGGGGCTGTTTTTGCATGTGACCAATGACCTTGACCTTGAGTTGGTCTGAAATGTTCTAAAATATAGGCTGATTTCTCGTTATTTTAAAAGATTCTGTTTCTTAATAAGATAAAAGGTAGATATATATTTACTTTATTGAAAATAAGGCCCTTTCATCCTCAACCCTACACTATTAGGTCTTCCCTTTAAATGCGACAAATAAAACATTTCATAGCCAAAAAAAAGTGGACTTCAGGGAATGAAACGGACCATAGATGATTCAACTAACAACATTCGTAATCAGATAAGACGCTGATATGCCGTACGACAGTGGAATGAAATACCAGTGAACCTCCATTAAATCGTATGCAACCCCGTAGCGTACTACAGGAAGGACACTATCATATTGAGAAAAAGAGGGACCATTTAAAATAGGTCTGACAGAATCCCCCCCTCCCACTTCCGAAATATGTACAGTGACACAAAATTTCAGGATAATTCCCAATATTTCACATAGGAAAAATCACTGTCCAAGAATATCCTAAAATTCTTCTCCCAGAATGAATTTCCACTTCAGCTGAACAGGTTCTGTGAAAAAAATGACATAAGGAGAGTCCATGTAAAAATACCCTGCCATTGAACGCGTTAATGCAATCTTAATTTTACACTTCTTTCAACCTCTACAGGCACTATAGTGTCCAGCCTTCATTACCGCACAATCCATTTGATGATCCTTCACAGTGAACCTGTCGTATCTTCTGCAGACGTCAGATGCCCTTTTGATCTCCAGCATCCTCCACATTCTCGTGGTTATCGCCTGGAGGACCGGAAGGTTTTTCTATCATTTCTTGGAGACGACCTACATGATGAAAGCTCTTGTGCTCCCTTTAGCCTGGTGCTTCTGCTCTGGGGAAATGGCATAATGAAATTTCTCTAATTGTAGATTACAATGAAAACCAATATATATATGTAACTGCATGGGGATTACAAGATATATAAGTCCTATAATTAAAAAAATAATCATTGTCATCAATTTACTAAGCAATTTCTTAGCTATCTTTAGACCTCAAGGAAGACAGACAATTGACAAAACGAGCTTAATGTATCAAATATCCGTAGCTTTCGTTGACAGTCTATTGTCATATCATCATGAAATAACGTACAATGTGTTTCTTTTATCTCAGTCTGTATTGTTCATAAGTTCCGTTGCCTCTTCTTGTAAGCATGTAATATATCACTGTCGTCTTGATATATGTTGCCAAATTTAAACCTCTCCCGGTATGGGGGAAGGGGGGGGGGGGGGTACTTATGTATGAGTTAATTATTAATTTCATTTCGATATTTGAGTCGAGATATCCGGAGGATAGGAAGTGGAAGCTGTCGAAGAGTTTTTTTTTTATTTTACTGTTTTTTTTTCATATCTCAAAAACGATTCTTTTGCAAATATTGAGTTTGGTCGGATAAATCACAAGTGACAGATTTACATCTGAAATGGAATATTGTCTTTGACCTTGATCTAGGTCATGACCGGGGCAGGCTCCTTGCCATCGTTGTTAGACCTGTAAGGCCCGTATATGACATCGACTTTTTGGAAGCTGTACACACTCAACAAACGTTCATTTTTTTTTAATATATTATTCATTCATATGGCAGACACCAAAAAATACATCCATAAAATATACCTATGTAGCATATTTTTATGCAAAAAGTTCTTAGAGTAATATATTACACCTTCCATCAAAGAGCTCCGTACAACATATTATGAAAAAAGGGGCCTGGTTTAAGTCATACCTCATGTTTAATGCTTTGGATTTCGGACACGAATGTATTAGAATTCATCCTAGCCTGATGCATATGAAACAAAAAACCATTGGGGCTCACTAAAAGCATCTGGCACGTGCATCATTCATTAGACAGAGCCATCTGCAGGCCATGGACCCATTTACCAGCGTCAAAATACATAAAATTACATGTTAAGTTTGTTTGCCACTAGAGAACTGTGACTTTTTTTATATATTGCATGTTCAAGTAATAAGTATAACCAGAAGATCGTTTTTACAATTTATTGTACATTAACATGGAATATCATGTTTAGATATTAGCGCGATAACTTAGGAAAGAGAGCACAGGTGTCTCATTTGATGTTAATTTTAGTACAGTTTAATTCCGTAGGAGCCAGCTCCAGTCTAGACGGTAACTATAGTAATGTTGTTTACTGTAGACTTCAAAGGCAAAACACCTGCTTACTTGCTTTTTCTCAGGGTTTGATCTCTGGAGGCGTGTCCATTTTAATATTGATATAATAAATGAGTCGGCATAAGAGAGCGAGACGATTGGCAAGAAGACGGCCAAGACTTGTGACGTCAGCAAACACATATAAGCGGTGGTTGAGAAGAAAATCGCTACAATGCCTGTTTAGCGCGCCAGGTGTAGTCTGACGATTGTCTGCAGTCTAGTGTCTGGTGTGCGTTCACCAGAGTCTGGACAGCTTAGAGACGATGTCTGTAAGCGCAAATCATCAGTGTCTGCGAAGGCCACTGATACCTCTGTAACGGACTTCAGAGTAGATATTCCAATTGCCGACGGACTGGTACGAAAAACTTAAGAGGTACTGAATTTCTTAATGTGGATAAATATTCAGTTACCTAGGGCTATATGAATCCAGGAGACATCAGCTGTGAAAGACATTGATTCTAAGTTCATATGGAATAGGCTGTCCTCAAATATAAATTTATACTTTTTTTAAATAGATTTATTCTCTGGATATGATAACCCCTTGCGGCCATACCTTCAGAGTAAACAAACTCACTGAATATGATAAAACAAAAATGAAAATTGAAGCATTCTTATACATTTTATGCCAAAATAAGATTTTAAAATGGACGACATGCTGAACCAAAAATTGACACCACACTGCCACCTATGTTTATTTGGTACTTTAGGATACTATTTAACTGGTTGTTATGTGTCATATTTTCTTCCGAAATCCTCACAGGAGTGCAGTCCTGGACATACGCGCCTGCACTGTAAAGGATGTACTGTAAGAGAGGGATACATTTTTTTCTCTCGATTTAATGTCATGTGTATTCCCATGCATATCCAAACTAATAAACTGTAAAAAGGCACACAGAGGTCTTATTAGGTATCCTTATAACCTCAGGGCTAGCAACGTACAAGACAGAAACGGATCAAGGATCAAGGGAAAGTAGGCGTCCTACCCAGGGTGACAAAATATAATTTAACGTGAAACCGTAAAACTAATGGCCCATGGGCCCTGACGCCCAGCTGATTTTTATACAGTGGTTGATCCAGGACTGACACCAATATTGGGTTGGTGGTGTATGAGTATTATGAATGCTTAAAATGTTATATATATATATATATATATATATATATATAATATAATATAATATAATATAATATAAAACGTTATCTATTTTCGTGATATGAAAATTATAAATATTGGTTTTTATTGAAGTAAATGACAAGTATATGGGAGAAGGGAATATGGGGTCTCCCCCTTCCAATGTTGAGAAAATTTTAAATATGTAATGTAAGCAGGACATCTTTTTCACAAGAAAATATGATGATTTTTTCTCCCACAATTAATGTTCTCTTAAACGTCTTAGCAGAATGTAGTAAAACTAAAGGGAGGTTCAATATTCAATATTTATATTTCAATATTTCAATTGTGAAAATGCCATTCCACGTTTATATATAGCTTGCAAAATAGTATTTTTCAAATGGATTGCTCGGGGTAAAATAATTGATATTTTAAAGTCATATATTAAATTCTGCATGCATTTTACTGGCTTCTGTGGTCTCGGCCGGGCACAAGACTCGGGCAGCAGAGTACAGATCGTTTGTTCGAACACCGGTATCAGCAGAGGAGCAATTGGATTTTCAAGGTTGATCCAAATCAAGTCCCAGCGCTCAAACAGCTAATAGGAAGGCCGTGCATTCCGCACTCACAGTACTATGGCGATATCTGTTTGCAGAAAAGTAAACTGCAAATTAAACGAGTTGCTTATTTGAGAGACTTTACAACTTTTACATGTATGATAAAGATATGATATATTCCAGGTACAGTTGGAATACTAGTAGCAAAGAACAGTATAAAGAGAGGAAGTAACTGCGTATGTAACGTGTGCTGAACTGATAGACAGACAGGAACAGAGAATTATATAATGCTCCGCATATTCTCAAGAAAGCTTGTTATTTATTTGAATTAACAGGACAAACCTCGTGGCTATTGATGAAAAGGAAATGCTCTTTCATATCGTAGGAAGAAGGGTTCTAGACAGCGCCGAACTGTTTGAATGCTGGTGGAAGGGTTGTTCCGGTTATCGGCACCGAATGGGCATGGTTGCTGCTGCTCTGTTGGCCCACCCGACTTCTAATCTGGTCCCTGCATGGGCTGGGCGGTCTACAGTTGCGCTGGAGTGTCCTCGGCTTTTTGCCACCAAGCTTAGAGTTGAATCTACAAAATTACAGCTTTAGGATATTTCACCTTAGTCCTTTAAAAATTATTCCTACATTTTATTCAAAATAAAAACTCGAAACCCCAAATCAATACCCACATTTACGGCTGGGTACGGCTTAAGATGAGACTAAAATGCCGCTCGGGCGCCATCTTTTCCCTTCTAATGATTTTGATACACTGGCCCATTCGATGCAGTGGTTAAAACTTTATCATTTTTTCCAGCTGACAGAGCCATCAAACTCGATCATGCTGTAGCAAAACGCTTAAAAGAGGTACTGCTACCACGCGGCAAATCTTTTAATTAGTTTACGCCTCTCTTTAGCGACACATTTAGTGAAAGGAACTCACACTGATATGAAATCACGTTTTATTTTACGCATTTTGTAGCAAACGTAAATGATAGAGCTTTGGCTGGGTTTTCATCACGGACGCGAAGTACTTGTGTAGAACCTTAGAAACGAAACAGTACGCTGTTAGGTTTGCTTGCAGTCTATGAATTAAGTTAAGTATTGCCTCGTAACTATTCAAATGTTGTTTCTTTGTGCAGTCTCGTGTTGTCGCTCCCTCAGTCTAGTCTTTCCAACAGACGCCAGGTGCCCCTACTGCTCTACATACGTCTGTTATTGGACGCCATTTTTTCTCAAGAATCTTGAAAAACGGAAGTGTCGTTTGGCATGCGCTAAGAAACCCCCTAGCATCCGGAGGTGTATCGAGAATGGATGTCGTCCTTGCACAGACCCGGCAGAACCCAATCAAGACAAGTAAACAATCCACTTTTGCTGGTCTATGCAATGGTGAGATAATAGGGGGGATTCCTTGCGCATGCCAAACGACACTTCCGTTCTTGAAAAAAATGGCGTCCAATAACAGACGTACTGGTGCAGAGCAGTAGCGGCACCTGGCGTCTGTTGGAGAGACTATCCCTCAGCCACCACTCCCCCTGTTTAGTATCAATGGTAATTTCGCCCAGCCAACGAAGAGACGGGATATTGCCATACGGAATTTATTAACGGCTTTTGTATTAGGTGGGACCGAGGCAGCGTTTGACAGGACAGCCAAGCTTCGGTCGAAGAGACCGGAATACACGAGCCAGGATGAATGGGGTTGAATGGGTCAGTGAGGGAAACATTGTAATTGTCCATCTCAGGAAAAAGTGTTCAAAATATAATGATCAGTGTAAGTGAATTTGGCCATAATCTGACACCGCTAAATATTAACTGAATTGAATTAGTATGTATTGAGTTCAAATAGAATCTATCATACGTGTGTGTAATAGAAATGCCTGGAGACCGTTACACTGCACCGTTATCATCACCTGGTCACTGATGCATATATAGGTCAGGTGTCGTCTTCAGGGACTCGGTCAAGTGTGACTGACACAAACATTTGCTTTTATGTGCGAATTTATTGTAAGTGACGGGTCATTGGAGTGCTCATAGTTTATAGATAAACTGGGTTATACTCTATGTACTCTATCTAACGTATTCAATGTCGATAGCTGGTTGGTGTGACCGTTGGCATCTTTGCTCATACATTTCTGAACGGGTTTAGGCAAAATTATGCCGAGGTTTAGGGTAGCATCCAAGAAAAAAGTCTCTAAATTTTGGAGGTAATCTTGCTCTTTAGAATACTTTTTCATACAAATACGACTTATAAATTTTGTGGTATATGTAGGGCGATATGATTTCTGCTGTAAGGGGCCTCTGCTCTGGCCCGCAGAGCAGATATTTGATGCAACCACAGAATTGCAGACCACAATCAATTGGGCATGCATTTTGTGTGGAACAAACAGGGCAGAGGCATCTAGGTGGTCTCAGACTATTATTATAGTTCCCAAACTCTCCCTCTCTTTCATTCATTCAATGTGTTACGTCTCACTCTTTTGAAAGAAAGATGAAAACAATATTTGTTATATATTTGGAAAGTCTTCATTGCGCCTCAGCCACTAAAGATTAAAATGTGAAGAAGTAACACGCTGTGTGGTTTCGAAATCACTATCAAAATTATGAAATCTTTTCCACTCGTGATACTGCAAAACGTCTGCAAATAGGGTTAAGAAAGGGAAAGCGTGTATATTAAAACCGTGTCAATGTAACCCTGTATGGGGCACAACGCGATGTTGTAACGGAACCTTATATAAACAGACCACGTATGCGTGATGAACACAAATTTTGTAATGGAGATAAAAACAAATCAGATTCTGTAACACAAGGCAGCGTGAAATGTCTAGGGGAATGAATAAAGAACTCAATGTTTTGTTGTTAACAAATAACTATAATTTATTCTTAAAACAACCCTAACATTACAATACACTAAATCAATACAACTATACAGTAACACAGCGGTATAGCAACAAGTCAATTCAATCACACAGAAAATAATGTATGTGCACAGTACCTGCACACCAACACCATCACAACGATAAGTCCTTCAAATGTAAACTCTCGGAGAATAACAGTCCAGTGGAAAGTACTTGCAACAACCAAGAGAGTAAACTGAAGTCCAAATGCATAAAATCCAGGAGAAAGTCTTTGAAAATGTATAATTGCCGCATTAATCGGATAAGGTCCTAGAATCTGACACACGCTTCTGCGTCCGCTGGAATCTGCTCTGCCTTCTCTGCCCTTGCTTAAACACAGCCCCTTATAAAAAATATTCACCCCAAGCCGGGAATTTTCTACTTCTCGAACAGTCTATAAGATCTGTACCGTAAACACGCGTTTCAGTAATTTTCTAGAAAAAACAACACTGCGTGTCTCCACACACCATGGTGTACACGTGACCCACGACCATGCCAGCAGGACAAGAGTTCAACCGGTACGGATTATACATAGAATGTAACAAGCGGCCAGGCAAGAGCGCTACAACATGAGTTACGCCCGTGTCACACAATAAAAAGAGCACCTGTAACAATGTGCAGACTGATATTTAGAGCGTTAATGAGACATGTCATTTATTAGACTTGAGCCTAAGGTATTAAACTCAGCAAGCTTTTAATATATCTGTTACAATGGCAGTTACACTAAGAAACGCATAGTAGGTTTATTGTGTTACCCAGGCCAATTTTCAGAAAGGGGGATGGGCAATGCAATCATCCCCCAAGCAATTCAGACAATAATATTTATATATTGAAATCAATAATTAAAATTATATAGTTTAGTTCCATTTCCTAGTTTGCTATGATCTATTGTTAACCTAAACTTGGTTAATAATTAACCCACACTGGAAACATGATACGCTATTTTTTAAACCTTAACATCAATTTAAATATATTAGAAATGTGTCACACAGACAATAATATATATATATATATATATATATATATATATATATATATATATATATATATACTAGTATATTATCATTATTATTATTTTTATTATTGTTACATACACATTAGAAAGTAATCAGGAATGTCATATATTATCATTTAGAATAAATTAATCATACCTCATGTGTCCATATTGAAGGAAAACAGTTCGATTGATAATATGAAAAACTCAGAAAGTATTTCTCAAGGAAAACGGGTAATTGCAAGGACCAAAGCTAAAAATTATAAATGTTTCTACAACCTTAGGCCTAGAACTTTTACACTCTATATGAATATTTGCATATGTGTATGTGTGGATATGTAGAAATTTATTTATGTTTATGTAGGTGAAGATTTGAAAGTATATATGTATATATATATGTATATATATATATATATATATATATATATATATATATATATATACAGTGAAACCTCGTGTGGAAGTCGAAGGGGACCTATGGAAAAATTCATCACATCCGAGAAATTTTATAAATAAGCGTGTTTTATTTCGTAATAATTTAACTAGAGTTGTCCGGAATATCGAGTCTGTAACTTGGACATAAACGGGTTATTAATCGACTTAAGCGACTTCGATCACAACGAGTTTTCACTGTATATATATGTCGGATTTTGCAGCTATGGAGTTGCTGGTACATAACTATGTAGGTGTTCACCTAGAGAGATATATGATTACCAAGCTAATTCACTGTGTAGGAGATAGAACATGAATACACGGAGAAGTCGGATAACTCCGTATAGGAATCGAAAGCATGACCTTCCGATTGCCAGTCGTTTGCTCTACCACTTAGCTAAGGTGAACCCCAACCCCAGTTTAAATTGGCATACTTTCATGGGAACCAGCGAACGTCACAGTTTAGTGACGTCATGGTACTTAGTAACATGATATACCACATGTGTCGACACAGCGACCTGGCATGCAGCATTGAGAACTGGTGGACTTTAAGTAAGATAACTATCTGTGTATCTGTGTATGTATGTATAGCAATCAGAGAATGTTCATTTAATCTGTCCCCTGTTAGCAGTGATTACAAGGCATGTCACTCCAGACACATATGTTTATGGCACAATATTTATATATTGAAATCAATAATTAAAATTATATAGTTTAGTTCCATTTCCTAGTTTGCTATGATCTATTGTTAACCTAAACTTGGTTAATAATTAACCTACACTGGAAACATGATACGCTATTTTTTAAACCTTAACATTAATTTAAATATATTAGAAATGTGTCACACAGACAATAATATATATATATATATATATATATATATATATATATATATATATACTAGTATATAATCATTATTATTTTTTTATTATTGTTACATACACATTAGAAAGTAATCAGGAATGTCATATATTATCATTTAGAATAAATTAATCATACCTCATGTGTCCATATTGAAGGAAAACAGTTCGATTGATAATATGAAAAACTCAGAAAGTATTTCTCAAGGAAAACGGGTAATTGCAAGGACCAAAGCTAAAAATTATAAATGTTTCTACAACCTTAGGCCTAGAACTTTTACACTCTATTCTTTGAATAAAATATCCCTCAAAATATGTGGTCAGGGGTTCTGGTACAGATTACATGTTTTCTGGATGAGAGAGTAGAGGAGGACGCAAATGTTGCGCTTGTCAGGTGATTTACTGTTTACATTGCCAACGGTAACCTGATTGTTTGCTCGTAAACTGCTCTGCACATGATTATTCATTGGATGAATATACGATTAGGGTCACATAAAGGTCATGGTCAGGTCAACTGATCAAAGTAAGCTACTGTCTGATCAACCTACAACCAGGTGCTCTCATTGTGTTCAATATGACCTCAGACGAAACGTCCGGAAGCTCGTTTTTTGACCGTTGAACAAAATATCCATCATTTAGATAGCACGTTACACACGTACAGATAATTCCTTGTTTTCTTCACCAGCTTTGTAGACGATAGACGGCGACAATGGATTACGTTTTTTATGTACAATCGCAACTATTACAACCATTCCTTCTTCATCCATACAAACAAACGAAAACTAAAACTACCTAACCAATAAAATCAGTCCATTACATATCACGTGTCATTTCTATTTTTACCTGAGATGATAAAATGACAAATGCATTCAATGCATTTGTAAATATTAAACAACGTCCGGTATGAGGACGCAAACTCTGTGTGGGAGATAGTGTTCAAAGTTGGCGCCATGGAAAGTAAATTAAACGTGTGTTATTCCTAGGATTTTAATTGAAAATATTCGGTAAAATACTAAAAAAAACTAAAGCCTTCCTTACAGACTGAACAGAACAGAAAATAATATTGGTGCACATTGATTATGAAAAAAAAAATTAAATTCCCTCCTTTGCCTCACAGTGTCTATCAAATTGAGCCTGTCATTAATAAATGTTAGCCCCAGTGATATACACATCATTGGAATATATATATATACGTATATATATTTATTTATAAAGGTCATTGTTGGCCTGATTTATAAAGCAAATTTTTTATTTTTAATCCAACAAATAACGCGATATATCTTGTCTCTGGCATTTAGGGCAATTTGTGTACATTCGAGAATAACCTTATTAATCACAATATCTCATGTTTTTTTTTCTATTGCATATTTAACTTGTTTCCTTCTTAAACTAAATTTAATAAATATTGACAATTGAACATTTTGTTTTTATAAATGTATAGTTCACACACACACTATATATATATATATATATAAATAAATAAATATATATATATATATATTTACATATATAAATATATGAGAACCACTTTATGACCATGATCCGTTTTCTCTGTCACTTGACATATAGCCAACAGAGGATAACGAGGGCAAACCGCAGCATGGTTTACCGCTCATAGTGTTCAACATATTTGCGCACAGTTAAGGGACAGAAGCCATGGGAAACAGGCTTCAGCAGTGCAAGGTAATGGCTATTTTTGTAACATTATTGTCCTTTTTAACACTCTTTTTATGCATTACATACCATGACATTTATATTGGACTCGTGCCATTAATTTCTCGCGTGATTTCATTAATTCGATTTATCAATGATATAATGCTGAAATGGATGTTAACATGAGCATGTACGATTGTACGTGTGTTTTCATGAGTGTTTGTTTTTAGTATGTAAATATAAACAATTTATATGTGTTCTGGTATGTGTTTGTTTGTTTATATGTATCTATGCATATTTTACGTTTGAATATTTGCATATGTGTATGTGTGGATATGTAGAAATTTATTTATGTTTATGTAGGTGAAGATTTGAAAGTATATATGTATATATATATATATATATATATATATATATATATATATATATATATATACAGTGAAACCTCGTGTGGAAGTCGAAGGGGACCTATGGAAAAATTCATCACATCCGAGAAATTTTATAAATAAGCGTGTTTTATTTCGTAATAATTTAACTAGAGTTGTCCGGAATATCGAGTCTGTAACT
Organism: Sipunculus nudus; assembly: GCA_026874595.1. NCBI lineage: Eukaryota > Metazoa > Annelida > Sipuncula > Golfingiida > Sipunculidae > Sipunculus > Sipunculus nudus. Next base: position 71,391,385 of record CM049313.1, read on the forward strand.
TGGACATAAACGGGGTATTAATCGACTTAAGCGACTTCGATCACAACGAGGTTTCACTGTATATATATGTCGGATTTTGCAGCTATGGAGTTGCTGGTACATAACTATGTAGGTGTTCACCTAGAGAGATATATGATTACCAAGCTAATTCACTGTGTAGGACATAGAACATGAATACACGGAGAAGTCGGATAACTCCGTATAGGAATCGAAAGCATGACCTTCCGATTGCCAGTCGTTTGCTCTACCACTTAGCTAAGGTGAACCCCAACCCCAGTTTAAATTGGCATACTTTCATGGGAACCAGCGAACGTCACAGTTTAGTGACGTCATGGTACTTAGTAACATGATATACCACATGTGTCGACACAGCGACCTGGCATGCAGCATTGAGAACTGGTGGACTTTAAGTAAGATAGCTATCTGTGTATCTGTGTATGTATGTATAGCAATCAGAGAATGTTCATTTAATCTGTCCCCTGTTAGCAGTGATTACAAGGCATGTCACTCCAGACACTTATATGTTTATGGCACAACTTTTTCCCTCAGGTCAGGTTTCACAGCCAGACGTGTATTAATTATGCGGCATTGAGAGCCATTCTAGCGTGTAAACGAAATACTTGATGCATGATGAAAACATACATATCACCTCTTGGTATTTCATTTGCAAAGTTTTAAAAAAAGTTAGAGGTACAGATAACAATCAGTTTAAGAATGTTATAAACATTACCTTATTCCAAGAATTAAGTCTCTCGTAACAATGTTTTATTTCAAGCATTTATTGTCTGAGCAAGGCCCACCTCAATTATCTAGTCTTTCAGAACAAATTCGATTTAAAGTTTGTAGTCTCTCGGTACAAGTCTAATCGTATGTATATCATCGAAAAAATTTAAAAGTATATATTTTCTCAGAACAAACTTTACTTCAAGAAGTTAATCTCATTTCATGTATTTAGTTTTACAGAAGAAGAATTATTCGAAGTATCCAAACTCTTGGAGCACAATTTTTTTCAGCCATGCAGTCTCTCAGGACAAATTTGATTCAATCTTAATTAACACCCGCCATGAATATTAACTTCGGAGTTTAAGCTGCTTGTGAAACTGATCATCCCAATCATGACAGACTTAGCCATCCAATCGTTAAATATTCAGTACAAGGCATATAAATTTATAGATTCCTTGGACCATGTCTAAAATAAAATAGGTGCAAAACGTTTATTAAAATAATGCAGTTTAGATGATAATTCAAATTGATTTTAATAGAATTAGTTCTTCAAAGTTATGACCACTGGCAGCTTTTGTTGCATTTAACAAAATCAAAACTTTGTTTTACCCTATATGCTTCCTTATGCGGGGAACTGTCTATAATAACCCATCTAATTCTTAATAGTATCCGAAACGAGATTATTTGATAATTTACCGATTGCAGGCCTTGAAATCTTCCAAGAAAGTAATATTTTGTATATATGTGAAAAATTTGTAAAGTACTTTAAAGGAAAATGACATCAAACCTAATTATGACTGGCGGATGCAGCAAGCTCGGAATTAAAAAGCTGTTCCCAGAAACTGGTCCCCGGGCAACATCAAATCTTCCTCAAGTATGTCCGAATGAAACAACTTATTTTACCAGTTCTTACAACGCCACCTGTAGGCTGCAATTTGACCCAAACATGGCCGAAGTTGGCTTAAAAGAGAAAAAAATCCACACCCGGTAATAGCCATGATGCGTAGATTTCAGTGACGTTACACCTGTAATTATTATGTGGCGGTTATGTTCAAGCTCCAGCGGCACCTAGACCCAGTTGTGGCTCTGGAGTATACTATAGGGCCACAACAGGGTCCATAATGGCTCCTATTTCCGATGTACACGTGTCAGGCAGTCCTCCGTCAAATGGGACATTTCGTTCACTCTCAGTTTGCGCCGAATCACTCTCAAATAAAAAAGAATCAGCCGTCTAGGAATTTTTGGTACAGATTAAATACGATTAAATACGCCAGTCGTGTAGTTGTAATTGTGGAGAAGAGAATAGAAGATAAAAATAGAAAGATTTTTTTTTTCAAGAAAAAATACATGCACAGAGCATATTTGTTATTCTTTTGCGATAAGGACTAAATGAAAACGTAGCATTTTTAAGAGTCCGTATATATGCAACGTAAATAGGAGGCGGGTTTTTTTTTTTTTTTTTTTTTTTTATTTTGCGTCAAATGTGACAAATTTTGATTTTAAAGTTTAAATAGAAACGACCTCTGAGGGAAGGGTGAATCATTTCTAAGAAAGGTGGGTTCAAGTAACGGATATGGAGGACCATTGTGTCATGACCATTATTTTATACCTATTCATCTATAGCAAATACAATTAATTACACCCTGCATGTAAATTGTGGATAAGGATTAATTTCATTCATGTAGATCCGCTTAGAGCAGGGAGGGCCAAAATCCCTTTACCTTAAAGTTACCCAATCCGGTCTGTCACGTGACGGGCAGGCGAGGTGGTCGTGAGATGGGACAAACAGGCCGACGAAGGCATCTTCGCTTTTGAGATATATATAATGTTAAATGTGCCATATATTTCAAGGATCATAGTTATGGGGACAAAGTGCATCCGCAGTGCAAGGTAATGACTACTAAGAGTCCCGTGTTTTTGGTTTCAGGCCGACTAACATTGTTCTGTTTGGTGTGTGTCTGCGTGTACTGCCCTAATAGCCAATATCTAAGCACTATCGATGTGTGTATATTTATGTATGTAAATACTTGGTGTTTGCAGGCACCGTTTTACAACAGGTAGGACAAACAGGTGTGTAGATGCGTAGAGTTTCTAAACATAAGTCTTTTGCAGTTGTTATCAAAACACCTTATTCTCAAACAGAAGTTGGAGAACCCTAAGAGGTCGAAGAAATAATTACGAAAATTACAAATACAATTGAAAGGACAGAAAATTATGAAAAACATAACATGAAGAGGATACATATATATAAGGACTTAAGGTGATGTTAACGACTACATTCAGCCTTACAAGCCTACACTCAGCCCAGTAGGGAGAAAACGGAATCTGTCGTCACGGTTTGACTGTGTTCTACGTCACTTTTTGAGCCTTAACTAAGCCATCTAGGTAGAAAACGAGAGCTGTCATCACGGTATTACTGTGTTCTACGTCACTCTTATAGCCCTAACTAAGCCTTGCAGGGAAAAAACGGGATGTCATCACGGTGTGACTGTGTTCTACGTCACTTTTTGAGCCTTAACTAAGCCATCTAGGGAGAAAACAGGAGTAGTGATCACGGTATGACTGTGTTCTTCGTTACTGTTATAGTCTTAACTAAGCCCTGCAGAGAAAAACGGGATGTCATCACGGTGTGACTGTGTTCTACGTCACTTTTTGAGCCTTAACTAAGCCATCTAGGGAGAAAACAGGAGTAGTGATCACGGTATGACTGTGTTCTTCGTTACTGTTATAGTCTTAACTAAGCCCTGCAGAGAAAAACGGGATGTCATCACGGTGTGACTGTGTTCTACGTCACTTTTTGAGCCTTAACTAAGCCATCTAGGGAGAAAACAGGAGTAGTGATCACGGTATGACTGTGTTCTTCGTTACTGTTATAGTCTTAACTAAGCCCTGCAGAGAAAAACGGGATGTCATCACGGTGTGACTGTGTTCTACGTCACTTTTTGAGCCTTAACTAAGCCATCTAGGGAGAAAACAGGAGTAGTGATCACGGTATGACTGTGTTCTTCGTTACTGTTATAGTCTTAACTAAGCCCTGCAGAGAAAAACGGGATGTCATCACGGTGTGACTGTGTTCTACGTCACTTTTTGAGCTTTAACTAAGCCATCTAGGGAGAAATCGAGAGCTGTCATCACGGTATGACTGTGTTCTTCGTTACTGTTATAGTCTTAACTAAGCCCTGCAGAGAAAAACGGGATGTCATCACGGTGTGACTGTGTTCTACGTCACTTTTTGAGCCTTAACTAAGCCATCTAGGGAGAAAACAGGAGTAGTGATCACGGTATGACTGTGTTCTTCGTTACTGTTATAGTCTTAACTAAGCCCTGCAGAGAAAAACGGGATGTCATCACGGTGTGACTGTGTTCTACGTCACTTTTTTAGTCTTAACTAAACCCTACAGGGAGAAAACGGCAGCTGTCATCAAGGTATGACTGTGTTCTACGTCACTTTTTGAGCTTTAACTAAGCCATCTAGGGAGAAAACGAGAGCTGTCATCACGGTATGACTGTGTTCTTCGTTACTGTTATAGTCTTAACTAAGCCCTGCAGTGATAAACGGGATGTCATCACGGTATGACTGTGTTCTACGTCACTTTTTTAGTCTTAACTAAACCCTACAGGGAGAAAACGGCAGCTGTCATCAAGGTATGACTGTGTTCTACGTCACTCTTATAGCCATAACTAAGCCTTGCAGGAAAAAAACGGGATGTTATCACGGTTTGACTTTGTGCTACGAAACTTTTATAGCCTTAACTAAGCTCTGCAGGAAAAAACGAGAGCTGTCATCACGGTATGACTGTGTTCTTCGTTACTGTTATAGTCTTAACTAAGCCCTGCAGAGAAAAACGGGATGTCATCACGGTGTGACTGTGTTCTACGTCACTTTTTGAGCCTTAACTAAGCCATCTAGGGAGAAAACAGGAGTAGTGATCACGGTATGACTGTGTTCTTCGTTACTGTTATAGTCTTAACTAAGCCCTGCAGAGAAAAACGGGATGTCATCACGGTGTGACTGTGTTCTACGTCACTTTTTGAGCCTTAACTAAGCCATCTAGGGAGAAAACAGGAGTAGTGATCACGGTATGACTGTGTTCTTCGTTACTGTTATAGTCTTAACTAAGCCCTGCAGAGAAAAACGGGATGTCATCACGGTGTGACTGTGTTCTACGTCACTTTTTGAGCTTTAACTAAGCCATCTAGGGAGAAAACGAGAGCTGTCATCACGGTATGACTGTGTTCTTCGTTACTGTTATAGTCTTAACTAAGCCCTGCAGAGAAAAACGGGATGTCATCACGGTGTGACTGTGTTCTACGTCACTTTTTGAGCCTTAACTAAGCCATCTAGGGAGAAAACAGGAGTAGTGATCACGGTATGACTGTGTTCTTCGTTACTGTTATAGTCTTAACTAAGCCCTGCAGAGAAAAACGGGATGTCATCACGGTGTGACTGTGTTCTACGTCACTTTTTTAGTCTTAACTAAACCCTACAGGGAGAAAACGGCAGCTGTCATCAAGGTATGACTGTGTTCTACGTCACTTTTTGAGCTTTAACTAAGCCATCTAGGGAGAAAACGAGAGCTGTCATCACGGTATGACTGTGTTCTTCGTTACTGTTATAGTCTTAACTAAGCCCTGCAGAGAAAAACGGGATGTCATCACGGTGTGACTGTGTTCTACGTCACTTTTTGAGCCTTAACTAAGCCATCTAGGGAGAAAACAGGAGTAGTGATCACGGTATGACTGTGTTCTTCGTTACTGTTATAGTCTTAACTAAGCCCTGCAGAGAAAAACGGGATGTCATCACGGTGTGACTGTGTTCTACGTCACTTTTTGAGCCTTAACTAAGCCATCTAGGGAGAAAACAGGAGTAGTGATCACGGTATGACTGTGTTCTTCGTTACTGTTATAGTCTTAACTAAGCCCTGCAGAGAAAAACGGGATGTCATCACGGTGTGACTGTGTTCTACGTCACTTTTTGAGCTTTAACTAAGCCATCTAGGGAGAAATCGAGAGCTGTCATCACGGTATGACTGTGTTCTTCGTTACTGTTATAGTCTTAACTAAGCCCTGCAGAGAAAAACGGGATGTCATCACGGTGTGACTGTGTTCTACGTCACTTTTTGAGCCTTAACTAAGCCATCTAGGGAGAAAACAGGAGTAGTGATCACGGTATGACTGTGTTCTTCGTTACTGTTATAGTCTTAACTAAGCCCTGCAGAGAAAAACGGGATGTCATCACGGTGTGACTGTGTTCTACGTCACTTTTTTAGTCTTAACTAAACCCTACAGGGAGAAAACGGCAGCTGTCATCAAGGTATGACTGTGTTCTACGTCACTTTTTGAGCTTTAACTAAGCCATCTAGGGAGAAAACGAGAGCTGTCATCACGGTATGACTGTGTTCTTCGTTACTGTTATAGTCTTAACTAAGCCCTGCAGTGAAAAACGGGATGTCATCACGGTATGACTGTGTTCTACGTCACTTTTTTAGTCTTAACTAAACCCTACAGGGAGAAAACGGCAGCTGTCATCAAGGTATGACTGTGTTCTACGTCACTCTTATAGCCATAACTAAGCCTTGCAGGAAAAAAACGGGATGTTATCACGGTTTGACTTTGTGCTACGAAACTTTTATAGCCTTAACTAAGCTCTGCAGGAAAAAACGAGAGCTGTCATCACGGTATGACTGTGTTCTTCGTTACTGTTATAGTCTTAACTAAGCCCTGCAGAGAAAAACGGGATGTCATCACGGTGTGACTGTGTTCTACGTCACTTTTTGAGCCTTAACTAAGCCATCTAGGGAGAAAACAGGAGTAGTGATCACGGTATGACTGTGTTCTTCGTTACTGTTATAGTCTTAACTAAGCCCTGCAGAGAAAAACGGGATGTCATCACGGTGTGACTGTGTTCTACGTCACTTTTTGAGCCTTAACTAAGCCATCTAGGGAGAAAACAGGAGTAGTGATCACGGTATGACTGTGTTCTTCGTTACTGTTATAGTCTTAACTAAGCCCTGCAGAGAAAAACGGGATGTCATCACGGTGTGACTGTGTTCTACGTCACTTTTTGAGCTTTAACTAAGCCATCTAGGGAGAAAACGAGAGCTGTCATCACGGTATGACTGTGTTCTTCGTTACTGTTATAGTCTTAACTAAGCCCTGCAGAGAAAAACGGGATGTCATCACGGTGTGACTGTGTTCTACGTCACTTTTTGAGCCTTAACTAAGCCATCTAGGGAGAAAACAGGAGTAGTGATCACGGTATGACTGTGTTCTTCGTTACCCTTATAGTCTTAACTAAGCCCTGCAGAGAAAAACGGGATGTCATCACGGTGTGACTGTGTTCTACGTCACTTTTTTAGTCTTAACTAAACCCTACAGGGAGAAAACGGCAGCTGTCATCAAGGTATGACTGTGTTCTACGTCACTTTTTGAGCTTTAACTAAGCCATCTAGGGAGAAAACGAGAGCTGTCATCACGGTATGACTGTGTTCTTCGTTACTGTTATAGTCTTAACTAAGCCCTGCAGTGAAAAACGGGATGTCATCACGGTATGACTGTGTTCTACGTCACTTTTTTAGTCTTAACTAAACCCTACAGGGAGAAAACGGCAGCTGTCATCAAGGTATGACTGTGTTCTACGTCACTCCTATAGCCATAACTAAGCCTTGCAGGAAAAAAACGGGATGTTATCACGGTTTGACTTTGTGCTACGAAACTTTTATAGCCTTAACTAAGCTCTGCAGGAAAAAACGAGAGCTGTCATCACGGTATGACTGTGTTCTTCGTTACTGTTATAGTCTTAACTAAGCCCTGCAGAGAAAAACGGGATTTCATCACGGTGTGACTGTGTTCTGCGTCACTATTATAGCTTTAACTAAGCCTTGCAGGGAGAAATCAGGAACTATCATCAGGGTATGACTGTGTTCTACGTCAAATTTTTAGTTTCAACTTAGCCCTGTAGGGAAAAAACGGGATCTGTCATCACGGTATGACTGTGTTACATCGTTTTATAGCCTGAACTGAGCCCTGCAGGGAGAAAACGGGACCTGTCATTACGGTATGACAGTGTTCTACATAACGTTTACAGCCTTAATTTAGCCCTGCAGGGAGAAAACAGGATTTGTCGTCACGGTATGACTGTGTGGACTTTGTCACTTCCCTGCACATTCTCTGACATAGCGTATGCAATACGAAAGGTTTCCTGGTTAATAAAAATAAAAATTAACAAATATAACAGACAAACACACACACACACACATGTATATCTTTCCTATGTGTTTTACCTGGCTTAAAATTGCTATAGCTTCCAGGTAAAGACTGAAAAAAAATAATAATTTGAGTATAAAGAGAGTAATGATAAAGTCAAATATTATACTTTAAATAAATAGGTATAAATAATCATTTAAATTTTAAAATTTTACATATATGAATAAAAGATAAATAAATTAAAATGGCTTCTTTTAATGAGGACCTGACAGTTCTATGGATAAGTATCAGATAAATATATGAATAATTCAGATAAAATATCTTGTCTGTGAGAAAATGTATAAAGAGAATAAACGATATACCTAATGCTATAAGCCTATACTAAATAGCCTAGTCTAAACGTACCACAGTGATATTTAGCATTTTACAAATGGCTTGTCTCTGACGGCTAGTACAATGTGCTACCTTTTCGATACAAACTAATCCGTCCATATCTTTGCCACTGTTTTAGCAATTCCAAAAAAGTAGAAGGATCGGGCAACATTATCACGGTCGGAGGGTGCCACGTTGTCCTGTCTGCTTCCTTAACTCCAGAGATCACATGACCACCGCTTTGTGTTCTGGGATAACCTGGGATGTTTTCTTACGCAAAAAGCTAATATTATAATGAATGAACGATAGAGAAAGAGCGAGAGAAATATTTCTGAATACAGTCATGATTGGATGATTTTTGTCAACTTGTTATTGATAACCAGCTCTGATTGTTTCGACTACAAAATTGATTTAAAGAAGAATTTTCTATTAAAGTGGTCCGACGGAAGACCTTTTCATGTATAACATTTGGTGAATTGTTTATAGAAGCATGTAAGGAACATGTAGGCAACATGTATGACATTTCAAAGGCGATGTCTTTGTTTTATTATCATGAAAACCCTCTTTCTATCTCTCTCTCTCTCTCTCTCTCTCTCTCTCTCTCTCTCTCTCTCTCTCTCTCTCTCTCTCTCTCTCTCCTAACCCAATATAACGACCATTCGGTAAAACGATCATTCATTGACACGCATACAACCACTTCACGCTGACGACTTCTCCAAAGAACCAACCCATTATGATGACTATCCCCTTTACAATCTTCGTACACGACCAACCTATTATGAGGACCTACCCGGAGCACGATCACCCAGTTATGACGACAATCTCCGATAACGACCATCCCATTATGCCGAAAATCCCGTAACACGACCACCCAACAATGACGTCAGTCCCCTAACACGACCAATCCATTAAGACGACAGTCCCCTTACACGATCACCGCATTAGGACGACATTCCCCTATCACAACCACCCCTTTATGACGGCATTCCCTTAACCCATTATGACGACAGTCCCCATACAGGACCATCGCATTATGACGACATTCCCCTAACACGACCACATCATACTAACGAGAGTCCCCTAACACCAATCCTTTTTGACGACAGTCCCCTTACACGATCATCGCATTAGGACGACATTCCCCTATCACGACCACCCCATTATGACGGCAATCCCGTTACACGACCACCCTATAATTACGAGAGTCCCCTTACACGACCAACCTGTTATGACGAGAGTTCCCTTACACGACCACCGCATTATGACGACATTCCCCCAACACGACCACATCATACTGACGAGAGTCCCCTAACACGACCAATCCATTATGAAGACATTCCCCTAACACGACCACCCCATTATGACAAAAATCCCATGACACGACCAACCCATAATGACGACAGTCCCTTAACACGACCACATCATACTGACGAGAGTCCCCTAACACGACCAATCCATTATGAAGACATTCCCCTAACACGACCACCCCATTATGACAAAAATCCCATGACACGACCAACCCATAATGACGACAGTCCCCTAACACGACCAACCCATTATGACGACATTCCCTTAACACGACCATCCAATTATGACAAAACTTACATAACACGACCACCCCATTATGATAACAATCCCGTAAAACGACCACCTAATAACGACGAGAGTCCCCTTACACGACCATCGCATGATGAACACAATCCCTTGTACAATCACTCGATGATGACAACGATTCCCTGTACCACCACCCCATTATTACGATTCCTCTCATACGACACCCCATGATAACAACAATCCCTAATACAACCAACCCCTTATGACGAGTCCCCTTACACGACTACCCCATAATGACAACAAAACCTTATACAACCACCCCATTATAACAACAATCTCTTATACATCCCCCCATAATGACAACATTCTCTTATCCAACCAACCCATTATGACAACAATACCTTATACACCACATCATGATGACAACAACCCCTGATACAACAACCCCATTATGGCGAGTCTCCTCACACGACCACCCTATTACGAACACCCCAACACAACAACCCTATTATGAAGAGTTCCCTGACGCGACCACCCCATTATGACAACAATCTCTTATACAACCACATCATCATGACAACAAACCCTTATACAACTACCCCATTATGACAACAATCCCTTAAAAGACCAACCCATCATACGAATCCCCTAACACAACCACCCCACTATGACGACAGTAACTTAACACGACCACCCCACTATGACGACAGTAACCCAACACGACCACCCCATTATGACTAAAGTGCCAAAACGCGACAACCCTGTTATAACGACAGTCCCCTTAAACAATCCCTTATACAACCAACCCATTATGACGAGTTTCCTTACCAGACCACCCCATTATGACAAAAAACGCTAATATAATCTCCCCATTTGACGAGTCCCCTAACACGACTACCCCATGATGACAAAACCCCCTAATAAAACCAACCCATCATGACAAAATCCTTTAAACAACCACGTACCCATTGTGACGAGTCCGCTCATACGGCTAACCCATGATAACAACAATCCCTAATACAACCACCCCATTTTGACGAGTCCCCTAACACGAATACCACATGATGACAATAATTCCTGATAAAACAAACACCCTTATGACGAGTTCCCTAACGGGACGACAGTAACCTAACAAGTGTCCAAACGCGACCACCCTTTTTTAACGACAGTCCCCTTAAAGAATCCCTTATACAACCAATCGAAAATGAGTTCCCTAACGGGACCTCCCCATTATGACAAAAAAACTAATAAAACCAACCAATTATGAAAACAATCTCTTATACAACTACCCCATTATGACAACAATCTCTTATACCACCACCCCATTATGACACTAATCTCTTATACAACCACATCATGATGAGAAAAACCCTAATACAACCACCCAAATAAGCCAACAATCCCTTAAAGGACCAACCCATTATATGAGTCCCCTTACACAACCATCCCATTATGCCGACAGTAAACTAACACGACCACCCCATTATGACAACAATTTCTTTTACAACCACCCCATAATGACAACAATCTCTTTCACAACCACCCCATTATGACAACAATCTCTTATACAACCACCCCATTATGACACCAATCTCTTATACAACCACATCATGATGACAAAACCCCTTATAAAACCAACCCATTATGACAACAATCCTTTATACAACCACGTACCCATTATGACGAGTCCACTCATACAACCACCCCATGATAACAACAATCCCTCATACAACCACCCCATAATGACGAGTCCCTTAACATGACTTCTCCATTATGACAACAACACCTTATACAATCACCCCATTATGACAACAATCTCTTATACAACCACCCAATTATGAGGAGAACCTTTAGGACACTACCCCATGATGACAACAATCCCTTATACAATCACCCCATTATGATAACAGTCCCTTATACAACCACCCCTTAATGACAACACATTCCTTACACGACCATCCCATTATGACGCCCATCCCAAAAATAAAAACGACCATCCGGCTTTCAGGCCACAAAGACTAACCCCCGTGAACGTTCATGTGGAGGTAGTTATATTCCTAAAACTGTGAGTGGGCAAGGAAAACCAATGGTTCATTACGGAGCGTAATAAATAGAGATAATGGTGACAAAAAAGGCCTGTTGCTCACGTGTGTGGAAATTCCTATATAAACGATAGTGACGTTATCAGTGCGCACAGTTTTAAGCACACAACAAGCTTCTTGTGTGCTTAACTGTTAATGAGCAGTGTTAAAAATTAATATGCCGAGCAAGGTAAGTACTGTTTTACTTGCTATATATATATATTCATTCAATATTAACACACTCCGCATTCGTGTAGGATTTCCATGTAAACGGCAAAATCGATCATATGTGATGGGTACAATTTTTGTTAGCAGACTGATTACCACCAAGTTCTATGGAAAACTTTGTATCGTTTCTTTGCGCTGCACATTAACTTAACCCGTGCTTGTTTTTATACAGAAATTGTTCTCCTGTCAGGAATAGGATTTAGTTAGTAATGTGTAGTCTGCTTTCGTATAATGGTCAAAGAGCGATTTTAGATATAAGGACAGCAGCATCTCTCTGTCTGTTCTCTCTCTCTCTCTCTCTCTCTCTCTCTCTCTCTCTCTCTCTCTCCACACACATATATATATAAATATAATAAACAATGGTGCACACTGTACTCTGTTATGGTATCATGATCGGCTAGCAACACTTTTTCAACCCTCTCCAAGAAAATGTAAATAAATTATTAAATTTGCAGACCTAACAATAGAAATCATACATCATTTTTAAAGCTAAGAAAATATTGTGTCTTTCAGTATGCGTTGGTGAGAATACCTGAGGAAGAAAATCATTTGAATTTTAAAAATTGAAAAAAAAAATCATATAAAGATACCTTAAAGTTCAGGATTAACCGGTATCGGTTCGTTTGATAGAGCTCACAAGAACATAAGAGAATTGACGATTGCTTTAGATTTTTTTTCATTCTTGATCTTATTTAATTTTAATGGAATCACCTACAATTTTTTTATAAATCATGCAATATTTAGGTCAAACTCGGTGTCGTTTTACTTTCCTGTGACTGGACTTCAAACGGGAACCTTCACTTTCGAAATCCCAAATCATACAGGTGCTTCCTCCTACCCCCTCACACTTGCATTTTGCCCTTTATTATATGTATATTTTTTACACCTACATGCCTATATGTAAACTTGTGCATACCTTATTAATGCATGGCGCTAGACATTGCTGAGACTTGAACATTTATTACAGGAAATCATGACTTTAGGTCACTTGCCAAGTAGCTATCCAAACAAGTACTTAATCAAACAACAAATTACGTGAACCTAAATGATACGGGAAATCTGTGCACTGTGTTTATAATGGTTGTTACAACAGGTGTGGAATTATTTATTATACCCCTTACAATATCACGCACGCCGTTATGCATTAGGATATAAATAACCGATACGTAAGCTTATATAGCAATATGCAATATAACAGAAGATATTTCCATATTGAGTAACTCATATAGCGTTATTAAACACGGAGCAGGCGTATTTAGTGCATGTATGAGGATTTGGTTAGATCGGCACGTAATGGCATATCTAATATATTGAAAGGCGTTCATATATTACTCAGCCCATACCTAGTGGCCCATTCCAATACTTTATAAGTGTTAACTTAAGGTAATCCATTGAACCTTTCATTGTTATAAGCCAGAAAAGGACATGCCAAGAAGCAAAAAGCTGGGGCGCCCGCCAAGGTAATCCTCGTACGACGGGTGTTTTTGGGTATTCCGTGTGGTTGACGTACGGCAATCGTGCTTTTTTTCGCAGGTGGCAGATACACTCGCGAATGGTGGCCTTGGGACACCGGATGGCCTCTGGCCACCAACCCGCCGTGCACCCTTCTTGATCTGTTTTCTTCCGCCAATATCATAAACAGTTCCATGAAAGAACATCAAATTCAGACTAAAATATTTTGTTAGTTTACTTCTTTCATTCAAGAACACCTCAGGTAAATCATGGTGGCCCAGGAATACAGTATTGGTACGATGCTGTGCACAAGGGCTTGTCACAGAAGACTGATTAAATAATATCCCGGAATTTTGATCCACAATCCACCAAGAATAAGCGATACAACCGATTGTGACAAATACAGCTCTTTGGCTACGTAGTAACAACACTCAATGAACTGTATATGTAATTTTGGGTTGTATCACTTATTCCTGGGTTTTGTGGCTCAAATTCCGGGATATTAATTTTTTTTTCAGCTTCTGTGACAAGCACCTGTGATGCTGTGTGTCCTCGTGGCCACCACAGGTATAATTCTGTATACCCCTGGTGGCCTAAGGACACCACATGTATAATGTTGTGTATCCTGCTGGCCTATCTGCGGAAGGAAACAGATCGAGAAGGGCGCACCTTTTTTCAAAGGCCGCGAGGACTCCGCAACTATTATAAACCAGAAAAGGACAAGCTAAGAAACAAAGGCTATGGCGCCCGCCAGGTATTCCTGCAGTCCCCCCCCCCCCCCCAAAAGTACGTTAAAATATAAACACATTTTACGAAGACATCTGGCGACAAGTCACACGAACCAGAGTTTTGCAATGGCATTTTGTAATCTGCTGACATTTTATATTCCTCACATATGCAACCAACAACCTTCAGTTACATGGTGTTACATGGTATTGGCGCATATTCGGTCTATACGAACAGTTTGTAGATAAAAAGGGTCATGCATTAAATATAATGCTTATAATGCCTGTAACCGAGGCATTATAAGAATCCTAGCAGGAATTACCTAAAGTTCATAATTGTGTTGGCAAGGTAAGCCACACCTTACATAAATGCTGCAGACAAGCAAATTATATATATAATTTGGGCCCCAGTGTTCATTTGAATGGGTATGGCAAAATAAGAAATACACTGAGTAATGACAATTAAGGGCAAAACTCGTTGGATTATCTTTGCTCTCCCGAGCTGTGTGTCATTTGAATGACATCGTAAAAATTATTAAACTTAACGTTATTTAACGTTACAGTTTAGTAAACGTTACATTAACAGAGTGGATCTATGCGCAAGCTTTATAATCGGTCCAGAAAGAGTCTTTTATAAATAAAATCAACATGACAACACGGGCAATCCCCATGTTTGGACACAGAGCCAGGAAAAGTATTAATTCTACATATCACTTATACTAATTTAAACCAACAGGAACTTTTTTTTGATTATCTGACTATTTAAAAATAAACACGTCATGGCATTATAATAAAATTATTATTTGAAAGGTACACCGTTTTTGTACACTTCGGAAGCTTTTAATGAAAAGCTCAGATTTTTACTTACAATAATAACCGGTATTAGTCATAACAACCAATTGATGCGCAACTCACTTCTTGAGATTTTCAGGTTATGTAATTTCCACAAAACTGAACTTTAGTAAACCCCTTTTGGTTTAAACATCCGTTTTTTTCTCATGCTTTTAGGAAATAAACCACATTCTTCCGACAGTACTGACCAGGCAAAGAGTGCGCGGTGACAATACTTGCGAGAAATAGTACTTTTGGTAGCATATATATTGTTGTGTGTTAGCTTAGTGCGCCCGCCAAGTCAATATGTGCCACACCCTTGTGATATGCTGATCATAACATCACGACTTTCAACACGTTTTTCTAATTGGGTTTGACGTAGTCTGATGTAATATTTTATGTCTAGAGAGTTTTAATCCTTCTCCTGAATCACAGTACTTTTGAAGTAAGCTATGGAATTTTTTTTTCTAAATGAGCTTATGAATGGCAACTATTTATATTTCAATCTAAACAACCTCAATCGTGTTGATACAAAAATATCTACGTCATTTTTTAAACGTCCATGTAGCTAGAATTGTATATTACTACTTTTGAAGTAAGACATAGAATGTTTATTTTGCCTTAATGACTATATGAATGACACTGTTTATTTTTCCAATTTTTCAATCTCAATAAAAAACCTCAACACTCTTTATACCTTCGTATAGCGATTTTTATTGTTTTATTGAATTGTAAGGACAGAATACTCTACGAGGACCCTTTGGGGTTTTAGTAGGTGTAGAAGATATAGGCGTTTCGGGGAACTTGTGTAAGATAAGGAACAGAACTGCGCCCACAGGCACTTTCATATCAATTATTGTTATATCTTGAACTGCCTCTCCGACGCTCGTCATTGCCATTAAGATTAGACTGAACTGGTGGAGCTACCGCCAGTGATATAACCTCTCGCTGAGTAAGTTACAGCTACCCTTATATTGGATCAAATATGAAATACACCGTATATCATTTCTGATCATACTTCACCAAATTCGAAACTAGCCTGCATTTGTTATGAGAATTCATCACCAATTTGGTTATATTTGCATATGCAGGTAACAAACGTTTCCTCTCGTCTTAAAATGGTTCAAGGATTTTGAAGTAGGCCGATTCTATATTATATCAATGTGAATAAATATGTGTTCCCCCCCCCCCCCCCCCTTCCATAAATCCTGGCGACGTCCTTGGTGACGAAGGGTAATTAGCAACTAAGAATTGTGGGTTAAAGTAACGGATATTGAGGCCCATTGTGCGCGACTAATATTTTACCTATTCATCTTTAACAAATACAATTAATTACACCTTGCAGGTCAATTGTCGATTGGGATTAATTACATTAAAGCAGATCCGCTCAGTGCGGGCAGGGCCAAAACCCCTTTAGTTTATAGTTACCGAATCCCGTCTGTCACGTGGCTGACAGGCAGGAGAAGTTGTCGCGAGAACTGACCGACGAAACACATTTTCGCTAGTTGAATATATTTATTGTTAAAAGTGTCATATACTTCAAGAATTTCAGGCATGGGAATCCATTCATCAAATTTTACCAAAAGTTGAAAACTAGTTTAAATAAACTGTGTAGCTAGATATTAAAGAATACCTGTTTTAACCTGATGGATAAATCTGGAGCATACAGAGGCGTCAATTCCTCTTCCACAATGGATAGGAAATATTTTACTCTTTATATGCACATGTCAAAGAAATTCGTGTTAAGTGTTGGGCCGCTTATACATTAGTGTTTGGGTATATTTTATACTTTAATAAAATAACTTGCTATTCGGCTCTGCCAAAGCAATTTTGTTAAAATTCATCTTTATATAATTTGAGGACTTGAAACACGCCGCATTCATGTTCTATTCATCCATCATGGGAAATGACATTCTTGATTAGGCCAAAGAAAAAAAAGTATGCATCTCAGGCACTTTTTTCAGAAATCAGTGCGGTCGGGTGATATTTAATTTTGACCTTTTTTGTATGTTTCGATAAAAATGCCATATGATCAGGGAAAAAAGCCTGAAAACAACATAATTTTAAGGGTAAACAGGTAAAAGCACCACATAACAAAGGAAATCTTATAAAAATTGTGTTATTTTAACTTCTCATATGACGAAAATCAAAATAAAAATTTTTGATGCGGGGGTTAAAATTTTAATTGACGCGGGCGGTGCCTAAGAACCATACCCATTATTTTTTTTGGCCTTTCATGGAAACAATAGTTTTTATGACAGTTGCGTCCATATAGTCTAAACTGATATTGACATGGACAATAGAGTTTGTGTAAAACAGCAACCCACGCTTCATCTTCTGAGAGAAGTTGCAGTCATGCAAGGTCACGTGCTAATACGCTATAAATAACCACAATAATTTAAAACCAGTGACCTTTCCTATCAGGTATTTTATCTCCTGGAGTCTTGATCAATCCATGAGAACTAATCAACGATACCGGTTGTTGCATCTCAGATCATATACTCATGATGCCGCTGTGAAGGTACCCATTAAACAGAGAGATAAAGATCACAGGAACAAGTCAAATGTCACAAAGAATTCATTAATTAATGCATCTAGCAGCATATCATCAACTCTTATTAGCAAGCGTGCAGCATCCAGGTTTTCTATTGAGCCAGTTTCCCTGCTTGATTCTCGATACGCGTAGATTCTGATAGATTTTTCGAGATAGCCCCCTTAGCGAATTAATGTCAAAGTTCTGAAGATTTATAGACTCCCCTTGGAACATTCATATATCTGAAACGTAAACAGGAAAATTTTTTCATTGAGAGTGACAAATTTTGATTTTAAAGTTTTAGTAGAAAACGACCTCTGACGAAAGGGTGATCCGCTTCAAAGAAAGGTGGATTAAAGTAACGGATATTGACGCCCATTGTGTCATTTCTATTATTTTACCTATTCATCTATAGCATATACAATTAATTATACCCTTCAGGTCAATCGTCGCATGGGATTAATTTCATTATAGCTGATCCGCTCAGTGCAGGCAGGGCCAAAATTCCTTCTAGTCTATGGTTACCCAATTCCGTTTGTCACGTGACTCACAGGCTGGAGAGGTGGTCGCGAGAACAGACTGACGAAACACATTTTCGCTATTCGTATATATTTACTGTAAAAAAGTTTCGTATATTTCAAGGAATTCAGGCATGGGAAACACAGTGCATCCGCAGTGCAAGGTAATGACTAAGAGTTCTGTGTTTTTGGCTTTATGCCAGCCAACATAGGCTACCCAGGTTGCCAAAATCTAAGTAAATACTGGGTTGACGCATTATTCATTTGGCTAACAGGTATGTAGATGTGTAAACATGTGTCTTTTTGTACATAAACTGCAGTTGTTATCAAGTCACCTGATTCTCAGCGAGAAGTTAGAAAACTCTAATGAGTCTAAGAAATAATTAAGAAAACATGAATGAAAGGACGGTAAATTATGGAAAACATACCATGAAGAGGACATGCATAAGGATTCAAGAAATTCATCTCTCTTTCACAGCAAACTGCTCTTAAAGCCTTTATCTGACAAAAAGGTAGACCAGTCGGGGAATGCCAGTCCTGAGGGGTAGAGCAAACTGTATGACCAACCACACTAGGTCAACGCGAGGTTTAGTGGCAGATTTTGTCATCTGTCAGCGCTTCAGCAAGATCAGATACAGAAATATACTGTATTGTCAGGGTAGTATGGACTAAGCGCTATAATTCCCATATTATCCATAATGACATGTTTGCCAAGATGCATATCTTCTAAATTAATAATTCCATGGGTTAAAGGGTAGAAAGAATTATCGGGCATATGATTCGAGAACTGACATTGTAACTGTTCAAACGTTTCTTTTTTTTTAATTTTAGGAATTAAACATATCGAGAATTAATCTAAATATGACGGTCAGTAAAGTAAACGTTTAATAATGTCAAAGAGACTTTGAAAGTTTTTCCGGCCGCCTGTCAGAGCTAAATTTAATATGTTTACTTTGGTGCAATTTTGCCGTAGTAGATTTTGTATTAATAATTAATTCTGCCAACAATTACCCATGACAGAAATAACGGGAGAAGTTAAGGAATCTCTTCCGAAGACGTTCATTTTAGGAAGAGCTGATGCAAGGAAACATGTTATCTGATATAGATATTTCATACAGATATCCTGTAGTCCTTTACACAAGGAATTTTTGTGTCAAATGATATTCTTGGATTTCTTAGTGTCATATAGACATTATCAAAACTATATTTAGAGCCAAACCACTATATCTTGTACTAGGGCTGTATCAATATATCGATATATCGACACGAATCGATACACGACGTCGATACGATAACCCAAATGCGTTACATGCTGTATCGGTCGTATCGATGTAAAATATTTATTGCTAACGAATAGGGATATGACTCTAAGTTTAAATATAACCTTGACGATTTATAAAGCTAAATGCACTGTATATTTGTTGCGTTGGTTTTTAAGACTTGATAAGAAATGTTTATACGCATGCACGTCAGTACTTCCATGACAACTACTTCCATCAGAACTACAAATTAAAGCCATAAGAATTATCACAAATAGCAAATACAATGCCCACACAAAACCGATTTTTAAATCATTAAAAATCCTTTCAATTAAAGACATCTTCAGACTTGATATATAAAAAAATTTACTATAATTACTGCCACGAAGCACAACCAAAATATTTACAAACATTTAATTTATCAACAAGGACCATGACACACGAACATGACACAAGACATAAAGATATCCTTGTAAACTAAATCCGACTAAATCATTGTTGACAAAATCTTCACTCATAGTCTTCAAGGTTTGATTTGCTATATTATACAACATTTTATAAATTATTTTAAAGACAAACGCCTTCAGATAAACTGCTACATCTGTAACAAAAATTAGTCTAAGCCATAAAAAATTGTTTTAATCAATAACAAACTATAACTTCAGTAATTCAGGTGGTTAATCTTCCAAGTTTTTTTTTTTACAGATTTCCTCATTAAATCATATAGTCTCAAATATTAAGATTGTATAATCATTTAACCTCCATATTTATGTACTATTTCTCTCTCTCAATGTTTCATGCACAGGGGGCTGTTGTGTAAGCGGATTAAAATGCTTAACAACAGTCTCCAGACATAATAAAAACAAAAATATTGACATACTTAATATATTTTGTATGGAAGCTTTACTTTTATGTCGAATAAAATATTTCTCTCTCTCTCTCTCTCTCTCGCTCTCTCTTTCTCAATGATGGATTCATATTCACATAAATAAACAAAACTGTGTAATTACATGACGCAAAAATAAAGCCTATGATCTTTCCCATCGAATGAAATAAAAATGTTTGTGGTGTGTGTGTGGGGGGGGGGGGGGAGGGGGGGTGCAAAGGGCTAAAAAATCGAGATTTTGGTAGTTTTAATTAGATTTAGATATTTAAAATCAACTGGTCTGTTTATTTGTTTAATATCAAGCTTAAGCTGCTCAACTTGGGTGCAGAGCATACGGAATATGTGGTATATTAAAATGAATATATATATATATATATATATATATATATATATATATATATATATATATATTTATATATATATTTATATATATATATATAAACATGAAACAGAGCTTTTATAAAGAAATGATATACAAAAAGAAATGAAGCGTATCGTCAATACGTATCGGTATCGAATTAATTGTATCGCAATACGTATTGTACCGGATGAGGCGAACCGATACCCAGCCCTATCTTGAAACATTTTGTATTCAAATGAAAAATAAACCTATACTGTGGAATGTCACGCCTACTTTCAAATGAACATAATACTATATTAATGGACTAATAAGTCATGTTTCATCTCTGACAGGGTTCAAGCGAGGAAGACAGTCAGCAGTTGCTGGATTATGTGCGCCGAAATGTAATCGGGAAAGATGCCATCTTTACGGGGCCGTTTGGTGATAAGAAAGGCAAGGATATTTACATGTTTAATTATTGATTTTGTCGTTACTGGTTTTACTGTGTCGTAACTGGTTTTACTCAGACTCGATGTCTAAACATATCATATCGAAGTCTAGACGTATCATATCGATATCTAGACGTATCATACCCATGTTCAGACGTATCATATCGATTTCAAGACGTATTATATCGATGTCTAGACATATCACATCCATGTCCAGACGTATCATATCGATTTCAAGAACTAATTTATCGATGTCTAGACGTATCATATCGATGGCTAGACGTATCATGTCGATGTCCAGATGTATCATATCGATTTCAAGACGTAATTTATCGTTGTCTTTACGTATCACATCCATGTCCAGACGTATCATATCGATTTCAAGACGTATTATATCGATGTCTAGACGTATTATATTGATGTCTAGACGTATCATATCGATTGCTAGGCGTATCATGTCGATTTCAAGACGTAATCTATCGATGTCTAGACGTATCACATCCATGTCCAGACGTATCATATCGATGTCTAGACGTATCATATCGATGACTAGACGTATCATATCAATGTCTAGAAATATTATATCGATGTCTAGACGTATCAAATCGATATCCAGACTATCATATCGATGTCTAGACGTATTATATCGGTGTCTAAACGTATCATATTGATGTCTAGACGTATCATATCGACGTCTTCATGTATCCCCACGTCTTACAGTATCATATCCACGTCTACAAGTATAATATTGGTGTCTTTGCGAAGTCATAAAGAAGATGCGTGATTCATTTCTCAATATCTAAGTAATATAAAGATAAACAGTACAAATCCACAAATCATGGGAATGTATTTAAAACTTTATAGGATAAGAAATGCACTCTAGAAGTCTAAATCTTGAAAATGTATATATATATATATATATATATATATATATATATATATATATATATATATATATATTATTGATTTTTGTCTTTGCAGTGATTTACTGTGATTACGTGGCCTCTGGAAAGTAAGATACATTTTGTTTTATCTAATAAGGGTTAAAAAACAAGAAAATGGTAGAATTGTTATAACTCTATTGCATATATATAGGGTCAGTGTTTTAAAACTATAGAAAGGTATCTTACAGTAACCTACTAATGCTGACAGGCTAGTTAACTAATTAAGAACCTATGAAAGTACCGAATAAAAATATAATGCTAACTTCATATGTTATTTAAATATATAGCTTATGAACAGTTTCTCCTTGCTTATTCTGTCCTGTATTATCTATACTCAAGAGGAGTAGTTATGTGTTTGTGCAAAATTGATAGTCACTATTTTTTCACTCTGAATATGTCATAATTTTTCGATTTGCTGGCTTTTTCTTTATTTCATTCTTCTTATTTGCATGGGATTTATCTTTGTCCGTCCGTCCGTCTCCTCTCTGTAGGAATATACCTATCACCAATCTGCCGCTAGCACCGCCTCTCTAAAAAAACGGCGTCCAGTTATGTCCGTCTGACTTTCTCTCTGTCCGTCTGTCTCTCTGTCTATGAGTCTCTCTGTCTATCTCTTTGTGGTAGCTGCAGATTTGTTAACAGTGTTTATAACAAACTATCTTCATGCCCGTAGTTGTATGTTCGCGGTCTCCCTGTCTCTCCAATGCCATTAGTCATAACTTATTTGACTTTGACAGACCCTTGGTGTTTATAGAGGACTACATACGAGACCATGTTCTGCCTTTCTACGCTAATACACACACTACCACCAGTCTCTCCGGGCTACAGACCACGCACTTTCGGCACGAGGCAAGGTTAGTTGTTGTATACGAACTAACAAGACATCACATGTGTATATAATAAATATATATGTGTGTGTGTGTGATACAACGTGGCTCGCACGTGCCTGTGTGTGTGTGGGTGTACTTGTGCGTTTGTGTAAAATATCAAATTGAAGATCTGTGACATGTGTAATCTCATTGACGAATTGTCATTAAAATTGTTTCATCAAACTTTTAAATTATGTCACTTTATAATTACCACTCATTAAACCTGCCCCACGGAGAAGATGCAGACATTTGCAGGTTGTTTGATTAATTAAGTCAACCACCGCTGTCCTGACAAACGTGCATCAGTTGGCAGTCAAATGAAAACATTTGTTCGAAACGCTTGTCAAATTGCTGAATAATAATTACACATTAAATAGATGAATTTATTTAAACATTAATTATACAGATTCAACATCCATTCTGGTTTACAGCTTCCTAGTTTTCAAAACTGTGAATTGGTGTACATATATAACATGTAAGGTGGAACGAAATTATAGGGGTTACCGATGAGTCAAAAAGAGATAATTACTTTAGCTGGCGAATGTCACATTATAATAATAGAGTAATCAAACATTTAATACGGTTAATAGAGTGTGCGTAAACACATCGCTAAATTGTTTGACAACATAATACCAGTACAGGAAGTAGACAGTGACAGGGAGCTTATTTTCAACATACATGAGCAAATAACTATAACCGTGTACCTCTATGATCATGACACATACCCATTACATAACCTCCGGCAGTGATATAGAAGTAGAAAAGAAATACCCATCATTTGCATCGTAAAAACACCTTCAGACCTTGGACCATTAACCCTTTTTCTCAACCATGTTTGGAAAGTTGCCTAAAACAGAGTTTATTAGTATATAACTCATTTACATTCATCTATAGTCTACATCCGCCTTCATATATATGTATATATGTATGTGTGCGTGTGTGTGTGTTAGGGTATGTGTACATGTGTGTGAGGGTGTGGGTGTGTGTATGCGAATTAATGTTGTATATATGAATGTATTAATATCACATATATAAGAAGTTTTACTATATTCGTGTATAATATATGTGTGTGTGTGTATTTTGTTATGATAGCACAGCTTTAATGATGCAACGTACGACAACATATAACTTAAACACGGGAACAGCAGCTGCTGCGATGATGATTCATGTGGTGTTGCATTAAAAATTTCAGACCAAGAGTTTATCCTCAACAATTGATTCAAAAATTGATACAAATTATATTTTACACTTAGCGAACTCATTTCAGGAAATTTTAATCAATTATGGGCTGAATCTTATTTGAAGGATATATATATATATATATATATATATATATATATATATATATATATATATATATTCTCTGAACAGTTCCTTATAACATAACATGGCTTGTACTGCTCATTGTCGCTAATTTGTATATATGTATGTATGTATCTTAAACATTATGTTATGAGGTCTCTTTACATGACGGAGAAATGCCTGAATCCAAGGCTTAATATTTATTTCTTAATCAAACTAAATGAGTTAAAATTGAAAAATTATAGTATGTTTGTTATCCTTAGTTTTCATTTATTTTTTTTTTTCACAAAAAAGGTAAATATAATAAAAGGTTCCATCAACCATATGGAATGTAAAATATGTCCTGATACAAGCAGGGAAATATCATGCAGCAGAGGCATTCGGAAACTACAACACATATTTCCCCTTGTGTACAACAAGTGCGTTTCCTGACGAACTCTTGAATAATGTTTCTATTCAATGTAGGGAAATTATAAAGAAATGTTTGAACACAACAGACGATGACGTCGTGATATTTACGGGGTCAGGAGCCACGAGTGCTATACACAAACTCATTCACGCCTTGGAGGTCGAGGACGAGCAAGCCAAGAACACAGTACGTGATTTCATTGGGCAAAAACAAAATGTTGGATTCTCAGGCACCGCCCGCATCAATTTTACCCCAGGCATGAAATTTTTTTTTTATTTCGATTTTCAAAAGAAATTAACCGATTTGTGCACCGGCCTATCGGACGCTTGTTGTTTGCGGTCCATAATGTTCGGTTTTTACTAAAATGCTAGCATGAACGCGTACACGCATATTTCTACTGTTTACTCCAAAACATAACCGGCCCTGCACGCATGCGTGTACGCGTTTAAGTAACAACCGAATGTTTGATATCTTATTAAAGCGACCCGAACGCTTCTTGGTATAAAAAGGGTAAACAAATCGCCCTCCCTCAATGATTTAAAAAAAGTGCCTAAGATCCCCCATTTTTTTTTGGCCTTACAGGCTTTAATTAGAAGGACACACCCTTCCGCTAGAGGTCGTCTCTACCAAAAACGCATCTCTTAAAGTTAGGCAATGTTGGATGACTGTGACATCTTGTCTCAACTGTAAAACTTCAAAATCAATATTTTTTAAAGGAAACACTTCTGTTTACATTCTACATGCGTATGCTTACAAAATATTACTTATTCCGAGACATCCTCACCACAGAAGCACCAATATGTTACTTGCCTTAAAATTGATCATACAACCTGCCGTTGCCCTAAAATCAACATATACATTGTTTATTTAAGATACTTTAATTTTCTGTTTCAGACTGTGATAGTCGGTCCGTACGAGCACCATTCAAACATACTTCCATGGAAAGAGTCGGGCGCTGAGGTGAGGGCTCTATGAACAAATCGACACACATTTTCAATAAATGGTATCGTGATTGTTCAGCTCACTCTGACTTGTACCCATTCACTTTGGGTGGAGAGCCCCCCCCCCCCCCCCCCCCCGCTGATTTAACTAAATGTTTAATTATGACGGTTTAACTTCATTGAATATTATTTAAATAAATACGTGCAAGGTCCCAGATTTAAAAAACTGGAATTAATATATAAATAAATTGTCGCCAAAGTTTAATAAAATTGTAATATTGACTCATATACTTCACTTACACATCATGCACATACATAAATAAGATGAAAAGATTCAAACTTATTTGAAAAGTAAAGTAAATGAATTAAACAGAATTTTAATTACAAAGATACCTACATACAAACATAAGGGGTAATCCGGAGCTGGGGCAATCTAAAATCGCTACACCGGCGTGTATGCAGTTACTGTCAAGTAGTATCTGAGATGAAACCCGGTGGACCATAATCACAATCACGCTCAGCTGTCCTAGATGTGTCCATTATATGACAACTTATGTACAAAAAGTATACCATTCCGACACGTTGACGATGATCATTACGTTATGTGTCATGTGATGTCGTGTAAACTGGTGGATTCTAAGCACTCAACAGCCGAGCAACATGTGGGAGCTTTCCGGTTTACATCCCGACACGCAGAACAAAACTGCCAGTTTAAACCACTGTGAAAGCTGATAAAGAACTGAAGTCCATTAAAACATGCGTTTCCGAGTTAAAACACACGTCTTAAATGTGTAATAATATTGATCAGATTCTTGTCTGTACCATCCCGTTTTGCCGTCTGTTGACATAACTTTTTCATGGTCCAATTATGTCTAGTTTGAAATGGTAATATGTAATGTGTAATATGTTATGCGTAATATTACGTAAAAGTAGGTTTTCATGTGACATGAAAATCCATTAAGTTTTTTTCACAAACAGATCCAAAACACATAACCTTGCATTTTCATATATTTATTTTTCCTTTTCACAGACAGAACGAATTAAAGAGACGTTCGATGGGACCATTGACCTTGATGACCTTGAGAGGAGATTAAAGGTAGATATAACGCGTGTTACTGGCAAGATGTAAAGGATGAGGAACATTGCAACAGATATAATAATAATGTATCTCTTTTTTCTAATAAACTCATGTAAATTTTAAACATTATTCCTAAGCAATAAAAGGCTAACAAGCGTAACAAGATAACTGATCAGAATATTGGAAGGTATATTAATATAACAGATTATATAAGCTCAGATGCTTAATAGGTGAGGTCCAGGGGTCCTGACGCCCCCTTTCAGAAGTCACCTATTCTTGCAAACTGTTTTAAGGGTATCCGGTCATTTTTTTGCGGCCAGGATTCCCCTATTTCTGAAGCCCCTGTCACATTAGCATTGCGTGGGCCACACGGGCTTGTTGCGCGCATGAAGTTTGTTGCACGCAGGAACATTTCTGCGGGCAGGCCAAGATTTGGGTAGGTTTCGCGTGGAACTTGCCCGTGGGATGCGTGGAATCTGCGGGGGCCTTGCGTTTGCTCCGTGTGACATGAGGGCCAGGCGTGTGAGAGCTTGGAGCCAGCTCCGGGCCACATACGGGCACTGCGGGTTACCTGCGTGACACCTGCATGGGCGTTGCCTGCAAGGCGCGAGGGTTGCGCGTCCCTGTAGCGGTCATATAAATGCAGGTTGGGTGCCGAGGTCATCACGTCTCAGTCATATGTCATTGTGTCAAGATGACCCGTCGGTCATCCAAGAAGCGCGCCAAGGGCGGTAAGGGCCGAGATAGCTCGCCGGTGTCTTGTGAGAGCCCTCCACAAAACCCTGATCAGTCAGGTCCCTGCAAGACGTCGTGGCTGTCGTGTACTCAACCAAGCCCGGGTACACCATCTTCTTCGCCTCCTTCTCTGATCCCTCCGTCCTCTGATGTGATGCAGCTGCACTTGTACCAGCGTAAGGCCGAGTTGTGCCTGAATGATGCCTAGTTTATACTGAAGGCGTGCCCTGTTA
This sequence comes from Sipunculus nudus, assembly GCA_026874595.1. NCBI lineage: Eukaryota > Metazoa > Annelida > Sipuncula > Golfingiida > Sipunculidae > Sipunculus > Sipunculus nudus. The sequence goes on from CM049313.1 coordinate 71,419,053, forward strand.
GCCATCCAGCAGAGAGAAGTCCTCTCTCTTCAAAACCAGACTAACAACTGAAGGAATTCCTCTGATGGGACTATTTATATGGCAGTGGTAGTCGTAGAATGCCTGCATATGCCCACAGCCAGCCCTCAGATTACCAGCAGGAAGGCAGTAACTGGCCCTCAACTTGCCCTCACTTTCCTCGTTTATCTCGTTCTTGCCCGCAGGAATGACGGCTTACACGAGGTATCAACATCGTTCCTCGCCAGCAAAACGCACGCTCCATGCCCGCATCTGACACGCAGTGGCGCGAAATTGCCACAGGTCCACGGCCAACCTAATTTCTTCAAGCGGGTTAAATGCCTGTGACTTGCGGCCGCTACGGGCCTCCTGGGTTTTCTGCGTGGACTCTGCGGGCAAACGCACGCAACTTACCCGGACCACGTTTTGAGCATGTTCAAAACTTGGCTGCGGGAAATTCGGACTTCCGTGCGCACCTGCGGGCAGGTCTGGGCAAGATACGCCAGGTCCGTGCCAACTGCGGGGAGCTGCGGGCAGCAAAAATTGTCACCCGTAAGTTGCACGCAATGTGAATGTGACAGGGGCTTTAGGATTTGTCATTAGTTGGGCAGTCTGTGATGGGTTGGGCCTCTCCCTTATCTAAATCTGGGACCCACCCCTGAAACTTTATCAAAATTCTTAATTCACATATGTTACTACATATGCATGAATAACTCGAGAATGTCGGGGATAGTTAGCTTATATTGGCTCAGTCGCCGCGGACTATGTTCGTGTGCGAAATAACTGAAAATTGGCTGTTTTTTTTTATAATTGGCACAAACTTTCTTTGTTCATCTTAATGGGTCAGAAGACAAAACCTTTTTAAATTGAAATCAAGGTCTATTTATGAGAGTTATTTTGACTCTGCATTGTTTAATTTTTATGAAAGTCACACTTTGAACTTTTCAGTAAAATGGGTGAATGTTTCATGATGGGCTCCACTATCCTTGGATTTTATTGCCCTTATCTATAACCTTGTAGGACCTCCTACAAATTTTCCATTTAGAAAATTAATACCTTTAGAAAAATATTGATAAATTTAACAAAAAAATAGAATATCAATGGATACGGGCCAGCAGACAACACTCATTTAAAAAGGGAGTTTGAAAAAAAGTAATGGCATTAATTATGCCAGCCTTAGCTGGTTGAAAATATCATCGTAGCGTTGGACTGTTTGTGATAGTTGTAAGGTTGCAACCGGTTTCTATGGCTCAGGGGGTTCTTCGGTGGTATGACCAAGCTATGGGGACGATTACGCGTCCGGGGCCCGCAAGGGGGGGGGGGGGGGCAGTATCTACCGGGCCTGGTTGACGCCAGGATATAAAATGAGAGGAAGTCAGAATTGAATTCTGCAGATGTGCATATATATGTAGTTAAGTTAAGCATTTAAAAAATGGAGGCGGTTACCTCCATAAAAAAGTTATATGGTTGCATTGTGCTCATTACTTTTCAGACCCTGTTTATAGTTGTTACCTTTTGTCAGATTCACCAAGATGGCGGCCGGCGCATTATTGTGGCCATCTCGGCAGCGAGTAACGTGACTGGGATCAAGACGGACACTGTGGCGGCCGCCGAGCTCTGTCACAAATATGGAGCCCTGTCACTGTGGGACTACGCAGCCGGGGGTCAGTAGCTAAGTTTAATAAGCTCTCCGTATATTATATTTTTTACCTATCACACAGTCCAGATGTTATACCAGGGTGGCAAGGTTTTCTCAACATATTTTCCCTTATTCGTGGAGGGTTAGAGTAACACTCCATGGAACATAGTATATAAAAGCGGACCGAACTGTCTCGCTAGTGAAGCTGGCTCTAGGACAACTACCCCCCGGACAATTACCCCCCGGACAGAGTCCTGATCAGCCCAATGTTTTCCCCTGAACAATTTGTCTTCGAAACAATATATATACATATATATATATATATATATATATATATATATATATATATATATATATACCGGGGATATTATTCAGTTATAGACCCGACCGGTTACTCTGCGTTATAGCAGCGTTCGTTTTTGGCAGTTATTTTTAACACTTAAAGCATCGGCTTTGGCTGAAACAAGCTCTCGGTGATCCGCATATTAAAGTCAGGTGTCCGCCTCAGAGAACTTTTTTTATACACAACATATATAATTTAGTGAAATTTCAAGGGGCTTGAAATTTGCCCGTATAAAACAGTTGTCAACAAGTACGGGCTTCACTGTACAACTGAATTCAAATGATTCTTTTCCAATTTGGGACAATTCGTATTAAGGGCTGGCTAGTATCTTGAACTCATCTGTGAACCAGGCTTGTTTATTAATAACCTCGCTGAGGCATAAGAAGGCTATGACCACAGTGTTGGTTCTATGTTTCAATAATAATGATTGATAATTTGGATGAACTTTCACGTTTGACTTGATTTGTAATGCAGACCCGTTTTCATTGTGAAAAATCCCATGGGGGCGAAAAAAAAACATGTTTCTAATAAAAAAAACGGTGTATGTTAACAAACCTAAAAGAGAAACCTCCCTGTAATATACAAGTTGCTGTACTCCTAGCACCCGTCCTCTCATCCTAGGCTAGGCTGCAAGAGCCACCACTTGAAATTATACCGCATATCCGCACTTACAGAAAGCCATAATATTTGGCAAATGAGGATCATAATTTTGTCCTGATGCGAGGATGTTAAAGCTATGATTACAGACACTCGACAGCTCTCAATCACAGTTACCGGGTATACCTATAGTAACGCAAACTCCCCCTCCAACTTTTTAGCTGCTCTAGATTGCATTGTAATTTTCACGTCAAAACGAAATAATGGTTGAATTTTTTGAGATGCTTGTCATGATTCCAGTGATCTGTCTAAATTCAGCTTTGCAAAAAAAAGGATCAAATAAAATATAGCATGATTTAGTAAACCGGGATGTTTGAGTTCAAAATTAAAAAAAAAAAATAAAATGCTTTATATCGACAACCCAAAATACACAGAACAATTGTTTCTACAGAATTTTGCCGTTTGGCAGCCAGCACGAATATACCTTTTACAACAATGCAATAACAAACCTCTATTTTAAACCTGTTACCTATTCGTGTTCCAAGACAAAACTATATATTCTTCATGTATTCAACATGAAGATTATAGTTTTTCAACAACAGTAGCGATACTAGTCTGCTACGGCGAGGTTTGTACCTGGCTACTTCTCAGTTACTGGTTCGTACCTAGTTTTTCTCGAGTTCCTGTTTTGTACCTGCTTCCTGATCAGTTACTTGATTGTACCTGGTTATTGCTCAGTTACTGGTTTGCATCTGATTCCTGCTCCGTTACATGTTTGTACCTGGTTCCTGCTCCGTTACTGGTTTGTACCTGGCTCCTGCTCCGTTACTGGTTTGTACCTGGTTCCTGCTCAGTAACTTGTTTGTACCTGGTTCCTGCTCAGTTACTGGTTTGTACCTGCTTCCTGATCCGTTACTGATTTGAATCCTAATTCTGCTCAGTTACTTGTTTGCACCTGATTTCTGCTCCGTTACTGGTTGGCTCCTGATCAGTTACTGGTGTGTGTCTGTTAATTCTCAGTTACTGGTTTTTACCAATTTCCTGTTCAGTTACTGGTTTGTACCTGGTTCCTGCTCAGTTACTTGTTTGTAGCTTGTTACTGTTCAGTTACTGGTTTGTACCTGGTTCCTGTTCAGTTACTGGTTTGTACCTGGTTCCTGCTCCGTAATTGGTTTGTACCTGGCTCCTGCTCCGTTACTGGTTTGTACCTGGTTCCTGTTCAGTTACTGATTTGAATCCTGTTTCTGCTCAGTTACTGGTTTGCACCCGATTCCTGCTCCGTTACTGGTTTGTATCGGGCTCCTGCTCAGTTACTGGTTCCTACCTTGTTTCTGTCGAGTTCCTGTTTTGTACCTGCTTCTGATCAGTTACTGGTTTGTACCTGCTTCCTGATCAGTTACTGATTTGAATCCTAATTCTGCTCAGTTACTTGTTGGCTCCTGATCAATTACTGGTGTGTACCTGTTCCTTCTCAGTTACTGGTTTTTACCAATATCCTGTTCAGTTACTGGTTTATACCTTGTTCCTATTCAGTTACTGGTTTGTACCTTTCTCTGATCAGTTACTTGATTGTACCTGGTTATTGCTCAGTTACTGGTTTGCACCTGATTCCTGCTCCGTTCCTAGTTTGTACCTTGCTCCTGCTCAGTTACTGGTTCGTACTTTGTTTCTGTCGAGTTCCTGTTTTGTACCTGGTTCCTGTTCAGTTACTGAATCCTGTGTCTGCCCAGTCACTGGTTTGCACCCGATTCCTGCTCCGTTATTGGTTTGTATCGGGCTCCTGCTCAGTTACTGGTTCCTGCCTTGTTTCTGTCGAGTTCCTGTTTTGTACCTGCTTCTGATCAGTTACTGGTTTGTACCTGCTTCCTGATCAGTTACTGATTTGAATCCTAATTCTGCTCAGTTACTTGTTTGCACCTCATTTCTGCTCCGTTACTGGTTCGCTCCTGATCAATTACTGGTGTGTACCTGTTCCTTCTCAGGTACTGGTTTTTACCAATATCCTGTTCAGTTAATGGTTTATACCTGGTTCCTATTCAGTTACTGGTTTGTACCTTTCTCTGATCAGTTACTTGATTGAACCTGGCTATTGCTCAGTTACTGGTTTGCACCTGATTCCTGCTCCGTTCCTGGTTTGTACCTGCCTCCTGCTCAGTTACTGGTTGGTACCTTGTTTCTTTCGAGTTGCTGTTTAGTACCTGCTTCTGATCAGTTACTTGATTGTACCTGGTTATTGCTCAGTTACTGGTGTGCACCTGATTCCTGCTTCGTTCCTAGTTTGTACCTTGCTGCTGCTCAATTACTGGTTCGTACTTTGTTTCTGTCGAGTTCCTGTTTTGTACCTGCTTTCTGATCAGTTACTGGCTTGTACCTGGTAATTGCTCAATTACTAGTTTGCACCTGATTCCTGCATCGTTACTGGTTTGTACCTGGCTCCTGTCCCGTTACTGTTTTGTACCTGGTTCCTGCTCAGTTACTTGTATGTACCTGGTTCCTGCTCAGTTACTGATTTATTTTGCTTCCTGATCAGTTACTAAGTTGAATCCCGTTTCTGCTCAGTTATTTGTTTGCACTTGATTCCTGCTCCGTTACTGGTTGGCTCCTGATCAATTACTGGTGTGTACCTGTTCCGTCTCAGTGACTGGCTTTTACCTATTTCCTGTTCAGATACTGGTTTGTACCTGGTTCCTGCTCAGTTACTTGTTTGTATCTTGTTTCTGTCGAGTTCCTGTTTTGTATCTGCTTCCTGCTACTCGATTGTACCTGGTTATTGCTCAGTTACTGGTTTGCACTTGATTCCTGCTCTGTTACTAGTTTATACCTGGTTCCTGAACAATAACTGTAGTGAACCTGATTCCTGCTCTTCTACTGGTTTGCTTCTGATCAGTTACTGGTGTGTACCTGTTCCTGCTCAGTTAGTGGTTTTTACCTATTTCCTGCGCAGTTACTGGTTCGTACCTGCACCACTTTTTTTTTTTACAAATCTTGCTCCTTTAAACTTGACGCTGCAGGCGACGTATTCGCGCAGTGCAACTTCTGATTGACAAACTTTATAACCGGGTGATTAATTACTGATGGCGGTCAGATAAAGTTAATTACGCTTGATAGTCGTTTGTTTTCTGAAATCAGAATTAAAAATTTAAACAAACCAGGGTCTGACTTGTCAGATTAGGATTTAAAAGAATTAAATTTTATCTGGAGGGCATGTCATAAAGGTCCTACATCTCCAGACATATTTTAAAGATTTTTTATTTTAACTTCTTGAAATATGAAATTAAAAGTTAAGATTTTCTTTGAAACATATCGATATTATTTATACTCATTCAATAGACGGTGTTATTATTATGTCATCATGGACCCCTAGACGCTTTTACAAAATATACTTGTCATCATATTAATTATAAAAAACATATGTGTTTGTACCAGTCGTTATCCTGTGACATCATATGAGGATTGCGTTAATAGTGAAATGTTGAGCTGTATATTCTAGCTTATGTAGTTTAATCAAATAGTTAGGGACCTATTAATAAAATGAGTGACGTCATAATTTTTTTTTCTTGCAGCACCGTACCTGAAGATCGACATGAACCCTTCGGAGAGTGGGTAAGTTTAAAAAAACAGCAAATCCTTACATTTGGTACCTATTTCATTTTAATACATTCCTCGCTGAGTAATTATACGCTTACATCCTCTTTCGACATTTTTGCCTTTCCCAAACCAAAATTAACTTCCAAGAAATAATCGCCCAAAACTGTCAGACTTTGATTATACATTGTTGATCTGTGGACTCTTTCTCTCTCTATATATATGCATTTATTAATGTTTTCGTTGTGACCTAAACTTTTGTCTATTTCAGGTACAAAGATGCTGTGTTTATATCTCCACACAAGTTTGTTGGCGGTCCCGGAACTCCGGGTGGGTTGCTTTATGATATTTAATGATAATACAGAACATATATTTATATTACTTTATTTTATTTATAGAAACCATTCACAGATTAACATTCAATAAAAAGGGCACCGTATCCTTAATGGCCAAATATTCGTCAGTGAATGGTCACGTAAGCACATATTGTATTTGCAAGTACACATAGAACTCAAACTTTCTCATTATTCTGGTTAAAAGACTGTTATAACACAACAAAAGGGGTTGTTACAACAGCCTTTTTAATTAACCATTTTACCTATATTTTATATCAAATTAAATATAGCAGCACATATATGTAGAATGAACGAAAACCTAATTAAACAAATGATTTGCGGTTAATGTTGAGTTAGGGAGAAGATTGTTTTATTACTAACCATTTTCCTTTATCAAATTAAATATAGCAGCACATCTATGTAGAATGAACAAAAACCTAATAAGAAAAATTGATTTGCGGTTAATGTTGAGATAGGGAGAAGATTTGTTTTTAACTAACCATTTTACTATATCAAATTAAATATAGCAGCACCTCTATGTAGAATGAACGAAAACCTAATAAAAATTTGATTTGCGGTTAATGTTGAGATTAGGAGAAGATTTTTTTCCCATTTTTTTTATTTTCATGTCCACCAATGTGTATTTCTCTGTCGGAAGAACGACTTGTGTTGTCTGCGTTCAACATTTGCCACATATAGCATGGCGCTCCGTATTGTTTTCAGCTGATCTTTCTTGGAGTTGCAGGAGAGTCTAAGCTGCATACAATGATAATGCTGAATGATAAAGTCTTCCTTCTCTCAACAGGTATTTTGGTGGCCAAAAAAAAGTTGTTCCAGAACACGGTTCCTGGCGGGTGTGGTGGAGGGACAGTTGTCTTTGTAAGTATATCACGTGATTGCCTTACGTCATATCAATATCACTACGGTTATCTGCTGTGAATTGGGGATCAGTGAAAATATGTGGAACACGATTTGAAATATTCACCTAACCGAGAGATATTTCACGTACTTCCGCCCTGTTTGTTTTAATACCTTATTAGTTTATAATGGTTGCCTTTATTGTTAGGTTTATATTTACGTGTTTCTCTCTTTACATTTATGTGTTGTAAACAATAATCAATACCTAGGTGATTTCCAATCTCATTTTTCAGGTGACTAGCGAGTCCCATCTGTATACAAGTGACATAGAAGAACGAGAGGAGGGCGGGACGCCGGCAATCGTTGAGTGTATCCGGGCAGGTCTGGTGTTTCAGCTTAAAGAGGTAACTATTTAATATTGATAAGTCAATATCAGCAAACCTAGCGGAAATCAAAGATGATATTCTAGATGCTAGATGTGAGACCGGTGTCGCTTCCTTTTTTCTGAACAATCATACATCTTTTCTGAGAAGATAAAACAACTAAAACTGGCAGAAATGTTCAAAATGTTTCGAATCAGCTGATTCTTACATCTTTCAAGGTTTCCGAACAACAGGTTCTTCCATCTTCTGAGGTTTCTGATTCTTAAACAAACACTTCATATTTCTGACTCCATTGATGACCTTCTGTAGACAACATGAAGACCACCTTCATCAACACCGTCTCGTAGTTATGATTTATAGGCCTCCCCGGATTCATTGTCTCCTGAATATAACGTTGTTTCTCTCTTTCGTAAAATTTTATGTGGGATATGATATTAATGTTTTCATCGTCGTTAGTTACTTGGTTATTCGACTGTTTGTTTTGTATGATTGGAACTTTACTTGAAAACTTTAAATGGATTTTAGTGAGGTTTTGTGGACATTAGGGAATAAGCAATTAAATGTTGGAGGTCATCATAATAACCTCGAATACATATTCATAACCAAAATATGTTTCGTTAAAACAATTCTTAATCTTTGTGAGACAGTCTTATGCCCAAAAATCCTTTGCCCTGTCCTTTTGAAATTAAAATCCTGTTTTACCTGACCAAACTGATTTATGGTGTTTTTATTCCAGGAAATCGGTCCGGAATATATCGAAACAATCGAAGAAAAGCTGTGCAGGTACCTTTTCTAATGTTGATTTTTCTTTTTATGCCTCACCGTGTATTTGACTTGTATGTTTAATCTCTCGTGAGCTGACGAAAACCAACAAACAGCGACATCTGTTGTTGAAATAATACACCACGAGTAATATACCACCAGGCCCCTAACGCATAACGTATCACCTAAAATAGCTCTACAATAAATATATGTGTACCATTTACAAATTGATCCAGCCATTCATGTTGTAAAGTATAAAATACATGTTTTATTGTGCAATACATAGGAAGGATAATATTACAGGAAAAAAACTAACACCTGATTTTTCGCGATTATCTCAACACAAGAAAATCTAACCAAACAAAACTTTTACCAAAGACAGCAAGAGGAAAATGCGTAATATTAGGTACCCTTCCTGCTCGCGATATAAATATTATTCATTTTATGGCCTGTTCACATGTCTTATATATATCCGTGGTTCATGGCTTTCCCCTAACAGGTGACAATTGTTTATCCTCCTTGGATATGGATATGAAGTAATGTGATGTAACAGTGAAACGTATGCCGAGGAGAATACAAGTCCTCCTGTAAACAGAGGACAACAGCTCCCGATTTTCGGTCCCCTTTTTTGTGCGTCGACGTGTATTATGACGTCATCACTGCTCCCTGTCATGTACATTTCATATACTCGTGGCAAGATGTGGCTACAGGATAAACAAGTTACTCATAAAATGGTTTTAAATTGTTTACAGGAAAATGGCATAATGTGGGTCATTATTTTCATAATAATTAATTACGCATTTTCCTCCTTCTGGGCAAAAAAAAATGGGCGTTCTTTAACTCCCCCACAAAATAATCGATAAAACAAAGCTGGTGGACAGGGGTGGTGGACTGGTTCTATTTTAGGTTGTACGTTTGTCGCACGTGTGAAGGGACAAACGTTTCTAGAAGGTAACCCGAACAATCAAACATATTGAATAATCATGTTCAGAGAATCCGACGAACAAAAACTGCCCATTGTACCGAATTGCATCATCAGCGCCATCTATTAAACCTTTCCGAAGATGATGTTTAAATTGTGAATATATGCTGTAAAATCTATGCCAAGAAATTAGAATATTACTAACAAAATTAGAAAGAAAAGTACAGTGGTAGGGATCATGTATTATACTATATAAATATAAAATTATATAATAATTTTTCCTTTCGGCTGATATCTAATCATAGGAGATTTTGCCATAAATACGAGATGGTTATATAGTGGTCGCTGTCCGTTCATGGTTTCATATAAATCACAGAAAAGCATTTGACGCCTGGAAGAAGAACCGGAACATCAAGATCCTTGGTGACCACAGCTCCCCGCGTATTCCTATCTTCTCTTTCCTCGTCATGCACACCGAGAGCGGAAAGCTCTTACATCATAACTTTGTGGCCGCAGTTCTCAATGACGTTTACGGCATACAGGCACGTGGGGGCTGCGCATGCGCGGGACCGTATGCACAGGTACATTCAAATTTGAAATTTTATTATATACATATACTTACAAGCAACTGTATATCAAAATGTATGTAAATTTATATATATATATATATATATACACACACACATATATATATATAATCACTCAAGAGTTAACACAGTACAAAGACAATTCTCTTGGAGATTTAAATGTACGTTTACATCTCGTTTTACTAGTTGATTCTGTGTTTTACTTGTTGACTCGGTGTTTTACTTGTTCCCTCTGTGTTTTACTTGTCGACTCGATGTTAACATTTAGGACCTGTTAAGTATGGATGAGGACGTTGCCCAGCAGTTCGCCTGGTTTCTCAAGGGAAGGGAAAAATCGTGAGTTTATGGTTTAAATCACAGATATCACACTATTTCACTCCTGGTTTCAGATATACCCGAATCTGTCCTTAATTAACGAACCATTATTGAATGTTGAAAAAATAATGAACTGTCTTAAGCGACATTATCTAATCACAATAAACATGTTATTGCAGAAGCTCGATATATGCAGATATTTTATGCTTCAAAAGGTTAAATAATATTTAAAATAACAATAACAAGCACTGTAAAATATATTACAAAGTTAAATGGCATAAAATTTTATAAGCACTCTTTTGTTTATTTTCGTTTATTGTTTTAAAATAAATTCTAACTATTCAAAATTACTTATATATAACAGCTACAAATAACGCTAAAACTTTTCGATAAACAACATAATGTAATCTAATTGTTGGAAATGCTGTCGATTTATCCGTATGCATTTGATGTTAATTCTCTTGACTGGATGAAGCGACATCGCAAACAAAAAATTAAATATTACATAAATGGAACATTTCAAGATAGAGGTTGGGCTTACGTGTGATTTGTTGGTTTTATTGTGGGTTTTATTTTGTAGCGAAAATGGAATTTTACAGATGGAAGAGCCATTGGAAATTATGAAGTAAGTGTGAACATATTTGTGGAATGCTCGTAGTTATACAAAAGTTGTACTTTTGTGCTTGTGACTTCAACCTCGCTATTTCTAGTCTCCCCCCCCCCCCCCCCCCCCAACCCGTGTTACCCAGGGGCAAGATCTGGTCACATATGTGTACTTGGGCCCTTTGCGAGGCGGGTTTTAAGCCGGAACCCGCGGGGGCGCAGAGTCTCCGGGCCACAATGGGCCGCGCTTAGAATTCTTTGCGGAGCGAGCTACATCTAAATAAAGTTCGGGACGGGCCGAAATAAAGTCTGTGCGGGACAGGGAAGATCAATACTCGAGCGGTTAGCTCCTACCAAAAAGATAATAAAACATTTTACGAGTGTTACATGAAAATTGTTATCACAGTTCAGGTACATACGAATGTAATTCGTTAGTTATTCTACAAGTTTGATTATCACTCTCCGAACACTTAACGATACCGATAACCACTCAGATGGAATCATCTCTTGTCTCTTTTTGTTAATTCATGAAGGCCTGGGTTCTCCAGACTTAATCTTCCGTATTTCTTCGACGAGGAAGAGGTGGACTACGTCATAAAGTCCGTGGATCACATGGCCGAAAACTGCTGGAAATTACTGCCTCAGGTAAGGGCTAAAAGACGTTGGGTATCAGACATTTTTTTTCAAAAATCAGTGAGGCGGGCTAATAATTTTACCTTATTTTTTCTTTTACAGTTTTCTTTCAAATGTCAGATAAAAATTACGTATGATCATTGGTCAGCATGAAAATAACATAATTGTTGTGATAAACAGGTGACAGCACATCATAGCAAAACGAAATATTAATATTATTATTATTATAAAAGAAATGTCCGACCGGCTGCAGCTCAAAAGTGGTTATATTGGAAAACCAAAATGTCGGGGGAGGGGAGGGTTCAAAATTGATATTTTGAACATGCATTAAAAAGAAAAAAAAATATGTGCCTGCTTGTCTTAACGATAAGTTGAAATTCTTTGATAATTAATTACCAATTTAAGAACTTTATTGTTTTGCTGAACAGGTAAGTGCACACGGTTTCAAGCAATCTATTTTCATGAAAAAATGTTCCCAAGTGTCTGGAGCTCCTAAGAGGTAATTTATATTGAAAATCAAATATAAAATGATGCCGGGGGGTATCATATTAACTCGCGGTGTCTGAGAAACCAATCTTCTCAAGCTAAATGCTTGAGAATGCTTAATGCTAAATGAACATGAGGTATAAGTGTATATTTTTTCATTTAATTTAATTTCTTTGGTATGTTATAAGAGTTCACAAAATGATTAATTGTATTTTAACAGTACACGTATGAGCCTCGACATGGCAGCTGGCGTCACAAGAATCAGCGTTCTGGTCCACGGATTGGCAGTCTGTGTGACGTGACGTATAAGAACGGCCTGGGAATTGGCAAGGATTATGACGTCAAAGCCAGCGGCAAGATTTCGCTCAAAGTGGGTTTCTGAAATTTCCTTAATAATCAGTCACTAGCGATACACCTTTTATACCGACAAGGTCAGGGTCTAACAAGGGACTGAAAAACGAGAAGAAAGTAACCCCAGGAGAGTCTTGAGTTGGGTAACTGCGCAGAGAGTTTGGTGGCCAATGAACCCATTTCTTCCAAGTAGTAGCAAGAAGAAAGCGCTGGGTTGACCACGCCCTCTTCCGCAAATTATAGTAGGATGACTCAGTTTGTCCAATCAAAGTGCGGTAAACGTAAAATGAGATATTGCCCTGTGAAGGAGCATTGTGTGTAATGATATATTATGATAGAATATGCATGCTGAAATGTGAAATATGGATCTTAGGAACAATTACAGATTCTGGGTTAGCGATTCATTATTAGACAAAAATTATTTAAATATACATAAGCTGATTTAAATGCGGTTAAAATTGTTCACAGGGATCGTAGTACTTTGAAATTTTACCTTTCCAACGTAAAGACATTAGAACAAGTGTACCTCTCCGCAGAAAATTTTGCGCTCTCCACTAAAGATGCATCCCATCATCATATCAAACTTTCAGGCTCACATGCCATCCTACATGCACACTTGCATGCAAAAAGAACTGAATGTTTTCAATAGTAACACTGCTATATCAGTATCACGATTGTGCGGTTAATAAAAACTCCAGGAAAATATAGATCAAGGCCTAAATACAGGAAAGTAAACGGAATAATGAACTATTATTATAGCAAAATATAGAAAATATAGGGACTTTGTCCAACACCACCTGTAAAATATTTTTTTTTTGTGTCATGAATGTTAGCACTAACAGCTACTAATGTAATTTGGAGACTAATCACAGGGAAAGCGAATTGGGTCTACAACTTTACGATTTACTGTTAAGACTTGGTTTAACACAACTAATAAAAAGACAGACAAGATGTAACGAGTACACTAATTCATTATTGGATTTAATGATAACTGACAACCCTGACGCGTTCTCCGATATCCGCGTTTTACCACCCATTTCTAATTGTGACCACTGTCCTGTAACTGGACGGCTCGGTTTTGCACCTGTCTTAAGGAGGTCGCACAGTCGAAACATATGGGATTTTAAGAATGGTGATCATCCTGGCCTTAACGAAGCTTTATGTCGTGAACGTTGGGATTTCATAGATACAGAACCAACAGACGTTAACTCTTTAGCTACACTGTGGACAAACACGTTTTTGTCTATTGCGGCTCGTTTTATTCCCAGGCGAAAAGTGACTGTTCGACCAAGTGATAAGCCATGGATCACATGTGAATTAAAACGATTAATTCGCAAACGAAATAGATTATGGAGGCGCTATAGAAAAACGTCGAATGAGGTCCACTTCCAGGTTTACAAAAAAGTACGTAATGAAGTAGTCCGCTTAAATCGTAAATCATATTCTGATTATATGGAGCGTCTTAACGAACGGCTAGAAAGTTCTGACAGTAAATCTTTTTGGCAAAATGTGAAACATATAATTGGCAATAAAAGGGAAAGCGTAATTCCTCCCCTTTTACATGATGGCGAATTAGTTACTGATGACCAAGAAAAAGCCGAAATGTTTAACCAGCATTTCATCTCACTTTTCGAATCATCTGATTCTTCAAATCACACAAATGACACGAGTTTCACAACACAGTCAACACATAATGGACACCAACGATTATCCAATATTAACATAAATCCTGAGAACGTCCTGAAAATATTAATGGATCTGAATCCAAGTAAGGCCACTGGGCCTGATGATATTGGTAATCATTTGTTGCGCGCAACAGCCAAAAATATCTTCATACCTCTCACTAAGATTTTCAACATATCCTTACAGACAGCCACATTCCCGACCCCATGGAAACTGGCAAATGTTACTCCAGTTTATAAAAAAGGGGATAGAAACCAAACCACTAACTATCGACCTATATCTCTGTTGTGTAACGTTTCCAAGGTATTTGAAAGAGCAGTGCATGATGCACTTTATGCATTCCTAGTAAGTTATAAAATCCTCATAGACAATAACTCTGGATTTAAAAAAGGAGATTCTACTATTAACCAGCTTGTGGCAATAATGGATAAAATTGATACAAAATGTGATGTCAGAATGGTCTTTCTGGACGCCACTGCTGCATTCGACCGAGTGTGGCACGACGGTCTCTCCATTAAATTATTTAACTCGGGGATTCAAGGATCCATACTTAACTGGCTAATTGATTATGTTAAAAATCGCCACCAACGAGTTGTTCTTAATGGTAAGGCGTCAAGCTGGCAGTCCACGTCAGCAGGAGTCCCTCAGGGTTCTATTTTAGGTCCACTGCTTTTCCTTATATATGTAAATGATATTAATTCAGGTATTGAATCAGATTTGCATCTCTTCGCCGATGATACATGTCTCCTTAATGTTGCTACTAATCCACTCTCCACTGCTCGTATAATACAGCGTGATCTGAATACTCTTGGATGCTGGGCCCGGAGGTGGCATATAAAATTTAATCCTACCAAAACTGTCGCAATGACTTTCTCTTCTCGTGTAGGTAAAACACATCATCAAACCTTGTACCTGAATGGCGAACCTTTATCTGAGACTCAAAGCCACAAACACTTGGGAATAACTTTATCATCAGACCTGTCATGGTCCGAACATATTTCTAATATTTGCATTAAAGCCAATAAAAAAATAGGACTACTAAGGCGTCTGAAATATAACATGAGGCGACATACACTGGACCACTTATACAAGTCACATGTTCGTTCAGTCCTCGAGTATGGAAATGTAATATTCGATAATATGAGCATATCAAACCTGTAAAAAACTCGAAAATATCCAATACGAGGCTGCTAAGCTGGTCACAGGAGCACTTCCAACGACCAGTTATGATAAACTTTTATCTGAACTTGGCTGGCCTACATTAGAAAGCAGACGAACAAAATCTAAGCTATGTTTATTCTATAAGTTATATCATGGTCTGTGTCCAGTGTTCATGTCACGATTAATGTGTGCGTCAGTCTCAGACGTTACACCTCGGAACCTAAGAAATGCTAGTGACTTGCGCCCGCCACGTGCAAGAACTGAAAAATACAAATCGTCGTTCATTCCATCTTGCACAGTCCTATGGAGTTCATTAGATGCGTCATTAAAAAATGCAGCGTCATTAAATTGTTTTAAATCTTCTCTAAACAGATACCTTGGCTTAGCGTCAGACCCCCCATTATATTATAGTTATGGAAAAAGAAAGCAGAATATTTTAATTTCAAGACTTAGGCTCGGCCATAGCTGCCTCCAAGATCATCTATATAGACATGGCCTGTCCGAAATTAATCAATGTCCACACTGTGGAATGGTTGAATCATCTGTTCACTTCTTCTTAATGTGTCCATACTACGGAATCGCACGACAACTGCCACTAGAGCAATTACAAAATATAATCCCTGATATAATAACTTCTTTCATTTCAAATCCAGGCAGACAACAAACCGATAAATTAATGTCTATCTTGTTACATGGGTCATCAGATTTCAGTATAATAGTCAATCAGTGTATACTTGATCACGTCTACACATACCTTAAATCATCAAGACGTTTTTTATGCTAAATATGTCATGAAATGTAATTGTAACTGTGATATATTATCTATATTTTTTTAAACATCAAAGTTCAATACCGTTAATCACTGAACTTTGTTTTTGTATTTCAAATGTATTTATCAGACTTGTTGATTGTTCATATCTTATCTTCTATAAGTATTATGGATACATCATATAATGCATGATCGATAACAGATTTCCTCGGTTTTGATATCTCAACATATTGTTATTGAATTCATATCATAAATATTTGCATATTATTTAGACATTCATTGATATATTGTTATAACGGATTTGATATATGCACAATTCTCTTTAATTGTTAGACATTTGTATATTGTATCTCCTGTTTGAAAGTTTGGAGAGTACTTATATTAGCGCTTATAAGCGCTACTTGTACAATCCAAAAGAAATAAATATGTTTAAACCAATGTGGAAAACCTCTAGGTGTTCACCTTTTCAACTGATTGGTACAAAATGAAAAATGCCTTTCCGTGAACGTATTTAGTTGTCTGAGACAGGCGGACAGGCGTCATTGCGACCTCTGGTTCAGAAGAGGGTCTGAATGTCTGTCTTATTAGTCATCTCCGGAATACCCCTGTCATTCTGAATGATTGATACCATGCATAAACAGGGCATTCGTTGGTATGGCTTAGCATTTACATGTACAATATTCACATTATATACTCCAAACCAAATGTGTCCGGAGCAAAGGTTATTGTCTTCACTCGATCCTGTGTATGACATGTGTGTGTGTCTATGTCCGCGCCATATCTGGAGATGGTGTAACGGATGTTATTGACAGTTATCATATAGGCTGGTATTGTGAAAATGTTAACGAAGTTTAATTTTGGGAGAAATCCAAGATAAATAACCCCGGAATCAGTTTAAATGGGTTTTTATAGCACACATGTTTACACTAGGACGTGGCATGAGACGACATGGCCATCTTTGGAGTGCGAACAATGACGTCACGGAGGACAATGACATCACTTCACGTGCCGTTTTCCTGAAAAATGTCATCAAAGGAGGGGGGAGGGGGCTTTATGGTTGTTGTTCGTTATGTTTATAGTCAAGGACAGTAACACCATGGTTAACAGACAGTCCAAGGTGTTTTTAAAATATTTTCAATTAAAATGTTCCCAGGAATAACACTGGTTTAATTAACATTTCATGGCACCAACCTAGAACAGTGTCTACCACGCAGGGTTTGCGTCCCCATATATATCGGACGCTTTTTTAATCTACCGATGTTGAGACGGACACTTTTATCGCGTCTATGACAATCGTCTATGTGCTAAAATAGTAATAATAATAATAATCATAATAATAATAATAATAATAGTGATTGCTATGATAATACCCAAACGGTATGGCACAATGCTAATGCTACCCTGTGTTGAAATATGGTCACACCGATAAATGAATATTTTTCACATAATCCTTTTCCCACAAGACATTTTGGCTCATGAAAGGCATATCAGCAGTAACTGTATTTCCTTTTTTACAGGAAATGTGGAAGAAGGCTAAAGAAATCGTTGACGATGCACCCAACGCCTCTAAGGTAAATATTGTTTGTTCAACTCAAGAGAGACAATGGAGTTTTGAAATTACCCGCATCAACAACAGTCTTGGCGGCCTTTTCCCCTTGTTTGCTTGGTCTTTAATATTTGTACACAATCGGGTAAATATTTCTAATTACGTGCTGTCTTGTTTAGTAACATAACTCACGACATCTATATCTGACGGTTGTGTATGTATCACGTCTAGTCGAAGGCGAGTGAGCGGTTGTTCTTTTGGTCAATATGTTTCAAAACATCCGAGTTTCTTTTGATTTTGAAAATGACAAGTTATGAATCTAAAAGAAGGGGAAGTAATTAATTACATCCTTTGATAAGCTGTAAATGTAAAATGCAGGAATATTCGACTTATTTCAAAGAGACTCTTGTTGCCTTTAGTGTGCCTGTAAAACAGGTAGCGACACCTGGCGATGGACATGTTAACTATTGTAGGTGTAAACCTATCTCGGTGTTTTGTTTGTGTCTATTCTTTGGATAAATCCAGTGAAATATTCCGCAGTAGCTGCCGATGGTAAAGTAAAAAAACCGTTTAACTTCTCCCTGAAATGAAAAGTATAATAAAAATAAAGTTGATTTCTGAATAATACACTATGTAAAATGGATGAATTTTGTTTTGAAAATTTGAGCGAATAGTTAAATTTGTCATGTTATCAGTGTACATCGCTCATTATTCTCTTAAATTAACAGCATCTGAAACGTATCTGTTGTATGAACTTTCTGCCTAATATGTTTTATTTAAGCGAAACATTTTTAAACGTTATTCTGAAATACATATATTTTTTTCTCAGGAGTTAGAGGTGCAGGCCGACGAGCTCCCCCTGCCGGCGGACATGAAGGATTTGGTGTGGTTCCTCCTTCCAAGCGCTGCCAAGATATATCTAGAACATCCCAGTGTCACTTTGATGCCAATAAAAAATAAGCCCCTCCCATATGCACCACGGAACCTGAAACTGGACCGCGCCAAACAAAACTGGAAAAAACTAAGTATGACAAACTGATAATAACTAAAACCTTATATATATATATATTATATACATATATATATTATATATATATATATATATATATATCCTGTTTTGCTTTATTTTCATTATCAGTCTTATTGTTAAAGCCAAACTGAAAGATTTCTGAGCTATAAAGATGGCCTTTTCACTGTTTAAATTGTCAAAAGTGAAAAATAATAACCAAGTCAATTAATCAACGCAGCACCGATAGTTCTTGGTGTGATTCCTTTAGGACCAAAGCGACATAACTGTGATTTTTATTCCCCTTGCTTTATAGATTGGACACTTGCTGTTAAAAGGTCATGCAAAATAAGAGATTCCTCATTCTTGAAATTTTTCAAGAAAATTTTGTTACATACCATCTTGAAGAGTGTAGTAGGAGCATCAATTAGGTGGCGCCACCTATCCATTGGAAAACATTATTATACCTAGGCCAGTTGGCGAGAGGTAGTACACTTTACCTTCAGTTTGTCTGTTAGCAAATTTACGTTATAAGTTCTGAACATATTTTTTCATTTGATTTATGGAGGATTAAGAAAACAGCAAAAAAATCATTTTTGAGGTAATCTGGATCATCAAAATTCAAAGTATTCAGTCCTATTCTTAAGGGCTGTTTTATTATAATATGGCTAATTGTCGGTATTGGCGGGTGCTCTGTACTGGTGATGACCTCGGAGGGAGTTGTTGAACCGTAACAGGTGTGTAAACCTCATCCTGGTAGTCTTATGTCTCCCACAACAACGTGTTACTTATAATTTCTTGGACTGATGATGTTCCAGCAGTAAGTAATTGAATACGATTAGTTTAGCATATTTTTATTGGTTTTGGTTGACAATTTCTCATCCATGGTGAGTAAAATTATCAACACCGTATATCAACACTATAAATTTTCCTTAACAGAGAAGAAAGCAGGACTGTTAGGACTGTGTTCAACTTCTTAATTTTTTCAACTGTAAATTTATTGTAAGATTTTTAAAATTACTAATTATAGTGTTATAAGCTGAGCTGACTGAAAGTCTGCTTGGCTATGGCGATCACCCGTTGCCCGTCGTCCGCCTGCCCGGCCGAGTGTCATTTATTTTGAATATGTAAAGATGGGAAACACCAATCTCGGCAGGACTGACAGACCTTGGTTGGGTCACTGTGACATATATTGTCCGAGATACTGTGTGAAAACATGTGCATCAGCACCTCGGAGTCTCCAGTTAGGAGGCCCGATTTCCAAGGAATCACTAATTGATCCTAAAGGACTTTAAATGTTGCAGAATACTGCATTGTGACGCCACCTGCAAGGTTTCTAGTTTGATGCATTTGTGACTGTTTTTTTTTTAAGTTGACAATTTGCAGCTACCATTTCAACATTCAGTGGGGCACAACATATAACCATACAGCCCGGGAATTTCAAACTTCACGTCATTAGGAAATCCATCGAGGAAATCCAAAATTATGTCACTGTGACCGAAATTCTGTGAAATAAAGAACATTAACATGTTTCAGCACATCAGAAGTTAAAACTCCTGCCTGTTACATTCACACAAAATGTACGATTTCTCAAAAACGACATGATTGATAACAATGAAATCCGGGAGGCTTACTGATCTTTTCAGAACGGTAACTGTTACAGAAGACTAGCATCGCCACCTGAAACGTTTCTAATTTAACGCCTTTTCTCTGGTATTGTTGGAGGATGGCACATTTCAGCCATCAGCTGAAATCCTGACTTATTTTGCAAGTTGCATAGAATACTTTATCTTTCGTTTTTCAGATCCTGTTGAGCATGACGGCAAGTCTAGTGACAATGGAAAGGCATGATGGGAAGTAAATGGAGGGCACGCAATGCAGTATTCCCATCGGAGACTAATCACAAGCTTCGCATCCGGTATACAACTATCCAATCATAAGGCCAAAAAAAATTAAAGGTATGGTTCTCAGGCACCGCCCGCATCAATTTTTAACCCCCGCATCAAAAATTTTTATTTTGATTTTCAATAAAAACTTTCCAATTTTGAGCTGCTGCCGCTCCGACATTTCTGACAAGAAGATAAAACCATTTACAATTTCCTTTGTTTTGTAGTGCTTTTACTTATTTAGCAAAATAAAACTCTTATTTTCATGATTTCCCCTTATCATTTGACATTTTTATCGAAACATACCAAAATATTTAAAATAAAAAAAGCGCCCGCCCGCATTGATTTCTAAAAAAAAGTGCCTGAGAACCATACCTTTTTTATTTTGGCCTAACTACACTGGGTTAACTACGGCAAGGACAATCATCTATGCATCCGGTACACAACTATCCAATCTTAACTACACTGGGTTAAATACGGCAAGGACAATCATCTATAATATATTAAAATACAGCTGGCATGTATTTAAATAGCACCACAGTCATTACCATAAATTACATATGCATTCACATCAATTTGTACATAATATCACTGCTCACCTAAACTTTAGATTTTGCATCATTCCGCCATACTGTAGTATATATAGGCAGCAGATAAGAAGGCATTTGTATGTATATATGTATGAATATATACTCTGATACCCACTTTTTCACTTTTAGTATTCATACTTTTCACATGGATTTCAGCATTCATTCTTTAACTGTGGAAGCTGTATATTAATCATGTCAGCCTAAACCATATGTGATATATTTTCCATTCCCATCGTGATATTAAGTTTAGAGATGGTTAGAGTACAAGAGCGAAGTACCTGGACAAACACCTTACATTTATAAATCAAACTGTTATCCGTTCCACCAACCTGTGTCCACCTTTTTCAGATAATTTATTTTGTTCAACAAATTCTCTATGGAAGTGACAACCTTATATGACAATTAAGAATTTAACGATCAAGATCTAGTTTATGGTTCACAACTTTCTGCTCTCTTCCCAGTGATCAGGCAGATCGTATGCGTCCCAGCATTAGTAGCCATCTTAGTTTTAGCTGGTTATATCTTTTAGAGTGTTTACATGGTATCATCCAATCAGCAGCTGTCCTCTAATGCTGTTTTTGCATGTGACCAATGACCTTGACCACCATAATCGGGTTTGATATGTTGTAAAATATTTCTCATAACTTTATAATATATAACTCTTATAAGACTATTAGGTTTTCCCTTGTGACAAAAAAATCAAAGCAAAAAACAGGTGGACTGAGGGGATGAAACGGACTATAGATGATTCAACTTTTAACATTCGTTATCAGATAAGATGGTGATATGCCATATGACAGTGTAACGAAATGACCTCCATTAAATCGTATGCAACCTCAAAGGGTATATACAGGACGGACACTACCATTTTGATAAAAAGTGGGTCAATCCAAGTCGGAGGTCCGACAGAAGCTCCCTCTCCCCCCGAAATATGTACAGTAACTAAAATTTCCGGATAATTCCCTATATGACAAACAGGATAAATCCCTCTCCCAGAAATTCCTCACCTTCTTCAATTTCACGACATATTCAGAAATATATATTTTCAATTAATGAAAATGATTTTTACACAACTTTCAACACTATATAAAAAAAATAAAAAAAAAATACAATTGATAAAAAAAATTTAACAACAAAGACATTTTGGCGATTTAATGAAGCAATTGGCACATGCATTATCCAAAGTTGTGCAACATGAGATAAAAAACTGAAAGGTAACTGAGGGAAATATGATGAAACTGATTGACTGAAATTTAAAACCTGTCCCCCCCCCAAAAAAAAAAATGAGGGCGACAATACCCCACCCCCTGAAAAAGTAGAGGGGACGTATCCCCTTGTTCACGCTGAAACAAGACCCATGGTCACTTCGTTATGTTTATAGAGTACCTTGAAAATCCACCAAATGGCAGTGAGCAGCTCCCTATAGGCGTTCTTTAGAAAGGCACATTGCATGTTTATATGTTGGAATATGACCCTTTAGCGCCTATAGGGCTTTCCCTCCTTTGAACGTTCTACAGAAAGGTCCATGCGTTATGTTTAAGAAGTATTATAATACACGGACCCATAGCGACCAAGGAGCTTACCTCCCTGTAGATGTCCTATAGATCGGTCACTTCATTATGGTTATGAAGTTCATAGGAACACAGCAGTAGCGTCAGTAAAGCTCGTCTCCCAATAGACGTTCTCTAGAATTGCACTATTATATATATTATGTATATAGGCAGTTGGGATGAGAAATAGACCCTGGAGCACAGATCAAGATCTTAATGTACACATATAAGGCACTACATGGTTTAATGTATCTTAGGGATAAACATCAGAGCTATCAATGATCCGGCATCAGCAAGAACTGTCACTTACGGGGTTGAGTGTTTCAGTAGTTCTGCAGCACTTCCGTGGAACAATTTACCAGACGTTATTAAATGTGCTGAAACTATTAATGTTTGTAAAAAGGGAGTGAATCACATCTATTCAAATTTGCATTTACTTTGTGATATGAATCTTTCATTATATGTTACCATTTTAACATTGTATATTTTAATTATGTGATAGTTTTAAGTGTGTAAAGGACTCTTATGTGTCATTTTTAATATGCTACTGTCCTATTGTAAAGCACCTTAGAGCAATTCTTTGGACAAAGAGCTATATAAATAATGTATAATAATAATAATAATAATAATAATTGAGTGAAAGGGGCCCAAAGGTAACACCATCATCGACCTACTGGTATTCATATTTTGCCCTCACCAATAGCCATACAGTTATCATTTTTTTTTTTTTTTTTGCCATCGGAAAACTTTTTAATTTTTTAAAGGATAGGTCCATGGCCTGTTGCTGGCACTGTCTATTGAATGAGAATAAAGGTATCAATATGATAAGAATATCCATCCACGGGGATAGGAATAATCCAGAAGTCATAACCTGTTGTTAATACATTAGAGAGAATATCTGAGATTCCATGACGCTATTCCACCATTATGCCACTGAGGCGCCGGTGGGGTTCGAACCATGGACCTTCAGGTCCGAAGACCAACAGTCTTGACCACCAGGCTACGTCCTACCAAAATGTAACACCGTCATCTGCCTACTGGCATTCATATTTTGTCCACACCAACGGCCATAGAGGTATCAACATTTTTGTGTATGCTGACTTCCTGTTGTCTCGACGGCCTAGTCCGCCCCAACATATTGGATACTTTAGAATACGATTAGTGTTATTTACGGTAATACCACGTTTACTTCTCAGCGCCATCTAGTATTCAAGCTGTGAACGATATTTAATTTTAATAAACCGTGGCGTGAATTATTTTAAGCTTGTTGCGATGAACATCCTGTTGTGAGGGTTTCCCATTCATTTTAGTGTATCTACACAAACAAAGGAAATTTGCAAAATGAATATGTTTGCTAAAATGTTTCACTAAAAACGTCTAAATGAACACATAATAGCGCTGAGATGTAGAATCTGTATCACCGTATTTATGAACGAAATAAAACTTGTTTCAACACCCCTCACTGCATACAGATGTGTACAGGAGTAGATAAAGAAGTTATACACGTGTTCCGCGTTACGTCATTGGGCACGACATTCATTACACGCCTGTACTGTCTGTACTGGAGGGTAGAATGACTCCTTTTGCTATGGAATACATCTTATAGGTGCAGAATAAATTTTAATTCCCAGAACATATAGACTTATTTTTTTTAGATGAATTGACATGTTCTTATTCTTGATTTATTTTTGTTTTGTTTTCATATTCATGTCTATTCTTTCTTTTTACTTGGTTGCATTTCTGTAGATGGCGTTGTGCAATTACCTTTATTAAGACAACAGAATGCAGTGAGGCTCATGTGGCCAATAAGAACAGCTTAAGAGCTTTATTTGAATGCATGATTTTATATATATGTATATATATATATATATATATATATATATATATATACACATATATATATAATATATATATATATATATATATATATATATATATATATTTCGTATATTACTTGTGTATTTTCGACAACAAAAGCATTTATCAGGCATTTACGATCTCTTTGGAACTGTTATAAATATGTTACATAAAACGAACCAATAATCTTCAAATTTAACTCTCACTTTAACATTAATTCAATGAATAAAAGTTAAAAATTTGATTTGAATACTTCTGTTTTCTCTGCCTTCGATTTAAATTAAATCGAATTCATATAAGATAAAACATTTAGAATATAAAACTATATAAAAAATTTGATTTGAGTACTTCTGTTTTCTATACCTTCGATTTAAATTAAATCGAATTCATATAAGATAAACATTTAAAATATAAAACTATACATAAGATGGCCAAGAATACATTCATGTATCAAGTCTGCATACGGTATTTAACGTCACTCCATGTGTCTATTGTAATTAATACTGCCACTTAATGACCAAACAGTTGGCTGTTAGATGTTTGGACTAGACAGAACAGCTTTCTAACATTAACCGCGAATTAGGGCCTATATCAAACCACTATAACGGGAAAGGCCTTGAATTGGATTACACAAAACTTGCATCATTACGGTCGATTACATTCAAATCTCCACATAGACCAATTTTGCTGCATCTGTAATCAAGATTTGTCTATTTCCTCAATTTATAATACAGTTTTGTATATTTAAGGATGCCATTTAAATGCACCTGTATCTGCCAATTTTGACATCCAGCTTATAAGAAATTTATATATTATTCAGAACAGAACTGATGAATCCATCCGAGAGCATAATAAATCCATATGTTAGCACTGAGTGTGCTCTCAGCCATAGGGACGGCTATAAGACTAAAATCCTCTCAGTTGAACCACTTTTTCTGGTCCCAACAAACAAATTAATGTGGATTAAAAGTTCTTATCAGCGTATTTATCTTCGTTAGCAAAATTAAACTGATATTGCCCTTTATGTCATACAATAGGTGTGGACCTCTTGTATTGTTTTACAGGGGCCCAATTACATCTGATCCTTTATAATCTTAAGGTAATCCCTTGGAGCTTTCATAAAAATAGGCCTAAAAACATTGATATGACCGCACACAGACTGCTTGTTTGCTTATATCAATGTGTTTATAAGATGCGGGGGCCTGCCAAAATAATATGCAACCTATCCCCCTTAACTTATATGCTTTTCCCGTTTGTCATAATTGCTGTGTTTACAAATACAAGTTCATACATCCTTCACGGAGGCTTTATAAAAACTTTTCATATTAAGCAGAATAACTGCTGAGGAAGCCAGAAATCACAGTGTTTTTCAAAAGGCAGGTGAATAGGCACCTTTAATATAGCTATTTTGATTTATTTAGAGATTCTGGAGATTATTACTGGTATACGACAACTAAGAATCAAACACATTGTATTTCAGTAAACGTGTAACACAGCCATAAAAGTACGGGTGACATAATTAATTCTTTACAGTCAAATAACCAATTAAATACAAGATATATATAACAGCAAAGGACATCGAATTCCAGACAAATCGCTCTTTTAATTGATTTATTTCCCAAAAGAGAGGTATGTCAGAAAACAGAAGATAAACGTCCATCTCCCTGGAAACCAGGTTCTGCATCCAAGAGGAGGCACATACTAGAAACCCTTACCCTAGTGTGTCGAGGTTGTTCTTTATGGTAACTTTAGACATCCTTAGGTGAATATGCTTTTACGTTCTCGTGAAAGGACCTGGGAAACTACTGCAGAATGCTTTTACAGTATATAATCAATTTGTACTTAAACTGCTCAGGTCCTGTTAAAAACTTTTATAAGGAGATTATGTAAAAAATACCCTACCATTAATGAGTTTCAGAACGCGTTAAAGCTATCTTTATTTTAGATTTCTTTCAGCCTCTACTGGCACCATAGTCTCCGGCCGGCATTACCGCACAATCCATTTTGATGATTTTTCACAATCAACCTGTCGTATCTTCTGGAGACAGCAGATGCCCTTTTGATTTTCAGCATCCTCCTCGTTCTACTGGAGGACAGGGAGTTTTTTCTACGATTTCTTAGAGACGACCTACATGATGACAGCTCTCGTACTCCCTGAAGCCTGGTGCTTCTGCTTAAGTCTCTTCTGCCATTCTGATCTCTGTCTTTTGAAGTTCGTCTGGTCACTGTAGCTTGGAAAACCAAAAAATATAAATAACAGAATATATATATATATATATATATATATATATATATATATATATATATATATATATATATATATATAGAAGGCAGGGTTACCCTCCGGTGTAACGTGATCATTGGGCTTCAGACAAGGCCAGAGCGATATAACAGTGAAGAAAAACAACACTGTAAATTCACTACAGACTGTTTTACGGGATGCGATCCTCAGGTGAATGTTGACAGATTTTATACATAGAATATTCTATATATATATATATATATATATATATATATATATATATATATAACGATATATATATATACATATATATATACATAAATATATATATGTTTGTGTGTATATATAGGGATAAAAGGGTTTATCAGTCCTATAACTATAAAAATATGTGTGATCAATTAACTAAGCAATTTCTTAGCTAACCTTCTTCAGTTGTCAGATGAAAAATGTGACTCTTTAATGAAGACATACAGGGCAAATAATAAGACAGTTAAAACAAATGTATCATGCATAATATGCAAAATATAATTTCTATCATCTAACCAGTAGGTTACACTACCAGATACCGCTCGTTGTTTCTTTAAAGAATAGTGAACAATTCTGTACGTGTCCGGGGCTTTGGGCAGAAATCACAACTGCAAAAAAAAAACAAAAAAACAACAAAAAAAAATCCAGAATAATCAGAAGAAAATACACTGTTTACACGCCGCCTGAACAAAACCACATGGACCAGAGTCTGGGTATGCTTACAAGGCCTTATTTGATTGGTTATATTCTCGTTGTCTTGGCAATGCTAAACGTTCGATCTAAACACATCTACAGGTGAGTTTCGGTATCAGCTTTGAGAAAGTATGTTATTTTGCGAAAAGTAGAAGAGTACGTAAGTTATTGCCACTGAAAACTTGGCATCTTGACCTCCCCGCTGATTATTGTAGGAGATCTCATAACAACCGGAGCTACAGTGCAGGATGCGGTATGCCCTTGTACCCAACAATTAGGTCCCTGATGGCTGTTTCAAGGTCCGCACAGACTGGGATCCTAAGCCGGATAATTGCGATCAGTCTAGGCGAAGGACCGCTCCGAGAGAAAGTTCCGGGGAGTCGTCTCTCGTTATCCTTGCTTGAAAAAAGTCCAGGATAAGTGAACTCCCAAGTGAAACCAGCTTCGGCGGGAGGCAGCCCCTCCCAACAGCCCGGACCCATCATCAAGGCCTCCCAGAGAAATTTTTCGAGGCGGAACAAAAGGGTTTTCTGGTTACCTCCCCTTTCTTTGTTATTATAACCATACAGGTACACGGTTTTAATTAACTCTGTATTATTTTTAAGCTTGAAGCTGTCTTGGTGTTGAAGCCGTACTAATAGTGCAGGAGTATTTTAATTCAGTGGGAATTTCTGTAGAAATTATGAACCTATTCACACACACACACACACACACACACACACATATATATATATATATATATATATATATAGGTCCCTTAGTAACACTTTTATTATAGATGGCAGCCTGGTGTGTTTATGTTACAGTCAACGTGGCCGTTATAAGATCTCGAACATCCCATTTATTGCCTAAAATATATGTTAGGATCCACCACTTTTCCTCATCTGTGAATCAACTGCCATTTTCTACTTAGAAATATATACTAAAACTTCTAGGCAACTGGCTTTCAGGATTATTCATGCTCCTTTTTTGTTCCGCTCAGGGAAAGAATTCCAGAAAAGAAGAGTAACTCAATAATCCAGCTTCTATACATTCCTTCTGTTCTTCTTTAATCTTGCTTGTTGAATAAAGAACCACGGGGGCTCCGATGGTAATGCACCCACTTGGAAATGAATTTGATACATAACAGGTTTAACTCATAGCCAAAAAGAATACCATGACAACCTGTCCATCACGAAATTATGAGTTAAACAATGACCAAAGAAGCTAAACGTATCCAATATTTCGTTAACGGTCTATTGTCGTATTATTACGAAATAAAGTTCTTTATTTTCCTTTCATCTCAATTGTTTTGTTCATAGGTTCCAGTGGCTCTCCGTGTTAGCATGTAATAATTTACTAATTCTTAAGATATGTTGCCATGATGAAACCTATTCCGGTAGAGTGGATAGTCCAATATGAGTTTATTATTAATTCCATTGTCATATTTGAGACCTTTGGCCGAATTAATCACCGGTGACAGATTTATATTTGGTTTATTGAAATTTGACCTTGACCTTACTCTAAAGGTCGTGACCAGAGCAGGCTCCCTGTTATCATTGTAAGAGTGGTAAAGCTGAACACACTCCCGAACCGTTATTTTTTTTTAAAGAAAACATTTGTTCATATGGCAGACACCTAAAAAAGAATGTCCATTTAAATATATATGTAGCATATTTTTAGGCAAATAGTTTTGAGATTTATATATTACAAAACCATCAAAAAAGCTCCGTAAAAACAAATGATAATAAAAGTAGCCTGGTTTTGAGGCATACCTAATGTTTAATACGTGTAAATATATAACTGTATGTCACATTTAACAACTTGATGTTTTCTTTCTTTTGATGAAAAAAAATACATGTTGACTCAAATATGAGTAGAACGCCGCCACCTATGTTTATGCGAATGCACTAGAATGGACTGTACAAGAGAGATACATTCTTTTTCTCCATTAAATGCCATGTACACTCTGTGTCATGCATATCCACCATAATAAGCTGGAATTGGTCATCTATAATCTCAAGGCTAGCAACGTACAAGACACGGGTGAATCCAGGATTTAGGAAAAGGAGGGATCCGACTTATTTGTATATACAATATCTCACGGTTTACATATATATCAGCTTGCATCATGTCCCACCGAATCCATGCCTGGGTTATTACAATAATAAGTATAATAATTTTATGCTTTCGTAATAACTTGACAGTCGACATTAAACATGCATATATAGGGACACGCGATTTATAAACAAAATGAAAGCGACTCTCTCCCACCCCCACACACAGGCATCTAGATAAAACTGTCTTGCAATATTTTTATCAGCTGACCTTACATTTTAGGGCCAACGTGCATTATTTGAGTATACAGTATGAGCACAGGAGACAACATCTGTTAAATATTGAAATCTTCATGTGATTAGAAAAGAATTGTTCGTAATATATATATTTCAATTTACTTCATCTTAGCTTGGAAAGCATTATTTATCACACAACTTGAGTGCTTTTAGGACAACGAGACCAACATAAATTCGAAACGTTTCATCAGACGGACTAGAATTAGATCATTTTCTGCGGTATTTTTTTCCTAATGGAGTGGTCGAGACATATTTCATGCAAACAGGTGCCTGAAGGATGGAATGTCAATTAGAGAAAGTGAAACCAAGGTGAAATTTAGATAAATTCTAGGAATATTCTCGGTATTACGGTGGTAATAAAGCGGCATCTGGATATAAATCATGCGTTCTCATTGAATCTAGCAAATTTGCTGTCTGCCTTGCGCCATCAATTGACTCATAAGGCATTTTTTACTGAATAAAAGTGCAGATCTAAGTATATAAATACCATTATTTTCATTGACAAGAGACATTGTGGTTCAGAATAACACTAAACTGGTATTGCCTTTATGACGTTTTAAACCTAAGTCGTTAAATTAAGCTTGACAAAGTGTATGTGACTAGAAATTGGTACCTTTTAACATAATATTTTTGTTTTTTTTTCAAGGCCACGGTTTACCTGCTTCCTTTCTGATTTGACTCTCCAAATTCGGCAGACGTATCGGTGGTGCGCTCTTATGGGACAAGTTTGTTTTATTTTGCGGGATTATGCCCTATTAAGCTTAATAATTAATCATTTTTAGATTTCCCTATTAGGTGCCCCTTTTTTGTGCTGCAAGGTCCTCCACGCCTGAGACGCTTTTTCAGGAGGCGCCTCCGGGATTTTCATTGGCCTATTAAGACCGTGGTTAGAGCGCGTGTCCTGCCCAAAAGGCATTTGCGTATCATCCGTGGTCACGCGGGTCCACTATAATACCCATGGATCCCCCATATCCATTGTAATGCCTCTCAATGAATTTTCTCTCGCAAAAGTATGTAAAGGTTCTTAATCAAAAGATCACATGCCTTTGCTTTCAATGCGAGGGCTTTTCAGTTTGGTCAACACTTGGCACTGGGTCCACTGATGTGACCATCGTTTGACAATTTTTTATGGGTTACAGGTGAGTCGATTTTTATACATTCAATTTATATCTTTCCATGATAACCATGGTTTAAAGTTCGACCAAGTCATGTGTTTTATGAAGTTTTTTTTTCAGAAAGAAGCCCCACAACTAAATCATCATTCGAGTTGGGTGGGGGTGGTGGGGGGGGGGGGGGGGTCCATATATATTTGTTAAGATCAGAAGTCTATAGGGGGTGAAAAATACAATAAATATTATCCGTACATCTTTGAATTGATAATAAACTAGAATCTGTAGACCTCCACCAGAATTTCCTTTAATAACAGTTATGTGTCCACGTGTATGCGTTTCATGTGTCAATACTGTCATGGTTTAGTAACACGAGTTCACCTTGCGAGTGACAGAACAAATAAAAACGAATTGGTAGCTTCCACACGGGGACAAAGTAATGGTCCTTTGTCATAATGGATTATAAGAAAATATATATTGTAGTGATTCTTATTACCTCGAAAATGAAATGGGCTATTGATTAGTCTTTACCCTAACCCTCTACAAATGTTCAGCAAAGCATTTTTCTCCTGTCACGCTTTTTCAGGAGGCGATCTGTAATCTTCACTTACCCCCATTTCCATTATATCGCCTGTTAAAGAATTTTACTCTGTCAAAAGGAAGTAGAGCTTTTAAATTCAAGCGCGGAACATGAATCTTTTAATAGGGAGCATTATACCGTTAAGTGGACACAAAGAGCTGAGACCCTTGACACGATAACCTTTTTATAGGTTTACAGGTATGTTTATTTATTATAAATTCAGAAGTATCTTTCCATGATGACCATGGTTTTGATAGTTCGGCCGAAATATGGGTTGTTTGAAAAAAAAAATTGTTTCAAAATGAAGCACGTGGGGGGGGGGGGGGGGGGATCGCACACTCTTCTTAGGGTCCTCAATCACTTAGGGACTTTTAAACCCCGCCAGAATCTACTATTCAGTCGTTCTTTAATACGTGTAAGTTTCATGTAAAACATTGTCATGGTTCAGAAACACAGGTTCACCAGGCGAGTGGCAGATCAACTGCATACGAATTGGAGGCTTCTACTCGGGGACAAAGGAATAGTGCCTTATAATTCTTCCTTTGTGGAATTGTGATTATGACACTCAAGAAAAAAATATATATTATGGTGATTCCGATTACCTCCAAAAATGTAATTGATTACGGATGCAGATTTACTCTACCCCACTATAAATTTTCAGCAAAAACAGTATATTACATTTTGCGTTAATTTGCTGAAAGACAATGCAACGAACCAAGGCTAAAGTGGTTTCTTGGCTAAATGCTTTCATCGAAATATATGAACCTGCTTTTTTTATCTTGGAGATTTGTCAGTTTTGCATCAGACCTACTTATTCCATGACAATTTACAGTTCTTAAACCAAACATTTAATACTGTTGGAATATATTTTTTCTTGGCCTTTTTTACATTGGTAGCTATACGTTTCGCGTACAAGAGACTTCAACGCGTGTGCATGTCTATAAAAATAACGCATGCGTCTGTTAACATGCCTTAGACTATACCCTTAACTGACTACACTAATAAGCATCGTGTTTCACGATGTCGCCTGAGCTTCATCTAATACAAAGCATCTTTCATATAATTTCACTGTAGAATGCTTCTTTATCCAATCGTTATATCTACGATATTTCCCAAGCAGCGATGCTGTCTGACTATGTTGTTTATCGGGAAAAAACTTCTCACTTAAAAATTAGTACAACCTGTATATGCATCTCTTTCTAAAATTTATTTTTTTGTGTGATTTCTGGAATAGTATAATTTTTCTTTCTAGGTTAATATTTTGGGGGACGGTGTACCTGGAGAATATTAGAGGCTACTCTAGTAGCTAGAGTAACATTGATAAGAAATGGTGGATCTGAATTAAATCGTACTGGTACAATCAATCCCCCCTGCATACCAGGTTCGATTGATCGCAGGCAAAATTGTAGCGCCATCGATTATTGGTTATGGTGCAATAATTTGGTTATCCATGAATGGCGATTACAGCCTTAATTATGGCCTGTGACAAAACATTTCAATTAAGGGATTATATTAATCTTGAACTTGTAAAATTTGATTAAACCCTTGGGCGATAAAGTAAGATAAGATAAAATTTCATCCACAGCCATTTTTCAAGTCATTAGGTTTGTTTGAACCATATTATATGTTATCATTCACGTTTGATTTAAGCTTGGCTATTAAAGTGTATTGTAGTTGCCCGTCCAAGGCCAATGGTTTTCTCCGGGTTCTATGGTTTCGTCCACACCTAAAACTATCGACCGCCATCATCTGAGCCATGCATGGAGAGTGTCTTGACTGGTAAAAATCTGTTTAATCCATGTAAAATGTATAAATGTATATATCAGTTAAACACGGACTTCAGAGTTGTCATTCAGTTTAGGATGGTCTGTTGAATAGGCCCTATATCGCATGCCTGCGCAAGCTCTTTAGTTTACGCAATTAGGCATTAGCGCAGTTCCTGGTTATAAAGCTTTGAAGATCTCATAGATGCGGGTTAAATGTCCAACAAATAGCTGATCCCATTACTGTAGGACAGTTCTGAACCCTCCATTTTATATCTTATAATGATATGAAGGGTACACAATACATAGTTAATGCAATATATATATATATATATATATATATTGCTACGGAACCTAATAACAACAAACTACGTAATCGTGTCGAGCATAAATTTTGTTACAGAGATTAAAAAAAAATCCCACTCCGCAACACTAGGCAGCGTGAAATGTCAAGGGGAAGAATAAAGAAGTCAGTGTTTTTTTGTTAACAAAAAATTATAATTTATTCTTAGAACAATCCTAACATTACACAGTGTAACAATAATAAAAATGTACATCATTAGAGTCCGGATCCTAGGCTTTAATTTCTGGATACCACAACTGTTACAGTCCTTCTGGATACCACCACTGTTACAGTCTTACAAAAGTCTTTTAGCATAAATGATCCAGATGAACAGTTCCAATAATTCTTCTCAGAGAATTGTCCGAATTAATCTCGTAAACAATCTGTTGTAATCCAACAGTGAAGTTCTGGTAATAATCCCAAAGGCAAACTGAAGACAATCCGTATAAAATCTGTTACAAAGTCAGTGGAATATCTGTTAGTTCTGCAATTATCGGAATAGGCCGCAAAAAAACTGAAGAAAGGGTCACACTCTTCCGTGTCCGCTGGTATTTTCCTCTCTGCCGGCTCTAAACACAGGCCCTATTTATAGCTTTTCCACACGAAGCCCAGAAACTTCCATGTTCCCGAACATTCCAAACACAACAATACACCCGCGCCCATAGCGCATGAACAGACCCGGAAATTCTAGAATACAACGAGCACTGTGTCTCTCCAAGCCAGGTTTCAACAAGTATAGTTCCCATAGTAACGGCCAGGTGTTGAGCCTAACACGAATCAGAATGCCACGCAAAAACCTGCGCATAATAAAACAGATACCGGTAACAATATATATTATTAGATAAATACATCAATTTGCATTTTATGGATATTCTGTCATCTTTAACCTTAAAACAATGAATTATGTTTAACGCAGGAGCGTAGTCAGTATTGAGGGATGGGAGGGGGCCGAAATATTTGGCAAAGGCAATTGATGCACACACACACACACACACACAGACATATATATATATATATACAACACCTTATGTATATCACCTTACAATAATTCCACACAATATACTAATGTTTTAATTTCATTTAGAAATATCAGTTATACAAAATGAATAAATAAAAAATATATATATTTACATAATAAAACCTAATAAAATGTAGAAATAAGTACCAAATTTGAGGTAATGACAGGAATTTCATGATTGGGTTTTAGAAAATTTAATCATTATTTGACTAAGTGAAATTCCGGGAGTTTCTGGATTACTGGATGCGACTGGGGACGGGTAGGGGTGGCCATTGCCATCCCCCCCCCCCCCCCCCAACCTTTGCCACGCACCTGCTTAATGTGTATCTATTGTATCATGTCTGTACTAATTCCCGTTACCCTTTGTGAACAATCCGGACAATGGATATCTAATAGTTCTTGATACAATATGACATAATCCTTCTCAATACTGTGTGTGTGTGTACCCATGGCCACGTGTGTAGTCTGTGAATCCTCTTTCGGACGTACGGAGTGCATTTCCAGGTAAGCCACATCAGGAAACAGTATTGCATACAATGAAGGCACAATTCTGAACGCGTGTCCGAACATGAATGGTGCACAACTAAAACATGGAACTTTGAAGGGTTGCACTTTTTTTATGCCTCAGAACGTGTCATCAGTAATTTATTTATTCTGTTGTTCTTTTTCATCATAGGCATAACACGTATTTATTTTAACTTAATAAATGCTTGTTTTGAATACATAAAAATTATGTCATGCACCAATGTAATCAAATAATACTCCAGATGGCACCACTCCTGGGGCGACAGGGTGTTCGCACAGCTCTCTATTTATATTCGTGAGGACAAAATGTTATTCCAAGCTTGGGATTAATTAAAGATATTTTATCTTATCTTATCCCATCTCATCTCATGCACTTGCATATTGCCCATTTCAGTCCCGCGTGTTGCACTTACAGTCTATATAGAAAAACGGATATGGTATCCCGAGCTTCATTTTCCACAATTCTCTTCAAATCAGCGGGAAACAATAAAAAATTGTTCCCCATTACAGGTAGTCCAAATTAGAATTTCTGGTACTCAAGAACAAATTTACGCAAGAGAACGACAAGTAAATCTAATTCTGTTTATGTGCGGACCGGGTTTTGACAGTATGTGATCATGATTCCTGTGTAAGTGAATTTAGAATATTTATTGCAAAACAGAGTGAGAAGTGGACAGAAAGCTGTATTTTTAAATCTGCCGCAGACAACAAAGTTTTATTTTCTCTTCTTGGGTCTTTTTATTGTGACATACAAAGAACCACTTTGACATGAAGTGAATGTGATGCATGGGGTCAATTTTGAGAGACAATATATAATTGATGGCGCTTCCAAATAAATGAACTACTGTCACAATGGTAAATTACAAGAATCAAGAAACATAGAAAAAACACACAATTTTTACCGGGATGTTCTTTTCAATTTGTTATTCAAAATTTTTAATATATTGAGAGAAGGATAGATTGTGTGATATGATCCTATTTTGAAACGTAGCGCAGTCCTCAGGGAAAATCTGATGAATGAGTTTCCATTCATTCTCACACAAATTATTTGACTTTATCACTCTTTTTCACTCTTACAATGTGTAGCTATAATAAATACAGATTCTCTGTCGAACCGTAAATCTATTAAAGTGTTGCAGGGCTAGATTGAAGCGAAATAAGGTTAAATGAAACCGATATTTATGAGACCTTGAAGATCGATTTACATCCCCTACATAATGTTTTCCGTATAAGTTTGATAAAATCGACATTTGCACACCACGGGGAGCGATCAGGCCAGCATATAGAGTATTCAGCTGGAAAGCGCCTGATTCAAATGTCTTGAAGATTTCAGGTTTTGGGTGAAAGGGCATCGCTCGGCCTCGCCTACCGTTTTTAGATGTGTTGATATATTACAGAAGATAGACAATAAAAATCTATCTTGGTCAGCTCGTTGTTAAAGCATCAGCGTCAAGACGCATCAACTTCTTTCTTTCACACCTTTCCCTGGACCTTAACCGTAACCTTTTCAGGGTTAAAGTCTTTACAAGGTGCACGCACTCATATCACTACTCACATGTGGCCCAGGGAATAAGCTCACCAGAGTGTGACTCCTTGGATAATTAGTCTTGTTCTGATGGCAGAACGCTCTTAAGAGGGTGTGTGTTACTGGGTGACATATAAAGCGGACCGAACTGTCTCGCCAGCAGAGCTTGCTTTTCTAGCGAAGCGGTTGGTTCGCCGAACTTGTGCGCCACTGACATGGGTTCGAATCCGGTATTGGCTCAGTATTTTCCTCTGAACATTTTGTCTTCGTAACAATATATACTAGCTGCACCCGTGGAAAATCCACGGTTCTCTAAAATAAACAATTTTGTTTTGAGCTGGTAGGGACTGATTGTCGCATAGTAATCCTAATTTTTTTGTGAGTTCTTTTTAGCTCAGCTGACTTTCGCTTCTAAGCAAATTAACGCTGATGCTTTGTACGGTTTTTGATGAAAATTATACATGGTTAGGGCACATGCGAATGAATCGCTATTTGTGTTGATATTGGCTTAAATAGTGTTCAATTTACCTTAACAACAATCCCCTACCGTTTAATGAGCTGTAAACCATGTCATATCGCTTGCCGGTACTTGTTTATATAAAAGATACACAAAGCCGGCATCCAAGTCTGCGGACGAATCTGTATCCGTTAAGCGACGAAAAGACAGATTTATCCCAGATTATTATTCCATCATCATCAACCAATCAGGTGTTAGGTTCCAGGGGGGAATCCTTACTGCTGACCAAGATACATGGGGATTTCCTTGTTTGGGGTAACAGCTGCTTAATGGATGCAGACTAGTTACAAATAAGA
The DNA here is from genome assembly GCA_026874595.1 of Sipunculus nudus. NCBI lineage: Eukaryota > Metazoa > Annelida > Sipuncula > Golfingiida > Sipunculidae > Sipunculus > Sipunculus nudus. Next base: position 71,456,468 of record CM049313.1, read on the forward strand.
GTTCATTACAAGTAGTACACTGTGTGTATTGGAATTGTTGATGATTTATAGAAAGAAAAACTGGCAATTTAACGACTGTACGTTTCTTCCCACGAAAATACTTGAAATATTTGGGAATTTCAATTGATTTCTTGTATTAACGCCTACCCGTCCGCAGACTTGAATGCCGGCCTTGTGTATTTATTAAATAAACAAGTACCGGCAAGCGATATATCATGGTTAACAGCTCATGGTTAACAATTCCTTTGTACACCCCGTGTAGAAGTACGTATTTGTTCCTCCACTGGCAAGGTAAACTCGTATTAGTGAACCATGACAGTATATTCTTACATGAAACGTATACACGTGAACACATGACTGATAATAAAGCAGATTCTTTGTAGGCTCCGACTACATAATCTAGTTTGTGAGAGATTACAAAACAAACTTTTTTAATATTTTTAGAATCCCTATCATTGTTCTTCTCTACAGATAGCGGATCTTAAAATATGTGATAATCCGCCCCCCCCCCCCCCCTCCCCTCGCCCCTCGCACAAGCAAAGGTATTTCAGGTGCATGGTTTCTTGAACAAACTTAAAAAAACACATGAAGAGACCAAAGTGTTAAAACAATGGATATCATGGAAATATACGTGGGAATGTATAGAAATCAGCATACCTGCAACCCATAAAAAGTTTGTCGAACGGTGGCCACGTGACTGGTCTCAGTCCACAGTGTTGTCAAGACTGAAAAGCCCTAGCATTATAAGCGGAGTTGGTTGGTCTTTGTATTAAAATTCTGTTCTTCCTTTCGAGAGGATTAAAGCTGCGTGTCCACTTATGCGGTACGGATACGGATGCGGATGCGGACGCGCTTTAAATCGCGCATATGGAATAAAGAAGGAGTGTGTCAACTTATGCGGTGCGGAGTTCGTGCGGCGTGCGGAAACGGATACGTTTTATGAAAACCAGACCATGTAGCTGCGGGTACGGAAACGCATGCGAAAAGTTCCATTTTGTAGAGGTGAAAGAGGGTGAAAGACCTAAACAAGCACTGAAAAACGTATCTTATGGACACACACGCAAAAAATATCCGCAAACGTACCCGCACCGCACACGCACCGCATCCGTACAAGACCTAAACAAGCACTGAAAAACGTATCTTATGGACACACACGCAAAAAATATCCGCAAACGTACCCGCACCGCACACGCACCGCATCCGTCACGGACATAGACGTGTGTATGTCGGTTTGTGGGACCTGTCCGATTATCCAGTAATTTCAGGGATTCTACTTTGACTAACTCTATACAATTAAATGCTGCCTGCCTCAAGTTTAATTTCTAGATTCTTACAAGAGCTTTACATTGGACTCTTATTCTCCGAGAGTATACATTTCAAAGAACTTGTCGCTGGGGCGGTGATAATATCCAGGTACTGTGCATTTTTTTATTCGGCTGTGTGATTATATTGATTTAATGTTATACTGTTATTGTACTGACTAATTGTATTGATTTAGCTTACTCTAATGTTAGGGTTGTTTTAAGAATAAATTATAGTTATTTGTTAACAGAAAACCACTGACTTCTTTATTCATTCCCCTAGACAATTCATGCTGCCTAGTGTTACAGAATCTGATTTTTTTATCTCCATCACAAAATTTGTGTTTATCACGCATACGTGATCTGTTTATATTAGGTTCCGTAACATAAAATAAGGGGTTCGTCCGGGATGCTTAATAGTTTTGAAAATTTATTAAGCCTTGGCCTGGACACATTGTTTTATCATACACTGTTTATCATACATTGTTTACAAGTTTATATACTGTTTACAATACATCGTTTACAGGATTTATCTAGGTGGATTTTTGTTATTGTTTTTACAACTTAACATCTCACATTCCAAACCTGAGATATCTGTTGACGATCCCGACCCTAATCAGCTTGAACAGTTAACAAAGAAACAGTTGTTGCGTTTAGAACAACACTTAGGGCTAAGTGTGAAAAAAGCTTTAAGAAAGCCTGATATCATTGCTAAAATCATGCAAGATCTAGTTAGCAAAGGTTTAATTGAAGAGAATGAAGTTGAAACATAAACAAGTGACCCAGGGGTCATGACGCTCAGCTGACCAGGAAGACATTGACAAAAGTAATTTTATCATCTGAATGTCAAATTTGAATGAAATACTTTTTCCAAACTTGACCTTTTGTATAAAAACATCCAATATTCATTGGGGTACTATGGAGCTCTGTAGCATGAAGGATATGGGTAACAGACACCTATTTTCAAGGTTTACAAGATGACTTTTCAGGGGTCTCCCAGCATGTCAAAAAATAAAATTCTAGGTCCAGTTATTATGATTTGTGCCCTGTTAACAGATGACCAAATGTTTATTCTGGGGGGTATTTCAAAGCCGCATAGGATGAAGGATATGGGTAACAGAGATGTAATTTCAGGTGCACAAGGAGACTTTTCAGGGGCCTCCCAGCATATCAAGAAAGGAGATTCTAGGTCAAGTCATTATAATTTGTGCTCTGTTAACAGATGACCAAATCTTTACTCTGGGGAGTACTTCGGAGCCCCAGAGCATGAAGGATATGGGTAACAGAGACCTAATTTCAGGTTTCCAAGATGTTTCATGGACCTCCCTGCATGTTAAGAAAGAAGATTCTAGGTCAAGTCATTATGATTTGTGGCCTGTTAACAGATGACCAAATGTTTAAAGGTCTCAAAAATCAAGAAAAAAATTCTTAAAAAATCAAAATACAGGTGGCACCACCAGTCTACAGAAACTGATGAAACAAGCCATTATCAATACAAATGTAGACAATCATGGTGATCAATGCATTAGTTATTGTATCAATTTTTGCATTATTCTGGGAGGAACTTCCGAGCCTCATAGCTGAAAGGATATCAGTAACAGAGACCTTGTATCAGGTTTCCATATAGACTTTTTATGACCGTCCTTGCATGTCATGACAGAAGATTCTAGGTCCAGTTGATATGATTTGTGCCCTGTTAACAGATGACCAAATCTTAAAAGGTTTCAAAAATAGAGAAAAAAAACTTTAAGAAATCGAAAAAATACAGGTGGCGCCACCAGAATGCAGAAACTGATGAAACATTTCATGATCAATATCCATGCAAAGAATCATGGTGATCAATATAATAATTGTTCAGATACTTGAGCTTTTGTATCAAATTTTCCATTATTCTGGGGGGTACTTCGGAGCCCCATAGCTCAGAGGTTATGGGTAACAGAGACCTAATTTCAAGTTTTTAGGAGACTTTTCATGGGCCTCTCAGCATGTCAAGAGATAAGATTCTAGGTCCAGTCGTTACGATTTGTGCCATGTTAACAGATGACCGCATCTTATGAGGTCTCAAAAATAGAGAAAAAAATTCGTAATAATAAAAAAAAATTCAGGTGGCGCCACCATACTGCAGAAACAGATGACACATTCCATGATCAATATCCATGCAAAGAATCATGGTGATCACTGCAATAGTTGTTTAGATACTTGAGCTTTTGTATCAAATTTTCCATTATTCTGGGGGGTACTTCGGAGCCCCATAGCTCAAAGGTTATGGGTAACAGAGACCTAATTTCAGGTTTCCAAAGAGACTTTTTATGGGCCTCCCTGCATGTCAAGAGAGAAGATTCTAGGTGTAGTCGTTACGATTTGTGCCCTGTTAACAGATGGCCACATCTTCAAAGGTCTCGAAAAAAGAGAAAAAAAATTCGTAAAAATTTAAAAAAAGTAGAGGTGGCGCACCCTCTCTGCAGAAACTGATAGAACAGCTCATGATCAATATGTATGCCAAAAATCATGACCATCAGTGTTGTAGTTATTGAGATACTGCACTTTTTGTATAAAATTTTCCATTATTCTGGGGGGTATTTTGGAGCCATACAGCCTAAAGAATATGGGTAACAGAGACCTAATTTCAGGTTTCCATGGAGAATTTTCATGGGTCTCCCTGTGTGTCAGGAATGAAGATTCTAGGTCCAGTTTTTATGATTTGTGCCCTGTTAACAGATGTTCATATCTTTAAAGGTCTCAAAAATAGATAAAACATTCGTAAAAAAAACCCGAACAAATACAGGTTGTGCCACGAGTCTGCAGGAACTGATGGAACACCTCTTGATCAATAGTTATGCCCAAAATCATGACCATCAGTGAAGTAGTTATTGAGGTATTGAAGTTTTTGTATGAAATTTTTGACTACTCTGGGGGGTACTTTGGGGTCCCATAGCTCGAAGGATATGGGTAACAGTGACCTAATTTCTGGTTTCCATGGAGACTTTTCATAGGTCTCTCAGTGTATTGAGAATGAAGATTCTAGGTCCAGTCGTTACGATTTGTGCCATGCTAACAGATGACAGCATCCTTAAAGGTCTCAAAAATAGATGAAGAAATCGTAAAAAAATCAAACAATATAGGTGGCGCCACCAGTCTGTAGGAACTGATTGAACATCTCATAATCAATATGTATGCCAAAAATCATGACCATCAGTGATGTAGTTATTGAGATATTGAAGTTTTTGTATGAAATTTTTGACTACTCTGGGGGGGGGGGGGGGTACTTTGGGGCCCCATAGCTCGAAGGATATGGGTAACAGAGACCTTATTTCTGGTTCCATGGAGACTTTTCATAGGTCTTCTAGTGTGTCGAGAATGAAGATTCTAGGTCCAGTCGTTACGATTTGTGCCATGCTAACAGATGACAGCATCCTTAAAGGTCTCAAAAATAGAGGAAAAAATCGTAAAAAATCGAACGATACAGGTGGCGCCACCAGTCTGCAGGAACAGATGACACATCTCATGATCAATAGTTATGCCACAAATCATGACCATCAGTCAAGTAGTTAATGAGATATTGAAGTTTTTGTATGAAATTTTTTACTTTTCTTGGGGGTACTTTAGGGCTCCATAGCTCGAAGGATATGGGTAACAGAGACCTTATTTCTGGTTGCATGGAGACTTTTCATAGGTCTTCTAGTGTGTCGAGAATGAAGATTCTAGGTCCAGTCGTTACGATTTGTGCCATGCTAACAGATGACAGCATCCTTAAAGGTCTCAAAAATAGAGGAAAAAATCGTAAAAAATCGAACGATACAGGTGGCGCCACCAGTCTGCAGGAACAGATGACACATCTCATGATCAATAGTTATGCCACAAATCATGACCATCAGTCAAGTAGTTAATGAGATATTGAAGTTTTTGTATGAAATTTTTTACTTTTCTTGGGGGTACTTTAGGGCTCCATAGCTCGAAGAATATGGGTAACAGAGACCTAATTTAGGTTTCCATGGAGACTTTTCATAGGTCTCTCAGTGTGTCGAGAATGAAGATTTTAGGTCCAGTCATTATGATTTGTGCCACGTTAACAGATGACAGCATCCTTAAAGGTCTCAAAAACAGAGGAAAAAATCGTAAAAAATCGAACAATAAAGGTGGCGCCACAAGTCTGCAGGAACTGATGAAACATCTCATAATCAATATGTATGCCAAAAATCATGACCATCAGTGATGTAGTTATTGAGATATTGAAGTTTTTGTATGAAATTTTTGACTACTCTGGGGGAGGGGGGGGGGGGTACTTTGGGGCCCAATAGCTCGAAGGATATGGTTAACAGAGACCTAATTTCTAGTTTCCAAGGATATTGTTCATGGACCTCTCAGTGTGTCAAGAATGAAGATTCTAGGTCCAGTCGTTACGATTTGTGCCATGCTAACAGATGACAGCATCCTTAAAGGTCTCAAAAAAAGAGGAAAAAAATCGTAAAAAAACGAACGATAAAGGTGGGACCACCAGTCTGCAGGAAGTGATGACACATCTCATGATCAATAGTTATGCCACAAATCATGACCATCAGTCAAGTAGTTAATGAGATATTGAAGTTTTTGTATGAAATTTTTTACTTTTCTTGGGGGTACTTTAGGGCTCCATAGCTCGAAGGATATGGGTAACAGAGACCTAATTTTGGTTTCCATGGAGACTTTTCATAGGTCTCTCAGTGTGTCGAGAATGAAGATTTTAGGTCCAGTCATTATGATTTGTGCCACGTTAACAGATGACAGCATCCTTAAAGGTCTCAAAAACAGAGGAAAAAATCGTAAAAAATCGAACAATACAGGTGGCGCCACAAGTCTGCAGGAACTGATGAAACAACTCATAATCAATATGTATGCCAAAAATCATGACCATCAGTGATGTAATTATTGAGAAATTGAAGTTTTTGTATGAAATTTTTGACTACTCTGGGGAGGGGGGGGGGGGGTAGTTTGGGGCCCCATAGCTGGAAGGATATGGGTATCAGAGACCTAATTTCTGGTTTCCATGGAGACTTTTCATAGGTCTCTCAGTTTGTCGAGAATGAAGATTCTAAGTTCAGTCGTTACGATTTGTGCCTTGTTAACAGATGTTCACATTTTTAAAGGTCTCAAAAATAGAGAAAAAAATTCGTAAAAAATCGAAAAATACAGGTGGGGCCACCAGTCTTCAGTAACTGATGGAACCTCTCATGATCAATATGTATGCCTAAAATCATGACCATCAGTCAAGTAGTTAATGAGATATTGAAGTTTTTGTATGAAATTTTGGACTTTTCTGGGGGTACTTTGGGGCCCCTTAGCTCAAAGGATATGGGTAACAGAGACCTAAATTCTGGTTTCCATGGAGACTTTTTATAGGTCTCTCAGTGTGTCGAGAATGAAGATTCTAAGTCCAGTCGTTACGATTTGTGCCTTGTTAACAGATGTTCACATTTTAAAGGTCTCAAAAAAGAGAAAAAAATTCGTAAAAAATCGAAAAATACAGGTGGGGCCACCAGTCTTCAGTAACTAATGGAACCTCTCATGATAAATATGTATGCCAAAAATCATGACCATCAGTCAAGTAGTTAATGAGATATTGAAGTTTTTGTATGAAATTTTGGACTTTTCTGGGGTTACTTCGGAGCCCCATAGCTCAGAGGTTATGGGTAACAGAGACCTAATTTCAGGTTTCTAAGGAGATTTTTCATAGTACTCCCAGGATGTCAAGTTAGAAGATTCCAGGTCCAGTGGTTACGATTTGTGCCTTGTTAACAGATGTTTACATTTTGAAACGTCTCAAAAATAGAGAAAAAAATTCGTAAAAATTGAACGATACAGGTGGCGCCACCAGTCTGCAGGAAGTGATGGAACATCTCACGATCAATATGTATGCCAAAAATCATGACCATCAGTCAAGTATTTAATGAGATATTGAAGTTTTTGTATGAATTTTTTTACTTTTCTGGGGGGTAGTTTGGCGCCCCATAGCTGGAAGGATATGGGTAACAGAGACCTAATTTCTGGTTTCCATGGAGGCTTTTCATAGGTCTCTCAGTGTGTCGAGAATGAAGATTCTAAGTCCAGTCGTTACGATTTGTGCCTTGTTAACAGATGTTCACATTTTTAAAGGTCTCAAAAATAGAGAAAAAAAAATTCGTAAAAAATCGAAAAATACAGGTTGGGCCACCAGTCTTCAGTAACTGATGGAACCTCTCATGATCAATATGTATGCCAAAAATCATGACCATCAGTCAAGTAGTTAATGAGATATTGAAGTTTTTGTATGAAATTTTGGACTTTTCTGGGGGGTACTTTGGGGCCCCATAGCTCAAAGGATATGGGTAACAGAGACCTAATTTCTGGTTTCCAAGGAGATTTTTCATGGTACTCCCTGGATGTCAAGTTAGAAGATTCCAGGTCCAGTGGTTACGATTTGTGCCTGGTTAACGGACAGACAGACGGACAGACAGACAGACGACGGACAAATAGTGATCGCTATAGCTCAGATGACTTTCAGTCAGCTGAGCTAAAAAATGACAGCTTTGCTATGCAATTAAAATTAAAAAAAGTTGGAAATGCTACATGAGCCAGCATTAAAACAGTTAAAGAAGGAAGAACATGAAAGGTTAAAACAGTTGGAATTAGAAAAACAAAGAGAAGAGAGGGAATAACATGAAAGGTTAGAAAGAGAAAGACTAGAAAAAGAAAAAGAAATTGAGTTAAAACGAATGGAGTTAGAAAGACTTAAACTAGAACATAGTCTACGTACCGCCCCAACTCACAGTTTTGATGTTACTAAACACATTAGACTTGTCCCACCTTTTAAAGTAAAAGAGGTTGATAAATATTTCTTACACTTTGAGTAGGTAGCTGAAAATTTAAAATGACCTAAGGAAAATTGGACTATGTTGTGACAAAGTGTATTGACTTTCAAGGCCAGAGAAATTTATACAGAGCTTTCAGTAGAAGCTGCTGCTGACTATGACCTGTTAAAACGGTTAATCCTAAAAGGTTATGAGTTAGTTCCGGAGGCTTACCGCCAGAAATTCAGAAATTGGGAAAAGCGCAAAAATAATACCTACGTCGAATTTGCTAGGACAAAAGAGCAGTTGTTTGATCGCTGGTGTAGTTCTAAAAATGTAATGAAAGATAATGACAATTTGAACCAGTTGATTTTGCTTGAAGAATTTAAGCGCTGCATTAACGCAGATGTTTAAACTTTTCTTGATTTGAAAAGTCCTGAAACACTTGACATTGCTGCTCAATTAGCTGATGATTATTCATTGACACACAAAATGTCCTTTACTAGCAAATCAAACCAGTCATTCACAAACAAGAATGTAAATCAGTATGGTCAAGAGAAGTGTAAAGCGCAGTCACCCAGTACTAGAGTCCTGATAGTTCAACAAAGTCCATTGCTACATCTCAGCTCACGTCCACTGTGTCTAAGTATGACAAAGACCAGTCATTTTTATAAAAAATCTGTAATTGCTGCAAGAAGGAAGGTCATCTAATTTCTGACTGCTGGAAACTTGCAAATTAAACCAAATAGCAAACTTTCTGGTTTTGTTTCAAAGTAAATGCATAGCATAACACAAGAGCCAGGCTTTTTTCATGTAAATAAGGGGTACAACTCCTTTATTGACTACAATAAAGAGTTTGATGCTACGGAGGCCCAAGCGCTGTCTGAAAAATCCGTAGCTTGCGGGGTAAAAACTTCAGTTGTTTCCTGCGAGGAATTTAATAAAGCTAGGTCCTTTCAAGACTCCTGCGAGGAGTATTCTCAAAATAAGGCTAAGTCCTTTTATGACTCTTGCGAGAGTATTTTAAATGAGGCTAGGTCCTCTTATGACAAACAGAAGTTTGTTTCTGCTGAGGAAAGTTCCACTGTTGATTCCCATGAGGAGTTTGGTAATAAAAGGATGTAGATTCCTTAAATGACTCTGAAAAAAAGAGTTTATGACTGACACTGTCAATGTCAGTTCTTTGTTTGATTAAGTGGAGGTAGTAGATTCATCTCCTGACTATGAAATGGAGTTTTTTGAGCCATTCATACATGATGCTTTTGTATCACTTTTAAGTGTTTTTCAGACTCTACGCCTATTAGAATTTTGAGGGACACTGGTTCAGGCCAGACTCTCATGTAAGCAAACACTTTGCCATTTTCTAATAGGTCCTTTACTGGTGCACATGCACTGGTTAATGGTTTGTTTTCAGACAGGCACACTTCAGTTCGGCTTCACAGTGTCCATTTAAAGCCAGATTTGATTTCTGGGAATATAACTGTGGGCATAAGAACTACTTTACCCTTTAAGGGAATTCAGTTGCTACCAGGCAATGATGTTACAGGTGACAAAGTACAGCCTGTACCAATAGTGACAGAAAAGCCGTCACTTGATCAGGACACTGAACCGGAAGGTCAGGAAATTCCTGGTTTGTATCCTTCATGTGCTGTAACTAGATCTGTGGCTAAGAAAAACACACGAGGATAATGGTCCATATAATAGCACTCTGGGGGTCACTAGTGACTCATCCAACGACTCGCCCGTACAGGATGCATCATTCTCAAGGTCAGGACTTATTGCTGAACAGCATAAGGACCATGAAATTTCATGTTTGTTTCCCAGGGGAACCATTCAGTAGGATTATTGTTGACTGTATTGGACCACTACCCAAAACAAAATCTGGACATGAATACTTACTGACAATTATGTGCGCATCTACCAGGTTCCCTGAGGCAATACCCTTGCGCAAAATTAATGCCAAATGTGTTGTCAAAGCTCTGACCAAGTTTTTACAACATTGGATTACCAAAATCCGTCCAGTCTGACCAAGGGTCTTATTTTATGTCTGGCTTTTTCCAGCAAATTATGCTTGAGCTAGGTCTTAAAACAGTACAGCTCTTCGCCATACCATCCCGAAAGTCAGGGCGCCCTCGAGCGTTTTCACCAGACATTAAAAAACATGATCAGAGCTTATTGCTATGACGTACAGAAAGACAGGGATAAAGGAATCCACATATTGCTGTTTGCTGTCAGAGAATCTTTTCGAGAGTTCTTAGGTTTCAGTCCCTTTGAACTAGTTTTTTGGACACTCAGTTCGCGGCCCACTGAAACTCCTTAAAGAAAAACTCTTGTGTGAAAATCCTGATTCTCTTAGTTTACTGCAGTATGTCTCAGATTTTCGCAATAAAACTACACGATGCTTGTGAGATTGCAAAGTCAAATCTAAAATCTGCACAATGTAAAATGAAAAAAATGTATGACAAGCACACTGTAAGTAAGACGTTTGATCCTGGTGAAAAGGTCCTTGCCTTACTTCCCATCCCTGTCAGACCTCTGCAAGCTAGGTACAGTAAAAACTGGTCTAACGGACACCTCTCTTAGGCGGATAACTGGCTGTAACGGACAAAATAGTTAAGTCCCTTCAAAATTCCCTACTTTTGATGTATAAGCGGAACCTCTATAAGGCGGACATCTCACTACTGCGGACAACGGACAGCAGATTTCAACTCAAACCAACATTCTAAGAGCAAATGAACCTGACAAATACGGACACAATACGGACACGCCATCTCTTGCGGATACTGATCACTCACCCCCGGGCGACATCCACTGTACTGTTGTTGTTCCCGAGACCATAACACAAAGGATTATGCTATCCCCAGTTGTTACCTTATTGCGTGTACGTGCTCATGTCACGCTGTGATGTGCTCATAAATAAACACAGCATAGGTGAAGCGGTAAAAATCGTGTCACTTTATTTCACGGTTGATCATTCAAACGTTGTGAAGCTGCATATTATTCGCTCGGCCAAGGGGTCAATAAATTGATTAAACGGCTGCCGAATACTTATGCGTCCTTGATCTCACCACGCAATATCTAACTGTAGACTTAGCCACTTTGTTGTAGCAGGCTGTTTGATATTAATTTATTAGTTTTGCTCAGTTATCTCAAACTGATCTGCTCAGTGTCAAACGTGCTAGCTCCGTAGTTGTTTGTACCATGCCGCCGTACACAAGCTCCTCGGGTTTCGTTTAATCTCGGGTGCCTTCAACATCAACGCAAATCAAACCAAACAACCAACATCAAAGAAAGTTTACTTAAGGCTAAAGCTACATTCATCAATAAAAACGAATGTTCCCAGATTCGTAACCATTACAATCATTGTCAACGTCGTCATCATTTTTGAGATAATTGCATAAGACAGCCGATCCAGGATAGTGGCGATACTATTAGGCGAGAGCTTATGCTATCTGAGAAAGTCAAGTTGAGTAACTCATCGAAAAAGAGCTTACGCGCACTATATGAACGTTGTTTTTACGGATGTCTTCTAGACTGTTCTCCTCATATTGTATACTACTTGAGATAAGTAAAAATAATCAGTTTTAATATGACTATTGAATGCATGATGTGTGCATGAATATGTTCTACATATACATGAAATTTGAAATAATACAATAAACACGTTCTTGCAGCTGTTCGTTGTCTTTATTTATAATCTCTTGGTTATCAACCAAAGTCAACCTGCCTAATAAGTACACCTCACTATTAAGGACAAAACGATTGAGTCCCTTGACTGTCCACTTTAGACAGGTTTCACTGTATTTTGGTCCTTACATTGTTGACAAGAAAGTCAGAGGTTTAAATTACATATTGTTGACACCAGATAGACGTAAGAAGAAACAACTGTGCCATGTTAACATGTTGAAACCATATTATGGCAGAAATAGCACATCAGATGTTGTACAAAATGTTACTGTTGTTAATTGTGTAAAAACTGACCCTGACCCAGTTAAAGTAGATACTGATTGTAAGTGTGATGTAGACATTCAGTGTGGTACAGTACCATAAAAAAACTCAGACGTGCTTAAAAAACCTGGATGCCAAACTGTCACACCTTACCGCACAACAACAACAAGACCTCAAGAACCTGCTGCGGAATTATGAACATTTGTTTAGTGACATTCCAACGCGAACTAACATGTTGTGCCATGACGTCGATGTTGGCGAGGCAAGCGCAGTCAAGCGGCATCCTTATAGACTGAATCCAGAAAAGCAAAAGTATCTACAGGATGAGACTCAATATTTGTTGGACAATGATTTTGTTGAACCTAGTGACAGTAACTGGAGTTCGTGATGTATTCTTGTGCCAAAACCTGATGAAAGTAACCGTATGTGCACAGATTATCGAAAATTTAATTCTGTCACCAAGACTGACACGTTCCCGATTCCGAGGATCGATGATTGTATTGATAGAGTCGGTAGCTCCAGATATGTCTCCAAGTTTGACTTGCTAAAAGGATTCTGGTAAGTTCCGCTGACAGATCGAGCGAAAGAAGTGTCCGCATTTGTGACGCCGCAAGGATTGTACCAGTATAAAGTTATGCCGTTTGGCATGAAGAACCCGCCAGCCACGTTCCAGGGTCTCATCCTTATGGTTGTCAAGGACATTCAGGGCTGCGACGCATAAATTGGGTCATATTGTGGGGCAGGGTCAGGTAAAACCTGTTAATGCTAAAATAAGTGATATTTCTGCATTTCCTAGACCAGAAAACAAAAAGCGCGTTTTCTTGTAATGCATTTTCTTGGTATGGTTGGATACTACAGCAATTTTTGTCCAAATTTTGCTGCGGTAGCTGAACCTTTGACTAATTTGTTAAAGAAGAAACAAAAGTGTGTATGGAATGTTCAGTGTGAAAATGCATTTCAGAATTTGAAAGCAATTCTGCAAAGTTCACCAGTTTTAGCAACTCCAGACTTTTCTGTACCTTTTAATTAAGTTAGCTGTAGATGCTAGTGATACTGCTGCTGGTGCTGTTGTTACAGGAAGGCAATGATGGCATAGATGATCCAATTTGTTATTTCTCAAGAAAGTTTAATGCAAACCAGAAAAACTACTCCACTATTGAAAAATAATGTTTGGCTTTGATTTTGGCATTGCAACATTTTGAAGTTTATGTTACTTCATCAGTCAGGCCTATCATTGTCTTCAGTGATCACAATCCCCTCACGTTCATGAACAAGTTGAAGTGCAAAAATTAAAGATTGTTGAGATCGAGTTTGTTCTTACAAGATTACAAGCTTGAAATCAAACACATGAAAAGGAAAGGCAATGTACTTGCTTATTTTTTATCGAGGAGTTTATGAAATATTGTAAACAAGATGTTTATGTAATGTTGTAAATAAGATGATTTTTGAGATTTAAAAAAAATTAGTGATTGTGATCGCGGTGATTGCGGGCCGCTTGTTACATTCTCAGTTTAATCCGTACTGGTTGAACTCTCGTTGTCATGCTAGCTTGGGGCTTTCTCGCCTGGCCGAGGTCACGTGTGGACCCTGGTAGGTGGAGACACAGCGATGTTTTCTGGATGATTCCTGTAACGCGGACACAGACGTGTGTATGTCAGTTTGTGGGACCTGTCCGATTATCCAGTAATTTCAGGGATTCTGCTAATACTAACTCTATACAATTTATTGCTGTCTGCCTCAAGTTTACTTTCTGGATTGTTACAAAAGCTTTACATTGGAGTGTTATTCTCCGAGAGTATACATTTTAAAGAACTTGTCCCTGTGGCAGTGATGGTATCCAGGTACTGTGCATTTTGTTTATGAGGATGTGTGATTATATTGATTTGATGTTACACTGTTATTGAACTGACTAATTGTATTGATTTAGTGTATTGTAATGTTAGGGTTGTTTTAAGAAAAAATTAAAGTTATTTGTTAACAATCATTCCCCTAGACATTTCTCGCTGCCTAGTGTTACAGAATTTGATTTTTTTATCTCCATTACAAAATTTGTGTTCATCACGAATACGTGATCTGTTTATATTAGGTTCCGTAACAATATATATATATATATATATATATATATATATATATATATATATATATATAGGAGACATCATCATTTATTTATATGAGGTTTTTGTGGGTGTGACACAACCTATCATCGAAATTACAGAAGCTAATGTTCACATCATGATGATATCAGTGTGCTATTTGGAACAATGTTGGAATACCATGGAACTTACAGTGATGGTAGTATTAACTATGGTCTGTGCTATATACTCGTTACTACTCGCGCATAGAAGTAGGAAGCACAGCAGGTTTAGGCCTTTTTTGAACGTTTTTAAAATGGTTTACAGATTATAAAATCTGTAAATGGTGAAATATTTAGGTACACCTTACTTGATGGTATGTTGATGGGACCAGGACAATTGTTTTTATTATACTTTATCAAATTGTACTGTCAGATGAATGAAGGTGAAGACTACCAAACTGGTCAATCAGTCATGATGTAATTAATGATAAAGAATTACGGATATTAATGGCAGTGATAATAGTAGGTCGAATGAAAAATAAAGTATACTTCCTGAACCTTGAAAACGTAAATGGGTTATAAGCATCCTAGATTATAGTGCGGAAATCATTTCAAGTAATAAAACGAGTCGTTTAGAGATAAAGAAAAATAAGATTAATACAGAATCATTTAAAAATCCTCATTTGTACACATTGTCTATAAGAGTTAATGAAATGAACACAGAATTAAAATGTTCTGGGAATGTGTTTACATAAAAATTGTTATCATATTTCACGTTTCAGTGACCTTGACCTATATATAGTCCAACGGATTGAAGTATATATTTTTAAAGACTATATAAACAAGAAAATAGATGAAATCACATGATCAAATCTAGTTACGAACATTTACCTGACAAAATATAGGAGGTCAGTCATGTGAAAAATTAAATTAGAAGACTCAGTACTTTTCGGCTAGCACGAATCTACTGCTGAAACCATAACAGAATAAAACAGAATAATGCGATTTACAATCTTAAAGATGTTTAAAATCTATTTAAATATTATTCCCATTGTTGTGTCCATTTTTGCTTGCCGGAAATCGAAGGTTTCTGCAAGCATGTTGTTCAGTTGCGTACGTCTGTGTTTGTTTGTCACGATGTCCCCACTCAACTGGCCAAAATTTCCTGCAGTCGCTTTAAATTACACAGTTACAGACAATCACAAGTCCTGGAAGCCTATTATTTTTGGTCAATATAGGTCAAAGTTCTAGGTCAAGATGATCGAAAACGTAAAAATTTTATTTTCGCTATTACTTCATCAAAAAGGGCCTTAACTATAGCTTTTTTATTTCTCTGTGCTTTCTTAATGAGATGGTCCATTCTCAGTATGTGTGAGTATGTCAGTATGTCCGTCTATTGTCAGTTGTCGTAAAATTTGCCTCCCTACTCGTTCTGTCGTCTGACATACGGCATTCCAAAAACCATAATTTTTAGCGATCTCTCTGAATGTTATACTCTTGATGGAACACCTGAAATTCTAGACGTCCGATTTCTTTTTGAGTAAACTGGTCAAATGTCAATGTCAAGGTCATCAAATATCCACAAAATTGTTTTATTTTCTTCATATCTTCATCAAAATTTATCAAAGCCGCATAAACTGTAGCCCATTTTATTTGACATTCCATGGTCTTCATTCTGATGATACTCCACAATACGGGGTCTCATTTTGCTAATTTTTTCGGAGTCCGTCTAAGTCAGGGTACAGGACAAGCTCATTTGAGGATAAATGTAATCAATGGGCACATTTGCTACAAAACCTGAAACACAGTACTTTGACCCAGTGCACAATAATTAAGAACCATGCATGTTAATGGCTTTATTAGGATCAATAGACCATTTCCCTAAAAATGTCTTCTTTTACAGCGGTTTAAGTGTCAGTAAGAAAACTCATCTGATCATCTACACTCTCAGGAATCTGACAAAGTTGCTAAAATTGAAATTTTTCAAATATCTTGCAAAAGCCAATGAGAAACATTGAAGTTCTGGAACTCCTCCGTAAAGTGTCGTTTTAACCACAATAAAAATTGACAGGCAGTTCTTAAGCTGTAGTCATTTGGGAACAGGGTCTTAAAACAAGTTTGGCTCCCATGACCACCAAACCTGTTCCTCAGGGTGCAGAGTAATACCTTTTTGATTATTTATAAAAGCTATAAACATTTCGCACACAATAATTTATCAAATAAGAAATATCCGGAGCCGAAATTCACTGACGGATTAATAAGTGGATGCAGCAGCAGAGAGAAAAGCGTTGCGGAGAATTATAAAACCCAGAGCTGGTTTTGTTGAAGGTCCTTCAATCCCCATAAACCTTAGCCGTTCGGACGGGTATATAACACGGCAAATACCCTTTATTGATGATTTTGCTCGACCCCTGCCACCACTAGCCAGAGCTTATATTATACAAGTAAATTTACGACCTCCGGATATTTAAACATTTGATTTGAATGGGGAAATGCAATCACCTTAGGGAAAATTATCCCCTATAAAAATAAAATAAGATTATACTCATGTCTTTGGAGAGGGGTAGGTCGTATTTTGGAGGAAATAGATCCGACAAGGAGGTGGAGAGATCTCATAAACACGGGTATAAAAAATATATCTGCCTAATGTGCCTCTAATAGAGCGCTGTCTCCTCAGTCTGCGTGAATGAAATACCTGTCACAACTTCTTATTGAGTGGTGTCCGTCTTATAAATTATACTATCGGTACTGTCAGTATTAGAGTCAGTTTTTCCCTCCAACGAAGAAGTTTATCAAATAACATTCGTTGAAGTGACCGTAAAAGCTGCAATAATATTCTTTTTTTTAACATATAGTTTATATATAATTATAGATATTATGAATATTTTTTTTTTTTAATATTGTCATATATTATCGATAGTATGTTACAGGTGCCCTTTTATTGTGTGCAGCGGTCTTACAGATGATTGTTTTATTGTGCACAAGGTTCTCGGCTGGAGGTGAAAAGTTATAAAAAGGGGGCTGTGTTTTAGAGCCGGGAGAGAGGTGAGAGAATATTCCAGTTGACACAGAAGCGTGTGTGTCAGTTTATGGGACCTATTCCGATAAACGCGGCAATTATAGATTTTCGTCAGATTTTTCCTGTATTTTGTGACGAATCTTATTTGGTCTTCAGTTTACTTTCTGGATTGTTACAAGAGCTTTACATTGGACTGTTATCCTCCGAGAGTATTTGTGTAAACTTTTCATCCGGCTTATAAATTTTAAAGGACTTATCGCTGTGACAGTGGTATCCAGATACTGTGCACTTTGTTCATTTTACTGTGTGATTGTATTGATTTGTTGTTACAAAGCTGTTATACTGTGTAATTGTATTGATTTAGTGTACTGTAATGTTAGGGTTGTTCTAAGAATAAATTATAGTTATTTGTAAACAAAAACCACTGACTTCTTTATTTATTCCCCTAGAAATTTCACGCTGCCTAGTGTTACAGAATCTGATTTTTTTTTATCTCCTTGACAAAATTTATGTTCATTACACATACGTGATCTGTTGATAATAGGTTCCGTAACAAATATCACAGTATCATCGCAGGATTTTTGCAAACTATACCAGTGCCAATTAAACAGTATAAAGCTTGTCTACGAGTGATCAATGAAATTCCTAAACCCAGGGGTTCATAACTAGTTTATCAGTTTGGAAGTTGAATAAATCTTAAAATGTTTACAATTGCGACAAATGTAGAGTAAAAACTTCACATTTTCCACTTACAACTGACAAATAGGGGTAAACTGCACGATAGATTATACGATGCCGTAGCGAATTCATGTGAAGCGAATTCAGAACGACTTCAAATCGATTTGAATTCGCAAGCGTTGAGGAGAGCAAACGCACAGCTTGTAAATCGTTTGTTTAGCGATTGTTAATAATAATTTATGAAATCGTTGTGGAGTGTTCTGAATTCGTTTAATTCCTTGTCAGTTCGTTCTGGCCAGCCCCCGGGAATATTTTCGTCTTGGATTTTGTGCGTATTGCGACTTTTGCCATAGACCATTTCAGCATTTTGCGACTCGCAATGCATGCTAGTCAGAGTCAAAGGTTACCATTACCAAAACACGTTCCTTGACCAGATAATTGTGTATTTCTCTTGGAGTTTCTTTGTCATGGCCTGATACCTTATCATGACAGTCCAGATAGTATCAAACTCATGAGCTGGCACATTTATGATTGGAAGAAGCCCTACTTCAGTTATAGCAGGATCAATTTACGACACTTTTTGATTGAATCCACTCCAGCCTAGAACATGCTTGATTTCAGGTTCTCTATGGGCAGCAATAATCCATGCCAAGTCAGTTGTACCTGATTTATTTATTTCACTGACCTCTGGCTTGTACCACTCGTTCTGTAAAATACCTTGTAAAATTGGGTCAGGTTTGGAAATCGGCATGTGTACATTATCATGGTCACACATTTCAAGGTCTTCTGCCAGGACTTTGGATGAGTTTGGCGTAATGCTCAAATGCATTTTCGCCTCATCCCTTTCCTTCCTCCGCAGTGCAACAACCTGTGTTGCATGAAATGTTCCCATGCCACTCAAAGTCTCTTCATTGATGTCAATATTGTCACAAGCATATCTCAGGTATCCTGTGCTCTTGACAAAGTTCCGTGGAATCATAAAAGTGCCTTGAGTTTTGTACCGCTAAAGGACATCATTAGCAATTGCGTTGTCAATGCGAAGAATTTTGTCATAGCTGACCGTGTGTCCTGCAGCGTGAAGCAACTGAATCAAACTTTTAGAACGAGTTGCTTGATGCTCTGTTAATTCAACATCTATATGTTTTGGTGTTAGTTTCTTTCCACCAGACGCAAAAAATACTATGTCTTGACAAATGCTCAAAACTTTACTTTTGACTTCATTATCATTTTCACTCACATCCGCCTTATCGCTAGTAAACAATAGACAAATCAACAGGTAAAGGTTCTCTGGCACCACCATTTGAGCATGATCTGCATCAATGCCACCGATGAACCCATGGCCAGGTGTTTGTTTTATATCATGATGCACTTTAATTGCTACTCCTAATAACCAGCTCAATAATTCTGTGTTAATTTTTTTCCTGTAAGCTCTCTCCACAGTCTTTTGATAACTCCTGTTTTTTAGCTTCTGATTTATCATATTTCTCTTCCAGTGAGGCCTTCAACGCATGATCGGCCAGTGCAGACGGAAATATCAAAAAAAGGATCTGTTCGGCATAAAGGCTGAACAAATGATGTTTTTCACCCAAATAGCTTTTAACATTTTCTTTAAATTTGTTGCTTCTATATATACCTGAATCTTTCGTAAAGTCTGAAGCAAGTATATCGCTGTACCTCAACCATATCTCTTTCAAAGTATAAACATAATCACGTGCAATACCCAACTTCAGACCTGCCATGACCTGTTCAAAACATATAGCTTCTGGGGTGATGTTCTGTCCCTCTGTGGAATTTGACTGAAAGTGCTTACTATGCCTTCTTAGAAAATGTGAATAACAGTTAGGTGATATTTGCCACCGGCAGCAATCATGTCCATTACTCCTGCCAATCGGCATCTCACGACATTGTCATAACACGATGTTTTTAATATTTTATCAGATGTTTGAATTGTTTGAACTTGATTGAGTTTACCCCCGGTACATCCTTCTGGCAGTATATACACAGTGACCAGTCCACAGGAGGGACAGAAGACCTGTGTAATTTCATTGAGGATGTTGCTTCACATTTAGGAATTTCTGCAGTTGCTGCTATACATGCCAAATAGTCTGAATAATGTTTCTTCTGCAAGCTTTGAATATGGTCCTTATTTGTAAATTTACTGTAACAAGACCTATGCCAAAGAACTTTTTTATTTTCTCTGAGATTAGCCTCATGTAAGCAGTCTAAGGTCTCCATAAATGTATCATCTGTGTATTTTTCTCTTTGGTTCGCACACTCAATGACACGTTCAGTACCGTCAGCAGATGACAAGGGATTGCTTGCTACTGGATGTTTAACCTCCTGACAGTATACACCTATCCCATTTTATATCTGATATTTCAAAACGCTCTCTTCTTGTAGGTGGTGTTGATCCTAATGCTTCCATCATTGCCGGTCTGAAAGCATTTAGAAAATGCTAGTACATGTATAACTGGTTACAAGTTGCTTTCAGTATCAGTTGTTTTGGTTAAAAATATACCAAAGTACCAGCTTTCAACATCGAACATCAACAAATATCCAGTCTCCCTTACATCTTTTCACTCATGAATATTCATATGCATTTTTTACTGACCTATGGAAAATACATATACTCTACAAATTCTTAACACATTTAATGATGAGTTTGCCTAAGCAAAATTACTTTTTTTCATTCAAAAGGCTGGATAAAAATATAGTTTTACCTATTAATCAATTAATCATTGTGTGCCAAATTCTTTTTCTGTGCACACTACTTATTAACTTTAACTATGCTCAAAATTTTAACATATACAAATATTATAATATTTCAATAGATGTAACAAAATATATTTAATCTAAAATGTATGTATATTACAAGATACAAATATAAATATATGATATATAAATATGTTATATATTGAATCGCTTTAACTTTAATATATGTTGTTAAATAATATATATATATATATATATATATATATATATATATATATATAAAATATAATGTAATATAGCAATAATAAAAATGTGATCTGTAATTTGTAATATTTTATATACATATAATATATAAATATCAATTTTTATTTTACGAATTTTATATAACATATTATTTATATATAATCAAAAATTTTATATATGTTAATTAATATTATATATGTAATGTATATATATAAATATCATAAAATATATAATTTATTTTTATGTATACTATGTATTATACAATATATAATTTATTTATGTATCATACAGATATTTTGTTTACGTATGTCATAATAATAATATATAATATATGTAATGTATATATATGGTATAAATTGGATTTTTATGTATATTATTATAATATATATATATATATATTAAAATGTGTATAAAGTATATATATGTATGATATTTATTATGATTGTTGTATAGTATATATATCAATATATACGCTTACATATATATATATATATATATATATATATATATATATAGATATATATATATATAGTATGTGCTTTATATATTATATATCTATATATTTTTTCTAATCTATATTATATTTAATATAAATTAAAAAATAAATCCAATAATAATGCAAGTTATCAAAAGTTAATGTCTGTTGATTCACTGATGTTTATTAAAAAATGTCTTAACCTATTAACATAACAATATAAATATCAATCCATTCAATTAAATAAAAATAGTCCAGATTCAGGGTTTAATTGTCACAGAATACTTTCTACGAAACAGAGGAATAATAACCTCCTCTTTGTCTATTGTGTTATATTGTCATTATCAAGAAAATTTTAATATTATTTATGAATTTTCTTAAATTATTTAAATTATCCAAATGTAATACTTCACGCAAGTTTAATATAAAATTAAACATTAACCGTTGCACGCATGTGTAAGGAAGCACATTTAAAAAGGACATTTTTAAATATCTTATTACCTCCTGCAATTGTATAATTAAAATACATTAAGCAGTTTAAAAATACATACCTTTCAGTCGTGTTTTATGCTTTTTTGGCTTAAATTGTCATTTCCTCAGGAATGCGCAATGTGCTGAGGAACATGATGGCAGTTGGACATCTGTTGCTCAGTCAGTGCAGAACAGTTGTAGCAGAACAATGCTTATGACGTCATAAACTGGTCAATTGGTACATAAGAGGTCACTTAGTATGTTTCCCTAAAAATACTATTCATTTCATCTCTGTGTGTACCTTTACATCTTTGCAGGGATCTGCGGGAAATATATTTTATGTTTTTCAACAAAAAGGTGGCTGTTACAATCATATTAATTCACTGTTTCGATATCTTGTTCACTTTTGTGAGGGCTGGTTTGCAAGTTTATTTATAACGATGATATATATGTTATCATTATCTTCTTTCATTGCCCATGTGGACCGAAACCTGTACATAAGAGTGATATTGTCAATTGCCAGCAATTCAAAATCACAGATGAAAATGGCATTAATCCAGGAAAAACCATAAACATCCTTGGCCCTACAGTTTCACAGTCTGACGTGGCGGCCATTTTGAAATCCAAGATGGCTGCCATTTTGAAACCCAAAATGGCTCCCACGAGAGCATTTTAAAAGACATATCTTGCATCCCTTGAATCCGGTAATGAGGGTTTCTCTTAATTAATAGTGCTTATTGGAAATGCTAATGTCGAGATGCCGTATTCAGACATATATACAGTCTGACGGCTAATACCAAATGAAGACACATATACTGAGAAGTGATGACGACGATACAGGTTCAGGGAGGTTAAGAGGTTCAAAAATGCATATAAAAGATTTAACTGGTGCCGTCTTGACATCGGTGAGTGTATTTTTTTGTGCGAAACATTAGAATCTCTCTTTAGAAAAAAAAGGATTTCCGATTACCCCTAAACCACTATTTCAGCATCCCTGAGGGCTATATTTTCAGGAAAATAGGTGTTTTTCGTGGCGGCCAGTTTGAAAACCAAGATGGCTGTATCATTTTGAAATTGTCAAATTTAAATTCCTTGACCCCAAAAATGGTAATTTGGAATTTTATCCCATGGTTCTAGCTTATTTAAGTGCTGAGATATTGGCAAATTAGGTTTAGTATGGCGGCCATTTTGAAATCCAAGATGGCTGCCATACATCCAAATGCCAGGATGGAAACGGCTTTTTTCTTTTTCTCCACGTCTTAAAATAGTAAATTGTACCTGTTTCCAAATTCTACTCAGAAAATTGAGCAAAATCACAAAATATGCATTGTATTCCATACTGCCACCTGACTAAGACTTGTGCAAGACAGAAATGGCGGAACGTCACGTTCCAACCCTTTCTATATATCTATTAATATTTTCAGTGGACGCCCTACCATAGAAAATGGCATCCTTTATAAGTGTTACACATTGCTTCTAAGCAGGTAAGAGCTTTTCTGCTGGCATTTTTAAACAAAATGTAACAAATACGGGCACTTGTGCAGTCGCTCACTCAATGTGGCTCACATAGTCACATTGGTGAAATATTCAAGTGGACACGTGACGGTGCTCCACATTTAACTTATTCATGTGTAGAAATGTCTTTGTTAACACTTTGATATGAAGGTTAGTAACCATTTATTAATCATGAGTATTTAGATAAACTTTTTTTTTTACTCGAAATGCATCTTTATAACTATCTCAAATTTCATAGTCCTGTGTTAATAATAGTTTATTATAATACTGTTTATGTTGAAGGCCAGTGTTTCAAGCCATAATTCCCTTTAGTCCAGATAATGCGTAATATTTTTATATTTACTAATAATAATCCACACTAATCACTGAGGAAATAATCAATACTGATAACTCTCTGACCCTGTCATGGACAAAACGGAAATGTTTCAATTAATGTTTCACGTAATTGTGCACAGTTAGGCATGCAAAACTGCTGGACGAGATTATTTTTATACATATTTCAAAATTACAAAAATGTCTTTGACTCTTGGGTAATGGGATGGTAAATATAAATTATAATATAGCTTTTGTGGAGCATATCAAGACATTAAAAAATATATTATAATGCAAAACTTGTAAACATAACTGTTTACCCTGTTATTTGTCACTGTTAATGCGTAATATATTATTATAGTCTTCTGTTGAAGATGTGTATGGCTTTCATGATCTGGGATAAATATTTAAGTGTCAAAGAACTTGAGAAAATATGATTATGAGAGAGTTTTTGTATGGTAGCTTTTCATGGATTTGCCAATGTCATTTCTTAACATGTGCAGTAATATAATATTTATATATTAATTATGATACTGCCATATATATATATATATATATATATATATATATATATATATATATTACTGAACTTCACAAATAAAGCAGACCATTTTCAGCATTTTACTTAAACATGACATGTCATTTGAAGGATTTAAACATGACTAAAATGCAGTGGAAAAAGCAAATACATATACTATATGGAAGTCCTTTTATAGCATACGCCTTTTTTTCAGCTTACATTTTCCTTTTTATAGTTATTATATAGTTTTAACACTGTACTTAATTCGTGAGAATCCTCAGATTACTAAGTGTATAATATGTATGCTAAAAATATGTACTTTTATTATAAAATTAATAAATTTTACTTCATACAAGTGCTTTGGACCAGCTGCTGTTAGTCAAGGGCACAATACACACCAATACACTGAATATCAAAGGGGCAGACCATATATGCATGTGTGTACCTTTCATGTACCAAATACCTTTCATCAATCAATAAACAATTCTTGTTTAATTGGTGTTTTATGCATGGAGATTTTGGGAGTGTGTTGCCTCCCCTTCATTTAAAAAAAAAAATGAAATATATTAGGTCTGTATGAAGCATATAAGGGCAGTTTCCTGGAGCATATAAACTATTGACTGCATAAATCACAAAAATACCATATATATATATATATATATATATATATATATATATATATATATATATATATGTATATATATATATGTATGTATATATATTTATATACAAATCCATTTATTTTAATATGTTAATATAGACATATACATTGAAGTTTATCATATCTTTCAGATTTAACATTCATTAACATAATTCTACCAAAAACAAAAGTAAGGGGGGGGGGCACACTTGATGCCACTTCTCTTTACAGAGACTGTCAGCACTGGTTCTACTTTATTAAAGAGCTGAAATATTATATCATAATAGATATGGGTGTAAAAGATGTAATATATTTCTCTCAAGTGTTACTTAATCGTTTGTACTTCTACTGATCCACTACCTACAGAAATTTGACAGATTAGATGAAAACTTCGAGTATGCCATTTAATTTAAATCTAATTACTTCAAATCAATGGCACAGGCCAGAAAAAAATATAGCTTTTTATATATTGTAATTTTGATGCATGGCATATAATTGTTATTTAGAGGATGTTGCAATGAAGCTTTGTTCTCCCCCCCCCCCCCCAGTATTACCATTTACTTCTGAAGGCCTATGAGACAAACTGTTTAAAGCTAATGGTAAATGTGAAATATATTTTTAATGTTTCTTAGGGTCAATTTTTCATCAAATATCTTGCATAATCAGACAGAAAGGCACTGTGGCCTCCTGTTTCTTGCTTTTCATCAACTGTACATATGTTTTGTAATATTTAATGTTTTTAGGTGAGATACTTTTAACATTGCAAGTGACAGATATTTGTTTTTGTTAAATCTCAACTATTACCATTTTACTTGCAGTTATTGTTGCTGAGTGTGATAGTTTTATTAATCATAAGGAGGAGCTAAATAGCAGTGTCCACACATTTAAGAAAACAAAATAATACATAAATAAAAGATGGGTAATACATATTGATATCTTTTATATATATATATATATAAAATTCCAATCTACTGCACGTTTTATAATATTAATAATATAGTTCAATATTAATTATATAAAAAATATTATAATATAGTTTATAGTATTATGTTTATTTTTAATTAATAATAATGAATTAATAAGCTAAAGCTAAAAAAAATGCCAATAAGTTCATGTAACAGGAATTTATATATATATATATATATATATATATATATATATATATATATATATATATATATATATGTTTATTTTTTAATCAATAGTTGTAAATTATTAGATTATAGTGAGTAAAAAAATTGTCAATAAGTACATGTAACAAGAATATATGGTGACGGCTAAATATTAAAATATTTATATATATATGCATATATATCTTATTATATGTTTCTTTTCTATGTTACGAAAAAGAGGCAGGCTCAAAGTATTACTAATACTTATAGTAATGCTGTTATAGTACTATATTAATATTAATATTAACTATTAAACTAACCCTAGCCACACAACTTAATTGGACAGAAATCCCTGCTGTTAAAGTTGTTATTAATTCACACATTTGTAACAATGTACCGCTATCAGTAAAATCTTCTCCAGTCATTCATGTTACACTATAGTATAGTCCATACCATTTTATACAAAAATTGTTTATGTCCGCGCCGATCTGCTGGCAACTTGCTCCCACATGCGCGTGACACGGCCTTGGTGCCTTCGTTCACTAATCATTACTCGCACAACGCACGTGTTGTTTCCTGTGTTTTTTCACTGACTATAGCAAGCTCTGTTTTCACAAACCATGTGTACCATTGATACAATGTTTCACGACCTTGTTTTGGACGAGTCTTAAACCCCGAGAAACAAGTAACACAGTGTATCTGCTGCGTCTGACAAACGAAGCGGCAGAAGTTGTCAGGACCGCATGTAGTTTGTTTTGGTAATGGTGACCTTTCACCTTTGGCTCAAGGTCGGTCATCGCACATGCGCGCCTGTAATGCTGAAATGGTCTATTCGTTTATGTTCTTTTTTTTTTATTTAATTCGTCACAGTGTGGAGAAGCTTTAAGAGCCACGTCATACATGGGTGTTTGAGGAGGCGCCCTTCTCTTTTTTGGAATCAGGTGGTGTATAGGGCCACAGAGTAGATCGACGTTTGTAAAAATCTTCCCATAGCTTTCGAAATGTTAACTGCATCAATTGATGTTATATTTATTCTCGGTCTGTTTCGTACAGATGTTTTTTCTGGGATATAAATATCCAAGGACACAAGATATATAAAACAACTGGGTATTTAGGAGAAAAAATATTTGAGTAGCTAGTTTCTAGTTATTTCCGGTGTGGAAATTCCTAATATGTGGAGAAAAAGAATCGATCAATACTCCATTTAAAGTGTTCTTTTTCTAAAAACTTCCACTATTATATCCACTATGAAGATTTTTTTTCTGCTATCGATCATACAATTCCAGAATTACCTAGTCCTGTGTATGTATCTCTCTATGTATCGGTCACGTGATCACGACAGGTCGTACGGCTCGTCGAAACACTAGTCGGGATCGGTCATGACTAGTCTTAACCTTGTAAGATTTGGCATGATAGGTTGTATATTCTTGGTATTTCATGTCACACTAAATTAGTTCAACGGGCTTCTCTCTCTCATTTGCAGCTGTTCTCAATAATATGAATATTTTAATTATTATTATAACTTTACTGATTTTGTTAATTTAATATTTCATATACATTCAAACCTCTGCGTTACCTTGTGACATATCACACATATATAACAAGCCTTTGTTCCATGATGCCTGGGTACTGATTGCATAATCCCCTTATCTTGGTCACTGGGTCCCTTATTTGTACAGGCCAAGTCCTAATCTGTAAATCTCATGAGGGTAAAGGTGTTTATCTCATCAGGGTGACCACTAAAATGGGGGTCCCGTGATGTTTAGTCAGCTAGGAGCACACACAGATAGATGATATCACGATAACATATAATTACACTGTATATAGACCTTGTATATGTCAGGGTATAATCAACCAACTCTCCCTTCATTTCATTGGCCAGTATAGTGGTTGGAGTTCACCTTACCCGTCTGACCAATAGAGTGAATGGGGTGATGTTATTGGTTATATTCCAATGAGAGAGAGAGAGAACAAAAGCCAGGGTATAATCATGTGTGGACAGATTCCTTTTTGGCCACTCTGCACTGAGGACGCTTTTTATGTATTGACATTTTTTATATATATATTTGGATGCTAATGAAGAATAAAAATGGTTACCTAAGTTGCCGAATTCACCTGTTGTGGCTGTGTGCCACAAGTGCCACAAACTTGCTTGAATGAGAACGTGAATGGGAGAAAGACGAAGTTTAAGTTTAGTCAAGTAACATAACTTTACAACCTAACGGTAGTTGGTCTTACCCTGAGTCACGATCTACTGTACAACAAGTCGGTACCAGTCTGCGACCGCTACCGATCACATACGACCACTCGTAAACTCGTTTTACGACTACATTAGAGTACCACCGATCTATCCAAGACCACTGCTTATTAGTCGTAGGAATCTAGAAATGCGAACCGGGCGCATTCCTCTGAGGACTAGTTCGGAGTACTTTCGACTTCTTAAGAAAACCTATGACTTGTCGTACGACTTTTTAAAATACTACCTACGATTTTCAAGTTGCAAGAGGTCGTTACCTATCATAAGTGCATGCGTGAATGGGGCCTTAGACTGCGTTTTCATTTATCCTCTTGGTCTAATTTACATGCTGACGGACGTACGCTATGTAGTGCACCACTAATCCGAAAAATCCATTTCCTTGAATACCGGACAATCTTTGCGTCTCTCACTTAATTCTATAAAGACACCAGTAAAGAGGATTTGCTGCACGGGATGACCTGACCTCGGGGGTCTGCTGGGAAATGTGGTTTTATGAAAGTTGGCTGCCGAAACAAGTCAGCCAAGTTTTGTCCAAGCCAACCACGACTGGATGGCTGACATGGCTCTGGGCTCTATTTTTCCCACCCTCAAATCGTCTGAATCGCACCTCAATATGTTTCAAAATGGTCCGCTTTTGCAGATATAAATATAAAGATCGAGCGCTGCGAAGGTATATAGGGAAACAATCTGAAAAGCAGGGACCCTTTTGTTGCGCACTTTGGACCATGGATGCGAAACACAGCTTCGTGTATGGATCAATAAGATAATTCACATGTTTCTGTGGTTGGAATAACTCATTTTGTTTAGTTTGGTTATATAAAGAACTTTGTTGATTAACATAGAAATATTTGAAAATATAATCTCGCTTTGGTGTTGGTCTAGGTTAGACTGTCTGCAAGCCATATCGGTTTAATTCAATGTCTACTGACTCACGAATTCTACTTAGATCAGTCTTGACCAGTTCAAACGAGTTACAAAATCAGGGCCTGTCATCGAGTGTTCATTCAAATTTGAAAACACTTTTACAATTTTTTATTTATAGGACAGAAGACGAGTGAATTAAGCTAAGATTTATTATCGTGACAGTGGTTCCGTATAAAGTAAGAAATACGGTATTAAGCGGGATCTATCCTTTAAATGGTCTTGCTATTAAGATGCAGATCCAGTGTCTCAAATCGATCCTAAATGTATCCAAAATGTATTTGCTTATCCAACTAATGATCAAAAGTATATATAAACCTTGTTAAGCTCTGTCAAATTTCCTTAGCCATGTTTGCTCGTCCTTGGCATTTTTCATTATTGCTATCATAAAGTTTTATTATAGAAAAAGAAATAGTTACCCTGGAAAATGGTAAGGTCTGTTGTCCGAAATGCATCTCTGATTTCCAAGCTAGGATAAATGAAATATTCATTAAGTAATGACATGGCGCTGCAGCGATAACGTCTCTTTCTGCTCGGTCTATGCAATGATGTAAAATGTGTGTTTAACCTGGTCATATAGATTCATTAACCTGGCCCGACTTTTTAAAATCCTTCAGTGATTTCTAAATTATTTTTCAGCCAATGGCATGAATGGGTGACCTTTAATCCAGAGGGTCTCTTCAGAGGCACTCAGT
Source organism: Sipunculus nudus (assembly GCA_026874595.1). NCBI lineage: Eukaryota > Metazoa > Annelida > Sipuncula > Golfingiida > Sipunculidae > Sipunculus > Sipunculus nudus. The sequence continues at coordinate 71,486,164 of CM049313.1, forward strand.
GTGATATTGGTACCAGTCTCTCAGACCAAGGCCAACGGCAAACTACTGGCCGCCATGTTGCCGTTAACCACAGTTTAAACTGCCAGCCATAACGAGGGATCATAATCGGACGTTTCATGAGCAGTCAAATACGGCCAATGGTGTCGTGATTTTGACGTGTGTGGGATTCCTGGGCAGTGGATAACCTGATCTTTCAACGTCTTCCCCTTATCTCTTGCTTAAACCATATAACCCGATATTATTTAACATTTCAGGAAGATTTGTCAGGCCTTAGGGAAATAACACTGCTCGGTAATTCCATTCATTTGAGATAAGCTATCAGTCTACATACTGAGGATATCCTCGTATACTATTATTTGAGGATTTTGCTCGTGGTTCAATCACGCCTGGACGATATTTGAAGTACTTTCATTTCGCATCCTAGCGCCCGTGTCGAATCCTATTGAGTTCTCCCGGTTTTTTCGAAACGCTCACTGGGTTTAAAATAAAAATTTACTGTGAACGCACAGGATTTATTAGAAGTTCTCTCGGATATTCTCCCCATCGCCACTTCGTGCCTCCAGATTTTGGGTTCTAACTTGTCAAGAATGTGATTTATGCCTTTGTGCAAAGCATCAACCAAAAAGCCACACGACTTACACTTTTTTTCAGCATGTAGATCAGTCCTTTCCTGAGCCTCGTTTTATATGGGTTCATACGTGGCCTGCAGGGTGGTTTATGCATGATGACACTGAGCTTAGGAAGTGATGTTCTCTCGTTCAACCCTATCTGTGTTAAGAAAGCAAAACGATTCTATGTCGCTCAGAATGTCGCTCTAATTGTTAAACGGTAGATTATGACCTCTTTTCATGAAACAGGAGTAAAAATTTCATATCAAGGATATATTATACGGATAAATTCAACCTCGTTTATTGTGAGCAGCACCCACAAGCCATGCATGGATTGTTACGGGGTTACATAAAAGCAGACCGAACTGTCTTGCTAGTGAAGCTTGCTTTTCTAGCAAACCGGTTGTTATGCCGGACTTGAGTGCCACCAACATGGGCTCGAATGCCAGATCGGCCCAATGTTTTCCCCTGAAAAATGTCTTCGTATCAGGATCTATAAAGCTTTAATTATTTTTGTCACTAATCCCATAACATGAACTAATTGGTAATTTAAATGCTGATGTAACATGGACTTAAGGGTAATTTAAATGCGGTTAATGGATTAAGCTTAAAAAAACTATTATCATAATTATGACGTAATTTTAAGCGAAGTTTCCTTTATATTTGAGATTTCAAATGAATGAATATAAGTAGGAAATATATATATATACATAGACAGCGTAGTGAATCTTTATCAGTTTAGGTGTCAAACACTATATATATATCCAAAAATATATCATATAAATCTACATTGTCTTTAGCATGAAAAAATATCTTTTATGATATAAGTCAAAACGAGTCTGAAGTTAATATTTTAAAAATCATGTACAAGGTTTTTATAATGTAACGTTATATTAACTATACATAGGGTCATGGATGTCGCAGGTCGTAGGTCATATCTCTGACCCTCATGAAAAAAAAAATCAGTCATAATATTTTTAAAGCTTATCAGCCTGGTGCCATATTGAAGATGGCCCTTATGTGCCATGTTAACTTTATTTTCGAAATATTAAATTACAAAAACGAACAAATTATGAAAGCCTGTCTGTAACTGAAAATTCTCGCAAGACTAGAGGTCAATATAATTATCATGAATGGTTCATGAAAGCGTGTAAATTTGATGTCTTATATTCTTTTAACCATAGGGCAGCAGCAGTCGTTTCTTATGTTAAATACACTAGTCAGTGAAAATAACCACGGAGCTAAACGCCATGTCTATAAAAATACTGTTTTTTTATACCTCCGTCATATATTGTCCACTTTGTAATTTGATTTTCTGTGTGCAGTTTTTGCAAAAAAATGGAATCAGGTTTTATCCAAAATCATAGAGGGGAAGATAGAATCAAGGGAGCAATCCAGTAAATTTTTGAGGAATCTGGATGACAAGATTTTTTTTTCATTCTGTTTATATTGGAAACGGCGTATATACATGGTCTAGCTGCAGAGCACAGACATTAAGCATGGAGAACCTTAACACAAATCTCAGGTGAGAAGTGGTAATATTTTCTATGACGGCGCCCACCATGGATGAATGCTCTGCAGCAAACTTTATGGGAAGGCTGTGTCCCGCTGCCGTGTTTCACCCACACACGAGTTCGCCTTTTGGGGGTTCATCTGTGTTTTTAGCCATCGTTGGGAACTGCACATGCCTCAGAATTTAAACGCCAGGTTAATCATGTGCTATCTCCCCAAACAAATGAGAATCTGCAGATATAAATACTTGAGCATTTAAAAAAGGAGACGGGTATTTTCACTAGAAAAAATGTGAAAAATGATCATGAATTTTGATCATCCATCAAACACACGAGGCAAAACAGAAGAACAGAGTAATTTTACTTGATATGATAAAAATAATTTAAATATATAGGTTACAATTACAGGGAATTGAAACCTGTAAGTTATGGATTGAGATAAGGAAGCAATGGGCTTAAAACCCATCGGTACCTGTACAAAATATTTTGTGCTCTTTATATTGTGTTTTATAATAATTACATAAAATCAAACCACTACAAACAGAAGAAGGTGTATTTTTGTCCGGGCGATTTTACCGGAACATGGCTCAATTGTCTATCATGAGTGTGAACAGGAGCAGACTGGTATAGCAGGGACGCCAAGAAGTTTCCCGGAGGACTGATGGTTATAAACCATCGATGCTTATATTGTGAGCAAAATATGTTAGCCAGTGGGCCGATGGTTTTAGATTTTGAGCGCTTTCACTCAAATTTAGAGGGACTATTTCCTTCCCCTAATTTGTCCCTGAATATGAATTAACTGAAAAACTATACCCTTCCATCACCTATTTATTTTACCTCTGTACTTCGTATCGGTCTTAATTGCCCAGAAGAATACCCAAACCAGATTAGGCATAAATGAATGATAAAAGGACGACTGTACGGGGTTAGTGCCCACCACATTGATTAAATCAACCATGTATGGTTAATATTCCAGACGTTCAGAGGTTTTATTGTCATATCACTGCGTTAAAGTACTCTGCAGGCTAGACGTCTGAACGAAATGCAATTCATAGATTTCGTTCTAATCAAGGTCGGTTTTGTGTCTATAAGAGAGTATTCTCTAACCTGAGAGGGCTATAGGGTAATGTGCAGTTAATATATACGCAATGTATGTTTTATGTAATTGGTCCCGTGTAAGTGCTCCCACGTCCCCTGCCGGACTATTAGTATTGATTGTGGTTGTCTCATTAATAAATAAGCATATCGGAAAGTGCGCTGGACTTCATTGTATTTCTCCCGCGCCTCCCTGGGGTGGGGCGACGGTTATAGGTCTAGACACGAGTGTTCTTCCAGGCATACCCGGCACACACGTGTCGGACCGTTCTCGTTAATAGAGGGCAAACACCATAAATTTTGATGATGCTTGCAAAATGATCGGTGCGGATTGCAAATTTCTGTTAACGAAAGTCTAAATTAAATTTGGGTAAAACATACGCTTTCTCTAGATGCTGTGTTTAATGAAGGTTGGGGATAATGGTAGGTGAATATTTCATTATTTCAACTTCTAAATACAATTACTATAAAAAGTTGTTTTAAAAATACACTCAGAGTAATTCGACCATTGACCTTCTTATACTTTGGGTAGCGATTTGGCCATCTGCAAACAAACGATTCCATTAAATTTTTTATCATGTTTGTATAGGGTAATAATGTATAAAATATACAATCCGCTGTTGTCATGAAGTATTCTCTCAATCGCATCGCCTCTGAAGTTATAATACAGTTACGAAAAGGATATAATTATTACGCTTAGTAGAATTTGAGATTACATGTATTCACGCTAACTCAATGCTGCTACCGCGACAACAGTTGAAGGCTTAACTTGTCAAATGCTTGCCGGGAGCGGCCCTGTAAATTTTATGCCTATCACGTTTCGTGTATCTAATGTCCAATGAAATCCACTGATATTTCGGCATCACTACAGCATAACAATTTATGTGCATCCATGTTGCTTTGGAAGCTTATTTCCGTAGCTAATCAGATTATGTGCTAGAATGGGTTCGGAAACGGTCTCTATACCTACAGCATACTTGTCAAGTTCATGAACTGGCCTTACAGAAGACGTTACAAGTCTGTTGTCCATTGAAATAGTTGTCTCCTAATTTATTCAGTAGATATAGATCAAATAGGTCCAGAGTTCTCCTAGAAAGCCTATAGTTTCAAAGTACGGAAGCATTTCGAGCTCTCTTCATTGTTATAATGGTAACAGGTTGGAAGTAATCTTGCTAATTTTAAAAGTTTATGTTTCATTAAAACAATATTTATTTTGAAAATCCTTACCTTATTTTCCGATTCGTATTGGTCCAAAATTCCGGTCAAAAGAGTACTTTATGATATGGTTAGCGATTATGTGTGGTTAATACTAGTAGTTAACAGTAAATATTGTTTCTCGTTTTTAAACAATGGAAGATATTGAGAAAGTGCATGTTATAATGTAGAATTTAGATAAACATGCAATATTCTAGTACGCAATGTAACTAAGTTGACTTCAAAATAATTCAACACTTAACGTTACTGCTGTTGCTTAAGATATATCGTCAATAATTCACTTAAAAAAGAAAAAAAGAGGTTTTTTAATATATACCGGCCAAACTAGCTTCATTTTTGTTACAGAAAAAAATATTCCAAATGCGCGGAACGTATAGAATCCTATTTCTTTGCCTAAAAACCACAACGTGTGTCTGTATACACAAAATAATTTGAGTAAGAATTAAAGTAAGAGTAAATGTCTTACCTGCCAGGATTTACGATTTTCATTCCGTCATCCTATTTCCCGTCAAGGCCAGACTATAATCTATCATCTTCCCGTCGACTCGATAGAAAGCAAATGGAACCAAGCACAGGATCTGAATGAAAAAAAGTTTTATTTTTATTTTTTGGTTTTCTTGGAGTACATTAAGACTGTGCCACGTGACCTAATTTCAGGTATGGGTGGCCTTGGTCTTCACTTTTAACTTTTTGTGGTTATTTTTGTGACAAACGGGCATATTTTATTAAGTTCATCTGTATAATCTAATATTTCATATACCACTCATGCCGCGTTGGGCTTAAAGGTACAAGCAATTGGTTATTTTTTTTCTGAAAATGTTAAACATATCCGATATTGAAACCTACCAACCTCATCTTTCAGGCCCGCTTATTCTTTCAACGTTTATTTGCTTCCCCTGAATCAAAGTTGCTACAATAGGCGTTACAATAATTAAGGTTATCTGTTCCACATTTTCCTGACGCCCATAATTATCACCCAAACATTGCGGGTTTAACGGGGCACGGAATTATGTTGGAGGATTTTGCAAGACAAACCTGTTTATTAAATATCTGAAACATACAAAATAATATTTGAAATTTATTTTTTTTTTTAATTTACCAAACCATATATGAAAATGTACTAAAATATTTACAAAACGTACCAAATATTTTTGAAAATCTACAAAAATATATTTAAAACCTACTAAATTATATTTTAAAGTCCACATGTATTTTATAAATGTAACAAAGTGTAGTTGAAAACGTCCCAAGGTAATTGATTTTTTGAACGTATTTAAAATGCAATTACTTAAATACATATCGGTATATGTGAATGCAACAAATATGTTTATGAAACAAAAGAGAACACGTTTTTCGCTGTATTGCAAGGTTTAATGAGGAACGTTCCATCGTTGTATTTCCCGCGAAGGTCAGATTGTAATCTCCTTTTTTCTTGCCGATTCGATCAATCTTTATTAATCTAGGTAGCAGACAGATACAAAGCAACTGGAAGACTGTAAATTATCATATCCTTAAGTGTTAAAACCCCTGCAATGTCATTCTTAAGAAACTCTCGACCAGGACTAGATAACAGTGGGAACAAACGACAGGATGTGCGTGGAAGAGTTGATAACTTGATTCAGTTTTTACTGGTTCGCTTGAGTAATTCTAAGGCAGAACGACGTGGCCGCATTTGACTTGAGGGTGGCTCCGGGTTTTAACTTTTGTCCTTTTGGTATTTGCTTTATTGACGATTGGGCATTTAATTAAGTTCATCCGGATAAACTCATGTCACAGACACCATTGTCATAGACACCACTGAGTCTCATTTGAAGTATATCTGTAGGGTTTATCGTCCAATTTGACCGACAATATTAGACTCATCCGACTTTGCAATGTTCCTTCCTGGCCTAATGTTTACTGTTTTTACAGCTCCGCGGAGTACACAACCTAACATCGCCACAATAGGTGCAAAAAGTGGCTTATCGCCCCCCCCCCCCCCCCCCCCCCGAAACTCATGACCAGCGTCCATCTAATGTCGGGGTTTATGGCGCACAGACATATTTCATGAATTCATGCAAGACGATGCCGTTCTTTTGATATTTGAAAACGTACCAAAAACATATTAGAAAAACACAATTTATATTTGAATACGTTCCAAAAATATTATTTGAAAACGTTTAAAAAGTAATTGAAAAAGTAATGATATATATTTGAAAACATACCAAAAATATAAGTGAAGAAACATACCAAAGTATTTTAGAAAACGTTCCAAATACACGTTTAAACATTAAAAAAAAATTGAAAACGTACCAAAAATATTTGAATACATACTAAAGTATTTTTTGAAAGCGTACTAAAAATATTCGGAAACGTACTAAAATATATTTGAAAACGTACCAAAATATATTTGAAAATGTACCAATATGCATCTGAAAACCAACAAAAATAAATTTATATTTCAAAACGTATAAATGACGTTTCAAATTCTATTTGAAAACGTACCTAAATATCTAAAAATCCATTACGGTAAAACTGATGTGAAAAGTGCAATCAAAGTATTAAACATATTATACAAGACAAGCTCAGTAACAAAAGTCAAAAACGAGTTTGCAAATTTCTGTTTTGCAAACTTGTATTCAGAACTTCAGATACATTTAGAGATGCGTCAGTGTTATGCTGGGCAGGACCTAGCCGTCCTGACGGACGCCGATTTCAGCATTTCAAAGAGTCTGGTTAAAGCCATCTCTTTAACCAGCACCTCTCTGCAGACACCCCTGGATGAATCGGTGGCGCTATAAGGCGTTTAACATGTGTTTAACCTATCATGGTAACACCTGGGATAGGAACGGCTGATTATATAAGGTGGTAACGGTGTTTGATTGGAATATCACAAACTGACATTCTCCAAGCAGAAAAAAGTCACATAAACCAGGCGCACATGCAGCAGTGGTAAGTAAATTATAAAACAGTTTATCTACTCAACCTATAACAGGAGTGGAATGATTTCTCAATTGATTCGCTAAATTTTCGAAAGATCCATTAAGTTGTATTTTCTTGGGAAATCTGGACAAACCTGCAGTTACAATTTGTAGGTGGCTCCACTTTTATTTTAAAAAAATATATATATATATATATCAAACAAAGTGGACAATACAGGAAAACTGTCCGTTGAAAGCAGAAAATACTGATATTCTATAAAAATAAATAAAACATGTGCAATGAAAAATACCACACTATTTATGTTATTTATAAATCTTAGAGCAATACATAAAGCAATTTTAGAGAAGGCAGATTTTGTTTGTGCAAGTTTGACATAAAATATATCAACGAAAGCTGCAGGTCATTCTCCTTATCCAGTTCTTATTATTAGAACCATACTTGTCGACATATTTTTTTATATTCTTAAATTTTTGGGGTATTATTTTACGTGTTTAATTGGCTAAACCGCTAAAAAACCGGTGAAAAGCAGGTCATGGATTGCGTCAACATGGACGGCGTCAAAAATCGAAAATCTTTGACCATAATAAAGTTCAGGACATTCCATTTTCGCAATCTTGAAAAACTGCACTTGTTATGATTCTCTTTCACCAAAACGGTAAATAGTTATAAAGTCAAGGGCAAGGTCCCTGTTTTGGCAAAGGTCGTGACCCCAGTTATGTTGATCTCGTCCGGAACCATGTATTTATACAAATGCAAAGTGTCATGGAAACCAGCCCAGCGTCAGTGACAAATGTTGAAGGAGATTCGTACATTTAACTGTTATTTACCGATGACATTTGAGGTACACCGTAGGTAAATATGTAGATATGTAGATATTAAGCTAGAGGTTGTCTGGCTCACACCGTGATCCGCGTATTTACAATTTAATAAAAACCTAGAATGCGATTCCTGATAAATGCTGAAGGATACCGATTTAACTGTAATTTCTTAAAGACAAAAGACAAAACATAAAATAAATTAAATGTGACGATTCTACGACAACGATAGCGCTTCAAACGGCCAGACCGGGTAGAAAACACAAATAATCCGAAACGGTGGGAACTCAGCGGGAGGACGGCAACCCAAAAGAAATTATCTTTGACATCACGACCGGTTAATCAAGAATCATCTATGTTTTAGTATATTTTTTTAAAATTTAATCTTCAATGTTTCTTTTTCTAATCAAATCTACCATTGCCCCTAATAATTATTACGAGTAAAGCACATTTTAGACATGTGTTATCTAAATTTGAAATATATACTATGTAGTAATATCCATGCCTCAGTGGACCACCCCCCTGCGGCAGTTAACGACCTACACTGTATTCAAATGTAAAAAGAAGACAGACATATTACACCGGTGTAAGGCATTTTGATAAATCGGTTATTATTATTTGACGGAACGTTCGCAGATATATAAGATTCAATTATCGATAAGGATATTAACTTTACATAAAAACAAGATATATGACCTCATATAAATAGAAATAACGCATAACTATATTCCTAGATCCTCAGAAAGTTCCCATTACTTTATGACATTTTAAATTACCCTTAAATGACCCTTTGGTGAAAACATCTGATATAACGAAAGACTGAAGTAAAGTTCTCCGGTATACGAAATGTACAGTGGAACGTCTGCTTACGGGCACCCCTGTACCTAGGGCATGTACTATTTACTCCTATTGTGGGCAAAATGGTCAGTCCCGTCAGTGTCCGTTATTCGGAGGTTCTGTTGTGTATGACACATGAAGTACTCGCTCCTATGACATAGCAAGAAAGATGTCCATTGCTAACCCTTCTATATGACGGGTTAGAAGAGTTGAAAATGGCAATCACGGTAACTTTTATAACTTATGTATTTTCGATGTTGGTTTTGGAATTAAAAGGGCGTCACTCATTGGACGAACTAAAATAATATGGGCTTTCGTCTTCCGTCCGTCTGTGCGTAAAATTCCCTGGAAATTCCAATTCCTGTCTCACGCGTTAATCCAAGTACCATTCGAACTATTAGCGGGAAAATTCCGCTAAAGATTTGTCTATATGAGAGAATAATGTTCTGCTAACTCCTTTTCACAGACCCGTCAAAGATCAAATGTGACGCACGCGGCGGACTTAAATTTTTTTAGCGTTTTAACTAAATAAATAAATAAAGAAATCGCCATGACTCTTTTAGAAGATTGAAATTTCAGGCCCACCAATCAGATACAGTGTATAATAAGGCCCTATTTAGTAAAATTAAAGCGCCAACCATTTCTTAGACTAGTTTACTCCAGGATTGCAATTTTTTTTGAAGCTGTGATTTACAATTTTGATATAGTCTTTTGTTAGGAATGTTTATTGCTGATGATGAGAAGTCTTGTATGTTTGGCTTTGTAAATTGCCTTATAAGAATTGGTGTAATTACCTTGTTAAACAGTCATTTTCCAGGTTTAAGTACTCAATTAAATCAGATAAATTTGCTTTATCTTGACAAAATAACCACAACTCTTCTGTGATATTTATGATCACAGTAAGGCTTATGGTTTAAAAGTTATTAAAAGTCTTCACTTGTCCAACACGACTTGCCCCGAGGACATATGCGTGGAGCGTGAAATGATGCTTTTTCGTAGGCAAATTAAGGGCTCAAGAAACCACTTTGTGTATATCAGCGTAATAAGACTTGATTCGATAAGCCTGTGTATCAACTGTGTTATTAGAGAATTAACATAGATTTACTTTGTATCGAATTGTGGTGCTTTGGTAAAATGAACCTTCATGTCTCATGGAACATTTTTATACTACTACAAATATCATATATATATATCTTCTCATCACAGGGTCTTCACATATCAGTTTGTTGTCTCTAGCGCTCTTTGGGCAATTTGTTCACTCAGGTCAGTAGGGAGTCCTCAGATGGGAAATGACCTTCCACATGTACCCGGTGTCGGATTTCATAAAGGCGGATCTGTCTGAGGCCATTTGGGAAGACTGTATTAAGTCAAGTGGGGCGTCGTGACAGCTTGTCTCTGAACTGAGTTTTATCGGAATAACAATTAACTGAACGGGACCAGCTGTGTCCAAGCCGAGTGGGTGACAGATCTTGCTGTAGAAGCAATACCCTGGGAACTGGTGGGTCAAGTCGCACGTCTGATGAACTTCTACAAACGGATACACTAGAGGTGTGGGTTGGATGAAAAAGACGAGGGAAAGGCCACAGTAACAAATACCCAGCCTACGAACCTCTGCCAGAATTTTCTAATCATACACGCTTTAGTGAAACGGATTGGTGGGCGGCAGGACAAACACTGCCCTTAAATTCCTTCCAATCAGCGGCCTCTAAGGAATCTCCCAATGCCACAATGGTATATGATCCTTAGAAATAATATATTATAATGAGCCATATTACCTTCAAATGTTATGTATTGTTCCTTTGGTGTCACATTAACCCTCCACTCAAAGTTTAATCACAATATGTTCAATGCTTTTTGCGGAAACGTGTTAATAGTCAAGCCAGGAAGAAAATATAACACCACTCCACCCGGCGAAGGTTTTTAAATGAAATTAAAATGTCAAGCCTTCTATTAGCCGTACACTAATATTATCTAGTCGACCAGGATACATCATAACATAACATTAGAAACATATTTTGGATCTTGACATGGCCTGTAGCGCCATATTACGCTCGATTCACAAAAATCTGTATATATGCGTTTAACCACTTACAATGTACACAGCTATATATTTGTCATCCGACGAGTCAGTCGTATGACCGTTTGGTTAAATACGGTTATTAGTCAATGGTCTACGCAGAGTCATCGGCAGCAAATTAGACACAAGCATACTTCACAGACTAACGTAAGATTCCGCTGGTTAGGGATTGTGGGTTAATAAAACCTTTCTCCACAATACACTTGGGCTTCTAATTACATTCAGTTGCTTAGGTATAAATGTAGTGAATAAAGTCTGTTAAACTCTGTCGAATAAGAACTGTGCAATTAAAACAGGGGAAGTTTAAATGAACTGTAACACATTTTCAGCAAAAAATCTTAACTCAAAGGGGTCCGTTAACAGTAGATAAAGACAAGTGCCACGTTTATAAAAATATTTAAGACTTTAGCATGCATTTCCTTTTAAAACAAAATGTGTAATTTAAATTTTAATTAACCCTTGGACTACATGTATTCATTGATAATTACAGGAGATGGATATATTTTTTAAATATTAGGGTTAGGAATTTCATTTATTCAATAATACAGAATCAGATAGTATCTAATATTAGTCTAAAACCAAAACTAGAGTTACTTTAACAATATTAACTATAGCATTACAGGAATCAATCGAACATTATTATGTTGATCTTCAATGTAATTTATATTAAAACAGCCTATTTACACCCAAATGACAAACTGAAAGCGCGGTAGGCTTCATTGTAGAAGATCGTAACAGGTTTGACCGTCTCTAGGTGCATGTAATATTAGGTTATTTAAACTAAAGGGTAAGTGATTCTCATATTAAATTTCAGATTGAATAAGTATCTGTTTGCCGAAACGAACGTATTATTTAATGTCTATAAACAGGTTATTAAAAGTTAATTTATATTTAATTTACATTGTATTATACTATATAAGTCATGGCTTCATTAATAGTTCTGTGGATTAAATTGCCCTTATGAAACATTGTATCCTTTAAGGAGATTTTTTTGCGATATAGGACGTGTATTTACTTAAAATAATCTTTTAATCTTAAAAGAAATGGACCAGTAAACGGCATACGGGTTGTCCGTTGTGTTTATTTTATTATGATTTTAACATGTGGGGATCCCGCAAAAATAATCATAACACATTCAGCAAGGACATCTGGCGGCAAATCAGACGAACCAGAGTTTTGCAAAGGACTTCAAAGACATCAGTGTTACGTTTTAGCTAAAGGTCTTTTTGTCCGTTGTTCGCCTGTCTGTCTGTCCGTCCGTTAACAGGGCACAAATCGTACAGCTGCTGACCCTAGAAACTTTTTACTGAAAACCCATTGAGGTTCATAAAAAGTCTCCTTGAAAATCTGGAATTAGGTCACTGCTTCCTGTATTCTCCGAGCTATGGGGCTCGTAATTAACCCCCCCCCCCTCCTTAATAGTTACAAAAATTTATGCATATGCTCCAGTATCTGAATATATAAATAATTCATTGATTGCATTGATTCTCTCGATGCATCTTGATTATTTAGTGTTACATCAGTTCGTGAGGACTAGTGGCGCCGCCTATATTTTTTTTTACAATTTTTGCCATTTTTTCTCTATTTTTTGAGACCTTCAAATGAAGCAGTCTGTTCGTTAATAGTGCATACACGATAACCAGGGACGTAGCCATGATTAACCGAACTGTTTTGCAAAGGCAATTATATATATATATATATATATATATATATATATATATATATATATATATATATATATATATATATATATACCGTTTTTATTTAATGTATTCAGAATTAAAGAAACGTACCAACTTCCTATAATAATATGCATGTTGGTAATTCATTCAGTATACGATATTGATTAAACATATTGACTTCTATTTACTTCAAATACTTTATTTAAAACATTTAGAATAGATGTAAAATTGTCACCTCACATGTTTGTTAAACAAGCATTTTGACGCGGAACCTTTTGGTAAACTACCAATCGTACCAGTACAAATCGAATAGCTATCTGTACTGGTACAATTGCAAATCGTACCAGATTTCCATTTGTACCATGAGTTGTCATATATATTTAAAACACCCAAATAATTAAATTCAACACAAAATTAATGTGTAAATTCCAATCAGAAATATCAGTGGTATAAGGTGAATAAATAAAAAGAATCATATTTCCAGGATCAAATAAGTCCCAAATCTGTGGAGGACTAGGGGTACTGGGTGAGAAGGGGGGGGGGGGATTGCCCCCTGCCCCCCCCCCCTTTGGCTACGCCCCTAAGTAACCTTTATTTCTAGTAACTTTTGATTGTTCATCCAGGGAGTTTATAGTCACATCTCCTTGTAAAGCTGAAATAAGGTCATGGTGATCTTATTTTGCGAGCACCGGCCTTAAAGAAGCTGATTTTGAGCATAAAGTGAGTAAGACGGGGCATAGATTCTCACTGCTTGACCTAGAAGTTTTTCTAGCAACCTGGAATTAGGTCGTAGCAGATTGACGTAGAAACTTTTAACTGAGCATCAGGGTATTTCCTGGTGAAATCTTCTTGGAAACCATAAATAAATTCGAGATCATTGTTACCCTTATCTAAATAAATTGGGAAAACAAACCTGATTTTGTTCACTCAGGAAGTCATTCTACCCATTGTTCAAGATTCCTTAACAAATATTGTTCACCAGATCATAACATCAATTATTAATACATGCAATACACCTGTATTTCAAATTCAGCTCAGCGACATGGCACATGGGCCACATGTTTTTTTTTTTTTTTATCTTTTTGTCAATATTGCATTGTTGATAAGTATGAGGCGTTAATAGCATATTTCTTTACAAGATTCACCTGGAATTCATTAATATGTACACTGAGTAAGCCATAAATCACATCATTCTATATAAAGGTGGCTTTTAAACATTAAAACTGTACTATTACTAAGACTCATCAATAAACCTGTGAAAATGATAAAGAAAGTCCCCAGACGTCTTGATGGACACATACTGCTCAAACTTACATGCTAACGGATGGGAGATAAATCCAGTCAGCGAACGTGTTTCCTCTACAGGCGATGTGTCCTATCGAGGCATTTTAAATCACGCGAGACATGGCCCATCGAGACTTGTTAAATCACGCGAGACGCGGCCACTGAGACACGATAAATCACAGCACAAGTCAACAGCATCCTGCATTCCTTGATCGTCGCCCTGGTCACACAGAATGACAGGTTATTTTAGCCCACAATGTTAAATTAACTAGAATACGGGTTGTCGACAAGCGACTACGTGTATCCGCCAAAATCAGGGTGGAACGGGTGAAGTGAGGCATGGATTGATTGGCAAAGGAAAATAGAGTGAAGTATTGCATATTAGCATGGATGTCTGCAGCCGAAATGTGTATGTAGGTTGCGCCACCGACCACAAAATCCAGAAAGCTGTCAAAGTTGTATAAATATGCAAAATTTAAGGCGGATAAGTCAAACCACTACATGTATATGAATGATTTTAGCCCGTGGCAGACGAACAGGCGGAAGCTGTGCAAAATGGTTACAGGTGGCGCCACCAGTTTTGCGTATGACAAAGAACTATGTAAGATCTATACACATGCAAAACTTTGGCCCAATCGGTCAAAAGGTTCCAGAGATATGAGCTTCGTAAACTAGAAAGTAGGTGGCGCCACCTGTCATAAGATCAAGAGAGATGTCAAGGATGTATAAACCTGCAAAATTTTATGATATGTAAAACCACCGAGATATGAGTGATTTTATCCCACGGCAGACAAACAGACGGATGCTGTGCAAAATGGCTGCAGGTGGCGCCATCAATTTTGCGTATGATAAAGAGTTATGTGAGATCTATACACATGAAAAAATTTGGCCCAATCGGAAAAACGGTGCCCGAGATAAGAGCTTTGATGTCTGCAGATTGAAATGTGAATGTAGGTAGCGATCCAGGATGTATAAGCATGCCGAATTTCAGGTGAATTAGTCAAACCACTGCAGAGATATGAGATTTAATTCAAGGCAGACTAACAGATGGACACTGTGCAAACATGGTTGTAGGTGGCGCCACCATGTTTTGTTTATGTTATAAAGCTATCCAAGGGCTACATTTGTAATTTTTTTTCCCTGATCGGTCAAACGGTTCCCGAGATATGTGGGTTTATGTGTGGAAACAGACGCACAAATGGACGCTGGGTAGAGAGGAAAGGTCAGAGGTCAAGGAAAATTGGTTAGGCACAAGTTCACATGTGACCCGTTAAGTTTCGGAAAAATCCGTCCAGTAGTAGGAGTTCTCCGGAAACAAACGCAGCGGCGGTGGCGGCGGCGGCGGAACCCGATCAAAAACATAGCATCAGCAAAACTTCGTTTTGGCGGATACAATGAGAACTTTGATCGCTATAGATATTCCCTTGCTTCTTTTAAGGTTTTAATTTAAAAGTGACTTTTGTTTGTGCAAAGCACAAATATGGAAAGTGTGACATCGATCTTGCTATACATTATTGCTATATTTTGTATTATTTCCTTCCATCTAATACTTATAAAAGGAATTCGGTTCACGTCTGTTCGCAATGTTCTCTAAAACCGCGTTGTGGACAATAGTGTGCCAAACATAATTTTAAAGGTTATTATGCCCGCAGTGACATAGGCGTTAAGAGAATAAATATTTCTTAATCTACAAATAATTTTGAGTGATTTTCCGTTTTTACTGACTTGGACAGAGGTTAGACCGAGCCCAGGCGGACTGCCTTCGGCAATGAGCGGAACGCATGCATCGTGGTCTCTCAACTTTAAACACAACTATTGTTCACAAGGATAATGCTTGCTTTCATTGAGAGATTTGAGCCTGTCGGGCCTTCTCGTTTTATGAAACGGAGAATTCAACCCAGGAGGAATAATGACAAAACCTAATTCAAGGTCCCAATTTCACGAACAGGCGTGGGGTGGGGGTGAGGTGGAGTGGTGGCAGGGTTTCAGGCCTCAAAATTTGTCTGATACGATGAAAAAAAGGTTGCGGTGGTTGAAAATGAATACGGACCCTCCTTATAGAGTCCCGTTGGGTCCGCTTCTGCTACTTACAAGGTATGCATATTTCTGTTTCTTTCTTCAGGAACAGTTTCCTTGCAACGTACATTTAATAAATCTTTCATGTGTTCCTCCCATTCCGGTTCGCAATGTAAACACTATCACTGACAAGGTCTTCAAGGTAAACATACCGGATTATACATTTCTTGCCACGAGCACAGCCCCACAAAATAAATGTTAAAAATATTGGAGCGACTGCAGGATCACTCACGCACTGTCTCCACTAGGTTATGAGTTTATACGGACGGACGATATGATGTTTAGGATTCATGTAATTTAAAACTAAGAAGCAGATAAAAATAAGTTGCAAAATTAAGATACAAGTACATAGAAACGTTTTCTGTTCACAGAAGTGTTGTGCCTCAGAGAGGTGAATGCGTGAGTTGTTCTGCAGTCCTGCCAAAATCTAATGGAGACAATTTCCCACTGAAAACCTATATTTCTGTCAACTTTTAGAATAAAAACATGAGCAAACATATCACATCTCAGTTAATAAATCTCCCCAACCCCGGTAATGAGCCTGGTATACCGGGTCTATCAGCTAGTGAAATATAAATAGAAGTAGAAGATTTCAACCTAAACCAAGATTCTAAGATTAAATAAACCTGACAAATACGTACAGATACGCCATCTCCGGCGGACACTGATCACTCGCCCCGGGCAATATCAATGGCCACCGATTTAGACAGGTTTCACCATATATATATATATATATATATATATATATATATATATATATATATATATATATTTATATATATATATATCTGTGTGTATATGTATATATGTATATATATATATTCGGTTAAAAACTATTATGCATGCAGATGTAAGGTATCTAAACCCGTTGAAGATATAAGGACACATATATTCAACTAGTTTGTTCGATTATAAAAGATAGTTACCAATCATTGATTTAACAGATTAATTGGCACATTACCAATACATATTATATATAAAACAGACTATTGCTAAAAATTAGGCTATATACATATATGTGTGTTTTATTAAAAGTGAGTTTAATTCAGATCAAGGACAGCTGTTTCATCACATTTGAAACAGATAAACACTGTCACACCAATACACACAAAGTTCAATAACGTGAATCAAAATGTCCTAAACAGGTTTAACTATTTCTCCGTTCAATGACCCGCAAATTTGTCAAACCATTTAAGCGAGAGCAAGGTTAACATATATCCTTTAAATATATGAACAGCTATAGTCGCATGAATGGGTTTATGTATTAGTTATATTTGATTTATTCTTACATTAACAGCATGAGATAGCCCGGGAGGCCGTTATTATTCTGCGACATGGCAAAAGGGATCAAGATAATGATGTGGTTGGGCCCTTGAAGTAATGCTGGTATCATATATTACCTGGTTGATATGATTAATGGACAATTAGTGCTAACAAGAGAGACCAGGGTCTATAGTTAAGCTTCACCATAAATAAACATTTCAGCAATTTGAGTTAATCTATATATGACTTTGTTGCTTCTGTGGCTGTCATTCATGTTCAGAAGCATGCTTCTCAACATGTTATTAGCATGTTATTTCAGTTTAGGAGCATGTATTCCTACAAGGCATCAGGTAGTGGTTCATTTTACTTACATTTTTGGTAGAGTAACTTTAAATCCGTCAATGAGCTTTAATAACATATGGAGGAATAATGATATATGTTTTTTTTTTCATGACCGTGAATAGAGCTTCACATTTGTAAGGTACTTCCACTATGTAAAGATAAACGACAAATGTAGAAAGTGCATACTAAACATAATGATTTCGTCTCACAATTAAATTTAATTGGTAAATTTGAGAATGCAGTGCAACACGAAGTGAATATGTATTGCAATGGGGCGACAGATAAAGTTCAGTCGTAGAATATAACTGTTGAACATGAAATCTAGGAATGCATATTTTTAAATACTAACATTCTGTACCAAATGCATACGTCCTTCTCACATTAATAAAAATACAATTCAACGAACTCACAATATATTAGTATGATTTGACTAATATGGCCTGACTAATTACTGTTTTGATGTACTATCTATCTACATTCCCACTGGTTCAAGCGCCTAGATCCAAATAACATACCTCAAAGCCGGTCATTGCCGGTAGTTATTTAAAACAAAGAGTAAATCTGACAAGACAAAAAAGTTCCTCTTTATCGCAGGAACTCGTTTTCACTTCTACTTATTTAGTTAATGCATTGTTTTGACAACAACATTTCAAGTCCTATTGTTTAAGCCTCCGAAAGCTCTCAGAAGATGAGTCAAGGCTCGCTCAAGCATTCCAAAATGTTTTATAACTAAATACAAGAAGATGTTTCCAAGTGAATAGTGTCTTTGGAATTGCCCTTTGAAGGAGATTCTCGCGTGGTATAGAAATCTGCGAAAATAAATCATGTTTTGTTTCACGTACTTAGCCGTAAGGTTACCACCCTGTTGTTCTGGTGACCTTCAGCCATGTGTTTCTTTCCGCTACAAATGGCTTTCTTTCAAAGCCACTGTAGGCCTACACAACTCACAAAGCATGATCGATGTCACTTTTCCTTATGAAAAAAAGGCGTTCTTTGAATTAGGTTTTGAGCATTGTCTGCTGATTTGTGCTATTGTAGAATGTATTACACTGTATTTCCTTATCTCCTGAGCCTGTTAAATAAACTACTTTGGACCAAAGCCAAGGAACTTAAACAATAACGCTGGCACTGGTAAAGTTACCATTTCAGTAATAATTTTCGATAGTGATTCAGTTGCTTGTTCGGACCTTATAAAAGGACCAAAGCTTTCAGGAACGCGGGGGAAAGCGTCTGGTATGCCCAAAGTCTGACTCGGGCATTTGGTTCAGGGAGTCCAAGCGTCCAATCGGAGGCGCGAAAATTCTGGCTTTTGAGAGGAGAGGGTCTCAGATAGCCCTTTTATGAGACAAGGACCATTGCCGACTACCTAAAAAAAAACAGTTCATTGTACATGTGTAAACAATGAGCTGACAAATGAGCCGTAATTTTACTCTAATTAAATAAATGTATAATGACGCAATATATAATTATATAATGATACGAAAATGAATCAAAATAAAAAGGATACAAATTTACACAAACCTTTAAAATTTAACACAGATCACATTGGCACGCGCTATATTGCCATGTGACGCACTTATATTTTGGCCTGAGCACCCTTGACTCTTCAAGTTTTCTCACTGCAAAAAGTCCCCTTTCGCTCATGTTTCAAATTAACTATTACACGCATCAAATAAAAACATGTTTGTGAGTAATATATGTGGTAAACATATGTTATTACAAAGTCATTAATAGGCACTAATTGAAACACCTTAAATGTCAGAGACGTATTTAAAACATGTTTACATTTTTACTTTGTTTGAAGGCGTGATATTTTCCCTTTCTGCTTAAGATATCGAGGCTTATAATTTTAAACTGGCGGTTAAGATGAAGTGTAATCAACAGCTCAAGATAAGTAGAAAGCACTATCTAAGAGCACAGAAGATCACATGTAATCTACCGCACTCATCTGATATAGAAATACAATGGGAAACAGTTGGCTTATTGATTCGTGGAACGAACAATGCTAATAAATGTCTGGAACTGAAAGGCATATTATATGAAATTCCTCAAGTCTTATGTGAAACTGCTTCACAGTCTCTGTATTGTTTTCTTTATGTAATATTAAAGGGACACAATCAGGAGCAATACTATGCCTATTCTTTCAAACTATCAGTTCAGTTGTGCTTTATACAAAAGTTACCAAGCAAAACCATCCAAGCGCGTCACAATGGAACCTCGCACACGGCTGTTTAACACCTTGTTATGGCTCTGCGTGTTGAAAAACACAGTCCACTTGTGTCTATTTACCATAATAAGGCCATGTGAACGGAGGTCCGAATATGAGCCTCAACACATGGTGTTTTAGCCAGCGGGAACATGTATTACATTTTTTTGGCCAAGTCAGTCGAGGCATGACATTGTTATGGATCCGCCTTGCACACGGCTCCACGCGCTGTGTTTATGTTGACACCTTTGATCCCGCCCGATACACTGTTTTAACACTCGTTTACAGGAGTAAGCAAACGGATTCAAGGCAATATATTGGCAGTATATACTAATTTTAAAGGGAAGAAGCTATTTTTCGTGTTAATTCAACATGCTCTATATGTGATTAGGCCCCTTTAAGTATATATACGCAAGGGACATAAAAGCCAGTCAAAACTATTTAGTAATATGATTATTTTGCACATCCACTGGGCTCGCATACACACACAAACTTACTCACACACACACACACACACATATATTATATATATATATATATATATATATATATATATTTAATTTCATGTATTTTTTAATTTATGGCTGAGATTGGAGACTATTAAAATTGAAAGGGAGAATTAAAAATTCTATAACATTTCAAATACTTCATTCTAGGAAACAGTTTCCTTAGGATAGAAAACATTTAGAATGGATAAAAAATTAGTCTAGTTTCATAGTTAATTGATGACAATTTCAGAAATCTCTCTCTCTCTCTCTCTCTCTCTCAATCACTCAGTAACAGCAAGCTGCTTTTTGGCAGGCTAATATTAAACTACGTGACAATGTCTCTAAAGTGCTTTTTGTCTTTCTCCTATCATTCCTCCTTCTACATTAAAACTGAAATTTCAAATTTTGATTCAATATAAAAAAATCAAATTTTATTTTCAACAAGAAGACGCATATTAAAGGGGAGAAAACACTTTTTAGTTATTTAACACCAAAAAAACCACATATATCAAAGGTACTATTATAGATAGTACTGACTATAACCTACCTGTTGACAGATATTTAATTGTTACAGCACGGCTTTACAGACAGTCTTTAAATTTTGTTTTTATTCAACAAGAAAGACATACATTATAGAAAAAAATACTTTTGAGATGTTGTGAAGTTTGATTATTAGTCAACTAAAAATTCGCGTACTGTTACTTGGTGCATTAAATAGTGTAAATCATCTTAAAATAAATGAAAAGTCCAGAAATATGGGTACCATCAGAAAGATCATTGTACCAGGTTTAGATAAATGTATCATTTATGCCTGTATATGTGTACAGTAATTTAATTTCACCTATTGAATTAATTTCAATTTATTACCACCAGATACATATTTTGGTATTTTATGGTGGTATTTTTAGGAAAAAACTATTTTTAAGAATTTTCAAAGAAGTGCAACCCCCCCCCCCCCCCCCCCCATCCCCGTTTTATGGCCTCTGAAGGTTGTAAAGTCGTGAAAAATGTGAAAATCATCTTAAAGCTAACTCATATAAGGATATAAGGCTTACAAAGGTTGATGAGTTTACTATACCAATATTTTCGTTCCATTGTTTGTGTATGGACTTAGTCAGGTGCCCAAGATTACAAACCCATTTGATGATAATTTTTGTTCTTTTTTTGGGGCTATTTTTTCTATTTTCCTTTCTTCTGCCATGTTTGTGCTTGATCTCACATGTGGCTGATTTTCAAAAACTGACCTTTGTGCATAATATTAGTGTAAGGTGACAGAGTTGCGTCTGATATTTACTGTTGACCTTGACCTGAAATCCATTGTCATACATTCCATTTCCCATTATCGCTCATTCGGGAGTGTCGAGGGGGATTCCAGTGACCTATAAGAGTGTTTGCAAACATCTAGTTTTTCTTTTTTACCGAAATGTAAACCACAATACTTCAAATATTTTTATAACTAAGATTACTTTGTTTTACCAGGTATTTCTATATATTTGCTTTTTATTAAAGAAAAATATATATTTTGGATATATTTGGCAGAATGTAAAGAAATATCGATATATGCAAGTAATGGTATTTATTTTTCATAAAGATTTAAGTTCAATACTTAAATTCCTGTGCTTACCCCTCAAATGTGTGGGGATTATTTAAAAAATGGCTGAAGATATTATTTTAAGGATCTTTGATACAGACTAATTTTCATCTACTTACCTCTCAATAGTTGTGTTTCACTGAAATTGGCATAAAAAATAGTTCTTGAGATACAGATATGTTATCGATGTTGTGCGAAATTCACAAAAGCTTTACATTTTTTAATGAAATGAATGAACAGAAGATATACAGTCCCTCTCACACTCAAAAGTCCAATCTAATAACTACGGTACAAATGATATGGACACTTTTAAAGAACGGACCGGGCTCTATAAAAAATCTAAAAGTACATGACTCAAGGTTAATTTTTAAAAAAAAGTTGTGGCCATTTATGTGTTTAATTTTGCCAAAGTTTAATCTCACTAACAAAATAAAAACACATGATGTATGTTTAACTGAAACATCTTTATCAATTTATACTGTATTTTATAGCTCAGGTTTGGAATCTCACTCACAAATTGACCTTTAACCCTTTATTAAAAAATGTCAGAGAGAATACCTGTTCATATGATTCCAACCAATCTGGCACCATCTCTAAAGACATCCAAGATAAACATGTGCAGCATATAATAAGATAATCCATGCAATAATCATGGAGCAATTGTATGAATATTACTTGAAATAAACAATGAAAAGGGAAATTCCACACCTGCAAGTCCATAAGCATTATTTTGCCTTTGTTCTAATAGTCAGACAAATAACTACAAAGTTAGAAATGTCAGTTGAATGTAAACTGTGAATCTCTACATAAAAATAAAAAAATACTCACGGCAAAAAATATTTATTATATGTGGCTCATGCACATAAGATACATTTATCTAAGATGGATAAGCCTAGCAAATTTCAAAGCAATGTATGGAATAAATCATTATATCATTATACAGATAGAGACCTTCCCACAAATACGACTGGTAAAGGATTTTGTGTGAGATGCTTTCCATTTATTTTATAGTTATAACTGTAAAAGTGTTCCCATCTGCAAAAATGAGGGCATCAATCCATACAGGAAAACGTGTTCCAACAGGTCGCCCTGAACCTGTTAACTTTTTCTGTATCACTTAAAGGAAACATTTACAAGCGGAATATATTTTGTGTATTTTTCTGTTTGATATATTGTGTTATACTGTTGTAAACACATTCACTGCAAGACTAGGCTATAAAAACAAAAGTGTGGACTAACAAAAAAAATTGTCTTCATGATAAATCTTTACATGAAGGCAGTAATATGTAATATGTAGGCAAAAGTAGATTTTGTTGAGCTCATAATACTTTCTGACAGCATTTCCGACTTAACACGAGTCCAAAAATATTTAACGACAGTGTGTTGAACATCGTTTGAAGACTCTGAAGTTATAGTCCAACACATATTCTTTTTACCTTTATTGATTGATTAATTATTGTAAAGGCTGAGATAACATTTTCACGCGTATAGCCGCATGCATTTTATGCCAATTCTGTCGTATGAGGAAAAACAGGAGTTTTCGCGCTAATATATCGCAACGAACAACATTATTGCCTTGTTGTGCACCAAACACGGCGTCGGCATAGTATGAAGACATTTGAACAATGTATCGATCATCAGCTATCTCCCTTTTATGTTCGTGGGTCCCAGGATATGGCGGAATTAGAGTATGCTCAGCATGGTAGCATGATTGTCCCGATTCACATGTGTCGATACCCATACACGTTGCATGATAAAAACCGCCTAATATGTTAATCGCCTCTAATAATCCCATTACCCCCCCCCCCCCCCGGCTCCTTTCACACTGACGCTCAACTAATTATTCATATTTTCTCACTTGTATGCATGGTCAGCGGAAGGGAGGTTCTTCTCTTTTATACCTATTGGCGGTTAATTCTTGTATGGACATTCGATCTTTGTGGAGACATATGAGCTAAATTATATGCTCCACAAGGGTACTTTATTATAATATTTTAACCTATTAATGTGTCAACTCAGAAGCTGGTTGAGTAAATTCCTAGATATAAAGATTAAACATAGATCCACGCCATATTTGGTTTTGTTGTAGAGAAACACGCTGCTTACTGGATTTACAAGTTGATTGGTCTAAGCGTTTTCAGGTATTGTTAGAGCTCTATTCAGACGCCTGATGTTTTTCCATTTCTCCTCTTAACATTATGTGTTTAACCAGGAATTTTCCAGTCACTTAAAATCACCTTTAATCTATTGAACAGTTAATAAAAAATAATTATCGATATTAAGGTCCCAAATCTTGAAAGAGAATAATTCCTGATATATTCTTACAAATATTTAATATGTTGTTCGTTATCCAAAAATAAAGGAAGTAGGAACAAGTGACGAGCGACAATAAGAGAAGAAGAGGTTCCATAAAAATAAAAACATTCTGGGTCTTAAGTGACTCCGACGTGTGAAAAATTTGTCTCGATACCAGTATCAAATTGATCACGATGTAAAACAGGTCAAAGCAGTCTGACACATCTCGGAAAAAGAACAAAGAAGCAAACAATTAGAGGGGTGACAACAAAATCTCACTTGTGGGATGTACAAAGAATGTCTTGTGGCATACAGTGTTGGGTGTCTCATCAAATATTTGTCAATAAGCTACAGATGGTGGTCTTTCTCGCTTTAGGACTGTTATATCAATCATTCTCTTCAAGGGATAAGTCATCATTTTTTCATTAAGAGGCAGTGGCTCTGATGAACAAGGGCTGGCATACCAACCTCTTCTGTGTATTAAAACACGAACCTTTGTTGGCCAGGTTACATTGTATTTGGGTCTGTGTTTTTTTACAATGTGAAGGAAGCTAATAGTTTCTGTTATGCTCCTTACACGCTGGCACTGCAGTCAGTACGATTTGCTTTCATCCTCTTTTGGTCAATGTGGGAGCAGCACAAACAATCTACGTTTCGGATGAATTGTGATGAGAAGTGAGCCGAGTGCAGCTATGAATACTGCCGCTATCATTGATCGTTATGATTGGTTGTGTTAAGTTTCTTAATCTCTCCCTATAACATGCAAACCTTAAGGGTATATTATTCTAGAGTGCATAGTTAACTCCTGTTAATGCAGGCTATAGCCCATTTAACAAGTTCAGGTTCATTCTTGACTTTTAAAGGTCTTAGCCTCTGGTGTGCCATGTCCTTCACTGCATTATAGCTTGGCCATATAAACCTCTTTCTATGTTGACCGGGAAGCACTTAGTTTTCCATTTATTCAATTCTAAAATGCCCACACAATATACCAGTGAAATCCTCTGTCATAAATATATTTAATCCCTACGGCATAGAAATGCGTTAATTGACCTAATAAAGTAGTTTAATTAGTGTTCTATTTGTAGTATTTTATTTATTTGGTATATTAAATATGAGAAACATAGCTGACCTGCTCATAAAGCCTCGGTATAAATAACTGACGCAGGTGATTTGATTTAATATGAAAGCAGTCGTTAGTGAAAACATACAGCCTGGTCCGCATAGCCTTTTTCAGATCGTTATACAACCTAAGGAAATCTCATATTCATGTACCAACAATTTGTATATTTATTATATTCGGATTTGGTGTGCCCCATTGTTTTCCCAAGTTTTTCGTGACATTGATACGAAATTAGTTATAATTTCCCCCCTTTATTATACCTACTTTAATATAAAGTGTTATACAAATAGTAAAAATTCAGTAAATGAATTTTCATGGCCTTGCAACAGAAGCGGATCCTGGCGGGGTCTTGAGCCCCCCCCCCTTTTTTCATCCGAAACCCTTTTTTAGGGGTTTCACACAAAATTTTGCGGCCTTGACCCCCCCCCCCCCCTTTTTTCGGACCTGGGGACCTCTTTTAGGTTTTTCATTAGTCCTCCTGGGTTGGACCCAGACTGGTGGACTGGAGGGCTCTCCCTCGGGGTTACGTCTGAACATTCAAAACAACGATCTATTGTTCCCGTGTTTGTTCATTGTGCCCTGTAGCCATGATTCTACCGTGTGTATGCTAAGATGACGTTAGACAACAGGAAAGTGATTTGAGTGAAAGTTATACATCTCACATTGATTCATGTATGTAAATCCAGACATTTTATAGTTTTATTTTTTGTTTATTTACTCTCAGACATTTATATTTGTTCATTCGCTCCCTAGTTCAAGAAAACTCCCTTAACCTGTCATATAACATGTGTACATAAATGATCATGGCGCCTCGAACTGTTTCGAGAAGTAAACAGTTCACCAGTGCCCCATATTAACAACTGTTTATTATAAATGGCTACATCGGTTCTTGGGACAGCCTTTCAATGTAAAAGGTAGTAAAAAAAATACACAAACAAGTCTGCCACTCATGCTTGAAATGAAACACGTATAGGTAACCAGGCTTTAATCAATTATATAGCCATGTCATTACACAACGTTTTATATTGTCAGGACCTAATTTGTTGATGGAGGGATTTCAAGAGACAGTAGTAGACATTGGGGCAAGTAGTTTAACATGTTTAATACATCCGTTTCCATAATCGCGAAACGTGAAAGGGAATGCGAGCGCGATAAAAAAAAGGTTACGTATGCCGGCAAAACCCCGTCACATCACGTCAGCGAGCCCTCGTCAAGTTGTGTTTTGTCCAAGAAGTGGACTTTTTGGGCGAACTTCGGCGGGACGTTGTTTACTCGGACGAGCCTCGTTTCACTATTTTAACAGCTCGTTGGGGAGCTCGTCGCACTTTAGCGTTACATTACCGGCCGAGCTCCGATGGATTTTTTTTTTCATAGTGTGTGCTCACATTAGTATAGAAGCCCGGGCGACTTTAAAGATTTTTTCTGTTCCTGAAATGTTAAGGGGTCCTACAGGACTTCGTAAGGAGCATGTCCGAGCCTTCTCCGAACATCGGTCGGAGCTCGTCCGACGCTCATTAATTCGACCAAAGCTCCTCAGTGGTCCACCTGAGCAGTTTGGACCTGTCCTTGCTGAGTTCACTGGACTCGAAAATTCGGACAATCCCATAGATCCCCGAGCGGTGCTCGCTGGAGCCACCAGCGATCTCTTCCGGGGCTGCTATTGAGCAAGACTTTGACCGAATTTCCTGCGAGTCCTCTTCGCTCTTAATGCCTGCGTCACATATCCAACGGCCTCTGCCTGAATATGTGGATCGCCAGAAAGTCGCCGAATTTTTTAAGCCCGCCAGGGAGTCGAGCGTATTTATGTCGCTTTAAAATCATCCCTGTCACATATTGGACTGGGCTCGGGAGTGCTCTTTGAACACAAATGAGGGACTCTGTCGGGTGAAGCCCGCTCGACATAATTGCGAGCGCCGTCCGAGTTTCGGTCGAATGTCAATTGGTCTGTCGATGCCCGCCCGACATCCAGAAGATGTCCGAGTGGGCTCCGCCCGACGTCCGCGCCTCGAGTATTTCTTGGGCATGGAAAAATGGATTACACATCATATTTCTGATGTCTGAGAGAGTGAAGAGTACTTCACAGCTACTTATTACCAGTGGCCAGCTAAGATGCCGCCAAAGAAGACCAAGGGAGTAAGGAAATCCTTTCCTGAGAAGAAGACTGCACGAGAGCCTGGGTCTTCCTGAGTGATCAAGCAAATACTGACCGTATTCTTGCCGAAAATGCCCTTTTTGAGAAGTCGGACCGGCTCCGTTTTGGATATGTGACGGCCCCTATAAATCCACGGTTGAGAGAAACAAGCTCCCCAACGAGCTGTTAAAAAACTGAAGAGGCACGTCCGAGTAAACAATATCCGGCAGAAACATGTCCGAAAATTTAACTTTTGGCCAAAAAACAACTCGGTAGCTTTAGGGTCTGGTTGACGTGATGTGTGGGGCTTCAAAGGGCGACGAAGACTCGGTGCTCGGCCGATCTAAAAAAAAATCCACCGGAGCTCGGCCTGTAATTTGACTTAGGCTAAGCGAGCGCGAACATGAGCGCGCTTTTCTTAATCGCTCCGGACAGCGCGGCGTTCGCTTGGGAATTCCTTTAATTTACGTTAAGAAAGAGAGGCATCCCTGTGTTTATAGCACCTGCCTAAAGCAAAGCCAGCATGCTCAAGATGATAAATTAAGATTATTGATGGTGATGTGGAGAGACTGATAGAATCTATAAAATAAAGGCAAATTAATGTTTTAAAGATACACCTTGCTCCGTCACAATGGCGTTTAAATGATTTGCCACGTGTGATAATGGAAATGCGGGACGAAGAGGGGAAGTAATGACATATTCTTTCTCTTAAGATGAATATAGATTCCAATCTGCCTCTATGTCTAAAATAACTAGAATAACTTTGGTAAGTTTTACAAATTATTAACCAAATGAAACCTATTTTCTGTCATGTAGATGTGTAGAAAAGCCTAGAAATCGCATGTCGCGTCGCTTAACTATATGGGAACACACCCCGCGAACTGTTTGCGGTTTATATTAGCATATGCTCTAGTCCCACTGACACTCACGACGACTGGGAAGTGTTCGCGATGGGAAATTTTGATAATCACAAGACCTCTGCAAACATGTCGCCCACGACCGAGGTAGTTCGCCGAGCATCTCAAGGTATCTGGAGCATAAACACTGCCTCGCGTAAGCTCCGTCAGATCTTCAGAAATTTCAGTGCTCGCATTAACGTTTTGTCGCGAAATATCAGCGAACCTCGCAGTAGCTTTGGAAATTAATCCCAAGCTACTGCAGCAAAATGGGAAGGTATCTTATGCCTCGGTCTCACTGGAATTTAGGCCACATGCGATGTTTGGCGAATAAAAAGTTTGGCGATGGGTGAGACTGCTTGCATGAAAAAAATGTTAAAAAAAGGAGCAATCCCATTATAAATTTGACTTGTGACTCTTAGCGAAGTTTAAGCTAATATCCTGCGAATAGTTGGTTATACGCCGGGTAAAGTCGCAGAGTTTCTACGGCATTTTTCCGTAATAAACTTTTTCTTTCTTTCTCCAACGAAAGATTAAATGCTTATATGGTAATAAATAACTTGAGTTGAATTCCTTTTCATATTTCCAATTAACACTCTGCGACACGGTCCGCCTGGCCAAGTGAAACGTTTATTACGGATATAATGGTGCTCAGCATACATTTATTATCCTCTTTCAGCATTTCTTTATAAATGAAAGTTTCTGCACTGGCCTGTCCGAGAAACCTAGGAGAAAAATATTTAAGGGGTTTGATTAGTTATGCGTTTTAAACTGCACTATCTTTTTTTTATTCCTGTATTTTGCTGATATATTGCGATATAATGTATCACCTTAAAGTCTACACGACAGAACAATCACTTAGAACAATAAAAACAGGATTAAACATGAATAATTATGACAACTCACAAATTAAAGATATATAAACTGATTGCAGATCTTGACAACTACACAAAAGCACACAATAGCCAAAATACTTTCGGGTCTCCTCTTAATCATCCTTATATATAATCCTACTAAATCATATTTAAAATCAGCCTGACATCACATCCATAAAGCCGGTACACGTTAAATGAGCTCTATTTGACGTTAAATTGATCAACATATATAGATATTTGCTGTTCTTCCCTCTCTATTCTTAATTTTTCTTGAAAAACTCTCGATCCTTGTCACACCACTAGAGATGTGAACGACCAGGTCCTTCCAACTGTCAAACCAACTCATATAAACGTACACTCCAAAAGATAAATAAGACATTAGTTAACAAAAACAAATCAATGTATTAAAGAAAACAAACACTTTCAAAGGACACACGTTTGTTCGCCATGTGTTCACAGTACAATCAGTCCCCTTTTGATAGACAGAGCTCCGACCATCAATAGTCCCTCGTTGGAACACTGGTATATCTCTCAGGACACAGTTCACGCAGTACTCACAAATTAGCCCATAGGCGATTCTATCTTGACTTTCTCCTGAAATCATCCAGTTCTAAGTAACCGAATTAGTTTCCACACAACGAAATCCAGTACCTCCACAGTTACTCGTATAAATAATGTCCTTGGTCTGTTCCTGGAACGCTCACAACAGGTTTAAATCGCCAGATTTATCGGTCCGTCGGCAAAAATGCTACTTTTGCTCTGAAATCCGTTACAGAGAAATCACCGTGGCCTTCCTCAGACACCGACAATCTACGCCTATAGACATCGTCTCTCAGCTGTCTCGACACTTGATGAACGAAGACCTGCCCCTGGACTCCAGATATCGCCAGGCTACACGAACTGGCGCATTGATCGGGCACTTCACCTGAATTTCGTGTTTATTACGCCTTATTCATGCTTGCTGACGTCACAAGTCCTGACCGTCTTCTGGCAAATCACCACTTCCTATTATGCCGACTGCAGATTATTACATGAATCTAAATATGGACACGCCTCCAGAGACAAAACCAACAGAAAACCAAACTAACAGGCGCCTATCCTTTGAAGTCTAAAACAAATAATCGTTACTATAAAGACCGCCAAACAGAGACAGCTCAGACGGAATAAAACTGCACTGAAATTAACATCAAACAAGACACGTGTGCTCTCTAAACAAAGTTCTCACGCTAATATCTAAACACTATACTCCATATAAATGTACAGTAAATCATCAAAACAATCATCTGGTTGTACTCCCTACTAAAACATGCAATACAATAACTAAGTCACAGTCCTCTGATGACAAACCTTATAGTTAATCATTCCCTTAGCTATTGCCTAAACAGAGCCTAGTAGGTAAGTCCCTGACTTCCACAACTAGGGCGTTCGAGCGCCATCTTCGTCTTCTTACGTTAAGTTGGACTGCATTCTGAGAGTTTTATTCAGAGGAATGTCAGAACCCGTGAGATGCTAAATAAAGATTTCATACATTATTGTGTTTAAAAAAAACATTATAATGATTTAAATATACTTGGAGCATATATTCTATCAATTTATAATAACATTAATTATTCTCCTTAACCAAGGTTCAATTTTAATTAAGGTTACTAAAACTGAGGCTTGGATGACAAAACATGGCTGACTTTATCGATAGAAAGATCGATATATTGATTGGTCGATCGATTGACAGGCAAAGTCATTTAAAAAGCGATGTTCTGTGACTATATGATTACTTTTTACAGATAAACAAAATAGGAAGATTAGATAATGAATTGGTAAATTCGTATGATCAAAATTAAGATGAAAATAACGAAATCATCCTTATTTATATACTTATTTTTATATTTTATCTCAGTAGCTTATAAGTAGAGTAAGTATGATAGCATGGCCACGTAGGATAGTCGTTTAAAAGAAAAAGGGTACCATTCTGAATAATGGGTTAGATATTTGTATTATCTATATCACACCAACAGAGAAAGATCACTTCATGGCTAATGAAACCAAGTAAATTAATAGTTATACGCGATTTTGGGGAGGGAATTAATAGAACTGAAATATGGGTGTTTGAGGTTAAACTGCACAATGGCAAACCGGTAATGAATAGCAATAAATCCTTCAGGAGGCAGTGCGATAAGACAGGATGCCATCTAGTAACGGAGGGATTATGCAAGGTTTCTTCCTGAAATGTAATAAATGACAATAGTTATTATAATTGAAATTTGAAAAGAATATAGATTGATCAGGATCAGTCTTGATCCAAGAGAATAAATCCTGCATTAAGCATCGTTAATTGTAACATTAAATGCATTGATCAATGTTGATACATGTGGATATCAATGGTGAGGTTTTGAACATTGTATTAACACCTATTTTTACATGCACAGTCCTTTACACAGGTATTGTTTAGATACTGGTTGAAAAAAATCTTATTTTATCATGTGAGATTTGTGGCCAAGTCATACCGTTCAATCGTTTTAATTAAACAAAGTTTCAGAGCAATGGAATACTCGCCGAAGATTGAAGATTTTTGTGTCTGAGCACACAAACTTTATTTATAGGCAATATACACGGTAGTTTGACTTCTTCTATGATTTATGGAATAATAAATTAACGCTTTTTTATGCTTATAGTTCTTATGGGTTCCGTGGGTTCCCCTCTCCATTTTCCCGCACGAAAACTACCCATACTCCTCTGGTGACGTGGCCGTACATCTTCAGGAAGCCGCTATGAGTTTAGATTTGCTGTATATATTGACGTATTTGCTAAAAAGTAGGTATCTCTTGGACCAGCTGTCAATCTAGAACACTTTTTATATAAATAGACCGTGTTAATAGATCCGGCTGCTTGAGTTGAGCCGGATGATTTAAAAATAAGATATAGGTATAGATACGTTATTATTTTTTTTGTTATTGATATGAACGTCGAAATTTCTATATCTGTAACATAAAAGCTCGCGTCTGGCAGCCTATCCCTTTATCAGCTATATATTATCGGTTTGCTTATGACCATCACTCAGCCGTTTGATTACCTCAATGCTTCTTTTCCCCTATCTCTCTGTCTGTCTGTCCGTCTATTTGTCTGTCTTTCGATCTCTGTCTCTCTCTCCGTCTCCCTTTTCCCTCTCTCGAAATTGCCCGGACACATACAATTGTCCTACTTGATGAAAATTAGAAAGTAATTACACTTATTAAAATATTCAGTATTTTCTTCATTTGCTTCTAATATAGAAGCTTGAATAATTAAAACCAGGCCTTTCACTTCCAAAGAGTAAAGACTTTGCTGCTCAAAGCTGTCTTTATCAATACTTTTAGAATGAAAAATTAGACTACTAAAAAACGTTACGAATGTAAAGCGGCATGCCAATATAAAATATGATTTTTTTAAACTTTATGGAAAATCTGACAAGGAAAGAAATACTGTAAAAAGCAGCTAGGTTACAGAATCATTTGTGTATCATTAATAGACTATACGTGTAGCCACAAGCGGTATGTCAGAATTCTATGCGTTCAGCTCCCATACTTGCTTGTAATATGACAATATATTACAACCCATTTACCACATTAACACATTTATGTACATGACTGTGATGTTTAGCAGCATTAAAGATAAACTATAATGTTTTTTATGTTTGGGGTTACATGGTTTGTATAGGATATATTATACGGTCAGGATATTATTTATATTATATATATATATATATATATATATATATATATATATTCGTTTTACGTCCTTTTCCATTTTAGTGTGATAGATTATGTTTGTTTGAATCGTGACAATCGTCTACAATAACTTGATAAAGTTGATTTCTAGTTCGGCTTATTTTTATAACAATACCTTGCATTTGATATAAAGAACCAAGTCACGAAATCTAGTTCTCTCATGAATCTAGTTTCTGGAACGCCTAAAGGATTTCATATTTCCGACCAAATTTTGGTTTTATTTATATACAAACGAAAATATAGTCATATAGTATTTTCGGCAAATAATTCAGAAGAAATGTGTCTTGTGTTAAAAGAAACTAACATTTTTTTAATCGCATACCATTAGTTCTATTTTTTTTTTTCATAAATTTGCTTTGTACGGTTGTCGATTGCTTACTGCTTCACTATCGGTTTTAATATATAGCAATTAATACGTTCATATATAGGAGATTGATGTTCATCGATAGGTGTGGGTTAAAAGGCAGGTACATGCAGCAAACGTGTTCATGAGTCATGATTAAAGACTTTAACACTTAAAGATTTCTTTAATATATTAACGTTAAGACTTTTATGTATCTTTTATCACATTTCTCAAAAAAGTATATCTGAATGTGCTTCTTTTAATAATATTTACCAAAATATTATCTATTTGAGCACATACACACATATTTAAGATCATAACTAGACGACCATAGGTCGAACGCTTGCCGGAAGTTGAAATCACAAACAGACGGATAGACTGAATAAACTTTCGGTTTTCTAACAATTGAGTGACTTTCAGAACGACTGGTGAAAAGTTAGGCCTGTTGAACGACATATTTCACACAAAAGAACATGAAAGCAGACATAGCTGACAACAACTGACAAACAGACAGACATATTGACAAAGTGACACAAGCTTTAGACCAGATGACTTAACCAGGTTATGGATAAGACTCAGAGGAAGAAAATAAAATTTAATTTTTGGAAAGGTCATGTGCATTGCCCCCTAGCGGCAATATCCGGAAAATGAAGGATCTTTTTCGAGATATTAGTGTAAGACATGTACACTCTAAAAACTAAGGACATGTTTCATGTTTCTATTTAAAACACCATTCTGTCTCATTTTTCGAAACATGTTTCCAGCATGTTTCATGACTCACTGATGTTTCAACGGCCAAAACATGTTTTTAATCCTTTTGAAACATGTTTTGATATTAAACTTGTTTCGCAAACGAAAAAAAATTTCATGGACAGTAAGGTAAAACATGTCTCTGTTTCATGTTTTAATATGAAATATGTCGCAAATAAGACATGTCTTAAGACATGTTTCATTTTTCATAAAACATGTAACTATTTAAAACGTTTTTAGTCTAAAACGTGTAGTTGTCCCATTTTTCGAAACATGTTTTCCCCTAAGAAACATGTTTTAAACTAAGAGTAAAACATGTCTCAGTATTACATGTTTTTATATGAAATATGTCGCATATAAGACATGTCTTAAGACATGTTTCATTTTCATAAAACATGTAACTATTTAAAACGTCTGTTCAGCCTAAAACGTGTAGTTGTCCCATTTTTCGAAACATGTGTTTTCCAAAGAAACTTGTTTTAACTTAGAGTAAAACATGTCTTAGTATTACATGTTTTTATATGAAATATTTTTCATATGAAACATGCTGAAAGGCATGTTTCATTTTTCCAAGAAAAAAATAAACCATTTGCCCATCAAAGGCATATTTGCATTTGAATCATGTCTCAAAAATGTTTACAAAATAAAACATGTTTTGAAAAATAATTTAAGTCACTGAAAATGTTATCTGTTGTTTGCCTTTGTTGTTTGATGTCCACTGTAACCATAAAGAAAACCCGACGATTCGCCTCTGATGAAACAACTCACAAATTTACTGGAATGATAAAATTTATACCTTGGACAATGCTTCCCAATTTGGAGGATGTACTGAACAGGAAACGTTTCAAGTATGGGTTATCAATTATTGGTTTTTATATAAAGCTCTCGGGAACCTTCATTAAATGAGTGTCTTCCTAAATAGCCAGATCAAAAAGACGAAACCTTATCTATCATGATAATAGAAACATATATCAAAACAGAATTACTTATTGTGGGTATAAAAACATATTAAAAGTGAATTAAAATACTATGTATAAGTCTAAGACTCATAACTTTTCCCAAATCATTTTAAAAGGCAAGAACCCTTGTCTCAAAAGATGAAAAAAGAATATTTTATACATCAGTATATTTAAGATGGGAATGCTGATAGTCGGATGACAGTTTCTTGGTTCTACAACATTTTCGTTAGTTTAAAAATGCTTGGAATAAAATGCGGAATACATAATAAAGACCTATATTAGAAAAAGTCATGTATATTATATTTGAAATACACAGCTTTCTGTAAGTCTTCTTAAATAATAGGTGAAGTCTCGCACATCAACAGCAACCTAATTACCATCTACATGACAGATCATGATTAAGTGAGATCAGATTTATTTAGTATCTATTTAAAGGGGGCCAATCACCTATAAAGCATGTTGAATTAACAAGAAAAATAGCTTCTTCCCTTTTACAACAAATGTGTACCTGGCCAAATATTGCTTTGAAAATGTTTGCTTACTCCTGTAAACAAGTGTTAAAAACAGTGGAGCGGGCGCTTCGCAGGTGTCAACATAAACAAAGCGCTTGGGGCCGTGTGCATCGCTGTGCCACAACACGTGTCAATCAGGAGATGCCCTGACTGACTTGGCCGTAAAAATGTATAACATGTTCCCGCCGGATGAAACAACGCGTGTTACGGCTCACAATCGGACCTCCTGTGACGCGGCCTTGTTACGGTAAACATACGCATATGGACTGCGTTTATCAACATGCAGAGCCAAAAGGTGTTAAACAGCCGTATGCGTGGAACTGAGACTGTGCTGGAATTGTTTTGCTGGGAAACTTTTGTATAAAGCAAAATTGAACTGATAGTGTGAAAGATTAGGCATAATATTGCTCTTTATTATGTCCCTTTAAATATCTGTTGTCTGCATGTATTCATTTATCATATCAATACTGAATGTACCAGTACTGGTACAATTTTGTCTTCCCCATAGCTGCATACACAAATATTATAAACTATTAATTACAGCAATAATTAAACTAGCAAACCGAACCTGAACTGCTACACAATGATTAACAAGGGACGTGTGGGTCATGGCGCTCAGCTGGAATTGGTAACGAGAATATTTGTATAAATCCTAGTAAATAAAACTGAAGCAATATTTTAATTTTATTAATATATTAAAAATGTTTAGCATATAAATATACATACAATATGCTCTACCGAGTTGTATTACTTACACATTTGGTGTGTTTGGTGTGAACTTTACAATTTTATGGACAACATTTGAATAAAATTCCACAATGTATACACCAATTTGCTAGTTTTATTTCAATATTTTATATCAAAATTTAATTTAATTTAGAAAATCAACTTAGTTGACAATTCAAGAAAAAACAGATTCAAAACATTTAAATAATGGCTAAAAGGAGCTGCTCTCTGGCTTTAATTTATTATAAATAAGTTTAAACCTATTACAATTTACAACTGAAAATTTAAAATACAGCTTTCAGAAAACTGGCATTTACTTCTAAACACATACAAGCCAAGGAGTCTTAGTCAGCGAGCTAAAATCTGTAAAGTTGAACAATTATTTGATAAAAACCTCCTAAAAAGTAGCTCTTGAATTTTCTAATAGCTACAAGAACATTTTAGTGTATCAGTTCAAATTTTCCTTGACATAAACAATTCTTTCTTCTTCCAAAAGAAAACTTGAAACATGCATTTTATTTTTACGAGTATTCAATTTTTATATGTAGTATATATTCCTTTTAGATATATTTTTATGTTGGAAAGTTTTCTAGAATCTGACCAAACACATCCTGAAGCAGAAATCAACTTAGGATTACCAGCATGATATCTTTGTGATAAAATGCAAATTATATTTACCGATATGTTAAATTTTTGCATGCACTGTGTTTAACAACTGCAAATATCGCAATAATATTAAGCTGACTGTAAAATATTTTATGTTTTAGAAGGTAGCAACACTGATCTCAGATCTTGAATGAGCATTTACATAATTCAGACATGCCAATATATTCACTTTAACTGTTCCTAGCATCAGTATTTTACAGCCAGAAAGTGTAAAATAAAATGCAAAAAGGACTAGCATCAACAGAGTCTCCCATGACTGAAGATTTCTTAGCACTTCAGCATAGTTGAGAGGCACATCAGCTGCTGTTCAGATTAGTGTATCAAAAGAATCTATCAGAGCAATACTATGAGCACTCAAATTAAAAACCTAATATTTTCAAAATACCAAATCCTTGGTTTGTATCACTTAAACATTTTAATTTGGAATCCTTAAACAAGGCCTCCCTCTGTAAATACTTGAAGCTTCAAAAGGTTACAATTATCCAATCAACCATGACAATTAAAAACTGCAAATAACATGTTAGATTAACCAACTGCTGTATGTTCGCAGTGATTCATCAGACACTGTAACGCTTAACTTTTCTAAAAGTTGTTAAAATTCAGTTACCATATTACATATGTGAATACTGAAATTCTTAAAACATTTCTTAGAAAATATGTGGAATACTAAGGATGTAACAAGAGAATCAAATACTAAATTATTTTAATGCAGCCACAAACTGTGGAAGAAGCTTGTAAGAATTTGACTTGTCCTTTTGAGCACTTTGTTTTCAAGACACTCTTCCTGAAGTGGGTTGAGAAGTTGCATGTATTGTGCTGGGTAAGTTATATTAAGAATAGAGTACCACCCTAGAAGCAGGTAAGAGGTTTTCCATACTGAACCATTCTCCAATAAATATATTTTCATGGAGTCACTCAAAATAGCCCCTGACCTCACTTCTCCATTGTCTATGATAAAACAGGTGTTGGTTCTGTACCCTCTTGTGTACAAAATGAATCTTCTTTGACATCTTTCTGAAAAATGTTTAGCAATTTGTCAGAAGCTAAATGATGTTATTTCCATGATCATTTTGGAGAAAAAAAGAAAATAGTATTAACTGTCAGCAACACAGATGACAGTTCTTACATGCAGCTGCATGGAATACACTTACATTAACTAGATACTTAGTCTAACAAGAATTAATAACAGCTATTTATATGGAAGTTTTTTTTTATAAAATGAAATTGTCTACTTCTTACATTTTATTCAAATACTGTTTACACCTGATAACAAAATGATGATATTTAAAAAATAAGAACTCTGATAATTATACCTCTCAAATGGAATAATATGAATGTTTACAACACTTGAATCTAAATCCATTAATCAATCAATGAATTTAATCCAAGACCCCTAAGGAATATATGGTTGGCATAATCTGTTGCAAGCATATGTCACTTATTTATTCAGTGGCATTGACAATACAAAAAGATAAAAATATCACATGTACCATATATTTAATCGAGGATTAAAAATATAATATATGCAAATATGCAAACAAGAAAACTTCGAGTATAACCAAAAATTCTACAGGACGTAAAAATTTACATATTTGTGTAAAAATCCTAAATTTGGATAACCTGAAGCAAGAATTACTAAATTAAATATTCACACCCCGCCCGAGTTCACTCCAACTTTGGTTAACTGGAAACCACTAAACCACCATTACCATCCATGTACCGACATCCAGCCTTGGTACCCTGGAAACCCTACCAATATCAATATTTACCCATCCAGCCTTGGTATCTAGATCAGTCCCACCACTAACACCCATGTACACACATACAGCCTTGGTACCCTGGACCCCATTCCACCAACACCCTTGTACACATCCAGCCTTTGTACCCTGGACCCCAGTCCACCAGCAGTCATGTATTCACACATCCAGACTTGGTATCCTGAACCCCATTCCACCAACACCCATATACATGCATCCAGCACTGGTACCCTGGACCCTATTCCCCTCCACTACTAATGTGAACACATCCATCCTTGGTATCCTGGAACCCATTCCACCACCACCACCCATGTACACACAATCAGCCTTGATCAGATGCATAAATTACCATTTTGTTAACTACATGCCCATGAGGTAATGTTTGAACATGCTTCCGATTTTAATCAACACAAAGTAATACTGCACATAGTTACAGGTTTTTAATTTGCTAATTTTATCATTCAATCACAAATTACTTATGTCTTCCTTATTTATCTTCAAATTCAAGGTTTCAGTAAAAATGCCATGAAAAACCTAACAAAATTATCTTAGCACAGCCTACTTCTTGAAACAGCAAAATGTTCATCACACGTCACATTTGATCAAGTGCTGTTAAATAAATATCTTACCTACTCAGCAGACCATACATGTAAACTCGGGTCTACAATGCTCATTCTAACATCTATTTTTAAAGGATTCTCAAAGATATCTCATGGTTTTGCCGAACTACATTGAATTTTGTACAGTAGTTTCTAATAAAAAGCTGCTAATGATCACTTGCTTTACTTTAAAAAATATAAAAACAACATGTCTATATAAAAGCAACTTTTTAAATTATAAAAACACTCCAAATTTCAAAGACTGCTACAGTCATTACCATTCCTGCATACTTGATTGCCCATTCTTAAATACAGGAGCATCAATATGTGGGGGGGGGGTGTCATCCCCCACCCTTGAAGATTAATTGACGCTACTGCTTAATTGTGTGCTGTACTCACATGGAATAAGTGCACTGGGAAGTCTTATAATCAGGGGCCTCTGTGTGTGTGGGGGGGGGGGGGGTTCCAAGTGGTCAAGACAGCTCCCCCCCCCCTTTACACTGGCAACCAGTCAATTATTGGCTGTGTCCCACCCGCTTTTGAAAAGTAAGGACTTTTTTTTGACCCCCCCCCCCCCCCCGGTTAGATCACCCCCCTTTCCAAAATCCTGTATATCCCTGTATAGGATTTGTCTCATTACTGTATTTGAATGGTGGTTTGTAGTTTCGGATGCATATTAATTCTGTTGAAGTAAAAATGTCGTTGTAATTTATAAAAAGCCTGAATAAATGTTCTCAATGAGCGATATTATACATATAGATACTGTACACAAACTTAACGTTTGACTCACTTTTTAATTTCTGGCAAATTATATTTTGGGTTGCTACAGGAAAACTTCTCTGCGCCTAAGACTGAACATCATCCAAGGTGGACTTAGTAATTGCTCAAAATCACGTTCCATTTTCTCGAAAGTTTTCATCTTTCCCGCGATCACTAGCAATCAAATTATTATACAATTGTTTCCAGTTGTTTCCAGTTAAGTGGGGAGAATATCCGGTCACGTGACCACTGGCAAAAAAAAAACGGCGGTTTAAACAAGTTAAATGTAATTTCCCGCGCAAGACATGTCTAAAAACATGTATTTCACATGTTTCATACATGTAACGACATAACATGATGTTTCAATCGACCCAATTTTGAAAATAACGGTGAAACATGTTTTGAAATATGTTTAAATTTGAAACATGTTTGCATACAAAACATGCTAAACATCATGTAAAACATCAGTGAAACGTCATTTTTTGTGTGTGTACCAGTTTCAAAAGGATTCCTTCAAAACTGTGGCCTGAAGAATGGTATATGTAAATCACAAGAAAAAGCAAGCAGGCGAATTTGAGGACAACTGATAAACAGACAGACATACTAACAAAGTAACACAAGAATGAGACCACATGACTTACTCAGGTTATGGGGAAGACCAAGAGAAATAAGATAAGCCATAGTTTCTGTATTTGAGAAGTATAGTTATGGAGATATGGCCAAAACATGATATGTTGGGGAGGGTCATGGGCAGCGCCCCCCAGCGGCCATATTCGGAAAATGAAAAATTCGTTTCGATATATTTGTGTAAGACATAACATGAATTCTTTCAAAACTGTGGCCTGTAGAATGCTATATATGCGAAAACCAGCAAGCAGGCGAATGTGAGGACAACTGACAAACAGACAGACATACAGACAAAGTGACACAAGATTTAGACCAGATGACTTTCCCAGGTTATGAAGAAGACCCAGAGGAAAAAAAACAAGCTATGGTTTCTGTAACTGAGGTTTATAGTTTTGGAGATGAACAAAAATTGTTATGTTCGGGAGGTTCAAGTGCAGCGCCCCCTAGCGGCCATATCCGGAAAATGAAAAATCTATTTCTAGATATTAATGTCAGACATAAGATATATCAGTTTCAAAATGATTCCTGCATAATTGTAGACTCTAGTCTATTACTAAGTGATAGCTCGAAATATCTCGTTAATACGAGATATTGTACGAGATATTGCAAGACTTTTAATATAATCAAATAACACTAATTGAATACTACCTGATGCAAAAAACTAGACCTCTCTAGCTTTAAAACTGACAAAGTTAGAAAAATAAGACCATTTATCATGACTTTCCCCGAAAATATGTAACCATGGTTACGGCAAATTTGAGTCAGCTACACACGAGAAGAAAGGCCTTGGAATAACGATTAAAATGAGTTACAGTTTAAGTAGATACGTCTTGTGGTGACAAAGATATGAAGACAAAACCGTTTTTCAAACTTTTGATGACCTTGACCTTGACCTATGACTAATATTGACAAAATTCAATAGGCTTCGGACACTTTTGGTTGTACATCAACTGTGTAAGTGTGAAAGCGATCGCTACAAAACTGTGCAT
This sequence comes from Sipunculus nudus, assembly GCA_026874595.1. NCBI lineage: Eukaryota > Metazoa > Annelida > Sipuncula > Golfingiida > Sipunculidae > Sipunculus > Sipunculus nudus. Next base: position 71,527,941 of record CM049313.1, read on the forward strand.
TTGCGGGTGGAGACAGGCAAACAAACAGACATACACAACTGACCAACATGCTTGCCGAAATCGAAGATTTCCGGCAAGCAATGAACATATATAGGTATAAAATTAAATGGTTAAATGCAAGTATTTTTCATTCAAGTAAAATATACTTACGACATAGCAGCTTGGAATTTTGGTTGGCATTTACTTCAACCAAATAGAAATAGCAAACCATTTATTGTGAGCCGCTTGATTTACTTTGCATAACCTCACACAGGGGCAAGATTTATCTCTTAAGTATAGATAAACCCCCGAGAAGGAAAGTTTGGTTACGTGCATCTATCGCCATCGATCCGACTTGCCGGAACAGTCATCAATCCAAGTCCTTGAAGGAACAAACGAATAACAAACAGAAACAAAGAACTACTTTTTGGGGATCGTTTGTTTTAATGTGAATGAGCACGATGTCTGGTAATTGTGCTATCGTCGCTGATGTGCTTTTGGCTCGATCCAGGGCTTCAAATTTCATAAAGATTTCAAAATAATTTACTACATTTTCTTTTGCTTATATACATTGTTACAGATATCTGTGTGCAGGGATGTTCCATGTGTTGTTGACATTTGGTTCGTGTAGCATGCATAGCTCGTTGCCATGACAGCATCGCCTGGCCGAGTCGGGCCGGCCCACGTGTGAAACCTGACGTGTAGAGAGACAGCGTTCTTGTTCTAGATGTTTGTACTGTGTATCATGTTAGATTCTTTGGATTGTTCGGGAAATGGAGTGTTCTCTGCTTGCGATGAGAAGTTATAAATAGGGGGTTGTGTTAAGAGCCGGGAGAGAGAGGAGATAAATATTCCAGCAGACACAGAAGCGTGTAAGTCAGTTGTGGACCTTTTCCGATAAGTGCGGCAATTATAGGTTTCCTTCTAAATTTGTGACGGATCTTATAAAGTCTTCAGTGCTTTCGGGATTATAACAAGAACTTAAATTTGGGATTACAACGAATTGATTTTGTGAATGAACTGGACTGTTATTCTCTGAGAATATTTATGTTTACTGTTCATCTTTACTGTGTACCTTATAAAGGACTTGTTACCGCTGTGACAGTGGTGATATCCAGGTACTTTGCACTTTATTTATATACTTGTATTGATTTGCTGTTGTACTGTTGTTATACTGTGAAATTGTATTGATTTAGTGTATTGTAATGTTAGGATTGTTTTAAGAATAAAATTAAAATTATTTGTTAAAAAAACACTGACTTCTTTATTCATTCCCCTGGACATCACGCTGCCTAGTGTTACAGAATCTGATTTTTTTTTTTATCTCCATTACAAAAATTATGTTCGTCACGACTACGTGATCTGTTGATATATGGTTCCTAAACAACATTACATCAAGATTTGAAACACACTTGGTATTCTTGAAACTCTGTATATTTGTATTTTTACATCTCAACTGGTAAATATTCCAGAAAAAAACGACCATTCACGACATAATTTCACCCAATAGTCGTAAGGCAAATTTATTTTTTTGTTGTTTTTTTTTTTTTTTTTTTTTTTATTGTGACCTATGCAAACCTAGAAGAATCAGCAGTGTCAGTTTTTAAATTAATTTTTTTTTATCTTTTTCCGAGGAGATTTAATCGATATGTCAGGGGTACTTTGGTTTATTAAATTCTTAGTCGGTTATTTTTACTGACACTGCGTATCCGGTAATTGGGAGAAATCTAGAAACCGCCGTGTGAGCTCGTATGTTTCATAAAAAAGTAACGGAGATTAACTAGCATTGATCCCCCGGGCTTCAGCTTCCCGGGACACCATAAATGAAAGTGATACACAAAACACACAAAAAAAGGGTTTTTTTTAAGTATATTAGGAAGCATAAGAAATTGAACTGGCCCGTAGGCGCCCCAGAGGTATCTATATAATTTTACTGTAGCCATTGTTTAGCAGGCTTGAGCCATTGTTTAACAGGCTCTCTCTCCCTCTCTCTCTCTCTCTCTCTAATATATATATATATATATATATATATATATATATATATATATATATATATATATATTAAGCGAGGGAGTGATATATGAAAGTAATTGCACTATCCCCGATCAACTCCGTTTATAGCCACCACATTTTCTAACCAATGTCATACAGACACGTACATTGCAAATCAGTCCAAAGACGGCGGGAGAATAATCATTGACAGCAAGGCGACCGATAATGATCATATAAGACATTCAGACTCATGGATGGAAGTTTACGGCACTTAGGGCAACGGGACGCTGAATGGTGCGCTTAAGATATCCCATAATCAGCTTGGCAGACGGGGAGGTAAAGTGCACAGAATCCTGACAGTTAGAGGGAAAATATATCACTTCGCACGACGGCCATTATTACCACAGCATGGGCTTGGCGGCTGCGGGGACTGAGCTGGTCATCAAATTATTATATAAAATATCTTGGTGGTCCATGTAGATTATAAGCTATAGATGAAGCCATGGCAGGTTTATCTGAAGTGTTCACAGAATGAGTAAATATCACTATTATAACCATTTTGAATATTATAACTCTGTTTCCTCTCTAAGAATTTAGGATCCCTCTTCATCGCAGCATCTTACTCGGCTGCTTTTGTTAACAAGGTAAGATTTCAGTTTTAATTTCCTGGCATGATCAAGGAAGCAAGGTTAATTAAAAAAAATTAATATGATCCGTTCTGTCACTAGTCTTCTTGTAAATAAACTGAGAAAATATCCAGTCTAGGATCACTTATTTAATAAATTCATCATGCGTTCCTATTGAGACTAACTAGTTATTCTCTTGAAAATAGTCTGATAAGTGACACACATTTTGAACTGTGACTGCTGTCTGGAACCAGGACATCCCTATGTGCATGTCGTTCATCTTCTATAGATATATATCACCGACCATACTCTGAAATTACTCGAGTGCGAGTACAACTCTGAGTAATCTAGCCCCTTTCTTTATAAAATACTCGTTTACGAGTACCGACTTCTCAAAATGTACTCATGAATACTTAATCGGGTAACTTTATTCGTTTAACTTATGTCGCAAAGTTATGTAGGAACACATGTTGTAATTGAAACAGATTTACCTCCAAAAGTTGTTGGAAATATGTATAATAATGTATTTAACATAATACATTTAAGGAACATTTGAGCCTCAAAGGTGAACAATCATCCTTTTTTACCGCCTAAATTTTTTTTTTAATGCAGACTTATCTCATTCTTAAGGAAAGTATTTAAAATTGACATGTGCAGAGTTTCATTGCGGTTTTGGACTACAGACAGGTCGGTATCACACACTTCCTCTCATGTTATTTTATATCTTAGTATCACCCGGGCACAGGAACAGTGTGTACCGCACCCGCAGGTTGTGGGGGTATTCTTCCACACTCCTGGGTCATAACACCGAGGAACCTCCCAAAGACGCACTCGTTGTGAGTTGTACACGGCTGTGGGTGACAGCCTTCACATTAAGCCTGCAGAGTGCTCACCCTTGGTTGAGGCCGACCGTGAAAATCTCCCCCTCTTCTCGGCTGAGATTTTAATTCAACGACCTCCCGGCTTTGAGTCCGGTGCTCTACCCCTGAGCTACAGAAGACGCTCGGCCACTCATCCTTGCTTTTACAAGACGAAGAATTTTCCCTGAGTTACTGAACAAACTTTTTACTGAGGCTGAGGAAGCTACCAGTGATAAATACTGTCTTGTTAGATTGAAAAGGGCATTAAAAATATCGTCGGCCAACCTCTAAAATATAAATGGCCTGTATGTCCTTTTTAGTGCTGGTTCTGCCAAGTATGTGCTTTGATCTCGCGGATGCCTGGTGAAGTTTTCTGTGGTGGCAGTCCCTTTTAGGCGAAAAACCGTGGAAGTGTGGTGAAATAATCCAAAACAAATAAACTTTAAGGTGTTCACCTTAAATTTATTCCATGCTGGTCACACCAACTCTGCTTTGAAATGCATAGAATAAGGCTCTTGTTTTGTCTGTCACAATTTAACATGACCGTGCGTGATAAAAATTCCAGATAAAATATATATTTTTTACAAATGGCTTGTCAAATTACATTTACTGTGTGTTGAGATAATCTGTATATGTGTCAAATTGTCTATATAGTAAGGAGATAACTATCATGTCTTCAATATCTCTGTAACTCTAATTTCTGTTTGCCCTGCTTCAGGAGACCTGGCATTGTTGGCCTCGCCTTTTCGTGTTGATGATTTTCAGGATTGATTAGTTTGGCCAGCTTTGATTGGCTTTGTGATTATTACATAGCTTTCTTCTCACGATGTCGCTTGGGATATCATGGGAATCTTAGAATCCACCCACTCAATTTCCTCTCCCTTTCTTTCAAAGCCCAATTAACATATTCTCTTCCGGAAAGGCTATTAATTATTATGACTGAACTCTCCACATGCCAAATTGACAAAGCATATTTCCATATCTTACATGAAACATTAATGCCAGCTTAATTGGGTCATGTGGCCTTAATTGGTATTGTGCCATCTTGTGCTGCAAGAAGTCCCTGAGTAATTATTTTACCTACTACTCAATTACTGTCAAAGGTCTACATGTCATTCACATTTCTGTGGACTTTCTATAAAGTTATTGAATATAATATCATTTTGGACCAATATAAAGAAGGTATGCTTATCCTACGGTATGCCATAACTCTACTACTTAATTTATAATTTGAACAGTTATAAAACTCTCAAGACCTTAAACATAAGCAATACACGAATACCCCCCCCCCCCCCCCAAAAAAAAAAAGTCGTACGCAGTGGTTATACACTACAATTGTTCTGTAACAAGAGGAAATTGCAAAACACATGCATAGTATAACCACTATTCAAGGAGTGTAAGTAAAATTTTTACTCTTGAAATGTACTGTGTATTAGTGTTATCAGGACAGCGAGTACTAGAGTGCAAGTCGTGTGATCGCCAACGAGTACGTTTACCCTTTTCAGTGCCGCAGCCGTTCGCTCTGTAGTAACTTCTCCATATAGATCTAGCTAATTTTTAAATTAATATTCCGGTCCACTACTATGGCTTGATTCGTGATTACTATTATATTGAACACACCCCCCGATGGTTTACATATTAGTCTTTTCAGTTTATAGCCAGCCTGAACCACCACGGCAATGGAAGAATATTTCAGCCAACCTCACTCAAATGTGTAAAAGTTCTGGATCGTTCTACATATGTTTTGGAAAACTGTATGGATATATATTAGACAAATTCCCATTTGACGAACACGATGTCGGGTTTCACAGATTAATTCTTGACATGAAATAACCTACAATTTTAAAATCAGATTTGAGGGAATGGCAAATGTAATATTGCATGTACGACAAGAAAGTATACTGTAGCAATATTGAGCAAAGTGCATTGTATCAATGCCCTATGGACGCTAAGCTTCAGATTATGGAGAATACAATCAGACTTTAATAACCACTATTAGCAAAAAAATTAAGAGATGGTATGTGTTTCGTATATGTATGTATTCTTGAAATACAACTGATTTTGTCACATTGTAAATGGGTAATTTCCGTTTTTTTTAATGTATATTGTTGCATTATCCCTAAGAAAAGGGAATATAATAAAGTACCGTGCCAAAATACAGGATATTTTACAATATTTCTAACACTATTAGCGCAACTCTTAAAATCCTCCCGTGACATTCATTGGCGCCGCCTCCGCCGCTTACAAAAACAAATGCACCACAGCGTAGAAAAACTGTAGGCCCTGAATTTAAATAAAAAGCCATTGGCGAAATTATGATATTATTACGGTGGTCTAAGTAAGGTTTATCTAAGGAAATAATTCGGTCATGTAATGGAGGTTTTATCCGAGTCCTGCCGCAGACATGTTCCAAACAATACATTCGTGCGAGAGAACCCATTTACAAATTGATTTTGAGGACCAAGTGTTTAGACGCCCGTATTCCAGACAGTGTCCAATAAGCCGATGGGTTGGTAATTTATAGAAATGGACTTCTTGCTTGCGCCCGTCTTACTGCAACAGAGCAAGCCAAAGATCCAGCCCAGAGTCTCCCCCTTTATTAACAAATTCCCTCGGCCACTCTGGAGGAAGTCTTAGTCCAGATATATGATTGGAGCGGATGATATTTCGGACAAAGTTTACATGGTCAGTACATCATTTGTTTCATTTTCATGCATTTTTTATCTAATAACTTATTAATTAATTTTATGAACATTTCCCACGTATTTTATTTACACAAATGCTTGCTATATCCAGAATTTGCTGCCATATAAGTTCAGCCAGCTAAATTTTATAATTACATATCCACCGATATTTATTGTTTTATGTAAGTGTTTGTATATTTTATCTATCCGTAATGTGGCATTAAAACCGAACTAGAGTTTACTCCGGCTACAGGAGACGTGTTCAATGTGTCTGAGAAAGAGTGCATTTTGAGTTTAGTGGCCCGTGTATACATATTAAGTTCTCTGATATATAAGTAACATATTGTTTCACTTAAAACCAATCCCAGTACCGAAGATTAAGTAATACAGCTAATGTCGTACTCTTAACACAGGTCTTATGCTAACTATCGTACAATGAAATCCGTCCATTGTATCAGCACAGCTTCCTTGCAGTAGTTTGCGTTTCTTTCGATATGTGTAGGTAGTCTTGGAAAGATAAAGTGGAATTGATGTTGCAAGATAGTATCAGCCACTGGTTTTGTTTTAAATTCCTATATCAAATATATCGATATCAGTTATCGTTACGTTTGAGGTTGGGGATTCCATTGAGATATTTGTATTAGATTAATTAAAACGTCTAGCCTGCATTACAAGAGGAAGTTTGTTTAAGCCCAGGCAACAGTCAGCTTCTCGCGTTTCTTAAAAGTCTTACCGACTAACTCTTACTCTACATGACACTTTATGGACACGGTCTATGTGTAATCAGGTAGCCATTACGCAATTTTTTTTGCTTGTCCTTGTGTTCTTTTGTAAATGGGGTCTTCAGGTCTTTCATCTCCTCACAATGAGACCCAACACGTTGCCGTATACGTTCCTTTAGATGCTGCAATGCTCTGGTTGGCAAAAACATATACTCAGCACATGCGCCGGACCGCTCTAATCGCCCCACAAATGAACACGCCACATTAGGTCAATTTGTGCATCATCAGTTGTTTGCTAACCTTTGGCGCCCACATGCTGTATGTACTTCAAGTGTTTATTAATGACTATATCACGCACAAGTTATAAATATATATAGCATTATACCTCAGGATTGCTATTTCAGAGAGTGAATTTTGTAGAAAAGAAATATCTGAACATTACATTAAGCAGCTGTTCAATTCATTGTTGAGACCACCCCTAAAAAGTACGAACTTATCAAATTCAAAGAATTCGTGGTTTTATAAACAAAAAATATAAATACATACTTTACGATTCGTGATCATTAACGGTGTTTTGTGTGTAATATGAGCGGAGTTATGACGGCGCTATGGTTATAGGTTAGCTGTTGACAGTAAATGAGTGTAAGCGTGTGTTTATGTTGACCAGTTGTATCTGAAGTTTGTCACAGAGATAACTTCTTATTACCATGATTATTATACAGGTACAGAACCTAAGAGGGGTACATGCTATTCAGGAAAATTATATAACAAATTGTACATACAGGTTGTAAAACATAGTTGCCTTGGATGATAATGATTATGGTGACGTCGAGCTTTAGTGAAATGCAAATACTATAAAATACAGCGATTGTAAATCGTGAAAATCACAAACTCCTGGGCGCTTGCTTATGAAATCTGTAAATGTATATAGTGCCATATCAGTGTCTGCGTGATCAAAGTATGTGATCCCCTGCATCGATCGATTTATTAATGAATCGACAATTAGACCGTTATCACTTAAGGACCCTTTCGGCGAAAAATGGCACTTAATGTTCGAGTTATTTACAAAGAACTATTATATAAAGTAAATACCAAAGTATCAACATAAGAGTTGCCAAATCTGCCATCGAGTGGTTTCTGTGGGAATTTATTTAAGACGACTCAATTAATAAAAATTCCTAATTCAAGCTCTTTAAAAACGAAAAATGCTTACAATCATGGCGCGTACTGCGCATGTTTGGGGAAAAGTAGATTGTGTTAGCATAATTTATTTGTCGTAAGATTAGTAGTACCAGTTTGTGCCCCATTCATATACAAACGTTTACTCCTGTGAATAAATATGAATACATGAGTTAAACCGTAAGCATATTGGTTCACGTGAACAGATTTGCAAATGCGAGTGTAAAATGACATGAGTAAAAAGTAACTTTAATTGTTATTCATGTATTGTGTGTCTTGTGAACATATTCTTGCTTTGTGTGTACGAGCAGTTTGAATGCTTATGTTATCAAGGGTATGGGATTAGTTATTTATAAATTTTAATCAGAAACGTTAATTGTTGTCTTACCTGGCAAAGATCGGAATTCAGATGCCACGGCTGTCTAATGGGCAGTGTTTGTAAAAACATAAACAAACTTGAGATTAGCGGTCTGTCATGGTTGAATGCAAAACAAATATTATTATCGTCTCCTGTTTTCTTAAAAACAACCAAAGAGCATCTAGTAAGCCCTGTTCATATAGTGGAGGTCAATATTTTCCAGTGTCCATTTTTTCAGTTTCTTTTCTATTTTAATCAGCTCCATCCAGTAAAGAAATCTCTCTGATATATGGAAACTCAGGATTTTTTCCTTGAAGGTTTCATAACAGTTTAAATTTTTTTTTATATAAACATTTGTATTTTACCTTTACTTGGATATTTCTACAAAACATTTTATTTTCTACATTGCAATTATAAACTTGCTCTGAATAACATTATATTTCAATGCCTGGCCTTCATTGAATGGAAAATTTGGAATCGATGAAAGCCAAAAAAATAAAGTTTATATCAATTGTATAATTTAAAAACTAATATGTATATAAAAACTATCATTATGTGTGATTTTACTAATATTTTAGGATGAAGCTGAATTATTACTGTACCATCGACAATTTGATCATTTAAATACGCCCTTCGACAATCCTGCGTATTAACAAAATCTTGAGTTTATGTATTTGTTTTATTTTAAGATTTTTTTTTCTATTTTCAGTTCTCTGACAGTGGTACTTACGTGTGCTCATCATACCATTAGGGGTAATAACGCATCGTGCAAAGGGCAAACGATTTGCCAATAATGATCCAGGAAAAATATGCAATATCTCAACATAGCAGTTATGGCATAGATAACAAAATTGCATACTATTAAAATAAAAAAAATATTTTTACGTTTTAGATTTCACGATTAACAAAACGTCATTATTATAGGACATTTAACCCTTAAATCCTTATAAATGCAATACATAATGTCACAGGTGCCCTTTTATTGTGTGCAGCAGTCTTAAGGATGATTGTTTTGTTGTGCACACTGATGTGTTGTTGGCATTCTGTTTGTGTGCCGCGTGTAGCTCGTGTTGTGGCGGCCTCGCCTGGCCGGATGTTGCAGGCTCGGTTTAATCCGCATTGGTTGAACCCTAGATACAGAGCGTTCTTTGTTCTGGTATGTTCTTTGAACGTGTGTACTGTGTTAGATTCTTTAGAATGTTCGACGGTGGAAGGTTCTCGGCTTGAGGTGAAAAGTTATAAATCGGGGGCTGTGATTTAGAGCCGAGAGAGAGGTTAGTGAATATTCCAGCGGACACGAAAGCGTGTTAGTCAGTGTGTGGGACCTATCCGATTATCCAGTGATTTCAGGGATTCTGCTATTACTAACACTTTATAGATTAGTGCTGCCTGTTTTAAGTTTTCTGGATTGTTACAAAAGCATTACATTGGACTGTTATTCTCCGAGAGAATTGTGTGAATTCATCCGGCTTTTCATCCGGCTTATACATTTTTAAGGACTTATCGCTGTGACAATGGTGTTACCCAGGTACTGTGCACTTTGTTTATTTTACTGTGTGATTGTATTGATTTGTTGTTATAGTGCTGTTATACTGTGTAATTGTATTGATTTGGTGTATTGTAATGTTAGGGTTGTTTTAAGAATAAATTATAGTTATTTGTTAATAAAAAAACCAGTGACTTCTTTATTCATTCCCCTAGACATTTAACGCTGCCTAGTGTTACAGAATCTGATCTTTTTTATCTTGTCGACAAAATTTGTGTTCGTCACGACTACGTGATCTGTTGATATTAAGTTCCGTAACAATATACAAGAGAGGTATTGTAACTGAAATTAATTCATGAATTACAAGAAGGTTCCTAAATAAATACATTAATTTTTCTTCTCTACTGCATGGTACCGTAAATAAAATGTTCATAGGGGGCTTTTGGTCTTTGGGCACAAAGTGTGTTAAAATGTCAATTTGCATACAGGGCAAAAACGAAATTTAGGAGTTTTCATGCGTTTATATTTATTCCATATGCATAGATAAGTACAAGATTGAATGTCTGCATGTGAATGGGGCTTTTCAGAGAAAGGACTTTGCAGGTACAGACATTGAATCAGAAAACAGACCTTGGCACCTGCCGCGATGAATTTATTAGAATTATTGACGCAGAATACCAATTGCTTGTTATCGTTAAACCTGGCCTTGAAGACCGATGACTCGGAGGAATTGGCGTACACAAAAACAGCAAACACAGAGATCTACGAGAGTAACCCTGTAAATCCCATTACCCTTCCAGCACAACGGTAACAGACGGCCGAGCTTTCAAAGAAATACCCAATCAGCTTACCTGATTTCCCCTGAGCCTTAAAGGTCTTTAAAGTATCACAAACACACCCCTCCACAACGAGTTAAGTTTCTGCTACAGCCAGATGACCAATCGGCCGCAGGCTGCAGCTGTGTTGTCGTTCGAGTAGCAACACCCGTAAATTTCTGAATTAAAACCAATTTTGCAGCATAAAGGTATTTATAATGATACTTGTTGTAGACTTTAGATGTGAAATGTTACAAGTGTGAACATATCTGACAATTAACGTTTGATGTACCAGAATTTATACTTGTTTGGCATTGTTTCTGTATTCATATATTTTATTTCGGACCTGTATTAAAATGTTATATGTTATTATATAAGATTATATATAATATATATATATGTGTGTTTGTGTGTGTGTTAAATGTTTTATCAATAAAGAATTCCGACCCTTTTTAAATACAGTAAAACCTCCTTGTGTCGAAGTAGAAGGGATCCTAAGAAAACTTCGACACATCCGAGGTTCGCCACAAGCGGGTTTTATTTAATTGGTTATAATTTACTTAGAGTTGTCCGGAATATCGAGTCCGTAACCTCGACATAACCGGGGTATTCGAGATCGATACAACGAAGTTTCACTGTATATAGAGTAAAAATCAAAAAGGCAATTAGAGTGTGTGGTGTTTTATGTAGTCACCGCCAGCTAATGTTGACACAAATGAAACTGTAGATTATTTTATGTTGCAAATATCGACATAAACTGCCATGTAACCAGATATTCTGCGCATCTTGCGCTGTCGGTGTTTTGACGTTTATCTTATTTACCTTAGTGTAAAATTATGAAGCTTTGCCGAAGGTTCCGTGCACACCCGCCAGTTAAGTATATTTACGTGTAGTTTTGGTAAACTACACCGTTCCAATGTTCATTGTGCATATAAGGGTACATTATTATTTTAAATTTATAGAGCTATTCATAAATAAAAAAATAAACGATGGTAAAGCAATGGCAAAGGGCGATTATGTTTTATATCCGATTTTTCTCATCGACAATAAATGAAAATCCTTTTATCATTTAAGATAACGACCTGATTTTCAGTTAATTTATTTATGGATCATTTATAATTTTATAACTCCTATCACATTTAACCGTTACATATAGTTGTCAACGTTTGCAATACGATTGGTAACATTTTCCTACACTGCTTAAACAAAATCATTTCAATTGCTTTTTATACCAGTTTGCGCGAGACAAAACATGTTGGTCTGTGCCCAGTTATATTTCCGAATGTTGCTCTGTATATTAAATTCACGCCTGTGATATCATTTAGAATTTTAGGATTTTGGTATGGTTAAAAAAGCGTTATTCCGCTTTTAACGTTTCCTGTATGCGTCCGCCTACCAACAAAATCTCCCCGCAGATAGATTCTCACCTGAAAGCTGACCTCGCGTACTTTTGTGTCTCATGCTTGCAACCCAGTGTCTCGAAACCTCTCTTCTGGGTTGTATACACTAAAGCCTAAATATGGAGAGACCATATTTGCAGGTACCCATAGGGAGGGTTTAGACTTGTTACTCGTTTAAACACGTGACACATTTTGGATCCTGGACCGTTTTGATTTCCCAAACATTGTTAACTGTTTTGTATGTGAACGGCCATTATACTCACGAAAGCAGAGTTGGGTCCAAATGTACTCGTACGCCAACTCATAAGTACTCCTCAGAGAACTTAATACTCTTACTCATATAGTTATTCCTAGTACTTGAGAACTTTGGAAGGTATTCATAAAACGAGTATTTTATGTGTACTTTGAAAATATTGTTACAACAGTTCTTCATTAAATGATTGCTAAACATAAATAATCTGTATACAGTGATTAGCTGCTTTCATCACGTTATTCATTTGTAACCTGTCAGTCAGTGAATATGGATGTGGCTTCTCAGGAGAACAACCGTTGACCTGTCTGATATCACTCCGCCTTTCGCCAGCAAGAACGGAAAGCCTCTCCTGCCTATTTGATGATCATTGTCTACTTGAAAGAAACAAACGGCCCACTTACATGTCGGAAGATGGCCGAGGGCCATGATCCTGTCCGTGTCAATCTGGCGAGAAAGTATTAATCACTAACAGTTCCTTCAGTTCCAGGATGCGTGGTTTTCAGTAGGCCTGTCTCCAGGACATTCTCAGCCCTGTTAGGGCAAGGAATAAGTTACCGCGCTATTGAGACTCCAATGTTCCTTAAGAGTATCATGTTTTGTTATATAATTGTACATACTTTCATAAATGTTTAGTTCGTGACGAACATACATTTGGTAATGGAAATTTTAAAAAATCAGATTCTGCAACACTAGGCACCGTGAAATGTCTAGGGGAATGAATAAAGAAGTCAGTTTTTTTTGTTAACAAATGACTATAATCTATTCTTAAAACAAGCCTAACATTACAATACACCAAATCAATACAATTACACAGTACATCAACAGTATAACAGCAAATCAATATAATCACACAGCATAATAAACAAGCGCAATAAAACATATATAAACCGGATAAACAGTTCACACAAATCTTCTCAGAGAATAACAGTCCAATATAATCACAAAATCATTCTACTGTATTCCAAAGTGAAATCCTGGCAGTGATCCGAAAGGCAAACTGAAGACCATATAAAATCCGTCACAATTTTAGAAGAAAAGCTGTAACTGTCGCAATTATAGGAAAAGGGCTACAACTGACTTACACGCTTCTGTGTCCGCTGGAACATTTCTCTCTTCTCTCCTCTCGGCTGTAAAACACAGCCCCTATTTATAGCTTCTCATCTCAAGACGAGAACTTTTCATTTCCTGAACAATCTAAAGAATAATACATAATACACAGTACACAGTAATAAATTATAAGTATTGGTTAACAAAACAACACTGACTTCTTTATGCATTCCCCTAGACATTTCACGCTGCCTAGTGTTACAGAATCTGTTTTTTTTTTTATCTCCATAACCAAATTTATGCTCGTCACGAATACAGGATCTGTTGATATTAGGTTCCGTAACAATACGCATAATTTTTTCGTTCAATAAAAATATTTTCCGATTTTATTTTTTATTTTTATTTATTTATTTATTTATTTGGCTGATAAACATTTTCATTCTTCTAGAAATTGGGGAGATGGGCGTGGTTATAAAAAAAGTCCAGTTGCCATCATACTCTCCCCTGATATATTCCCTCCTTGGTCGATGTTCTTTGAGTAACCCTCAGAATTATTCTACATGGCCGCAATCAGACCAAATGTAGCAAGCCGGGTTATGGAGGTCAAGGTGGAGATAATGGTAACTAAATGAAAATACAGTACTTGTTAAAAATATTAAGTGAACTGATCGCAAAAATCCTTGGGTGTGATTCTAGTATCGAACAGATACATCATCTTTATTGACATTATAAAAACGATAACAATCCATCTTCATCTGAATATACCAAATGAAAAACGTTCCTGATAAAGTTAATTTACCGTAGGCAGGTTAATGGAATGGGCATGCATGAGGAAAAATTTTATGAAATGTTTGTTAAAAACTTATTTCACGATTCATTATAAATCGCCTTAGGTTACCCAATCTGCAAATGAAACCATTTATATATGCTGTCATTCAAAATTAATGTTGTTGTTTTTTTTTTTTCTTGTTTCTTCATGGGCCTTATTTTATCATCACTTTAAGTTATTTGGTACAGATAAGCTGCAATTTTCAAGCATCTCTTGTTTCCTGTTCATAAGACCTCAGCAACTTAAATTGAAGAGAAGACTATTGATGGAACTGCATCAATCATTAAAAAAATCCTACTGATATTTAATTCACATGAAAATCACGATCATGCCGGCTTATGTGGGCCAACTGAAAATGTGACATATAAACCGTCCTTACTGCGAGACAATTACCTATATAGGCATGTGTATGCAAATTTTAACGAATATGGATGAAAAATGTCTGTACCCGATGTAACGATTTTATATAGACAAATAAAAAAGTAATATGCGTGTCGATATGATTAGCTGAGAACATCTCACAGCGGTGACCGTCTTTAATATCAAGTTTATTTTTTGTTAATGGCTCTTGCATCCAAAGGAGTTCTTGTATACCAACTTCTTTTATCTTTTCCTTCATGTTTGCAAATCTGTTGCGGAAACCACAACTGTGATACTGCTTTCACAGACGTGACCCCAGCCCATACGTTCCCCCCCCCCCTTCTAATATTAAAAACGGTCTAGGGTGTAGCCAGAACAAAATATCTCACAATATATATATATATATATATATATATATATATATATATATATATATATATATATATATATATCGTGTTCTTAGAAGGAAATAATCCGGTGGTAGCATTAGTGTCTTCATACCTAGACCTCATTTTTAGTTAAAATTCCATAGGAAACAACACCCCCCCCCCCCCCCCCCCCGCTATCAAGTGTGTATTATGTGTTACTGCTACCTTACGAATGGTCAAGTGATTTGATTTCACGAATAAATGGTTGACTATTATTTTACATTGTTATTCAACAAGGCTCAGTGGCAGATCAGACACTCCTCTCGAAACAGGTTGGCTTATATAAATATAATTAAATAAATAAATCGTTGTTTTCGTTATTTATCACACAAGCGGCTCTAAGTACAATGGCACTTAAAAGCGTGGCGATGAAGTCTGTAGCGCATGGCTAAAAGATCAATATTTAAAAAAAAAAATGAGATTTAATTTCAAGTTTGTGGCCATCCAGATGGACAACTACACAACCATAAAGAATTAAAATGGTAGTATGATGAGCGGATTTTGCTGAGGATGTTACTGTATGATTCCAAAGGGGTCCTTTTAAAAAATTACACGGTTGTTTCTGGAAGGGCTGGTCACAAAATGGTATTATAGACCAGCGGATCGAATCATGTATAATTAGGCGTGTTGGGACGATACAAATCAATATGATGCAGGGAAACAGCTGAAGCAGTCTTTCCAAATTTGTCACTGTCATTGCGAAAATGATTTCAGTGTTATATATTAATTTTTATTCGAATGCATAACAGTATAACAAATATTCTGGTTTAAAGGATTAAGACATGATGGAAACCTTAAGCCGAAAGATGAATTCCATTTGGATTTAAACTGGGGCGAAGCTTAGGGGGACCACAGGGAGCTATCCCCCCGCCCCTTACATCAAGTACTCCAGTTCTATATAAGCTTCAATGCCTTTGTGAAATATTCCCGCCCCCTCCCCTCCATCAATCCTGGCTATGCTGTTGCTGTGTTTAAAGTGAGTTAATTATGGAAATATATGCTGTCGATTTTTTAGCTGATCTATATTAACTGAATTCAGATAGGGAGAGGACTATAAATCAAAATGATACATATATAAGACATATAAAGATATGTAATGCAAACATAATTTCAAAATATTTGATGTACATGTAAAAAAATACTTGTGAGAAATGAGTTGGATAGGAGACAATCATTGTAGAAAGTCATGACGGTGGAGCGCTGACTTGATACATGAAAGGGGAAAAGTTATGGGTACATCATATTATAACAACATTATAGAATTTTCACGTGAGGATACTGTGACTGGGTATACAGATGTACCATCCACACTGTGACAGGCAGATCAATGGGTTAAAGACGTGGAAGGAATTACAAAAGCAGCTACAGTACTCCTCAGTTATTCGCTGCAGTCTGCAGTGCCAACAGAGGGTTTAAATCACGATATGACTTTCAAACATGTAGTGATTGATGAATCTTAATTACATGCAGGTGGCAAAGTGTCATATTTTCCCTTTGGTCTCATTAGTCCGAACAGTAACGCCAAAATAATAATCAGGTTTTAATGACATTTTGTGGATGGTTAAGGTAACATCTTAGAAAAATCAAGTTAAATTTTAGAGGTTTATCTAGTTCACCCTCATATGTTGATGTGTTTTATATTTATCTAATTCACATTATTACACAGAGCGATTCCTTTGTCCCAGGAAGAGGTCGCCTATATTTCGCCAGTTGAACCCGTATATTAACAGTTAAATATGATAAGGGGATCCTGGCGTGGGTAATCAGGTAGGCTTTTAGCCGTGACACTCCGACTCAGTAGGCAATAATACTTCGGCTGGCACATATCATATTAAAATGGGACATGAAAGATAAAAAAATGGTGGCAGCAGTTAAGCGGAAATCGAGCCATGATAAAAAAAACAGAAATAAACGAAATGAGACCAAGAGGAATTATGGAAGTGACTCAATTCAGAAGTTATGAATCAAATTTTTTCCGAGATTTAATCTGTTGTCGTTTTCTGATAACTGTTGATTATATTGGAAGATCTGTAAAAGATACCAGATGACAAAAAAACAACTGAGAAACGTTTTAACAAATGAATGTTGTGCTTTCATCAACCACACACCCATACACCTGCAGTTCTACTAGGATCAGTTATTAACTTTGAACCTATTGCTGAAAGATATTCATTTTAATAGACTCTCTCAAGCAATACTAGATATATTTCTACCACTCTTATTACTAACCAGTTATGACAATTCAGTCTTTAAATAGCTGTGAAAGAGGTAACAGCCAGTAGGTACAGATTTCTTTCTCTCTTTTCATGGATCAGTGATATATTAACACAAAATCTACTCAAAACCCTCATAAATTTTCATGCTGTCTTAAATAGAAAAAAATTGAAATTGTGCTTATTTTTTCACAAGGAATCAATATTTTAGACTATTTCACTTCGGATTATTTATTTCTAATTTAGATTCGGGTGTTCTTGAAATTGTGAGACTCAGCGTTTCGCAGGCACTGTCCGACTCACGGTCCAAAAGGGTTTAAATGCCTTATGAGAGCCGTGACAAGAGAGTATACCGTCAGTGCTGGTAATGTCTGTAGAGGGTCGGTTGGCCTCGACTGTTATTGACGCTGCTGTTATATAAGTCCTGCTGCAGTTCGTGATGATGTAAATAGAAAGCTGCAGTTTTAACGAAAGTAAGAGACTGGCCAATTACGAAGTCATTTACTTTTGATTTATTCATAAACCTTCGATCAGTTAGAACTTTCTACTATCCCCTTACAAAATAATTTCATTTTCATTTACTCATAAACCTTCGATCAGTTTGAACTTTCTCCATTATTAGTATTGTTTAGGTTAGGTTATGCTTATTTATAAAACGTACATCAAACAAAGTTTATAATTCAAATAAACAAACCCCAGCTGTGTCCAAGCATGCACCATTGCTCTTAAACGACATTTATTACTTAGTGTATCACGGAAACGGAAATTCCTCCAGTTTTCCAAGTCACGCAGGCAATATGACAAGACATTGACATCCAACACAAATAAATTGAGTTGACTAACCCCTGCGTTAAATTTCTAAGTGGAATAGGAATGTTTCGTACAAAACAAGTCGCCATGAGAAGTCCATATCTTTAGAGAGTGAACTGGTCAATTAAATTCGAGTGTTTTGAGTACAATCTGGGTTCAAACTCATCTCCCGCTTGTCGCTTTATGTTACTATCATATTTCCATGCGGAATTTTATGTGATTCTATCTGATAGGAATTTTGTAATAGAAATATCCCGATTACTTTATCTATATCAATTAGATGTAACATTCACTATACTTTTTTAAAAGGAATGAAAGAAGGAAATGGAAGAGAAATAGGGCAGGAATAAACGGAACAAAGAATGGTATATTTGAATGAAGAATAACTTAAGTAAAGGAAAAAGAGTGAAACCTCTTCATCGAAAGAAAGGTCAGCGGAGTATCCTCAGAGCAAGACAGGTCAGTGTAGTTGCCACACAGATAGACAGGTCAGTGTAGTCGCTACACAGATAGACTGGTCAGCGGAGTCTCTTTACAGAAAGGCTGGCCAATCCTGTCTCCTCATAGAGAGACAACTCAGCGGGGTCTACTCTTAGAATGGAAGGTAACTCGAGTCTCTTCAAAGAAAGGCAAGTCTGCGGAGTCTCCTCATAAAAAGACAGGTAAATAGTCTCCTCGCTGAAAGGCAGGTCAGTGAAATCAGATGTGAAATTTCGGGGATCATGGATGAACTGGTGACACGATGTGAAACAATTTCATTTAACATCAGATTCTGCGTCTCTTCATAAAGTCCCTGGATCTGTCTAGTTGTCAAATATTAAAATACAAAGGAGATACGCTTTATGTCAACTGGTTTATAATTATAGAGACTTAGACAGCCGCTCGTGACATTAAAAGTGTTCTTCAACCGATAGGAACGGTACCAATTAACTCCAGAAGGACGGCCGTTTTAAGGGAACAGATGAACTGTGATCATTTAAAGGCAGCTTAGGTTTGGGCAGAGAGTGGCTTTCAATAATGTAAGGATCAGGTGGCTTATTCCCCGCGCAAGTCCCACGGCGATCTCGAAATTGCCGTAATTATTGTTAATTAAACTGACCCTGGTCACTAACTTGTAATCACGGTAATTATAAACAGTATTGTAGCACAAGCATTATCCGTAGGCTTACAAAAGAATCTCCACATTCTGTTGTCATTTTTTTTACATTTATTGGGCGTCTGCAGCAAAACAAGGATACAATACTGACCTCGTCCAAGGTACAGCCGCATACGTTCCCCAATATGTCAAGAAAAGCTGTTATCTGGATATTTAATTCGAAAGGTTTGCCAGAATAAGATCGAATTGTCTATGGCAAGCTGATAAGGAGAGTTGATCACGAAAGAATCGGACAGTAATGGACTAATGTGTGCGTTAGCTACTTCTAGAATGCAGCATGTAATTCAAGAGAGCAGTAAATTTTCATATAGGAGTCAATATTTGTGCCTCAACGACACAACTGGATTCAGCAGTGAATCATTGGCGATATCAGCATAACAAATGTAATATTCTAAATTTTGCGTTACTCCAGGATCGCTCATTTTCATCAGAATTTTTTTGGGAGCTTTGGCAGAAAAATATATGTATATGTATAGGTCTGACTGTAGATTTTAGCTATAGCCTAACCTATAGGCTTCTTATTTTGCTTCTATTTTAAAGGGTCAGCCTTTGAACAATAAGATCTTTTGATTTATAAAATCTTTGTCCTCCTTCTAGATTTTCCGCTAATTAAGAATTACCAATCGTTAATAAACTTGCACTGCACGTTCAGAAACAAAAGAAAAAAATAACATCATTGTTTTATTATTTTGAGGTCTGGTATAGCTGAAATTTGACATGTTTAGGTTTCGTTATTTCAGGGTGATTCTCTGAATATGTTGATAATTTGTAGGTTCTTTCTGCAATAAGCAGAATCTCAGTGAAAGTGCTGAGCATAACAGACAAGAGTAATTTAAATACAGTATTTAATTGCTTCCATCCCATTCAGAAAGAGGGAGAGAGTTAAAGGGACAGGCAAGGGGGGTGGGGATATCAGGCAGTTAGAGTTAGAGGATCAGGCAAGGACGGATGTCAGGGACAGAGGGAGGGTCGTAAAGGGTTTTACACAAGGAGTACAGCAACAAAACCCCTTTATATTGTTTATCAACTATGATACAGAAATGTGACTGAATATTGGGAAAAAAATCAAAATCGATGCAACCATCTGTTTAAAAAATTGACCCATCCAGTAATTTAAGTATATTTAAACGGGGAAAACATTGGGTTATCTACAACAGGCTATCGGTACAGTGAAATATCTAACATAAAAAACAGCAAATGTATCCTTATTTATCCGTTCAACTGCCGGAAGGGAGGGTATATTTCATTAAACTGGAAAAATCGAAAAGGAAACTAATATGAACTTATTTAGTCGTTGTGTCATGATGAATATCACAAATGTCCATCATAACCATTATCAGAAACTTTCCTACCCTATCAGGGCTGCCTGATGAACAATCGTGCAATTAGGTTTCATCGTATATTTATGTATGCCATTAGTCCGGGGGACACCGGCTTCAGGATCCCAAAAGTCTAGTCCGTAATCAGAAAAATGTAAAGTGAAGTATCATGTTTGAAATTAAAGGAGTTTCGGCTGGAATACAAAGGTTTTAGAAATTGATGTTGTCCATCCTTTTTACATAAAAAGCGTATATTTGTAGGTTATTATTATAGTGGTTTCGGCTGTCGTCATATTTCCATGGAATGCTGTGAGCGGTACAGACAGTCACACTGCTGGACTTCTGGATAAGAGATTTATTCAGGATGAAAGCTGCCAAATCACCTAAACGGCATTTATATCTCACTGGCCTGACCTGACAGATATCAGATTATGACGGGCCTACGTCTGACTGCTGCATGGATAATCTAAATATACAACCGCGGAAATCCTTTGAGTTGCGATGTTTGTGCCGTGATTGACCTCGCCTCCATGCCATAAATATATTGCTGGTCTCTGTTAGCAGGAGACGATGCCTGGTTCCTTAAATATCAACATTATTTATTATCCCCCGCCTCAGCGGAGCGGGGGATATAGTGAACAGCTACAGCCGCGTACCGTCCGTCTGTCCATCTTACCGTCCGTCCGTCTTTAAACATTTTTATGCGACGCGATATCTTAAAAGGCTTTACTTGGATATACTTCAAATTGTATAAGCAGGTGCATCTTATGGGTCTTTATATCTGATTAGGTTTTGGTCACACTTCAATGACATTTGGATTTTTATATTTTTTTTATAAAAAAAAATTTACAATTCATATGTGACTTTATTTCTCAAAAAGTTTTACTGGGATCTAATTCTTATAAGAGAAACAGGTGCACCTTAAGGGTCCCAAGAGTTGATAAGGTTTTGGTCACACTTGAATGACTTTTGGAATTTTTTAACCCCCCTAGGAAGGGACATATTATGGTATACCCTAGGTCCCACCGTCCATCTTTCTGTCCGTCCATCCATTATCTTTTAGTGTCGCCATTATAAATAACCGGGGCTTTGATGGATTTTCACGAAACTCACCATAACATTTACTACATGAAAGGGCCCAACCCCCAAAAAGTCATGTTGAATAAACACGAAAAATAGTTTTTCCCTTTAAAATAAATTTGTATCAGCCAAAATATTGACCTGAAGCCGTTTGCTAATTTCTGTAAACAAGTGTTAAAAACAGTGGACCGGGCCGGATCACAGTTGTCAATTTAAACACAGCACGTGTCACAACACATGTCAATCAGAAGATGCATTGACTGACTTGGCCCAAAAATGTAATACATGTTCCCGCTGGCTGAAACATCGCCTAGTGCGGCTCACAATAGGACCTCCCGGTCACCCGGCCTTGTTATGTTAAACATGCAGACACAAATGGACTTTGTTTACCAGCGCGCAAAGCCATGACAAGGTGTAAAACAACCGTATGCGCGGTACTGTGGCCGTGAGCTGGGATGGTTTTGCTGAGGAACTTTGGTATAAGATAAAACTGAACAGATTGTGTGAAAGAAAGGGCATAATGTTGTTCCTGATTGTGCTCCTATGAAATAGTTAATCTCACCCGAGTTCCATTATAGGCAAATTCCCCGAATATTTAATGAGGTCAGAGGTCACAAGGCGACTTTGTCGTGTCGCCGCGATATTTTTCTAAAAATATGATAAATGTTTATCAAACTCAGCAGAAATATTAATCAATATAATATCTCGCCTAATTTCGATTTCCAACAAAATCCAGGCATATTTAATAAGGTCAAAAGTCACCTAATTTTTTTTTTAGTTACTTATAAAAAAACCTAATGGATTTTCATGACACTCAATATATTTACCAATAGAGTTTTCATCTGAATTACATTCTGCTCAACATTCACACATACAAAATGAGGTCAGAAGTCACCAGATACACAACGAGCGTATTATCCACATATGCGGTGCTTTTGTTATAAATCGTTTTATAAAAATTTTTACATTTAACATGCGACGCTATTTCTCCAAAGGTTTTACATGGATCTACTTTTAATTATAAAAGTAGTTTCATCCTTTAAGTCACTTTCCGTAATGGCAGCTGATAAGGTTCTCTGATTAAGCCTGCACAAAGTGTTTTCGGTCAGTTCTGTGACTGTGAGTGTGTGTGTGATGGTGTGCGTACACATTTCTCACATTCGCGTTTGGCGAGGGATACAGTCCACTGTATTTTTGTTGACTGATTGGTAAGACAAACAAGTCCAATATTTTTGCACCAGGAGTAGAAAGAGGAAAATGCATATATAATTGATGTGGAAAACATTGATTTACATGATGTGATTTTCCAGCCAACAAGTTAAAATATGATTTGAGAAGAAAGCCTAGACTTGGCGACATTTTTCATAACCCCATAAAATGGACATGGCGGACTGTGAGAGAACTGTGTTGACCGCATTTTAGGATTTTACTTGTAAAGGAGGCACCCATAAGTACTGGTCCAAGGGGCATGTCCAAGAATTTTGGAAGGTTGGGTTCACTGTTACACCGAGGGACTAATACCCTTCCAGAGTTCCACAATATCCAGAAGAGGAAAATTACACTTAGGGATTTGTAAGAAAAGAAATATAAGCATTTACCTCTTTCTATGCTTGAGTCAAGTACAAGGCATCTCTATACCTCACTATAAGTAGGCTACTTTAGAACTGTTGATGTACAAATACAAGTACATGCTTTTTAATGCACTCGAGTACAAGTACAGGTGTCTGTACTAAAGTAAAAGTACCTTTCTTGTGCAAAAATCAGATAAATTTTTCTGAGTATTCATTTGTTAATGGTTTACCTATATTATATAGACAGTCATATGTTTGTAGTCTGGACTATTGATATGTATTGATTTATTGTCAATAATTTTTAGTTTACACTATATTTTAATTGATTTACCTTGATAGCCTCATGAAACCAGCTCTTAGGGTAAATTTGCATTCCTTTGATGCATCTAAGAATTGTACAAATCTTCTCTGTGTTTAACATGACATTACCCATCTATTCAAAATTCCAATAAAAGGAATTATTTAAAATGTCTAGTTCACTCAATATACTGAAAAGACAACTTAAAAAGAAATCCTGCATGGCAAACCATAAACAGGACATGCAGTGGTATAGTAATTATGATTTTCATCCTATCATGATTTTTAACCCATTTCATGTTACAAAGCAGACTGGCAGTCTCTTCCAATTTACTGTACCGTGAAACCAATTTATTCCTACAGACCTGCTCATTTCTGTATAAAGGTATATTTTGTTTGATGTCATTGGTTTTTATTATAAGATGAAAAGATTGAAATTCTCGCCTATTATAATTTAAATATATTTGCACCTTCCATAATTTTTAAAATCCATGTTAAAAACAAGTAAGGGCTTAAATATAATCAAAAAATGTGAATCAAAATGTGGCAAAATGTCTTTATCTGTTGTTTCAACTATTTTTGAAAAAGTTATACTCCCATCACTTCTTTATGGATCAGAAATCTGGGGATCCATTCCAAGACCGAAAATAGAGTGCATGCAATCAAGTGTTTGTAAGCAACTCATTGGTGTGAGTAAAAAAAAACAGTTAATACTGCTGCTATATTAGAATGTGGAAGATACCCCCTACATTGTATATATTTTAAAAGATGTATAAATTATTGGTTAAAATTATCACAATGGATAATTCTAGATACCCTAGATTATATAATACCCTCAAACACCCTCAAACATTTACATGATATGGGAAAAAACACATGGGCTACAAATATAAAACTACTGTTAAACAGATATGGTTTTAGTTTTGTATGGTTGGAACAAAGTGTTGGTGACAGTAAAATGTTTATGAAGATGTTTGTACAGAGGGTCAAAGACAATAGCCAGCAAGAAATGTTATCAGAAATCAGAAGTAAATCTAAGCTCAGTATATATAGTGAAATTAAATCAGCAGTAGAACCAGAAAAATATTTATATAATATGGCATTTGTATATAGACAGGCTTTATCAAAATTTAGATTAAGTGATCATTGTTATGAAATTGAAATTGGAAGAAGAAATAATATACCCAAAGAAATGAGGGTCTGTAAAATGTGTAATCAAGATGAAGATGAGATTAAAGGAAATTCCAAAAAATACATATGGTTTATATAAATTATTAAAAATCCAGTCTTTTAATGTTCATTTGAATCTGGCTAAATATTTATTTCAGGTAAACAAAGTGGAAAACTTTGATGTGACACATAGTCTATGATTATGAAACAACACAACAGCAGGTAACACAACTATGTATATATGTATGTATTATATGTGTATAAGCATGTTATATGTTCAATGTTCAATTGCATTTATTTATTTATATTTGTACCATGGGCCACAAGGCCTTTTCTACAATAAAACATTTTCTTCTTTCTTCTTTCTTCCAAAATAAACTTTTCAGGTTTTATGAAGCACTTTAAAAATACCATGATCTGGTAGGGTTTAATCATTGTTGCCTCCCCTAAGGAAAGCAGATCAATGCTTTACAGAACCCTCCTGTGTCTCTGCTTTTACATTAAGGCAACCATGGTCATTCATACACCTCAGGGGGCTTTACTTAAATTCCTTATTTTTTGCATGCATAATTATTCAAATATGACTTGCTGAGAGCAAATTGATAAGCAGTGATTTATTGTTGAAGTTTTTTCATTTATTAAACATCTGAGCAGAGGGTGAAGAAGATTGCAAATGCTGCATTGAGTTATTTTTTTTAATTTTAATTTGGATTTTCAGTTTAACATGAATTGAAGTAATAGGTTCAGTGAATAAAGTAACCTCAGTAAATATTATACATACATAATTATACATATATAAATAAATATTTTTAAAAGGTACACCATTTTAAGTTTCTAGTAACAGTAATCCACTTTTTTTAATCTTTAAATTGTTGAATAAAAACTTAAAATTTCAGTTTCCGGGTAGACAGAATCATGATAGAGAAAAAACAAACAAACATAAAACACTAAGATATTGTCATGCAGTTTAATATTAGTGGATCACAGTTACTGGGAGCTTAAAATAGTGTACCTTTAAAAATTATTTTTTTAAATGTTAAAAATCATGTGAAAATGAACGAAAAATTTTAAAAAATGTATACTATAACAAAGATTACTGTACCAGGTTTAAAGTAATGTATACTTTATGGGGTCTTATATGAATATAAACCATATTTGAATTGAATTTAAAGATAGAGGTTTCAAGAAGTGTTGCTACCTTAAAGTTTTTATTTCTAATCTAAGCGAGTGTGGTGTTGCAGGTGAAGTAACGAGGCTACTGAATATAACTTAAATTTGTGTTAATAATGGTTGATACTCAATGTCTCAGATTTTAGTAAATCATAACTTCGTAACTTCAAAGTATTCCTTATGTGTCATCCCACATGTAGTACACCCCAAGAACAAGATCTAGAAAATTCAAGAAACATAAAACCAAATTTCAACAAGTAATGTATCTCATTTTATTCAGTTTATCTATACAAAGCTACTAATATAATGGTAAAACACGTTTTCCATTGAAAACGTGTTTCAAAAATGGGACAAAAAGGCGTTTCAAGATATAAAAAAGTTTCAAGTTGAAAAGGTTTATTAATATTTAAAACGTGTTCAGAGGTGTTTTGCCGGAAAACATGTTTCAATAACCAACATGTGAACATAAACGGGTTTTTTCAATAACAATACCCTTTGACAAGAAAAAGCTTTGAAACGCGTGTAATAGCAAAACATGTTTAAGTTAAATTTGAAATATGTTTACAAGTATTTGAAATACATCTTACAATGAAATATGTTGAGAATTTTGTGACGTGTTTCAAAAAATGGGAAAAACAGGCGTTTCAAACTAAGGCACGAAACGTGTCTTCCGCTTTTAGAGTGTGGCGTTCGGCAGAGCATAGAGATGAGGAAATCGAAGGACCAGAGGAAAACTACCGACAATGGACGGTTCTTTTATTCAGATTACTAATATAATACCTATTAAGAAGAGCATGTACTTATAACATTAAAAAATAAATCAAATAACAGCACAAGAAGATATTGTAACGCTGATATAACAAAGTATAATTTTACTGATTTCAGGATAGGTTAAGCAGAAGGATTCGGTGTTTGAGGTCGTCCTATCTCAAAGAATTATCAGTAACAATCTGAACAAAATGTTCCATATTTAAGGACATCTGAACATACGTCAATAACAATAAACCTACATGTTAACTTTTGATAACAAGGGACCCATGGGTCACTGTGCTCAGCTGAAGTTGACCTTGAAGGTAAAAATCTAAAAGAATATCAAATGGAGATAAAGTCTAAGAGGAAAAGGTAATATAGGCCACGGCTGGTTGACATGATTGGTTTGTATTGATGAATAAGAAATGTTGCAAATAATATTTTGTGACCAAACCATGCATTTCTTAATTTTAATATTGAAGCATGTGAGCTGTTTTTGACCATAAGATGTATATTTTTACCATTATCACTGTTTGGCTTTTTGATAAATTTTTGACAGTTCGATCAGTAGTTTGTTCAATTGGACCTATTTCTTTATATATTTATTATTAGATATATGAATTTTTGTATATTATAAAATGTATACAGTTAAAATATAATTGATGTCCCCAGTCCACAGATGCAAGGACTTGGTAGTGGTAATTTTTCATTTTTTGGGAAATGGCTGCTAGGGGGCGCTTCACTCAATCCACTGCAACATAACATTTTTTGGCCATACCTCCAAAACTGTGAACCTTATCTGCACAAACTATAACTAATTTTTTTTTCTTTATACTTTCTCCATATGATTATGTAGCCATCTGTTATATCTCAATTGTGTCAGTATGTCGGTCTGTTTGTCGGTTGTTGTCAGCTTTGTCTGCTTTCGTGTTGTTTTGTGCCATATATGTCATTCTACAGGCCACAATTCCTCAGCAATTGCTCTAAAATCATTCAATTGATGGAAAACCGACAATATGTATTGTCTGCCTGTCTGTCTGTCATTTCAACTTCCAGCAAGCGCTCGACCTCTTGTCGTCTAGTTTTTCAAGTTTATAAATTTTACAATACTTTTACCATAAAACATATATATCTGAATATTTATGTTGATTCACAATTCTAAATTGCATCGGAATCTACAGCTAATTTGGTAAGGTGACATCACATTACGCACACAGATGTTATACTTTTATTATATATATTTTTTTTTAATTTGCAAACAATACATAGCTGAAAACTAGTGGCCCATGGGCCATGACGCATAGCTGAATTCAAGGAATGTTGAACAATGACCAAAATGACTGCTAGAGTGCAACAAAAAAAATCTTGAATTTTGTGAAGAGTCCTTAGAAATGGGTTTCAGTTGGCTTTTCGATAGATGACCACTTAAATGATGTCTCATAAATAAAAAAAATTTGTAAAAATTTGAAAAAAAATACAGGTAGTGCCACCAGTCTGCAGGAACTGATGAACACTCCATGATCAATATATATCCAAAGAATCATGGCTATCAATGCATTGTTTATTCATATACTGGAGCTTTTGTATCACAATTTTGATTATTCGGGAGGGGGGGGGGATTATAAGCCAAACAGCTCGGAGGATAAGAGTAACAGTGACCTTATTTCAGATTTCTAAGAAGACTTTTCATGGACCTCCCTAGATGTCTAGTATGAAGATTCTAGGTTACGAGGGGTTACGATTTGTGCCCTGTTACAAAATGAGGCTTAATCTGAAGGTCTCAAGAT
This sequence comes from Sipunculus nudus, assembly GCA_026874595.1. Taxonomy (NCBI): domain Eukaryota; kingdom Metazoa; phylum Annelida; class Sipuncula; order Golfingiida; family Sipunculidae; genus Sipunculus; species Sipunculus nudus. The sequence goes on from CM049313.1 coordinate 71,556,282, forward strand.
AGAAAAAAATTTCGTAAAAAATTGAAAAAATACAGGTGGTGCCACCAGTTTGCAGGAACTCATGGAACACTCCATGATCAATGTTCATGCAAAGAATCATAGTGATCAGTGCAGTAGTTATTTAGCTTTTAAAATAAAATTATTATTCTGGGGGGTGGGTACTTACCAAACCAATAGCTCGGAGAGACTTAATTTCAGGTTTCTAAGGAGATTTTTTATGGATCTCCGTGGATGTCAAGTTAGAAGATTCCAGGTCTAGCGGTTACGATTTGTGCCCTGTTTACGGCCGGACGGACGGCGGACGAAGGGTGATCGCTATAGCTCAGATGACTTTCAGTCAGCTGAGCTAAACACTATATTATTATGAGGTATGAATTCCCGTATCTTTCTAAAAAGAATTGAGACTTTTTGAAACAAGTATTATTTTTCTGCTTTCATGGAGAGGGATCGCAAATTTTGAGTTCCGTCTTCAACATACTAATTCTAACGGTTATTTCAGAGCTAATGATGTAACATCGACATTGTGCTTCTCTGACGTATGAGCGTCAATCAAGATATCAAAGTAGGCTAATCGGTTCAATATAAATACATGTTCCAACAGAATAGTGTTTTCACCTTAATGATGTTTATATGAAGTCGTGATGTAAGATAATGAGACTGTTTGGGTCTGCATCATAACGGACGGTTCAGTGGACTGTTCAGAAGCTGCACTTACCGGGAACTCGGTTTTCCTACGTGCATCGTTAGCAATAAAAAGGAAAAGATTTTTGGATACTAAAACCGGATAATTTAACATAGGAAATATTATGAAATAAGATATGTACTTGAGATAAACTTTATAATATAAATCTTTGAGCCAGTCTGGTTTGCTTCAAACATATTTCAGAAAACGGAATAAATATATCATATACACATATATGTATTTTTCTTGGTCATTCAGAGCTTTAATGCTACGGTCAAAATAACAGTTGAGGTAAACACCTTCATGTAGATCTGTAATAGAAGATTCATCTACATCCAGACTTTCTGAGATATCTTGACGTGGAAGATTAGAGAGGAACAGCTCCTGGTTGCAGAACAAAGAAACGTCCTTAATTAGCGGGGAGGCGGATAAAGGGTGTTTGTAAATTAGAGAGAGGTCAGCTGTTAATATTCAGTCGAGGCTTCATTCTTACTCAGCTCCTGATTACGGTTCATCTGTAAAATTAGCTCCAGCCCATAATCCACAAAACAGCCCGCACATGCAGCGGAGATAGGCGTGCAGCTTTTGTTTATTGTCAAATTCTTTGATCAACAATGATAAATACTCTCAGGATGCCTAGTAAGAAAAGCCAACAATTCAGCAAAGAAAAAAACCGAGACAGCTTAAAAAAATGTGACATTATGAGTACCGTAATATTAATGTCCAAATTTTCAATAATATCTTTGGCAGCAGGAACCGAAGATTATGAAAAGAACCCCAACAAGTCTTTAACTGTTTACAAATGTCCATGATTTCGGATTCACTATTGATATCCCAAACCAATGACATTTCTTGAAAGCTAGCAGTAATCAAATAAGAGTAACATATATTTGTTATTCTGCAGGTACAAACTGTAAAAGTTACTATGATAAAACGATTTTCTAATTAATATTATTTTTAGAAATCCGTATGTTATATCGATATCACAGGCTTAGCTTTAAAACTTCAGCGCTTTCATGAGCGCCTGAGCATGATTGAATTTGATGGATTAGTGAGAACCTCCCGGTTCTGCTGAGAACCAAATCAATCAGGTCAATAGGAAAACACATCACACCGCAAAAACACATCAATGCAATTGTTTTGACAGAACACCAGCAAGCACATTAGCGATCGCACATTAACTTACTGGAAAAGCAAATAATCAACGTGAAAGAGGGAAATAAAAATATACAACCAGCAGCAAACCGGGACCGATGGCAAATACAAAAGTTACAAGTCCCCCGAAAAGCGCACTCATTTTTAAGTGGAACACGGCAGTTTGGCACGGCCTTCCCAGAAAGCCAGCTGACCGCTCCCAATTGGTGGGGGTCGACCGTGAAAAAACTCGGTCTCCCGGCTTTGAGTCCTGTGCTCTACCCCTGAGCGAGAGAAGCCGATTAAAAATTAAAAAAAAAAAATAACTGGACTTGTTGGATTTATAGATTATTTAAAGTAGGCTTTATCATGGCATTTCACCCTAATCCTATTAATCGTGATATCAGTTGTGCCGAGTACTTAATGTGATGGTACCAATGTGATGCGCCGTGAAGAATTTGCTTCAAAAGATATATAGCTCTCTTTCTCAAGAAATAAAGCGGCATGGACACAAACATACGCGACCTTATTAGCAGCTTAGAAGTCATACCCCGTTTCCCGTTCAGGCAAGCCTTAGGTACACCTTTTTGTTAATGAGTAAGAGTGGCGTAATGCAACACCTAATTATAAGAGCGAATCCCAGGTACGAAGACATTTTCTGGGGTTTAGGGTGGCCTTTTAACAAGCAAGTAATTACAGCATTCTACTCTGTGAGGATCAGAAATTACCTGCTGGTTTCGTTTGTTGTAATGATTTGTTTATGAATAGTGATATATACCTTATACCTGAAGTATGTATGTAGTACTTTCATCTCCTTTGTAATCGCTTTATATCAAATACCTACATTAAATTATGAAGTGTTTTCAGAAACAGATATACGCTTAAAATAATTTTATCAAAGGGTTTTATTTGCTTCGTTACTCATCAAAACGACTAAGATGGGATAATATAAGCAAACACTGATACGCAGATCGTATTTCAGTGACACATATGGTGCATATGATAAATTATTTAACTGAAACAGACGGAAGGTTATATTTATACCTGGCGTAGACGGATAGGAAGAGAAGGTCCGTCTAACAAATTGATAGAGCGAAATGGAATGATACAAGTTTAATTAAATCTCTGTTATGTAATAAGGGAAGAAAACCAACTCCCATTAGAGATACCGTGAAGGACAGGCAAGTCCCGAGAATGAGAGCAAAATAACGAATACAAATAGAAATAAGTTGCTGTCATACATTTTTACCACAGCAGATTCAAGGACGGTATAATTGCGCTGCTTTAGTACGACTGATACCGGCGGTTTTGCATGGATAACGAATGGGTTATGAAAGAAGCATTTAAAAGTCTCACTGATAAAACATATTTATAAAGGAGAATGATATCCATCATTTGTCAATTTTTCATGTGTCTAGGATCCTATGAAATCAATATCCATTATGAGATTTTGTTAAAATCTGCTCTACTAAAATTTCCTCTGTTGTGAAAGTAATGTTGTGAAATGCCTGCTGTAAAATCTAAAATAAATTTGCATAATTCCTTAGGTCCAAACCGTTCGGACGAGAGGATGGATCCACTTATAAAAGAATCACACATTCAGGAATGATGTCTTCGTTGTGTGGTCTAGTGGGGGCTCGCTTGGTAAGTTTAATGGGCTCTGCTGGAAGCACAGGCGAATCAGCTTTTATTTTATTATACATGAAAAGAAATACACGTAAAAACATAGCACAAAAACCTCTCTACCGTTCGTCCTCTTTAAGGAATCAAACATAACAACAATGTGACCTTTCAGAGGTGAACGTCTGAAACGTTTTGACTTAATGGAGGCTGGGAACCGTGCTACTTTAAGCAAAAGAAAAACAATCAAACACTTTGAAAACACTAGACTAAATTACCAAGCTCTTACAAACAAAAATAAACGAAGAAAAAACGAGCGAGGCTGTCGTTTTCTTGGTTTTTTTTTTTTTTTGCTTTATGAATATATTTCCCAGATTTGTTCTTGTGTGTTATAGCCACCAAATGGGCATATGTCTACTCATAGGAAATCAATACATAGTAGACTTTACTAGGGCACGTGTCTCGTTGAAAACTAATAATTTTCCATGCTGAGTAACACTTTAACCCACAATCCTGAAAAAAAATCCGAAAGAAAAACAAAATAGTTCGTATGTTAAACTGAAATGTATCCGGTAAAAGAAATAAAACAAAGTTGAATTACCTGTTAATATGAAACTGCCACGCTTCAGAATTTTCATTTGGTAATCACGGTATTTGTAGGCGTTCATTACACATTAGTCCAACATGACCTGTACATCGTGTAAGTCGTATACAGTAAGTGATAGAAAACCATCTTGGGTTAAAACTGGCCATAATTGATCTTATATAAATCAATCTCACAGTCGCAATGGATTTCTATATATACTTTTTTAATACATTTCTGTTCATAAGCCTTTTTGTTGAAAAGATGTAAGGGATAATCCACCAAAAAGTACAGACAGCCCCTACCCCCTTCATCCAGCCCCCTCATCCCCTGGGTAAAAGCCCCCCCCCCCCCCCCGCGCCCCGTTTAGACAAGCTCCCTACTGAACCCCCGACCATACGCTCCTCACACAGTGGTTATACACGGCAGTCCGACCATACACTCCTCACGCAGTGGTTATACACGGAAATCCGACCATACACTCCTCTTGCAGTGGTTATACACGGCAGTCCGACCATACACTCCTCATGCAGTGGTTATACACGGCAGTCCGACCATACACTCCTCAGGCAGTGGTCATACACGGCAGTCCGACCATACACTCCTCAGGCAGTGGTTTTACACGGCAGTCCAACCATACACTCCTCACGCAGTGGTTATACACGGCAGTCCGACCATACACTCCTCACACAGCGGTTATACACGGCAGTCCGACCATACGCTCCTCACGCAGTGGTTATACACGGCAGTCCGACAATACACTCCTTATGCAGTGGTTTTACACGGCAGTCCGACCATACACTCCTCACACAGCGGTTATACACGGCAGTCCGACCATACACTCTACACACAGCGGTTATACACGGCAGTCCGACCATACACTCCTCACACAGTGGTTATGTACGGCAGTCCGACCATACACTCCTCTCACAGTGGTTATACACGGCAGTCCGACCATACACTCCTCACACAGCGGTTATACACGGCAGTCCGACCATACACTTCTCAGGCAGTTGTTATACACGGCAGCCCGACCATACACTTCTCAGGCAGTTGTTATACACGGCAGTCAGACCGTACACTCCTCACACAGTGGTTATACACGGCAGTCCGACCATACACTCCTCACGCAGTGGTTATACACGGCAGTCCGACCATACATTCCTCACGCAGTGGTTATACACGGCAGTCAGACCATACACTCCTCACGCAGTGGTTATACACGGCAGTCAGACCATACACTCCTCACGCAGTGGTTATACACGGCAGTCAGACCATACACTGCTCACGCAGTGGTTATACACGGCAGTCCGACCATACACTCCTCACGCAGTGGTTATACACGGCAGTCCGACCATACACTCCTCACGCAGTGGTTATACACGGCAGTCCGACCATACATTCCTCACGCAGTGGTTATACACGGCAGTCCGACCGTACACTCCTCACGCAGTGGTTAACCACGGCAGTCCGACCATACACTCCTCACGCAGTGGTTAAACACGGCAGTCCGACCATACACTCCCCAGGCAGTGGTTATACACGGCAGTCCGACCATACACTCCTCACACAGTGGTAATACTCGGCAGTCCGACCATACAGTCCTCACGGAGTGGTTATACACGGCAGTTCGACCATACACTCCTCACACAGTAGCTATACACGGCAGTCCGACCATACACTCCTCAGGCTGTGGTTAACACGGCAGTCCGACCATACACTAATCACACAGCGGTTATACACGGCAGTCCGACCATACACTCCTCATGCAGTGGTTATACACGGCAGTCCGACCATACACTCCTCAGGCAGTGGTTATACACGGCAGTCCGACCATACACTCCTCAGGCAGTGGTTTTACACGGCAGTCCGACCATACACTCCTCACGCAGTGGTTATACACGGCAGTCCGACCATACACTCCTCACACAGCGGTTATACACGGCAGTCCGTCCATACGCTCCTCACGCAGTGGTTATACACGGCAGTCCGACAATACACTCCTTATGCAGTGGTTTTACACGGCAGTCCGACCATACACTCCTCACACAGCGGTTATACACGGCAGTCCGACCATACACTCCACACACAGCGGTTATACACGGCAGTCCGACCATACACTCCTCACACAGTGGTTATGTACGGCAGTCCGACCATACACTCCTCTCACAGTGGTTATACACGGCAGTCCGACCATACACTCCTCACACAGCGGTTATACACGGCAGTCCGACCATACACTTCTCAGGCAGTTGTTATACACGGCAGCCCGACCATACACTTCTCAGGCAGTTGTTATACACGGCAGTCCGACCATACACTCCTCACACAGTGGTTATACACGGCAGTCCGACCATACACTCCTCACGCAGTGGTTATACACGGCAGTCCGACCATACATTCCTCACGCAGTGGTTATACACGGCAGTCAGACCATACACTCCTCACGCAGTGGTTATACACGGCAGTCAGACCATACACTCCTCACGCAGTGGTTATACACGGCAGTCAGACCATACACTCCTCACGCAGTGGTTATACACGGCAGTCCGACCATACACTCCTCACGCAGTGGTTATACACGGCAGTCCGACCATACACTCCTCACGCAGTGGTTATACACGGCAGTCCGACCATACATTCCTCACGCAGTGGTTATACACGGCAGTCCGACCGTACACTCCTCACGCAGTGGTTAACCACGGCAGTCCGACCATACACTCCTCACGCAGTGGTTAAACACGGCCGTCCGACCATACACTCCCCAGGCAGTGGTTATACACGGCAGTCCGACCATACACTCCTCACACAGTGGTTATACTCGGCAGTCCGACCATACAGTCCTCACGGAGTGGTTATACACGGCAGTTCGACCATACACTCCTCACACAGTAGCTATACACGGCAGTCCGACCATACACTCCTCAGGCTGTGGTTAACACGGCAGTCCGACCATACACTAATCACACAGCGGTTATACACGGCAGTCCGACCATACACTCCTCAAACAGTGGTTATACACTGCATCCTCCAAGACATCCTTTCGTGAAACCGCTGCTTTGTATAGCAAGGTTCTCTTTGCTCGAACACCAGGGTGCGCACAGAGCACATAATATTGTAATCAGTCCAATGAAAGCGTTGTATTGCATTGTGCAGCCCAAATTTTAAACATGCGACACCCGCTCTCGTTGGTTGATAACACTTGGATCCGAGCTCTCTTTTATGCTGATTTTGCCCCTTTGTCAGAACGGGAGCGATCCCCCTCATGGTCACCCACTAATGACAAACAGGACATACTTTTCCTCATTCTAGCCATATAACATGAGTACATATTTTGGTTTTACATGAATAATTTTCCTCAATGTTCAAATAAATCTTATGATTTATTTACCCAAACTTCAGATATATTCAACAAGATTCTGCAATGTTGGTTAACTATAAAATTTTAGTTAGACAGTTAACATATACCATGTACATAATCTACTCGATATTTGAGGTGCATAAATGAGCGATTCCTGTAGGAAAAACTATTAACTATCTAAAAAAACATAATTATATCATAAAAGTTTTTTTAGATAGTTAATAGTTTTTCCTACAGGAAACGCTCATTTATGAAAACATAATTATATCATAAAAGTTTATCACTGTAGAAAATATCGAAAGTAACTTGAAAAACTATCGAAAAATATAATTAGATCATAATAGTATACTACTGTAGAATATATAGAAATAAATATAAACTATCGGGAAAACATTATTAGATCAAAATAGTTAATTACTATAGAATATAGAATATAACTATAAACGATCGGAACTTATAATTATATCACAAAAGTTGGTTAAACATTATACACTCCACTAAACTGTGAGGATGAAAAGAAGACAAAACTCCTAAAAAATGAGAGAACATCCACCGCTAGCATTCGGACCAGTAATTCTAAAAAACTGCCTGTGTCACCGACTGCTCTCGGCTATCAATGGTTAACACGCCCCTAACATGGTCCCTAACTATGTTCCCTTAAATGTTTACTCAACTGTGAACAGTTTTGCCATTCTATCTGTTATTAGTTTGAGGAGTTGGAATGGTATCTTTTTATTTATCGCGACTAATTTTTTGTACAATTGTTTAATAAAACCTTCGCCTATTATAATATAATATAATATAAAATAACGGTGTAGTAGTCAGTAATCATAAACGTACTATATTTATTTTAACTTTAATCCATTCTGCCTTACAAGAGTCTACCATCATCTGGTGGACACCTAACTCTGGATGACTTAGTGATATAGTTGTGAGGTCGAGTGACCCGATGTATCTGTCCCATAAATGTTTAAATTATCCAAAGCGGTGACACGCTAACCTTCTGCGTCACGTCACCTGAGCATTACGGATTAACAGCTGAAGTACATCGACATTAATGTCAGTCTGTATAGTCGTCTATTTATCAATTATTTCCCGCCCCTTTTATATTGACAAGTCAAATAAGAATGCATGTGTGGCTTACATTCACAATGCCTCCATTAAGTTTCATTTGTGAGGCCAGACCTATCGGTCAAGGTGTCCTAAGGTAAACAAAAACGACACGAATCGCCATATATTCCTTCAACAGTCTATGAATCATCTGTAGTGTAATTTTATAGAGAAAATAAACTGTTATTGTATATGATAATTTGTCTTTTATTCAAACGATAATGCTTAATGCATCGTGGCACGAACTGCACCGATTCCAGAATAAGTATAAAAGAAGAACTGCCCCACGCTATCTGTAACAGGTATCATTTATCGTATGCCCTATACCTGTGTATTCAATTTGTGCATAGTTTATGACATTTCAACGCGTGAGTGTGTGAAATTAAACTATTTTGGCCTCCGGCTAATGGAATCTTTTCAAACAAGAAGACCCATTTTGAAAGACGGAAAAGGTTTCCTAGGTTCACAGAACAACTGCCAAAGCTTAACGTTAATGAAGCGCCAAGGCTGTAATTGAATGGTCTGCACGGCCTGTAGGCGGCACGGCCAACAAAGAAAAAACGCGGTGAAGAAAATGATCTAATACGGACAAATATGGCGTAAAGGGAAAATCGTCGCCGGCACCAACAACGTTACACCCGGGTCCTTCAGTACATGCGTTTGTTAGATGCAGGTCTGTATCTTCTTTTTTAGGCTGTACACCAAATGTCATGGACGTACTTTAATGCAATATCCTGCCAATGTGTAATATAACGGTTGAATAGTTTATTAATTTTTTTTCTTTTGACGTGTCAAGATGGGATGAAGGATCACTGGTCCCGCATCAGTTTACCAAGGAGGAACTGAAAGTAACACTGGAAAAAAAACCCCGAATATTAGACATTTAGGCCTCGAAGCAATCTGACGGAATAAGCTAAGCTTTCTCCTCTCACTTAACGAAAAACAGGAATAACTTTGAGTATGTACCGCACTGAGATAGTATGGTATGTGTAGGATCGCGACCACATTTCCACTCTTACTTTTTGAATCTGCTTAAAGTGACATAGTCAGGAACATTATTATGCCTATTCTTTCATACTATCAGTTCAGTTTTGCTTTATACAAACGTTTCCCAGCACTACCTATCCCAGAACACATTCTCTGTACCTTACATTTGGTTGTATAACAGCTAGGCGTGTTTGTTAACACAGTTCACGTGTGGCTGTTTACCATAACAATGTCTCTTGACGGGAGGTCCGATTTTGAGCCGCAAGACGAGAAGTTTCAGCCAGCGGGAACATGTAATAAATTTTGGGGCCAAGTCAGTCAGGGCATCTCGTGTATGGCAGGTGTTGTTTCAGAGTCCCACGAGCTATGTTGACACCTTTGATCGCGCCCGGTCTACTGTTTTGAACACTCGCTTACATGAGTAAGCAAACGGTTTCAGGGCAATGTTTTGGCAGGTGAAAAATTTATTTTAAAGGGAAGAAGCTATTTTCCCGTGTTAATTCAACATGCTTTATAGATGATTGGGCCCCTTTAACACAGCTACCGGACTTCCACTATAGCATAGTGGCCGCTTACAGGGTTTTCATTGCATCATTTTTACCTCGAAAACTGTCGTTTGCGTTTTATCTATGGATATTAGTTTCACGTGTTTGTAAAAAGACTTTTCTAATAAACAATTCTTCACGCAGAAGAATACACTGCAATACAATCATTTACAAAAAATTCACATGTCCAGTCTGGAAGCTTGCCGCCAGAAAGATTCTTAAAATCCAAGTTTGTTGGAGCCCCCCCCCCCCAAAAAAAAAAAAAGATTACTTGTTGATATCATTTGAAATAGTATTTTAAGTTTAAATTTGAGACCGGATGTTTTTTTTATCATCTGTTTTAAGGACGTTATATGAAATTTTATAAAAAGTTAATTCATTTCTAAGGGTCATCAAGAATATATCCTACTGGAAACAGCTGAAGATATTTCAGTAAGTACCCCCCGCAGAAATCAGCATGAAAAAAAGATGTAATACAATAACATATCAATCATTATCGTTCAGCATTTTTAAATAATGGGACAACGGTGTCAGAGACATTTGATGATAGGCTTATTTCCTGAGTGGTTTGCAATAAAACCATCTTCTAAGCTACCAACCAGGTGCACTATAAAATAAAAAGTGAAACAGTCTGAATTACATTAAATATTCTTAAAGAAAAAGGAATCTATAATAAGGAATGTGTGTTTTGATATCTTATAAGAAACACAAATGGGTATTTTTTCAGTTGTAAATATCAAGTTAACAATGTTTTCGCAATCCTTTATTTCATATACAAATCACTAGCTTGAAAGTCTTCACAACTTTACTTCGGAAAGGATTGTGGGATTTGAAATGTTACTCTACTATCGTATTAATGTAATATAGTGTTACAGGTGCTCTTTTTATTGTGTGACAATGGCGTAACTCGTGTTGTGGCACTTGTGTCTGGCCGCGTTTTGCATTCTCTGTTTAATCCGTACTGGTGGAACTCTCGTTGTCATGCTAGCTAGGGGCTTTCTCGCCTGGCGGAGATCACGTGTACACCATGGTGTGTAGAGGCACGCACCGCTATGTTCTTCTAGATGATTCCTGTAACGCGTGTGTACTGTGTATTATGTTAGACTGTTCGAGAAGTGGAACATTCTCGGCTTGGGGTGAAGAGGTTATAAAGGGGCTGTGTTTTAAAGCCGAGAGAGCAGCAGAGAAGATTTCTAGCGGACGCAAAGCGTGTGTCAGTTTCTGGGACCTTATCCAACGAGTGCGGCAATTATAGATTTTCTTCAGCCTTTCTCCTGGATTTTGTGCATTTGGACTTCAGTTTACCTTCTGGATTGTTACAAGAGCTTTACACTGGACTGTCATTCTCCGAGAGTATACATTTAAAGAACTTATCGTTGTGACGGTGGTGGTATCCAGGTACTGTGCACTTTGTGTATTTTACTGTGTCATTGTATTGATTTGTTTTTATACCGCTCTTTTACTGTATAATTGTATTGATTAAGTGTATTGTAATGTTAGGGTTGTTTTAAGTAAAATTATGGTTATTTGTTAACAAAAACCAGTGACTTCTTTATTCATTCCCCTAAACATTTCACGCTGCCTAGTGTTACAGAATCTGATTTTTTATCTCCATTACAAAATTTGTGTTCATCACGCATACGTGATCTGTTTATATTAGGTTCCGTAGCAATAGTAAATGATGGGATGAACACTGGTAGAAAAAAAGTCTACATTTCTTTCACTTTCATTTGTAGAAAAGACTGATGTTCCCAAGCAGCTGCACATAATGCGTTACATTGGAATTATATAAGAAATACATTAGTTATACATAGACTTTCTATTTTACGTGGATTGTACAACTACATTTAGTTACAATAACCAATTCTTCCTAAATCTAGAACCGATATGTGTCGCTCGAGAGCCGTTTTTTCAAATGTAGCACTAAGGCTGTGGACAGAACTTCCACATTCACTCAGAGTTTCACCATCATTAACTTCTTTTTAAAAAAGTCTTAAATCTTTTGGTAGTTCTCAGAAATCAGGTTTTATCAGGGACTTGAAATATTTTTATTACTTTAGTAACTGTGGTCTTAGTAATGATTAAATCAACTTTGCTCTTAGTTTTGTAGAGCGCTGTAGATGACTGTTCGTTGAAACAGCGCTTTGTAAATTAATTAATAAATAAATTAATATAAATTAATTAATAAATAAATTAATTACTAATATCATCATAATATTACGCACTCTCCAAGGCTGGGAGGGTGGTGTTTGGTAGTCTGAAGCAGTCGTTTGCGAAATTCTGGCCATAATTTTAATATATGCCAACATATTCGCAGAGAAAATGTAAATGAAAGATTCAGTAATGTTGGTATGATGACTCTAACTCATACTGCAATCAAGTTTTGCAAATGACTATCAAACGTCAAAGTAGTGTAATTTCTTTAAATCGTATTTATCAAGCAACACCCTGGCTCATTTCAATGAATTTGAAAGAAAAAAAAACTACGGTGTCAAATATTGTAAGGGGGGCGTAACGCCCAAATTTTCAAACAATTTAAGTTAGGACACGGTGATGGAAAATGGTTTCAATTGAAAGTTCTCTCTGATGTGGCTTACTAAGCACTGAATAAAATGATGTGCAAAAGAAGTCCTCAGTGACAGATGATGTAAAGTACTTTCTCTTCCAAGCATCATCGTTTCTTCCAGTAGCCGCCCAAAACCATTATCCAACCTTTGCAAGGTTTAAATTTTAAAAAAAATCCTGATGAATGACAAACTTAAAGTTGTTACTGTCATTTCAAGTCAACGCCGCTATTAAAAAACAAGGAACTGTAGAAAATTAACTGTTTATAGATGTGGTGCCATCAAATTAAAGATAAATACAGTGTGACTGTGTCCCTGGGGTCCATAAAACTTAAAATCTTTGTTGTCTGCTCTCCTCCTTGATAGACGAGGAACGCCGGTCTGAATCTCTATTCCTGAGAATACTACATGGTGCGATAACTTTCCCAAGGCATGTTTGAGTCAGTTCTTTGTTGCTCAACATGATACAGTTAACCACATGGAATGGGGGTTTGGGTGATTGATTGAAGTTTTGTTTACCAAGTTTTAACCGAGAAAGATCAGACCTATTTTGGTCTATAGTTTGTTGAACCCTACTTTCCCGTTGGTGATTTGCTCATCAAATAGGGTAAACAGAAAACTATTTTTACACTACATGACATTAATTAGCATCAAACGATTAGAAACGTGTAACTAAAGACTGAATTCTGTACGTTTAAGAACAATTCAAATTTTACTTTTGCTAAAAAGACGTCTTAATAATTGAATATTGGTATTTCAGAATGATGTTGCATTTAATGTAATAGTAATCTGTACAAACTTGGATACTAATAACACTCCATTGCAGCACACATTTGTCCATCAAAATGAAAAGTATGCATAAAAAATACCCGTGTATTCAGTATCTTCCAACTAACACACCACACCATATAACTCTTTGACTTTGTGCTCAAAACGTGTGTTTTTTATATCCTTAATAAAGTTCAGCTTAATTTATTAAAGTCAGTTATTATTTTTACATCATTTTAACATTATTCTTGTTGATTCGTCTTTCATGGTCTAAGACTAAAGTACTGGATGCAAAACCGAGATTTTTTTTGCCGTTGAGCGCTCTGCAGGCTATGTCTAATATCCGAGTTTCATTCACAGAGTGTGCCTTTCGGGAGTTCCTTGGTTTTATGACCAAGCCATGGGGATGTTTACACAACCATAGCCCGCGGGTGCGGTAGTTACCAGGCCCGGTTAACAACAGGATATTAATGAGCATGCTACCGCTCAGCCACAATTTAGAAACTGAAATGAAGTGCTGCTGACATATATACTTTCGTAAAGTAAAGCATGACAAAACGGAGTAGGTTACCTACACTAATATATTGCCCTTGATGATGTATTATGGTGCATGCCTTCTTTTTCTGTGGCAGCTGAGCATAAAATTACGTTGACTGAAGAAGTATTGTTTGAAGCAGTCATTTATTACCCATTTCTATTAAAAGTATGACCATTTATTGCATGACCCTATCTTCAAAATACTCACTGAATTTCTCGATTAAGACCTGAAATTGAATAATTCATCCTAGTTACTTCTTTATCCTAAAAATCGATATCGTATAATATAAACTAACAGGGTGGGGCTAGATTAAAGCATATGAACATGAATCGTTTTCAATATACTTAAACCAAGAATTTAAGAATAAGAAAAACGGCAAAATGAGAACAGATCTACGCCTGGTTAACATATTCATAATTAGCTCATCTGACAGTATCCGCTCTCGGCCGCTGCCTCCTCATCTTCTCCAGGAGCTGAAGTCAGACGGTAGCATCTCCTCTATATATACACTGTGATGCCGAAACGCGCCATGTCCACACACAGGCTTATGGAGACTCCCTGAAGCCGGCAAATATCGAACGTGGAGGATGCGTGCTTAAATGAATTTTAATTACTGAAGATTTCTTTTAGTATCGAAGAGGTGTAATATGTGACGTGTAAAAGGACGAGCTGCGCCACCAGGAACAGTAAGGCAACATGTTTCGATTTTATATGTGTGTTTATCTGTTATTTGTACGGTTGTGTACACTTGTTAGTTCATATACATATTCGACAAGGATGGAAACGTATTGCCAATGTGTTTACTGTTTTCTTTAAGTGTACGCATATTTTTTTTTAAGATTAAGCTGAATTTAATTTACCTTCAAGGGTATACCAAAATTACAATGAAGACTAAATATGTACATAAAATTCATCTCATTTGAATTTATAAACCTATTTACGAATCTAGAAAAACTATATAGGTATCATGAAATTCATAAATTACGTAAATTATCACATATTCGTGAGCCCCAAGCCGGTCGCTATATCTGTCGCTCCGATTGTAACCGAGAAGCTTTTACTTCCCCAAAAATGACTCTCTGTGTGATTGTCAGTTTAAGTATTCGTTGATTCTAGCCCGAAAGATACATGATGATAATCTATAACATTAGAATAACTAAATATCTGACCATACACGGTGATTGATGTATTTGGGTAGTATAATGTTATTTTGTGTATTTGTGACGTACTTTATTTGTCATTTGTCGGATTATAAAGTATATCTTTGCCTGATGCCCCGAACGTATAAATGATTTCTTTGTCAGAAAGTCCCGTACTCATACATTATAACTTGAACTCCCGTGCCCATTAAGTATCTATATTTCTGATGTTCCGTACGTATATATTATTTCTTTGTCTTATATCCCGTACTTACACAGTATCTCTATGTCTGATGTCCCATACTCATTCAGTATTTCTTTTTCTGATGCCCCGTACTTATACAGTATAACGTTGAAGTACCAACTTATACAGTATCTCTATGTCTGATGTTACGTACTAGCAATTCCTCGCCTGATGTCCCATACTTATACAGTATTTTTTTGTCTGATGTCCTATACATATACAGTATTTCTTTGTAAGATGTTCCGTTCTTATAAAGTTTAATTGTGTTTGATGAAGTATTTGTTTGTCTGGTGTTCCGTACTTATAAGGTATTTCTGTTTCTGATGTTCAGTACTTAACACTAGCGGCAGCCTGCCACCCAAACGTCAATTCTAATTAACTAGAGACGTTGAGGTGGCAGTACAGGTTCGCATCCATTTTAGTTTATGCAGATGTGCACGCCATTTTTGGCAGTACTTTTTTTTTATTTCCATCTTCTTGGCGAACTGTCATTATTCCAAGGTTAAACAAAAAAGTGACGTTATTCTGTTGAATAAAAATATTTTAAAAAATATTATATTCACGGTCGACTTAAGTGTATTCATGCAGCATATATTAATAACGAGGCTTGTTTTAATCGGAAAGATTGTCTCTGCGTCCTTCATGACGGCTTGAAAGCTTTGTGGCAATCGGGGCCATAGAATAGAAAAGAGGTAATTAATGTAATTAATTTTGTGTGAAAATATTGTTTCTTCATTATTTAGCAAATATAACACGACCATATTTATCCTCTGATGTCAAATAATACCACATGGCAAAAATTTTGTTCCGACCCTTGGAATGGGTGTTCTGTTATGACTTGCATCATGACTCGCAGGTCCTTATCAGTTTGTTTTAGAAGACCTGAGTGTCCTGTTGTCATAGATAACTTTGCACTAGAGTATTTCTCGTGCATGGACATTGCCGGGAATAAGCATGGACTCAGGTTATTTAACAGGACGTTGAATTATCACGAAGCAACTTGAATCTTAGTTGCCTGTTCCCTATTTTGTCAATTTGTTAAGGAATCTTTTTCTTTAATAATTACACAGACATTCTCTGCATCCTTTGAAACTTTGAATCAAGCATCTGTCTTTACCCGGCTCCAGGATTATCAGTTCCGTTGAATCGCATTTAACATAAAATTATTTAATAAGAAACCTCATTTTTGTAAGCCATATTTTGAAAAACAATACGGAAGAAAAAAATTACTTAGAATTCACTCACTTTTAACCAAGGTAATCATTTAAACCACCAACCCTTTTCCTAAAAACTTGGATATGATCCTAGGTAAATTTACAAATAAATCAACCCCTGATTATAAATTATATCTAGGGTTATGTGTACATGACTGTGGAAGCGTTAGCTGTGTTTGATGACGTAGCCATTTTTCACGTCATTCGCCGTATCCGCCAGTCATCCAACATCAGTACATGGATCATTCAGTAACCGCAGGTCGCTGTAACGAGACCGTATAATATGTCTGGGTAACGTAGCTTGCATGATCTGTCTCAGTAAAGGCTCAATTCGTAGGTCTTTTATGGTTCCTGACATTAGAAAAAAAGAGCTGACAACCCTATTGACACAGTACACTTAATTGCGGTATAACAGCTGCCACTGTGCTTTTGTTCGTGTTTCCTCCAATCAACCTGATCCAGAAACCCGTATGTGGAGACCCCGGAGCTGGGCCTGCACTATAATGAGATTTCTCAAGCTTTCAATACTCCCATTTGCCCGACCAAGAAAAACAGCATCCAGACCACCTGATGCTTCAAAAACCAATTCAAACAACATCTAGTCTGATAAAGATCTCTTTCCTTTCCTCCACCTCCCCCCCCCCCCCCCATCTCTCTCTCTCTCTCTCTCCCTCTCTCTCTCTCTCTCATATGCACATATTGTCCTGCTTACACTTGTTATAAAAAAATTTCTTATTCCTGATATGGACTGCCTGATATGGGATTTTTTCGTTGTTTTCCGAGTTTAAGAGAATGGGAAAGTGAGCTTTTACCATGAAAAATAACCCAAATAAATGTTAAGGTTTTGTTATATTTTTTTCTTGTCCTTGAAAGGAAAAGTAGTCATTGTTTAAGTATTAATCTTGTTGGCTTATGAACCCACCAGGATAAACTGTACTCGATATTTAATCAGACACTTGTTAAATATAAAATGGATGCAATATGTCACACATAATATAGATAACTTGTTTAAGCAAACTGATACATTGTAACATCGCCAAATGAATAGGCTTCAGGTCAGTTAAAGCCAGCCAACATTTTGCAAGCCGAGTTGAGCAACAAAATTCGGCTGACTTTATACTATAAAGTCAGCCGTCTGTTTTCCAAGCAAGCCGCATTTGTGTTGCTAACACGGAACCAGGCTCCATGTTGTACCCATCGGCTACCGACAAACGAAAAGGAACTTGCCAGTGATGGTAATATTGTAACGTCTCACAGCCCTTACTCTGACGATTGTGAACACCAGAAAAGGTATATTTATCAGTGACAAATGGGAGAATTTAAACTGGTTTTGATTATTTAGAGAACGGAGGGATACCAAGTTGATTATCAGCTGGCCCGCGTGGTTCCGGATGGGATATACGTTTGGTGGTTGTTTTAGCTCTGACGACGCTGCATGATACACCCTGTGACCTTCAAGACGTGGACCACCGGCTCCAGGAAACCGACAACACTCTCGTGCCGGTGTCAGGATTAGATTCACCTGTAATGACGATATAAAATCTTCACAGCCCCTGGAATATTTAATCACTTACCCCCGCTGGGTTACTCAACCCTTGCTGTCGGTTTGGGGCGTCTTTATAGCACAGCGATTTTTTTTTTTTTTTTTTTTGGGGGGGGGGGGGGGGGCGGGTCTGATGATAAAATTTCATAGGCCATCAGAGATATTTGTGTCTCTGTTCTGTATGCCAGTAGGTGCTTCTTGCTACCCCCACTAGGGGGGCGGGCATTATATTTTCCCCTTCGTTAGCTATTCCATTGGTTTATCTGTTAGAAAACACTTTAAAAAAATTAGGATATCACACGAGGAATGAGCTTTTAAATGCTGGTGATAATCTAGACCTCCATAATATATTTCAAACTTAAAGAATTCTTTAACATTCAGAGATTTCTTTTCCTAGTCAGGCCCAAGCCATTTAATGGTACAAGGGCCGTATTTGCCCTACAGCTAACCTGACGACTGTTATAATGAAGCCTGATACAGGTTACACCGGAACCAGGAAATTTGATTATGACCTGCGGAGTTTTCCTAGCCTCAAGTTTCACCGGTATCTGATTTCAACCGTCCACCTTTAACCGATATCTTGGGACTGGCTTTGAAGTTAATACAAGCCCTGGAGTTTGTAATGCTCTTACTTTTGACAAAGATAATCATACCAGGACGGATTATATGTTTCAACTTAAGATGCTTTGAAAGCATGTAATGAAAGCTGTGTAAGCATGACAATTAGTATTTCAAAGAAATCGGTACAGTCATTTATGCATTAGATCGAATCTCTGTATTTAAGCCGACTATTCACCTGTCTTATCAATCAATGTGATTTCTGGCTAACCTTTAATAAACATATTAATGAACTGTAGGTTAGTCCTGCTGAGAGAAATTATTATGACTCCTCTGCGACTCAGGTGGTTTGGGAAATTTTTTATTTACCACCGGTTAGTAAGTCACAAACAACCTACGATTTTGACTTGTACGAGTTCAGCAGGCTACGACAGATGGCACCGTCGTAGATTAGGAAGCATAATTTCGTTGAACCTTTCACATATAAAATATATGTTTTACGAGGGTCGTGGGAAAACTGGTAAGAGCTTTCTAAGTCTTAGCATGGTTCCCAGCCTGCCTTGCGCTACGCTTACGGAAGCGTAGCGCAAGGCAGGCTAGGAACCATGCTATCTTAGTCTAATCGTACGCTCTTCCTGCGACAGTCGTATGAGGTCCTTGCGATGGTCGTAATATAAGAAAAATTAACCCAATTTTTTTTGCCGTAGACTTATCGTAAGTGTGATGTGCGATGTGTGTGACTTATAGGCTTAACACAATCTACAATCTACAGCGGTCGCACGAATAACCTACAACGGTAAAATATTCGTAGGACCGTCATAGGAAGAATATGCGTCAATCGTTGGGCTGTCGTAGGAGAGTCCTACGATTCGTAGGGCCTCATATAACCAAGAAATTGCACGAAAGTCTTATGTTTATTGTAAAGCCCCGTTCCAACTTTCACGAATTTGACGCCGAATCGCCACGATGTTGAATTCGTGGCGATTCGTGGCCAATCGGCCTGTCGAGTGATAAAAATTCCATCACGACCACGATATTGTACGAAAGGAGTACGATGCCAGTACGATTGGCTACGACAGTGATCCGAAGCCAGCACGATATGACACGACACTTTTAAGAATGTTCACGGCTCAGTGACGACGTCTAAGATACTGGTACGATATTTTCACGATTGATCTGCGACTTGTGGACGATACTCCTACGATCATTCAATTTTGCTACGGATTGTTAGATAGCTATATATGAGATATATGGCTGTTGTAATGTCACAAAGAAGACGATATTAGTAAAAGGACACCATAACAACACTTTACTCAACTTCTCCAGATATTTTAATTTGACAAAAGTTATCCAGTTTAAAACACTGATAATATATGTCTCATTTGATTTGAGTAATTAGACAATTACGACTTATTTATGTGGTGGCAAATACGATGTTAACTTTTTTAAGTCCAAGTAGACGACCGTCTTAATCGAATGTAAAATATCTGTATTCTCAAAATATTGGTTAAAATATCTTATTGATTCAGCTCTCCATGTGATATAAGATTCTGTTAATATCAATTTGTGTTAGGCTCAGTTTATTCTCCCATAGTAAAATAGGAAATATATAATTTATTATATTGACCATATGTTTATGTATGACGAAACTGTATAATATATTCAGCTTCTTTAAACTGTTTTGGTTCAAATTTATTTTGTCAACCAATATTAACGATAAAAAAAATTTCTTTAAAACACATTTACTAATCTACATGGTTTACTCACTGCAAAAACTTCCTTTTTTGTTTACAAAGAAGATACAAACTACAAAAGAAACGTAATTTGATTCAGCTTCTTCAAATTATTTTAGTTCAAATTTATTTGGAACCAATAACCACAATACAAATCTTCTTTAACACAAATTTACAAATCTACACAGTGTTCTTACTTCTAAACCCTTTTCCTCATTGGTTTGTAAGAAGTTAAAAATCACTAAGAAAATAAAATTTTCCGTAACATTATGATGTCAGTTCTTGATGATTCGTCACCAAATTCGTGGAAGTAGGAAGGGGCTTTATGAACGTGACTCTCTCTTGAGAGTTTCTTGTGGTAGTCGTTTTGTAGTCGTGTTGAAGTCGTGTCGATGTCGTTGTCCTTCGTGAGCATTCGCGACATTGTTTTACATCACGAATTTACAAGAATTAAGAAGACTCTCATACGACTTACCAAGAAACTGTTACGACTTAGCTACGACTTGTGACGACAAAGCTTAATTTTTGAACATTTCAAAAATAGCGCCACGAATTCTGAGTGCTCAAGACCTCGCTACGAACATTACCGAATGTTCAAGACATCATCTACGATTCTCCCACGACGTCCCTACATATTTTAATGATGTAAGTTCGTGGCGATTCGGCGTCAAATTCGTGAAAGTGGGAACGGGGCTTAACACGGTCGTAAGGCGTCGTACAACAGACCAAGATCGGCCTGGCATAAGGAATAACCACCGACGCTGAAAAATTTTGAGCATGTTCAAAATTTAACGACAAGGGGCTATGACAGTTTTCTGTTGCAAAACACCTGAATTACGCACACATACAACTATCTTTGGACTTTCCCCAGTTATCTGTCGAAGACGTGTCGTATATGTGTTGTGCGATGTATGTGATTTTAGGCTTTAGGCTTAAAGACGGTACATTTACCAAGTGTCGAAAAAACAAAAAAACACGTAACTGAAGGTGATTGGTTGCATATGTGAAAAAATTGTAGGTCACAAATTC
Organism: Sipunculus nudus; assembly: GCA_026874595.1. Taxonomy (NCBI): domain Eukaryota; kingdom Metazoa; phylum Annelida; class Sipuncula; order Golfingiida; family Sipunculidae; genus Sipunculus; species Sipunculus nudus. The sequence continues at coordinate 71,577,634 of CM049313.1, forward strand.
GCAAAACGCCGTTTGCAAAATATTTCATCTCATTTTCCCGTCCTTGTTGGATGTGTTTTGTTTCGGCCAAAAAAATAAAGGTATGGTTCTCAGGCACCGCCCGCATCAATTTTAAACCCCCGCATCAAAAATTTTTATTTTGATTTTCAATAAAAACTTTCCAATTTTGAGCTGCTGCCGCTCCGACATTTATTTCAAGAAGATAAAACCAAACAATTTCCTTTCTTTTGTAGTGCTTTTACTTATTTAGCAAAATAAAACTGTTATTTTCATGCTTTTCCCTTATCATTTGACATTTTTATCGAAACATACCGAAAAATTTAAAATAAAAAAAGCGTCCGCCCGCATCGATTTCTGAAAAAAAGTGCCTGAGAACCATACCTTTTTTTTATTTTGGCCTTGCGACCATCTGTACGATGCATCTCGCAGACGTCATATATCCATATAGGTCCCTTAAATGTGTAAAAATTCGCCTTTTGCTCCGAATTCAGTTATGTAAGTAACGCAAATTTTCAAAGTCCTTTGGCTGAAGTACATACTTGTAGCCCGTATTATTCCTTCTTAATGGACATATAATTGATATGACGGTCTTTCTGACCGCCAGACTTCCACTGGCCAATTAAGGCGGTCTTGTAATGTTAAGTATGTTGTCCTCCAGGCATGTGTTCTCTGTTGGGTGATGATCCTGGGACTTATTTTTCACGGCCCTCTGAACTGTATAAATGGAGACTAAATCCTAAAGAGCCATCTGGGTACTGGGGTCCCCTGCCGCAAGTTAACAGGTGTGTCACCTCCACAATTCAGGGTAAGCACCCTCCGGGGAATATAGGGGCCCACGTTAATGTTCCACTATAGATTGTTTTGGTAGAGCTGTTATGCCATCTGGTCTCTCTGTATGACTGTCTTTCTTCCTTTCACACTTTTCGCTCTTTTCACTGTACTCTCTCTCTCTCTCTCTCTCTCTCTCTCTCTCTCTGCTGGCTTTACTGTCTCCATCTCTTCTCACTTTTCTACATGTTTTCTATTTATCTCTTTTTTTCTGTTTTCTCTCTCTTTTCCTTTTCTGTTTCTTTCTTTATTTCTCTGTTTCTTACGTTTTCTCTTTCTTTTCATTGTCCTTTTCTCTTCTTTCTTTCTATCGTGTCATATCATGATATGGCTGCATATTTTCATATGACCGAACACACACACACACACACACACACATATATATATATATATATATAATTATATATATTGTACAAAATATATAGTGTGATACACTTGAAGCGATAGCCGATATGTAATGACGATACGCTTAATTTCTCTTTGTGTGTCATTTTCTGATTGAAAGCCATGCGCTTAAAGTTTTTCGTAAAATATTTATGGAGCCCCCTCAGGGGACTGTACTCTCTCCAGCATACGGCCGACGGCAGACACGCCTATATATCATAATCATTAGTTAAGTTTGCAGATGATACTTCAATCCCAGGCAGCATTCAATACGACCATGACACTCACTGTACAACACTCAAGAAATATATCTTTTTGTGAAATGGTGTGATGGAAGTTTTCTTTCATTAAACGAATCAAAAACATAGGAAATTATTTTAGAAAGAAGAGGCGTGTCCTTGGACATGTTACAATAAAGGGAAGAGTTGAGGATAATAAATATTTAGGTTACGTTATTGACAGTCAGCTTAGCGGGGGATGGGGCATGTGGATACGATAAGAACAAACGTAAATACTCGTTTCTTTTCTTTGTCAATTAAGATTTTTTAGGTCGAATTCGAATTGCTTTATTTGTTTTATTTTTCAATTATGCAGAGTATTAACAACTTCGGTATTGTTTGCTGGTAACACAACAAAACAGGAACTTATAAACTGGGAAAAATAATGTTACGAAGACAAATTTTTCAGGGGTAAAGTCTGGGCCGACGCAGGATTCGAACCCAGAACGGTTGCGCACACGTCCGGCGTTCCAACCGCTTCGCTAGAAAAGCTGTCCGCTTTTATGACACCCCGTAACACACCCCATCTTAATTAAGAGCGTTCTGCTATTAGAACAAGAATAATAATCCCAGGAGTCACACTTTGGTGAGCTTATTCCCTGGGCCACAAAGTTTTGCCGTCCCGTTGGGCGAGCCCCATTTTGTTACACAGACAATTTTTTCAGGGGAAAGGTCTGGGCCGTTCTTGGATTCGAACCCATAACGGTGGCGCACATGTCCAGCGTTCCAACCGTTTCGCTAGAAAAGCAAGCTTTACTAGCTGAACAGTTCAGTCCGCTTTTATGACACCCCGTAACATTGATAAAAATGATTGGAGAGGTAGTTGGTAGGAAACTTGACATCACAACACTAGCATGTCAGTAACCGTGTTAACGTGGCGTATTGATATGTATCGATACATCGGTACAATGATAAAGTGCTATAAGCCTAGTTAACATAAACTCAATTGCTTGATTTATTCTCGTGAATATTATCCAGACTGTTAATGTGGTCAACAGCTGGTGGCCTCTTGTTGCTGTATTGTGTAAGGCCAAAAAAAGTTTGTTCTCAGGCACGTTTTTTTCAGAAATCAGTGCGGGCGGGCGATTTTTTTTTTCATTTTACCATTTTTGTATGTTACGATAAAAATGTCATATGATCAGGGAAAAGCATGATAATAACAGATTTATTTTAGCTAAACTGGTTAAAGCAATACATAAGAAAGGAAATATTATCAACATTGTGTTATTTTATCTTATTAAAAGAAATTTCCGAGCGGCTGGAGATCAAAATTGGTAAGTTTCTATTGAAAATCTAAATAAAAATGTTAATGCGGGAGGGGGGTTAAATTGACTTGCGCGGTGCCTGAGAACCAAACTTTTTTATTTATTTTTTTTTGGGGGGGGGGGGGGGAAGGGGGGCTTACTATTTCTTTTTATAGTATATGAATAATTAAAGCGACAGAAAAAATAATTCATCAATTGAGTTAACTAATCCAGCTTAGATACTTCAGTGAGACGTGGTGTTTGAAAGGACATCCTTGCAACCAGCAATAT